>CM028615.1:11975001-12678005 GCA_016735795.1 Caenorhabditis tropicalis
TTCCTTTTGTTTTCTATCTAAACACATGTGACTTTGATCTATCAAACCGTTTTTCTATATATATCACCACTTTCTATTTTATTTTTTCCCCGATTTCTTATTTATTTTAAACCCAAAAGGGAACAATCTCTCTTCCAAAATGAAATCCGTGTGATCAGATTTCCAAAAAAAGATGCAAAAAGGTATTGTAGTCGTTGTGACGTCTGGAATACCGCAACTTTTGGTTGGAGTAAACAGAAAGCGTCATTCTGATTTGATGAAGGATTTTGGATATAAATTTTGATTTTTTACGGTAGAAATGGATTAGTTAGGCGATCAAAGCTTGAAAATCAACCTTTTGATGATTATAGGAGTTGTAGGTAATTTTAAGTGAACCGAAAATGAAGAAAATGATATTTTTCTGGTAGGAAATGTTTAATTTATTGTTTAAAAAATTGTTTTTATCGATAAAAATTGCAAAAATTGCCAAAAAATAAGAAAAAGCCCATGAATCCCATTTTCACCGATAAACTTATAGGTATTGATAATAGGTAGATTTATTTTTAAAAAATTACCGAAGAATCTGTAAAAAATAGCTAACTAATTAAGAAAAACCTTCCAAATACAATTTTCTGGTGACAAAAAGCATATTTTTGGTCCCAAAAATTCATAAAAAATCCTTTTTTTTTTCATTTAATAACTAAATACAATATTCCAATACCAAATCCTTAATTAAACAATTATTCTGATAAACTGTATGATCTAGGTTGTTGAAGTAGATTTTTAATAAAATTAACGATAAATAACCGGTAGAAAATAATTAATTAATTCGAAAAAAATTAAAAATCCCGTTTAAACCCAATTTTCCGTTTTAAAATTCTATTTTTAACCACCAAAAACCTGAAAACCCCTTTTTTAATTTAATAACAAAGTCCACCTTCCAAAAAAATCCTTAATTAACCTATACCTCTGGGTTCCTGATAATCTGTAAAATTTAGGTTTTTAGGTAGGTTTTTGACAAAATTAACTGTGAAAAACCTGTAGAAAATAATTAATAAATTCGAAAAAAATTAAAAATCCCCGTATAAATCCAATTTTCCGATTCAAAATTCTGTTTTCAACCACCAAAAAACATAAAAACCCTCACTTTTTATTTAATAATCAAGTACTACCTCCCGAAAAAATCCTCAATTAACCTATACCCCTAGATCCATGATAATCTGTAGAATTCAGGTTTTAGTTAAGTTTTTTGCAAAATTAACAGTGATAAACCTGTAGAAAATTACTAATTAGCTCGAAAAAATTAAAAATCCTGTTGAAATCCCATGTTTAACCACAAAAAAACCTGAAACTCCCACTTTTTCATTTAATAACTAAATCCTACCTAAAAATAAAAAATCGTTCATTAACCTTTACTCTCCTGGATCCTCCCTTCTAATATCTTTCTTTTTCTAGACAAAAGAGCACACAAACACATCCAATTTTAATTAGATTCGCCTTTTTCATTCGTTCCTCATTTTCATTCTTCTCTCGTGTGTCTGTCCGTTTTTCGGTTCTTTTTTTCAGTTTTTCTTCTTTTTCTTCTCCGAAATGTTTCTTCTCTCTCTCTCTCTCTCTCTCTCTCACCCATCCATCCCATCATTTTCAATTCTCTGTCATTTTACATTCGAAACGATATATAGATGTATGTGTGTCCTGTTTCTCTGATGTCTCTCTTTCAATAGAGGTTTAGAGGTTTATCGGAAAATAGAAAATATTATTGAAGATAGTTCCTTTTTTAAACTAGGGATTTCTTTTAGTTAGTGATTGACTTTACCACTGTCTTATAATAGTTACTGATTTTTTTGATATTATGCTAAAATCTAGCTTTCAATTGTTTTTTTTTGAATGTTTTTTTTAAACCAGCCTATCTCCGTTTTTGGTTGAGATACTAACAAATTTTTAATTGGTAAAATATAGAACTTAAAATGAACAATATTTTATTAATTGACAATTTTTTGATAGCTATTACGGTTTTCGAGAGAGAAGCGTTTGAAGTTTGGCGTCAAAAGAGAGATTTTGTGTTTCCTGCTACTTCAAACGCTCATAACTCGCTAACCGTAAGAGCTATCGAAAAGGTGTCAATTAACAAAATACGTAAAATTGTAAGTTGAGCAACTTCATAGTTGATAGATTTTTGATATCTTTAATGATAAGCAAGATAAAAACGTTTGAAGTTGCGCATCCCAGAGAGGCGTCGCTTCCTGCCTCCCTTATTGAACCCCGTATCTCGTTAACCCTAAAAGCTATCAAAAACCTGTTAATTAACAAAACATGCAAAATTTTAAGCTGAGCAACATTGTAATTGACCACTTTTTGATAGCTCTTTTGGGAATCAAGATAGAATCTATTTTTAAAAATCTACCAGTAAAAAAATTTCATAATTGAAATTTTATGTAAAAACCCATTTCTATCGGTAAAAACTAAGTGGAAAAATCAAAACTAGGTGTAAAACCCTTATATCAAAGCTAAAAAACCTAATTCCCCTGCTAAAAACCATTTCCATCGGCCAAACGAGTCGTTTTTTGACTTTTTTGACACCCTCCTGTCCAAGTGACCTCTAAGTTTATACACAAACACTATTGTTTACCTTCATATCAGTATACTGATTGACTCACATCATTATTTTCTTCCCCTTCTTATTTTTGTTTTTTTCCTCTTTATCTAAACTATTTTTCCCGGAAGTTTCTATACTATTTTTTGGAGAATTCTGAAATTCCAAAAAATAGGCTCCGCCCACTTTCTTCCCCTGTTTTCTGGGTATATAAGCCTTCTCTGAAGATAGAAGAATTCATTTTTAGGCTCCGCCCCTTTTTTGGATTTTTTGGATTTTTCAAAATTTTTTGATTTCCAGATGCTGCTCACCCTATCTCTCTTGCTCCTTGGCGCATCTTCTGCCTTCTCGGCACCCACTTGTGAGCAGAATTCATTCTGCTACCAACCAAATGAGTCCACTCGAGTGACTCTGACACGAAATGGAAGCCAATTGAGTCTGAAGGTCCAAGATGAGGAATTGAAAATTGGCGATGTGTATTTGAGGCAGAAAGATGTGAGTTGGGAGGGTTTTTGAGGATGGAATTGGATTTGGGAGGGTCGATTACCTGTATTTAGCTTTTATTTGGGGTATTTTTGGGTTTTCTGCATTTTTGCGTAGGTGCCGCAGTGTTTGCACACAATCAAAACTACAGTACCCTAAAATGCGTCTAAAAATAGATAGAGACGCAGAGAAAAGTGTTTAGGGGGTAGTTTTATGTGTAGATTACGAATTCAGACTTGTTTTTTTTGATATCTGCATTTTTACGTGTGGCAATTGCACAAAACTAAAACTACAGTAATCCGAAAATTCAATATAACGCTAGAAAGCTCTGAAAAAGCTGCTAGGAGTAGTTTTAGGCGCTGATTATGGATATGAGCTTAGTTTTTTCATATCTGCATTTTTACGTGAGGTGTTTGCACAAAACCCAACCTACAGTAACCCAAAAATTCAAAATGGCGCTGGAAAGCCCTGAGAAAAAGCTATTAGGGGTAGTTTTAGGCGCTGATCACAAATATGAAGTTAGTTTTTCAATAGCTGCATTTTTAACTCGCAGAAAACCAAAGTTACAGTAATCCTAAAAACACCAAAATCCTAAAAATTGCTAGAAGGCTCCAAGAAAAAGCTACTAGGGGTAGTTTAAGGCGCTGATTAAGAATATAGGCTTAGTATTTCAAAAGCTAAACTTTTTTTTTCAAAAATCTAATTTTTCAGGGCAAAGAAGTACTCGTGAAATGTGAAGAAGCCACTAGGAAAATCAAAAATCTCTGTGAAGCCACCCTGAACACTGAGCAATTCGAGAAGGTAAGTCTGGACAAACATAGACTTGCTCAGTCTTAATTTTTTCAGAATCTCCCGATTTCAATTCATCTCTCAGACTCCCTGGCCTCCGATTCCTTCTCCCTTGACTCTCTTAGCCCCCCTCCCCAAGAGGGTCTAACCAAAGACCAACGACGCCAATTCTCGAAAGCCCATGCTATTCTGATGATCTTCGGATGGCTTCTCTTCGTTCCCACTGGGTTTCTCTTTGCCCGACTAGGAAAAGACCTCTTCTCCGACGAAAAACTCTTCGGAACAGCCGTTTGGTTCCAGATCCATCGAGCCGCCAATTTCATGGGTGTCGTTTGTATTTGTACTTCAATGCTTTGCATTTTTATCTCTCAACAATGGACATGGAAGGGAACTGGATCTGGATCCAAGTACTGGACAGAAGTGCACACAGACCTTGGGGTTATCTCGTCGGTTCTGGCAGTGGCTCAGCCGATTAATAGCCTGTTTAGGTATGTTGCTCAGCTTAAAATTCTAAGCATTTTGTTAGTTGAAAGTTTTTAGATAGCGGTTACGGTTGGCGAGATATAGGGGTTTGAAATAGGGGGAAGCGGGGGGAGCGCACCTTCAAACGCCTGTATCTTGCTCAGCTTGGGAGCTAAGAAAAAGTTGTCAATTACAAAGTTGCTCAGCTTAAAATTCTACACATTTTCTTAGTTGACAGTTTTTTGATAGCGCTGACAGTTAACGAGATATGAGGGTTTTAAGTTGGGTACTCCTACATCCTTTACTTTCTGCTACTACAAATCATTGTAACCGGTTTACTGTAAGAGTTTCGAACAAGTAACTAATTGAGAAGTTGCTCAGCTTAAAAATATTTAAAAAATATATAAAAATCATAAAAATCGAAAAAAAATTAAATTAAATTATAAAAATCATTTTCTTAAAAATTATAGAAATCGGCGTCTCTTAGGCGCTCAACTTGAACCGCCTGTATCTTGCTTAGCATGATAGCTATGAAAAAACCGTCAACTAGTAAATTGCTCAGCTTAAAATTTTACACATTTTCTTAGTTGACATTTTTTTGATAGCTCTCACGGTTAGCGAGTTAAAAGCGTTTGAAGTAGCTCTATCCAGCCGCCTAACTTCAAACGCTCATAACTCGCTTCCCTTACCCGCTATCCAAAAACTGTCAACTAACAAAATACAGAGAATTTTAAGCTGAGAAACTTCCTAGTTGACCATTTCTTGATAGCTAGCAAAGTGAGCAACTAAGCGCTCTCCTCTATCTCTCTTCCTAACCCCATATATTCAGATGCGGCCCTACCCACTCCCGCCGAATAATCTTCAACTGGGCTCATCGAATCGTCGGAATCGTCGCCTATACCCTCGCCCTGACTGCCATTATCATCGCCGCCGTGCAATTCAAACGTATCTGGAATGAGCCACTTCTGGAGCTAGTGCTCGTCTGTTTGCCTATTGCCATCTGTTTGGCCGCTTCAATTGCGTTTTCGACTCTCGAGAGTGAGAGATTTAGAAGCAAGGCGTCGTTTGAGGTGAGGGATTTTTTTGATGGGATTACGGTAGAGCATGTTTAGGAGTACCCGATGAGCAAGATTAGAAGGGAAAAACGAGGAAGCCGAAGAGCGGTATTTTTAGATTAACTTTACTAACAGAGTCCAAGGGGGTTACGGTAGCACATCTAGAATACGGTAGCAAGGGTTACGGTACCTACTAAACCTATAGTATCTCTAGGACACAATGGACGAACCACTGATTCCCAATGTCGACTATGACGATAACTCGAAACCAGTCGCCCCTACGGTACGGTGTCCTGTCCCCCCTTAATCCCCCCCCCCTACCGTAATCCTTTGTGCTCCTCCCACCCTAATCTCAACTATTTTTCAGCCTCATGTCCTCAAAGCGCCTACAGTATTCTGGGCGATCGGCGTTTTCTTCGCCGTCGCCGTCGCCCTTTCGCTTCTCGTCGTCAATGGATACAAGAATTGAGGATTTTGAGAGAAGGAAATAAATATCGATCTGTGAATTTTTGAAACGGGATTTTTTTTCATTTTTCTATTTTTCTAAAAATAAATTTTTTTTGACCACGAATTTTCTTTTCGATATCTCGAGAACTAAAAAAGATATCAAAAAGCTAGGTGCTGCAGACGCTGGGTGAATTCTAAGAAAGACTATCTCGATTAGGGTAGGAGCTATCGAAAAGTTGTCAACTATCAAAGTATTTACCTTGTTATGTGTAATATTTTATTATTTGACATCTTCTTGATAGCTTCTACAGTAATCGAGGTATTGACGGTGGGAATTAGGCTTTTTTAAGGCCTACGATTTTCTATTATCTTTCCTCGAGGTTAAAGGCGCAAAAGCAAATGGTTTCAGGTTCCTGACACGAAAGATAATTTTTCAGCAGTTAATAAATATTTTTCGTGTCAGGAACCTGAAAACATTTGCTTTTGCGCCTTTAACCTCGTGGAAAGATATTAGAAAATCGTAGGCCTTAAAAAAGCCTAATTCCCACCGTCAATACCTCGATTACTGTAGAAGCTATCAAAAAGATGTCAAATATTAAAATATTACACATAACAAGCAAAATACTTTGATAGTTGACAACTTTTCGATAGCTCCTACCCTAATCGAGATACTCTTCCTTAGAATTCACCCAGAGTACTCCCTGAAACTGCAGCACCTAGCCACGCACGTTTTTCTCAAATTGCTTTCCGTGTGGTCTCTGGAAGTCATTCAAACGAAACAAGCGGGGTCGCGAGATTCTTAATTCGCGACCCCGCCACCTGTAAAAGATTGAAAATGATAAAAAACAGAAGGGATTGAAGGGCAAAGAGAAGGAGGAAGAAGGAGGGGATCTAGGGCAGTAGGGAGAGGTAGAGGAGGAGGATAGGAGGATGCGGAAGAGCGTTTGGGGGCGAGGGTGAGCACAGAGGCAAACACCGTGGTCGTTCGCCGAACTCAACCGAAGAGGGAGGGGAAGGGGAGGGAGGGGAAGGGGAGGAAGGGGAAGAGGAGGAAGGGGAAGAGGAGGATGCGGAAGAGGAAGAGGAGGAGGCTGCGGAAGAGCGTTTGGGGGCGAGGGTGAGCACAGAGGCAAACACCGTGGTCGTTCGCCGAACTCAACCGAAGAGGAAGGGGAAGGGGATGAAGGGGAAGGGGAAGAAAGCTGGATAGACTTGGGAGGGAGGGAGAATGAGAGATGAGAAAAACAACTAAAATAAAAAGAAATGTAAAAATATTCAATTATCCGTCAACGCGTTCAGGAGGCATCGCTCCTCCTCTCTGTTTCCATCGTCCTCCTTCCTAGTCGATTCTCCCAAATCGCATTCGCTCTCCTCTGCGCCACGTCCTTCTGAAACCAAATACAATATTCAGAATGCAAGGAAGCAGCTCCTTACCATATCCATTCGCTATTCCTCCTTTTTCACTATAAACTTCGGCGCGGGAATCCTGGCTGAAAATTCGAAACTGATTTTTTATTACATGATACATATTTTCTACCTCCAGAAAACTCGGCCTAGACGACGTCGCTGGGGCATCCGATTCTTTGGAATCCTGACTGAAAATGGGGAAACTGGATTTTTGATACAACTCTTGCTGATATACCTTAATAATTCTTCGCTTCCTCCTCCCCTTGCCTATGCCTTATACGATACGTTCAGATAAGGTTTGAGCCTATAAAATACGAACTTCCGATTCAGATCCTCGAATCTTGAAGATATACCTTTTTTATTCCCTTCTGGAGCTCTTTTCTCTCCTTTCGCAACCTCCTGGTCGTTGATCCGTTCATCGCCGTCGCCGTCGCTCCATCCTTGCCCTCCTGGTCGCTGCGCCTCCGCCGTCTCGTCGCTGTCCCTTTGCATCGCCACCATCGTCGACATCTGCAAAAAACTCCTTGTTAAAACTAAAATTCCAGTGATTTCCTACCTCGAAACCGCTCATCTCTTTCCAATCCCCACCCAATTCTTTTCGCTGACACGTGCCTCCTGAAAAAATAATTTTAAAATTATATTTCTGAAGCCAATAACTAACCACGGGCAGAGGTGAGCGCAGCGATTGTTTTCCGGTCATTTAGATGGAAAATAGCCTGAAATGAGATGCTTTTCGATTTTAAACGAAAAAGGTTCGAAAAATAGGGAAAATACGGGATTTTTGCTGGAAAATAACGAGAAAATCGACAAAAAACCATGAAAAATGAGTTGGGCGACGAGAAAACAACGGAAAAACAACGGAAAAACACGAAAATTCCCGCCGGAAGATCAAAAACAGCCACGTTGCAAAGAAAATTCTATTCTAATATTCACCGCCACGTAATAATGCGTACGCGGTGTCAATACACCGAATCTTACGACAAAAACAATTTTTCGAAAGAATTTTTAGTTTTTTTCGCGTTTTTCTGCAATTTTTTAAAGAAATTTTGAGTTTTTTTTATGTTCTATGAATAATTTAGCTATTAATTCACAATATTGGCACGAATTTTCAAGAAAAATAAGTTTTTTAAACCTAAAAAGTCGATTTCCAGCAAAAAAATTCTGAAAATTCCCGGAAAAAATTTTTCGCTGCGAGACCATTTACAAAATTTTGCGCCCGCCTTTAAAGTCACCGTATCCCTTTTTTATTGTTTTATTGAATTTTTTCCTCATTTTAGCTCGTTTTTCTTGGTGTTTCTTCGATTTTTCTCCAAAATTAATCAGTAAATATCGACTTTTGCACCGAAAAAATTATTTTTCAGTGCAAAAATCATCAAATTATCAGCGAAAATCTATTTTTTCAAGCAAAATACCGATTTTCAGGGTTTTCCTATTTTTTCAAAAAATATTACCCTTTAAAAAGAAACGAAAACTGAAATCAAAAAAAAGTGGGGTACAGTAGCCTAGAAAATACAGTACCCTTATTAAAAAGTACAGTTCCTCAGAAAATACAGTAGTCTTAAAAACTACCGTATCCCTTATTAAAGAAGGTCCAGTAGTCTCCCCAAGGAAAACTACAGTACCACTGAAAAAAAAACAAATAATTTAGAGAAAAACAAGAAAACAAATTAATTCTCTCGCCGTCTGGCTCCTCCTCCTCCAGATTCCTTCTTCCTCCTTCTCCTGGATCTTCTTCTGAATTCCATCTCCTCTTTTTTTGGATCCAGAATCCTCCTTCTTTTCATCTCCTCCCTCTCCAAATTCATTAATCCTGGTGTAGTCGACTGGATTTGGTCGATATTTTTTGTTATATTTAGGTTTTCGAAGATTTTCTGATTTTTTTTCTATCATTTTTAGGCTTTTCGTGCGGGAAAAACAAAGAGAAACGAGTTTTAAATGCGAAAAATGAATTTTCAATGATAAAAAGGATACGGTGACTTTAAAGGCGCAGGCAAAATTTTTTAAATGGTCTCGCAGCGAAAAGTTGTTTTTGCGGGAATTCTAGAATTGTTCGTTTCTTTTTGAAAAATTGTTTTTGTCGTAAGATTCCGTGTATTGACACCGCGTACGCATTATTACGTGGCGGTGAACATTAGTAAAAAATTTCTTTGCAACGTGGCTATTTTTTGATCTTCCGGCGGGAATTCTCGTGTTGTTTTTCCGTTGTTTTCTCGCCGCCCGTCTCATTTCTCATCGTTTTTTGTCGATTTTCTCGCTATTTTCCAACAAAAATCTCGTTTTTTCTCCATTTTTCGACCTTTTTCGCTTTAAAAATCTCATTTTCAGGCTATTCCCCTTCCGAATGGCTGAAAAACGATCGCTGCGCTCACCTCTGCCCGTGGTTAGTTATTTGCTTGGTAAATATAGTTTTAAAAATGTTTTTTTTCAGGCGGCACGTGTCAGCGAAGAGAAAGGGTAGCGATTGGAGAAAGATAGGCGGTTTCGAGGTAGGAAATTGCTGGAATTTCGGTTTCTATAAATTTCCTTCTTCCGCTGGAATTTCGGTTTCTATAAATTTCCTTCTTCCTCCTTCTCCTGGATCTTCTTCTGAATTCCATCTCCTCTTTTTTTGGATCCAGAATCCTCCTTCTTTTCATCTCCTCCCTCTCCAAATTCATTAATCCTGGTGTAGTCGACTGGATTTGGTCGATATTTTTTGTTATATTTAGGTTTTCGAAGATTTTCTGATTTTTTTTCTATCATTTTTAGGCTTTTCGTGCGGGAAAAACAAAGAGAAACGAGTTTTAAATGCGAAAAATGAATTTTCAATGATAAAAAGGATACGGTGACTTTAAAGGCGCAGGCAAAATTTTTTAAATGGTCTCGCAGCGAAAAGTTGTTTTTGCGGGAATTCTAGAATTGTTCGTTTCTTTTTGAAAAATTGTTTTTGTCGTAAGATTCCGTGTATTGACACCGCGTACGCATTATTACGTGGCGGTGAACATTAGTAAAAAAATTTCTTTGCAACGTGGCTATTTTTTGATCTTCCGGCGGGAATTCTCGTGTTTTTTCGTGTTTTTCCGTTGTTTTCTCGCCGCCCGTCTCATTTCTCATCGTTTTTTGTCGATTTTCTCGCTATTTTCCAACAAAAATCTCGTTTTTTCTCCATTTTTCGACCTTTTTCGCTTTAAAAATCTCATTTTCAGGCTATTCCCCTTCCGAATGGCTGAAAAACGATCGCTGCGCTCACCTCTGCCCGTGGTTAGTTATTTGCTTGGTAAATATAGTTTTAAAAATGTTTTTTTTCAGGCGGCACGTGTCAGCGAAGAGAAAGGGTAGCGATTGGAGAAAGATAGGCGGTTTCGAGGTAGGAAATTGCTGGAATTTCGGTTTCTATAAAGATTTTTTGTAGATGTCGACGATGGGGCGATGCAAAGGGACAGCAAAGGGACAGCGGAGGCGCAGCGACCAGGAAGACAAGGATGGCGCGACGACGACGACGATGGACGGATCAGCGACCAGGAGACAGCGCAAGGAGAGAAAGAAGCTCCAGAAGGATAAAAACGAGGTAAAACCACGAGAATGAAGGATCTGGAGCTAAAATTCATATTTTATAGGCTCCAACCTTATCTGGACGTGTCGGAATCGACAAGGGGAGGAGGAATGCCCCCGCGTAAAAAAGACTAGGCCGGTGATTCTGGAGGTAGAGAATAGCTATCGTGTATTTTTAAAATCAATTTCTGAATTTTCAGTCAGAATTCCCGAGCCGAGATGTCCAGTGGAAAGAAGGAATAGCGAATGGATGTGGTAAGAAGCTGAGGATCCCAGGGTTTTCAATAATTTATGTTGTTTTAGGAGGAGTTGGAGGAGAGCAAGTGCGATTCGAGAGGATCGACTAGGAGGACGATGGGAGCGGAGAGGAGGAGCGATGCCTCTAGGGACGCATGATTGATTTTTTTTCACCTGATTGTATTTTCGGTTGAGTTTGGTGATCTCACGGTTTGGCTCCAGCCTCACTTTCACCCCTGACGCTCTTCCACCTAGTCTTCCTTTTCTTCCTCTTTCACCTCTTCTTCTTCCTGTTCTTTCTCTAATTTTTTCGTTTTTTTTCACTTTTTTTCAGGCGCCGGGGTCGCGAATTAAGAATCTCGCGGCCCCGCTTGTTTCGTTTGAATGACTTCCAGAGACCACACGGAAAGCAATTCGAGAAAAACGGGCGTGGCTTAGTGCTGCAGTTTCAGTGCCTTGATTGAGTAGCCAGTTTTACTCCAATATATCTCGATTACGGTAGGAGCAATCGAAAAGTAGTCAACTGTCGAAATATTTAGCTTGTTATGTGCGATATTTTGATAGTTGACATCTTCTTGATAGCTATTACCGTAATTGAGCCCTAGGCGCTGTAAGTTGGACCCTTTGTGTTGCCAAGGGTCCTACATTATTATTGTGATCCCACGAAGTGACACTAGAGGCCGAGGTATCTCGGCACGAAAACTACGGTTGAAAATTTATAAAAGCAAGTCTACGAAAATTCAATTAATTTTCTCCAACGCTTTTTTACTAATTTTGCATGATTCTGACGGTTTTTAAACAACGAAATTGCATATTTTACACGAAAATCGGGCAAAATTAGTAAAAAAAGCGCTGAAAAAAATTAATTAAATATTTGTAGACTTACTTTTATGAATTTTCTATCGTATTTTTCGTGGCGAGATATCCTCTTCCACGGCCACGAGACCACGATCCCTAGTGTCACCTCGCGAGATCAGAATAATAGAAGTTCTCAAAAGTTATGTCCTTAGAGAGCGCAGACAGTCAGACATTCTCGCTTTCTCTGCTAAAAATCAGTACTTTATTTGAAAACAGGCACTTTTAGGTTGCAAATCTGAACTTATTTTCTAAATAATATCTCTCTTTTCCGTCTATCCTATTCTCCTATTTTCTGACGCTGATGTCCTCCTCCTCCGACACAATGATGACATTTCCGCAAACTAGTATTTATATGGCAGTCAACTTCTTTTTCGTAAATCGAAATGTCCTCCTCTTCTACTACAGTATTATTGTTAGTTCTTTACTTATTTTCTTCACTAACCGCCTCTTGCCCTCCGAATTCATTTTGTTTCTCTGCTAACAACACAAATGTGACAGTTTCTTGTCAAAAGGATGAGGTGATAAGCTTGAAATGGAGAACCCAGGAGAAGAGATCAACTGTTATGATCAATAATGGGGTTCGTTTTTCGTAATTATCGAAAAAAAAACCGATTTTTGAAATTTTTTTGAAAAAATGAAAATTTCGATTTTTGCAGATTTCTGGAAAAATAAAAATTTTAATTTCGAAAAAAACTATTTTGAATTTAGAAAGAATATTTCTAGACTCCGCCCCTTTTTTTGAATTTTAAAAATTTCGATTTTTGAAAAATTTCGAAAAAATGAAAATTTCAAAAATTTTCAATATCGGAGAAAAACTTCTAGAATTTCTATATCTATCTTGAATTTGGAAAAAAATATTTTCTCTAGACTCCGCCCCTTTTTTTTGAATTTTGAAAAAATTTCGATTTTTAATTTTTAAAATTTTTTAAAATTTCGAAAAAAAATTAAATTTTCAAGGGAAACCAAAAATAGGTTCTATAGGCTCCGCCCACATGGCTTATTCTAAAACTTTCAGAATTTCGAAAAAATTTTCAAAAAAACCTACAAACTCAGATTTTCCGAGAGGAGTACACGGATTTCAGCTTAACCTCCTTCAATTCGTTTGTGGATTCCCTACCGGAGGCACTAATCTCAACGTGACAACTTATAAAATAGAAGTCTCCGAATCCGAAAACTCTACTTCCTGTCAAGTCGATTTTCGTCAGTTGAATGCGATTCTGAGAAAAGTTGGTGCTCTTATCTTAGAGGTTCAATTAGGGATTTTTAGAATGAATTATCTTATTTGCAATACGGAAAAGAGAAATCGGCGTGGTTCAAATTCACGGATTTATGTAATCCCAAGAAAAGTGATGGTTTAAGTAAATGGGTCAAGAGGGTTTTGATCAAAACTCATGGTTAGTTTCGATTTTCAGGGAATTTGAATAGGACATTCGGAATAAGCGCAGAAAACTACCCCTAGCAGCTTTTTTAGAGTCTTCTAGTGCCATTTTGAATTTTCGGATTACTGTAGTTTGGAATCTGTGCAAGCACCACGCGTAAAAGTGCAGATTTTGAAAAATTATAGGCATATTCGGAATCAGCGTGAAAAACTACCCCTAGCAGCTTTTTCTTCGAGACTTCTAGCGCCTTATTGAATTTTTGGGTTACTGTAATTCGGGTTTTGTGCAAACACCACACGTCAAAATGCAGATATCAAAAAACGAATTCGATATTCGAATTCCCCATCTAAAACTACCCCTGACTCAATTTTCTCTGCGTCTCTATCTATTATTTGAAAAATTCTAGGGTACTGTAGTTTTGATTGTGTGCAAACACCGAGGTACCTACGACAAAATGCAGAAAATTGGAAAATGGCCCAGAAAAAAGCCACGGGGGGTAGAAAATGGCGTAGATCACGAATACGTCATCAGAATCCGTCTCAAATGTGTGCTTCCAGCTATTCTAATGCTTCTCGGTTGGCTTTTCTTCGTCCCCACCGGATTTCTATTCGCTAGATTCGGAAAATCAATATTCCAAAACCAAAAGCTTGTCGGAATGCCGGTATGGTTTCAAATCCATAGAACCTCTACGTTCCTTGGCGTCTGCTGCATCTGCACTTCTATTTTATGCATCGCGGTCTCTACTGATTTCACTTGGAAAGGAACAGGGTCATCGGCTTGGTACTGGACTCAATGGCACACTGATCTAGGGACTATTTCCACGATTCTGGCGGTTTCGCAGCCATTGAATAGCTTGTTGAGGTTGGTTTAAACCGGAATAACTCATTTCGGAGTAGAGATAGGGAAAAATGATCAACTAGAGAATTGCTCAGCTTAAAATTCTGCGTATTTTGTTAGTTGACAGTTTTTTGATAGCGCTAACGGTTAGCGAGATACAGGCGTTTGAAGTAGGGCGAGAGACGCAGAGAAAGGAAACGGCTAGAGCGCCTTTTTCTCTGCGTCTCTCTTCCTCGAGAGAGCATTAACTTCAAGCGCTCATAACTTCTTTACGGTTAGAGCTATCAAAAAAATTTCAACTAACAAAATACGCAGAATTTTAAGCTGAGCAACTTCCTAGTTGACTGCTTTTCGATAGCTCTCACCGTAACCGAGATACAGATGCCCTCCTAGCAACTCCCAAAGACTCATCTTCAATTGGGCTCATCGAATCGTCGGAATGGCGTCCTACACATTTGCAGGTCCACCAGTTTTCTTTTTTCCTAATTTTGCTATATATTTTAGTAGCAGCAATCTACGTGGCGGCAGCCAAATACCATAAGACATGGTCGGAGCCATTTATGGAAATTGTGTTGACCAGTGTCCCCACTGTCTTGTGTCTTTCTACTGCTATTATGGTTTTTGGTGTCCAACGGAAAGGATATCGAGGGGTGGAAATGGTAGGTTGTTGCTCAGCATAAAATTCTGCATATTTTGTTAGTTGACAACTTTTTGATAGCGGTTACGGTAGCTGAGTTACAGGTTATGGCCAACAAAAATTTAAACGCCTATAACTCGGCTACCGTAACCGCTATCAAAAAACTGTCAACTAGTGAAATGTGCAGAATTTTAAGCTGAGCAAGTTATTAGTTACCAACTTTTTAATAGCGGTTACGGTAGCCGAGATAAAACCGGATTTTAAAAGTGATGTTACAAAAGATCAAGACACCGATGATCCGTTAAGGAAGAGAAGAAAAGTGTGTCAACGGATATTGATCACGTCGAAAACACATTTGTGTTTGTAGTTTCTACTTGGAAAATATCGATTTTCGATTTTTTTGGCGAAAGTTGTCCGAGAGGAGTACACGACAGGGTCCTGGGGGTGCCTAACTTCAAACCCCTATATCTCGCTAACCATGAGAGCTATCAAAAAGTTGTCAACTAGTGAATTGCTCAGCTTAAAATTCTGCGTATTTTGTTTTTTGACAATTTTCAGATAGCGGTTACGGTAGCCGAGTTATAGGCGCTAGAAAAACCCTAATTTTGGGGAAAAAATTTTTTCAAAATTTTTCAAAAAAAATTTTTTTCTACAGTAATCCTATATTCACAGACCGAAAAATCTAGCCGTTCTCAAGAAGCCACGAACACATTCCAAATCTCTTGGCTATTCACATGCGTCGGCGTCTTTTTCGGTTGTGCCACGTCACTAGGTCTCCTAGTTGCAAATGGATTCAAGAATGACTAATATTATCTCTCTTTTCTAATAAACCTCCTATCTTCTACACATGTTATTGACCTCCTATACAGAAAAAATCGGGGCGATAAAAGTACGGGATTGTTATGATAGGGGGATCTTATCTTATCAAAGCCGACCCCAATCTGAGAGGTGGAGACGTGTGTGTCCTACAGTATAAAAGACCACCCTGGACACTAGATGACTTCAGTTTTCCCCTCCCTAACATGTACCGATTCGCCGTTCTCCTTGCCCTGCCTCTTCTGGCCTCAGCCGCCACTCCAAACGAGAAGCTGAAGCAGTGCTGTGCCACGTTGAAGGACGCCGATAAGGAGTGCGTTGATAGATTCTGCGATTTTAACGCCATCTCTCAAGCTAATGTGAGTTTTTAAGTTTTTAGAGAAAAGCAAAAAGAAATAGGGGTAGCGGGGTTCGAACCCGACACCTGATTCTTGAAAACGGGGGCGCTAGCCAGTAGGCCAAGCAAGCGATGGCTGCTGAGGGGGCGGTGGGCAGTAATAAAAGCGGGGCGCCTGGGAACCTGTTAAGGGGCTTTACTAGAGGAATAATTAGTGACGGAATATCGATTTCAGGCCTTTCTTAGGCAAATTAGGCTAGTTTAGGTCATTTTTGACTGTTTTCTGCTATTTTTAGGCTATTTTTAGCTATTTTCTAGCCATTTTAAGCTCTTTTTAGACTAAATCTAGGCTAAAAATACTCAAAAACCCTTAAAAACCTCCCAAAAACCCTACCAAATTCCAGATCCTGAACTTCATGTCAACCTGCGGAGAACGCGGACCAACTGTCGGACAAATGTGGGATTGCGCCTCCCTCCGTCACAACCACGAGAGCTGCTGCAAGGCTAAGGGAGTCTCCGGCGACTGTCTCAAGTACTGTACCGCCCATAAGGGAGCCCCAGCTGACTATTTGAACTACGCTTTCTGTACCGAGAACTTCAACGAGATTCGCGATTGCTTCCATGAGCATTTGGACAAGAACGAGCCATTCAAGAAGCTCTAAATTAATTTTTTTGATATGTTTTAATAATTTTCTTATAATATGAAACGTGTATTACTATTCAAAATAAAGATGAGAAATTCCTTATCAATGGCCTAATTTCCCGACACTTTATTCCTAGGCTACACTTTATTCCTAGGGATGCAAGAGGAGGCGTCGCGGCGCCCCGCCGCCGCTTTTCTATACGCGCTGCCGACCTAGAGCGTCGTGCGGGGGTATAGCTCAGTGGTAGAGCGCTCCCTTAGCATGGGAGAGGGCTGGGGTTCAATTCCCCATACCTCCAGAATCTTTTTGCTCTTTTTTTTATTTGTCGGGGGCAAATCGATATTTGTCGGACAAACCAATTTTTTTTTCTTTAAAAGTTTTTTTGCTCAAAATTAAATAAGTTTCATAAGAATTTATTCTTTTTTCAAAAATTTTAACAAATTCCAAAAAAAGAGAGAGACAAGAGGGGGGTATCCCGCAAAAACGTGGATGAGCAGGAGGAGAAAAGGGATTAGGAGAGGAGGGAAATCGAATATCACAGAGAAAAAGGGAGAGAAAGCAACAAAAAATCAATATTAAGCAGGTGTACCAGTACAAGAGAGCAGAAAATAGGTCAAATGGTGAGGGGGGGGGGGGGGGGGCGACCCAAAAGTGGGCGTGGCCTAAATACTAAGAAAACAGATCATCATCGGGGGGGAGTAAAACTGGGGGGAAGGGAAAATGCAATATTTTTGGATGGAAAATCGAATCGTGTACCCATAATAGTCAATAATTTGTATAAAAAAGGGGAAAAAGTGTCATCGGAGAACAAAAAGGCAAATTTACACACAAACAGTCCTAAACAGGTCCAAAAAAGGGGCGTGGCCTCTAGACAAAAAATCCTTCTTCTCGTGGCGGCCTCGTCGTTCGGGTGCCACGTGTCGTCGCGTGGATCGTTCCCCCATTCATTCGGCCATTTAGGCCATCTCGGACAATCGAGCACTCTGGGGAGATTAGTCCACAAGCCAGGAGGTCTAGGTGTGACGTGGCGGCGAGGTCTGATACCGAATGGATATTATTTGAGACGAGTTTTCCGTAAACGTGATTCAGGCCGATTTGTCGAAGAAAATCATCTAGGGATGGCATAGGGGCGGCGCTACTCGGTGGAGTAGGTGGAATCGATCCATAGGTATTCAGTGCCACGTGGCTTTGCACCCTCTTCGGTAGCTCACCTGGATCTTGTTCGATTAGCGTTGGTTGAAGGATCAGCTTATGAAAAGTGGCTAGCAACTGAGTAAACGTCGGCCTCTCGTGTCTCTCCATCCTCCAACACCACTGAGCAACACGGTACAAGCCCATTGGACACTCCATTGGTGGGGGTAGTCGATAGCCGATCATCACCTCGCTGATCACCTTCTGATTCGTCCAATCCCAATAGGGACGTTCGCCGAAAGAACAGACCTCCCAGATGACGACACCGAATGACCAGACATCTGAGGAGGGGGTGAATTTGCGGTGGGTGATCGCTTCGGGAGCCGTCCATCTGACTGGGATTTTTCCTCCGTTGGTAGTGTATTCGGGTTCGACGGATCCTTCGGAGCGAACGCCACGGGATAGACCGAAATCGGCGATTTTGCAACGGAGTTCTTGGTCGAGGAGCACGTTTCGTGCGGCTAGGTCCTGGAAAATGAAGGTTTAATGAAGTGGTCTTATGGCAGGTTTATAGTGAGCCCTGTGCTCTATAGCAATGCTTTTACGGTACCGGTAGCCAACTAACCAGCTACCTCGTTATCCTGAGCCTCTAAAAAAGGCGCCAATGGTACGCTTAACCCCTAACTGAGCCCCAACCCCGCCCACTGGCCCTAACCCTGAGTTTTAACTCTGATCCTTAATCCTGAGTTTTAGCCCCGAGCCTTTAGGTCCTATAAAAAATGCCCTTATGGCACCGGTAGCCGGCTAGCCAGCCATAATCCCGAGCCCTAACCCTGGGTGTTGACCCCGAACCCTAACCTATACCTTTGACCGCAAACCCAGAGCCCTGACCTTTAGAGCCTGACCAATCCTTAACCCCGGATACCTAACCCTGACCCTGAGGTTTAGCACCTGATACCCTTTTCCCCGGCCCCCTAACCCTGACCCCTAACTAAGCCTAAGTAAGCCCACCCCTCAGGCTTAGCCCTTACCCCTAACCCTTACCCCTACCCCTCAACACTTACCCTATGCACATATCCCATATCTGTCAGATACTTCATTCCAGACGCAATCCCATACAACATTTCGGTAATTTTCTCCCATGCCACCTTCTCTCCTCGTTGATCAACCGTCCGAAGATACTGATCCAAGGAGCCATTTGCCATGTACTCCGCCACTATCATCACAGGTTCAGCTGACGTCACCACTCCAATGAGTCGGATAACATTCGGATGTGAGAATTGTCCCATGATAGTTGCCTCTGTCAGGAATTCCGCTTTCGCTTTCGCAGAGCTCCCTGATTTCAGGGTCTTGATAGCGACCGTCTCATATTGCTCACTCTCGAAAGTTCGTCCCATCGTGGCACTGGCGTATTTAGCAGCACAGGCAGGGGAGTTTCGAGATAGTCCTCCTAGGCAAACGTCTCCGAATTCTCCTCCTCCAATGACTTGGGTTATGAACACGTCTTGGGGTGAGATGTCGAAAGTGAATTCGATCAGTGCCTGGTATGGATCCTCATAGGTCGTCGGATCCACATACGTCTTATATTTTCCAGAAGACTGTACTCCACCGTAGTAGGGTGGCGGTTGGGAGATCGGCGATCCGAAAGATGGGATGAGTGGGGCGTTCACTGAAAATATAGTCTGTTTGTCCAGATGTCCAGGAAAAAGGGGCGGGGCCAGCAAAAAAAACCATTCAAAAACCAAAAAAAAGAAGGATCCCTTACACTTTGTCGTGGATCTCAATTGTTCGTGCAGGTTGCCGGGCAAGTTGCCCTGTTGTCCTCCATGATGATGTCGGGTGGAGGTATGGTAGTCCGGTGTCATCGAGTCTACAAAAGTCCAACTAGAAGGGAGGAGGAGCGGGGGGCCCAGGGGTCAATCACAAAGAAGCTATACCAATCACCACCACAGAAAAACTGGATTAGAACCCCTAATAAAACGGCACCTACCCTGCTTATAAGTATCCAACACATCCAAATCGCTCATCTGCTTCCGATTTTTCGACTTCTTCTGCACCACAATCATACACAATGCGACGGCGATGACGACAAGGATCAGGGCGATAATGATGAGCAACGCCGATCCCGTTTGATTAAGGAATTGCGACGATTCGGAGACCTCGGCGACCGTATTGCTCAGGATTCCTTTGCCAAGTTGATAGCTGATAGGGTGGCTCCATCGAAGATCATCGCGGATTCTGACGCGAAATTGGTAGACAGTGTCTTGGCGAAGGCCGATGAACGTTGTGTATGTCTGATTGACGTGGCGGGTTTCGAAAGCGCGCTTTTTGATGACTGCCGGACGGACTTCCACCTCGAAATCGGAGATGTCAGAGTCAGCAACGCTCCATGAGATAGTTAGGCCATCCGATTGAGCAGCATCCACCCGGAGATGGGATACCGGGGGAACATCCTCTTCCTCAGATCTCGTTCGGATATCGATCACCGCATTTTTCTCAGAAAATTCGGGAAACTGCGAGGAGACCTTATTCCTCGCGTAAACCAGGAATGTGTAGTCCGAAGCTGGCCTCAGTCCGTTAATCTGAACGGATCGCGTCGATAGCCGCTTATCCCCTGGTGTCATGACTACGGTACCGCATTCTCCGCGTCCGGAGCATCTGACTTCGTACCAGATCTCTGGACGTCCCCCGAGACTCGATGGTTCGTTCCATGAGAGTCTCGCTGATGAGGCGGTGATAGCCGAGGCGGTCAGTTTGATGGGGCGTGATGGCGGTTCTGCAATGAATCGTGAGAATAGCGGTCTTTTTGACCCCTTTCCAAGGGGAAAGGGAACTTACGTGTGCACGGAGCGGAGACGAGCTCATCGTCGGCTCGATAGTAGCCTGTGACGCATCGGCATGAGCTGGCCGCTTCTCCGGAGATGGAGTTTGATGGGCATTGACGGCAAGAGTCTTGGCCTTTTGGTTTGTAGGTGTTTGGTGGGCAGCCTGGAAGAAAAATAGGGGGTTTTAAGGTTATAGAATTCCGAGTTTCTGACACTCCCAGAATACCCTGTGATTTTTGAGATTCCTAGGACTTTCAGAATTTCTAGAAGCTTCCGAAAATATTTGAAAGCTTCCTCTAATCTAAATAGTTAAGCCTTCTAGATAATGGGAATAGAAAAATCCCAGAATCTTCAGAACTCCCGGGATCCCCGGAATTCCTGGAATTTCTAGACGATTCCTGGGATTCCTGTGATCTCCGGTATTCCTATAAGATTCCTGAGATTCCTGGTATTTCTGAGATCTCCAGAATTCCTAAAAGCTTCCAAAAATGCTCAAAAACTCGCAAATTCAATCAGCTAAGCCTCCTAGATCCAGGACCTCCAGAAATCCTGAAATTCCTAAATTTCCTGGAATCCCTGGGATCTCCCGAGAATCCCTGTCATCCCCAGATTACTCCCGGGATTTCTGGGCTCCCTGGAATCCTCCGAATACCTGGAATATCCGAAAAATGAAACTCCTTCTCCTAATCCAAACAGCTCAACCCCTAATCCCTCATGTTCTTCTTCAAAGGCGGAATCCCGATAGTTTAACGATTGCCCTCACCCAGGTGGTGTTGTCTTCTGTATTATTTGACCAGGATCATCACCTATTCATCTATCTAGGAAGGGTCATGTCCTTTTACAACCCTTCCCCTTTCTACAACAAGGGGGGCTTCCGAGATTTTCAAATAGGTTTCGGTGGTGGTGCACCTGTCACCCGTCTGTCCTTTCCTCCCTTTAACCACTTGACACACACACGCGTAAATGGGATTATCACCCACCAGCGTGTGGTGGTGTATACATAAACATACAAACAACAGCATGTGTGTGTGGAGAAGCCGCCCAAAAAACGGGCGGCTCTTTTTAAAAGGCATGAGCCGCCCGTTATTTCCCCCTCCAAAAGAGGTCAAATAGAAAAGACAATAGCCCCTCGGTTAATGTGGGAAATGAATACGGTTATTAATGATGCTTTAGCAGAAAACAATCGGCGACAATTAGGTCCCTCAGCCTAAGTTTCCTTCCATCAAAACCGTCCATCCGGTCATCATCATCATCATCAGAAGATAATGAATATATTGCGCATTTCTCTTTTTGATCTCTTCCGCCCCACCATTTATCAGTATCATCATATTAATACAGATAGGAAGAGAAAGAGGCTAGTTGACAACTTGCGCAATCTAATTTGTCTCGGGTTGGTCCGTTCCTTAGAAGGTCATGTTCAATTTCGGGCGGCCGAAAATTCGATTAGCACCATGTTTGGTAAACCATTCACGAATTAGCCTAGAGCTCATATCCCCCAAGAGGATAGCTTATTACGAGGTGTCCAAACTTTCGGAACCGAATTTGGAACCGGAATCCCGAAATTCGAGCGTCTCGGACCATTTCCAGACCGAATTTGGCACTTCAGACCATTTTCAAGGCTGAGCAATTTCGGATTCGAGCGTCTCAGACCAGTTCCAGACCGAATTTGGCACTTTAGACTATTTTTAAGGCTTAGCAATATCGGATTCGAGCGTCTTAGACCATTTCCAGAACGACTTCCGGCCTATTTTGAAGCTGAGCAATTTCAATGGTCCCTCTCAATAAGCTTTCTCCCAACAAATGATGGGTGCAGCCAGCTTGATGATGCGCCAGGTGAGCCAATACCATCTTTTCAAGTGGCCGCCCTTCGTCCCTGTATTATGGCCAATTGACACCGGACCGATCCACATCTGTCATCAGCTAAGCAGAGGTGACAGTCTCCCCACAGACAGATATCAATCTCTTTTAAGGGAAGTGGGGAAATAATGGAAAAAGAGGAGCGGCGAGTGGTAGTAGTAGAAGTTACACAGATTTATATCTGGCCTTCTTGGAAGCCAAGATGACAATCTATATTAATACTTTACTTCTTCTCCTTCTTCTAATTACTTCTGAACATGATGAATTAGGCTACCAGGACTCCAGATTTAAATCTCTCTGTCATGAATAATTTAAAAAATCCCATAAAAATCTAGGGGAGCATATGGTACGGTTTAACGACTTCTCTCAAGAAAAGAGGCTTTTGTTTCATCGCTTCTTTCAAATCCAAGAGACCGCTCTGATTACGCAGTCATTTGGGTAGAAGGGGGTGTCGTAAAAACCAATTAGGATCGGCTTGGAAGGAGATAATTACAGATCCCCAGAGGGGTGGGGAGGGAGAGGATGATGAGTAACTTATGGTGGGCATGGGAAAGTCAATGGTAACCAAGCCTAAGCCTAAGGCTGAGGTACCTAAGCTTAAGCCTAAGACTAAGTTAGCTAAGCCTAAGCCTAAGGCTAAGAAAGCGAAGCCTAAGCCTAAGGCTAAGTTAGCTAAGCCTAAGCCTAAGGCTAAGTTAGCTAAGCCTAAGCCTAAGGCTCTGGTGCCTAAGCCTAAGCCTAAGGCTAAGATAGCTCATTCCGAGGTATCTAGGATTCCAAAACTCCCAAAACCAAACCCCCCTATCCCATCTACCGTAACCCCTTCTCATAACTTCCTAAACGACTCCAGACTCGATTCCGGATGGAAAAAGGCAAATATTGACCCCTCTTTCTCTATTCAATTCCTCTACATCCTCCTGGACTAATGTGCCCCCTTTCCCCATGTGCATTGTTCTTTTTGTATTCCCCCCCCCCTTACTACTATCCCCGTTAAATCCCTAATAACAATCCAATATAATAATTACAATAACTTGTATTCTTCTCCTCCATGAGTCTCCGAGGTTCACGCTTCGATGGCTTCCCGGAACGGACGGTCCCCGACTAAAAACAGTGGTCCCTTCGGCCTTGTAGTGTCTACGGAAGAGAAGAAGAAAAAGAAATCAGTTATTCAACCATGTGTGTCCCCTTGTCTTCTCCAACATAAAAACTCACTTTCACACCGGGCTCCTGTCGAATCCGTCAACTCAGAGTATCCACTATCGCACACACATTCTCCGGACGTTTTGATTCCACTTCCAGTCGACATACACAGCCCGATGAGATCGACTCCGGCGATTTTTTTCGATGCATTCGGGATACACGAGCCGTTCATTCGAACCATATCAGTCTCTTTTCGGCCGGTTACTTGGGTGGGGAAGTGGACGAGTTGATCGGTGAATTCGTCGCATACGCGGTAGTAGATCTGAAAAATAGGGATAGTTTGGAGGGGGTACTGTAGCCAGGAGCCCGAAAAATGGCACAGGAGCATAAAAATGTCAGAATCGTCGATATTAGGGGTCCAACTATTCAAAAATAGGCTTTCAAGGTCCGGAAAATCATTATTTTGGCTCAAAACAAGCCAAAAAGCTCCAAAAAAGTGTCAGAATTCATGGTATCTAAAAAACCGGAAAAAATGGCAGGGGAGCCTAAAAATGTCAGAATCGTCGATATTCAGGGTCTAATTACCGCCAAAACGCTAGAAAATCAAATTTTTAGGTTAAAAAACCCCATTTACAGCTTAAAATCTACCAAAAAACTCCGAAAAACGTCAGGTTTTTCTCCAAAATCCAAGAAAGCCAGAAAATCCAAGAAGCCGAAAAATTCATAATTCTCGATTTTGAAGCTTCCAGAAAACCTATCCAAAATTCAAAACTTCCAAATTTCCTCTCCTCCAATAACCCTCTTCCTTAAATTCTTCCGGATCCCATTATTAGCTTCCTCCTTTCTTTCATCTCTTCTTCTTCTTCCACCCATTCAATTCTTTTCCGAATTGATGACTTCCTGAGGGGAAGAAGGCGGCGTCCCCCTTTACAAATTCGTTTTTTTTCGTTGCTGGCTAGTTGATCCCATTTCCACCATCAAGGTGTGTAGTGTATTCTCATCCAAATAACATGACAAACGGCAACAAGGCGAAGGAGATGGTGACCAAGGTTACTTTTCAATTGAAATGTAAATTAAACCCTTTAATGTAACTGTGTGTTGTTTCTTCCCTGGCTTTCTTTTTCTCGAAAGCGAGAGAGAGAGAGAGAGAGAGAGAGAGAGAGACCACACCAGGTGTTCCTTTCACTACTTCAAAGCTTCTGTTGAAGGGGGAGCGGCGTCTAAAGATGCCGACACCTCCCCTTTCTTTTCAAAAGTCCACTTGAAAACATATGTGAAGTGACCGCAAGATGTCATACCAGGTGTGGTGACAAACGAACAACTGTCTTCAGAAGCCAAGGAGGAACAAATTGAATAGGAGAAGAATAAGCAGCTGCTTGTATTATTCATAGCTGGGTGTCACAAATCATATTCTGGAGAGTAGCGTGGGATAGAGATAATAGGCTAGATTAGGCCTCCCTGAATTCTAGAAATCTATAGAATCCTTGGAATAGGCTAGATAGCCTCCGTGGATTCTAAAAAACCTTAGAATCCTTGGGATATTCTTGATTAAGGGTTCCTTCTTCCAGGATTACTGTACTCTCCTTCTTATTACCACCCATTATCCCTTTCGGAATGCATGTTCGGGTGCAAACAAAAAGGAGACGGACAAAAAGGGTCATGTGCAAAGGAAATTCTAGCCGCCCTTCTCTTTCTTATTCCTCTCGAAAACCACCGTAATACAACAAAGGTATTATCGAATTAGTCAACAAGAAGAGAAAGAAAGGACATGCCTAATGGATCCCCCTCCAAACACCTTTGATTATCAAAAACCCCCCTCCTCCTTTCCGTGTCACAATTTATCAAATGCGCACCATTTATGAATGAATGCGACGGATTACTACTACCAACACAACATTTTTACGATGCCGAGAGAGAGAGAGAATACTAATCGTCAAGGATCTCGTAGGAGGGAAAACAAATAACTTCTACTCTTGAATTGGAACAATAAGGCGACTAATAAAAAGTTGGATATCTCATAGATTAGAAGGTCAAGATGGATCTTGCTTTCAGAATGATTCTAGCGTTAGGAAGACGAGTTTGGGCCATTTTCTAGCTGAAAATACCATTTTTCTAGCTGAAATTACCATTTTTCTAGCAGAAAATACCATTTTTCTAGGTGAAAATACCATTTTTCTAGCTGGAAATATCATTTTTCTAGCTGAAAATCGCTCGAAAATCAACTTTCCGGGGTCAAAATCGACGAATCTTAGAGTCAAGAGCTTCAAAATCGATTTCAGATAGATTCTACCGTTAGAAAGTTCAGCTTTTCAAGGCGAAAATGGCTAATCTTCTAGCCAAAAGCTCTAGATCTCCTATTTCTGGTAGAAACAGTCCCCCTATCCGGTCAGCTTCTATTCCTCTCCACCTGTTGTGTGCTGTTCTGTGTTGAGAAACTATTGCGCAACAAGCGCGTCTGGCGTATCCGGCTGTTCTTCTCTTGTGATGACCCCAACATGTCACACTGTCGATGGTCCCCCTCCCCCTCTTACACTATGCCAATCATAATTCCGCAACTGGTGTCCGTCAGGCACGTGTAAACATTCTGACATTGACACGGGGGAGGGCCTCCTAACATTTGCCAACTCATTTGACACCTATTTGAGATAGATGGTGTGAGTCTAAGTGATGGAGGTACACGTGCACAGAGAGACATATTTGTTCTCGTCTCTCTCAAGAAGGAGGAGAAGGTGACAAAACAATCAAAAAAGCGCTCTCCTCCTCTTATGAATTGTCTCAATGGACGAATCGCGGATGAAGAAACCACCACTCGTTGAAAAATGTGTGAAAACCGAACAATCGCACTTCAATAGCGATATCGAGCGCTCCTTATATGAAAACTAAGAGAGACAGTTCTTTTTATGAATTCTCAAGATTCGTCCCTCTCGAGAAGATCCTTCTCAAGATATAGATAGATATGTGGGTCAGGTGCTCTTATGCTAGAGGCATCGTATCAACACCAACAACAAATCATTCTCCAAACTACAAAAATATGCAAATTTCAATCTGTCCCTCAGCTTGTCAGCCATCGTTTTTGTCTCGTCTCGTCTTGTCTTCTTGTCGATTCAATTGGTCCCCTGGGGAGTCTAGTCATACTTTTTCGATAGAGACACGACTTTTGACAAGGTTACAACAACACAATGTATGAAGAAACGCTAATCATATGGAAAGAGACGCGCTCATTTCAATGTCTCCCTCTATATAACCCGAAATTAAGAATAGCGAGATGGGGAGAACATCATCTTTCGAATCATAATGACTAGATGAGTGATGTTTCTCTCTCTCTGGCTATGTGTGTAAATGCATAGTTGATTGCATAACTAGCATTGACAACGTCTTCTTCGTATTCTAGAAGAACGGCGTACGGAGAAATGGAGAAGAGAGAGCATATATTGCAAGGGGAAATTGAGATTCTAAGCCTAAGGCTCGATTTTTAGGCTTAGGCTTGATTTTTATTTTAAGCCTAAGCCTCGATTTTTAGGCTTAGGCTTGATTTTGATTTTAAGCCTAAGGCTCGATTTTTAGGCTAAGGCTTGATTTTTATTTTAAGCCTAAGCCTCGATTTTTAGGCTTAGGCTTGATTTTTATTTTAAGCCTAAGCCTCGATTTTTAGGCTTAGGCTTGATTTTTATTTTAAGCCTAAGCCTCGATTTTCAGGCTTAGGCTTGATTTTGATTTTAAGCCTAAGGCTCGATTTTTGGGCTTAGGCTTGATTTTGATTTTTACCCTAGGTTTGATTTTTCGGCTTAGGCTCGATTTTTAGCCTTAGACAATAAACCTATATAAGAAAAAATCGCTCACCTTAACATTCAACAACGACAAACAGATTCCCTGCTCTTCGAACGCGATTCGAATCCATTTCGTGCCCGCATCCACCTCCATCCCGATCGTCTCTGTCGTCATATTCGAATTGCTTCGCGCCAGTCGCCCAATATTCTTCCAGTTATCCTGATCCGCCGCGAATCGCTCCTTCTCCATTCGCGTCGAGTTCGAGCGCTGCGAGAATTGCCTGAGGTAGACCGAGAACGTCTCTTTGCACGATTTCGGATTCAAATACGCGTCACAGTCTCGGGTGTTGAATAGCAGTTCGATATATACCCTACAGAAAAATTCTTTTGAAGATGTTAGGCTCCTGGTTACTGTACCTCCGAGCCTGTTGCACATTTACAAAATGTGTGAATAGCCAATTGCTCGGATTGATCATATCGTAGTTACAAGTGACATATGCTCGCTGATTAGCGTGCTTCTCGTCTGTAGCCGCCGGATTTCGCCACGTTTCTTCCATCCACTGTAAGAAAATAGTTTATCTATGCATCTAGTCCCTTTTTCCGAAAACCACTTCTCTCTACTACCGCTAGAAAATGAATAAAACAATCACTTTCTTTTTGACGTCTTCTTTCTCTTCGTCATCGCAAGAGGAGTCGTTCATGCAGCAACAACACATAACAGAAACATTTGCATTTACACAAACAAACACATTCCGAATGCATTTATTTATATAATGTCACTTGCATCATCAGTTAGTACTAACTAGTACTAGTGCAGTACAAAAGGTCAAATGGTGGAGCATATAGGTCCCTGTGCTCTACCAAAAACATATTCCTTATTGCGTTGAGGCACGCGAAGGGAGGAGGACAATGAAGATGCTACCACTTCCCAACTTTCATTATATCCACTTTTTCGTTCTTCTATCCCGAAAAAGAAGAAGAAGCACATTGCGTGTGTGTGCAATTCCCTTTGATAAACATCTTCCCGCTACTTCATCGATGAGCAAGATGAGCAAGAAGAAGAACGAAGGAATGTGTGTGTGTAGTGCCAAAATAATCCCCGTGTGCTTCTACTTCTACTTCAGAAGTGTTGTACATGAAGTTGCACGTCTTCTCGTCTCTCGCAAGAGAAATGAACACAATACCATAGGGTGTGACCTCTTCCTCTCAAAAAACCATCAAGATGCGCGCGCGCATTCTTCTCCTACATATAACGACTACAAGAGATTAGAATGGGACACCTCCTCTTTCTCTCTCTCAAGTGGTGTCACTCATGAGACGAGCAATTCCTTGGGAAACAACTCTCTCGCAGATCGTTTCGAGTTTGCCGCGCGGATTAGCATAAGACAAAGTGTGTGTATGCCTTCTCTCTTCGCGCATTCAGCCATTTTCCATGATGTTTGTCTTCTCTTTCCTTTCCTTCAACAGGATGGTGGGGCATGAGAAAATGCTGCTCATCGTAGTAGTCTTCAGGAGGAAGAATCTCATAAAAACGAAACGCGAAAACCTCTTGATTTATTGCCAACTAATTTGTCAATCGTTTCGCAAATCACCACCACAAAACCGCAGATAGAGAGCCATCATCATGGAGGTAGCAGCTGACATTCCAGAGAGATCCCTCATCTTCTAAGAACCAGTTACCGTAACTTTTTTGCGCGGAGAAGACACAGCTTCTTCTGTTTCAATACACACACAGAGAAGCGCCTGGTAGTACTACACGCCACATAATCATAATAATAATAAAATGTACTATTCCACCCTAACGGAACGAGTTTTCCGAAGGAGAAGGAGACGTCGACAGGTGTATTCTCAAGTGACTTTTGTCTTCTTCTTCTGAAGGAATGATCCAGCTGGCCACCCCTGAAAACACCTCTGATACCTACACCTGGCCGCCATTGACGCCAGGGGTCTGGTTCCATTAATACATTTCGAGGGGTGACATGATGGCGGACGGGGGGACATCCATTATTCAGGGTGCACATTTGTCACTCGCGCTTCTGCTGGTCAAGTCAACTGCCTCCTTGGCGAGTAGTTGCACCCAACACAACAACAACAATAATAATGGAATAGATCCCCCCCTCTCTCTATCTTGGCGAAGAACAAAAATTTGCATATGCTCCTTATTGGGCCATCTCACACCTGTTGTCTTCTCTTTCCAATTCGGATATAACGCATGAATTGATTCTATATTACTAATTATGATAGACTTCACTGAGCAGCACACACTAGAGGCTCCGGAATTCGGCACTTTTTAAATTACAGGCCATGAATCTAATGGATGCGCGCGGGTCATTATCACCTTTTCAATTGGATCAAGGAGCCGTCCAAGGTCAGGTGTTCTTCTTCTTCTTCAAACACACACATACAAAGTTTCTCATGTTGCAATTTACCGCTTGACTAGGTCGCAACGGTCTACACTGTTCAAACATTGTGTTGGTAAGAGGTGACAAACGGATGTTACAAGGGCCCTTCTTCCAGGCGCTTTTCCGGTATTGCATGGAAATACGAGAGGAGTCAAGAAACCATATGGGGAGGGGTAGGCTCGTAATAGACTTCCCCTCCTAGTACTACATCTTCTCAAGAAGAGATGGAATAGGACTAATTGAATATATGTCTCTCTCTTCCTTCTCCTTTGCAGCAAAAATTCGAACGCAATTGAATTCAGGCCATGTTAATGGGATTATTTTTCCAGGGGGAACTACTACCTCTCTAATGGAAGGCCTTCTTCTCTCTAATGTCAACTAATAACTGTGTGTATGTGTCACAATGCAAATGACCTTGTACACTGTACGGAGCTCTCATATTTCTTGGTCCCTTGTCCTTCTCTTCCAAAATAAATTCGAATCTTCTCCCCCATCCTCATCAGATGTATAGAGAAGGAGCCTTTCTTCCAAAAAGAGAAGCAAAAAAAATTCCCATGGGTCACTCATATAGGAAACACAACTTGTTTCTTTGTATGCCGACGACCCCCATCTCTCTCTTTTTCTCATCTTTTCAATTTCGAAACCCCCTCCCCGCTTCCCCCCCATCCTCCCTTCAGATGATACTTCCGAATTGAAGTGGTAGGCCCATGTACTCTAGAAGATTGCAAAAACTCTACTCACCACATCGTCCCGATCGTGTCGCATCGATAGTTGATCCCATTTCAGATCGGATCCCTGTTTCGATAGGTCGAAGAGGACTTCTGAAAATAGCTGGTCTCCCAGAAGGCTCAAATTTCATTTTTTTTTCTTCTGCCTAGCTATCTGTCTCATACAAACATTCCGGAGGGTTAGTTTAGTTCGCGCAGCCATCCAGCCGGCAGAGGACGGACAACAACACAAAAACTTCCACATCTCTTCCTCAAGATGTTCTCATTCTCGACGGGGAGAAGAAATGAATAGTGGGGGTTGACCACTTGACACTGTATTCAATCATCATGCAATGTCTCTCTCTCTCTTGGCGACCCTATAGCCGTTTTTCTTGGGAGAGCCAATTATACTATTTGCTCTATTTTTTTGGCTCCCGAGGGCAAAATCCGCTTAATTCGCGCGCACAGGCTGGCGGCTCCCGGTGTGAAGAAGAATGAGCAACAATTCGTGAGACACACAATTTATCATTGAACCTTGTGGTGCTTTTTTATTCATATAATTCTAAAAGTACACAGGGACCTCCTCCTAATTCAATTCTTCTGGTGGTGCACCCCTAATCGCCGGAAAAGGGTTTCAAAAAAGGGGCCGATGATTTTCGACCGAAAACGCGTGTTTCCCGTGATTTATTATGTTAAAAGTGGCCTCTAAGAAGGCGAGGATGACTAAGTGGGCGGTTGGGAGGATAAGGATCTCGAAACACAAAAAAAAGAAGGCGCCGGGTTCCTTTTGAAAACTTTTGTAAAAGAAAGAGATATTATCTTGGTCTTCTTCTCGTCTTCGTCTTCAAGATGATACCTCTTCAAAAAGTGTCCGTCTCTCTCTAGTGTCAATCAGAACACTATGGTAATCCGAGACTCTTCGTCTCTAGCGTGCCACTCAAAAAACCCCCCACACCTTTCTACATAAACAAATTGGTTGCCCGAGAAGAAGAAGACCTCTTCTTCCGGGTGTTCTCAAATTGCTCTTTTTAATAATTTAGTCTTTTTCTTCTTAGAAGAAGAAGATTGCACAATGGGGGAGGACTTCAAGAACACTCATTTATCTTAGCCGGGACCCCTTTGACATTTCGGAAATCTTCAAGGTGCGATTCTTGTCGCCTTTTCTCTTCGAAGAGAGAGCGGAAGAGAGATGAGCAACAGTTGTTCCTCTTCGATATCCGATATCTTATCACACTTCGGCTTTCTCTTTTCTCTGCAGAGAGCCTACAATTAGGGGGTTAATAATAACCAAAACCCTCCGAATAGGCGCCACCAGGCGCCACTAGTCTCAATTGAAGCCAATTCGAAATGCAATTTGAGTCGGATAGAGAGAACCAAATCATTTTCCGAAAGAAGCAGCCTTTATACAGTTACACCGGTTTTTCCTTCTGTGTTACTACTTTCAAAGACGGTCAGTCGAGCTCGTTGTGTTGTTTTGGACGGAGGAACGGTGTATAGGGGGGAATGGAGAACAAAAGTGTTAATCTATTCACGCGCACAGTCTATGTACTCTCTGTCTTCTCACAGTTTTTGCAAAAAAAATATGACCTACCTTGATGAGCAGATATTGTTTGAATCGAGATGATTATCAGCGGAAACAGCAACGGATTCAGAATCCGTGAGTTTGGTAAGCGCATGTTAGTTGTTTTTGTGTCAATTTAATATGAGAAATTTCTTCTAATGCATTGGTGTAGAAATTGTGATTTGGGGGTCGTTTCGATCTGAAATTTCTGATTTTTTCGGAAAAACGGGATTCTGGGATGAAAAATGGGTCAAAAAAAGTCGAAAATCCCGGTTTTAGACGGGAAAAATGACGATTCGCACGGAAAAAGGGTCAAAAAGCGGAGTTTTCATAGAAGAAAGTGGGAAATGTGTCAAAAAACCAGGTTTTTCGATGGAAAAAATGCGGATTCTAACAGAAAAAGGTCAAAAAGCGGGATTTTCATCGAAGAAAGTGGGAAATGAGTCAAAAACCAGGTTTTTCGATGAAAAAAGGAGATTCTAACGGAAAAAGGTCGAAAAGCTGGGGATAAAATGGAAAATGAACCGAAAATCACAGATTTCGAAGGAAAAAATAGAAAAAATCGCTGCAAAACCACCGAAAAAATTCAGGAAAATCCGATTTTGCAGGATTCCAATTTAAATCTGAGCAACCAAAAAAAAATCCAAAAATTGCCCTCCCCAAAATGAACCCAAAAACCCCCAAAAAACTGAGCATTATCATAATCTTGACCAACACACGACCGGCCTCCCCAATTTCCAAAAGCAAAAGATAGGCCTCCGGACGAGAGAGGGGCGGGGCAGGTGGTGGTCTGGCGAAGAGGGAGAGAGAGAGAGAGAGACTCCGCCTCCCCATCGGGGGGCGAAGGAGAGAGGCAAAACATATGCGAGAGTATAGTGATCGGAAGAGGAGGAGGCGAGAAGAGTGTGCGGGAAACAAAGACACACACATATAGAAGAAACTGTGTTCTTTAAATTGAATTCACTTAGAGACGACGAAAAGAAGGGAGGCTTAATCCCAAAGTCACTCTCTGTGTCTAAAATGATTTGATTATTAGCCCGGTCAGGCAGGCAAAAGGCTAGTTTTCTAGGCCACAATCTAATCTCTAGACACAATGACAGTTCAGGAAGAGCACTTTTCCATGGTAGTTAGGTTGTTAGCACCACCACCGATTAGATATTAATCTCTCGTGGGAAAGATCCCCTATTATAGGGGCACTAATCTGGGTTAAGAGGTAGCAACAGTTTTCTAGCGAGTCTGGCTAACAAATTGCTCAGTTTGTGACCTAGAATCCGAGGAGTTCTTCCATTTGATGCGCCTTTAAACTTGATTTTACTAGAGAACTAGGGTTTTTGGAATTTAGAAAACCCCTGATTTTCCAGTAAAAACTAGTTTAAAGGCGCATAGAAGGATTCTAGGCTGAGCAAGACTAGCTGGCTGGACTAGCTAAAAGGTCATCCCAAAAAAATGTTCCGGATACTATCTTCACCAAAAAATACACCGAACTGCACAGCACGAGTCCAAACTATCAGATCTCCAAATCTCAGATGACCGAGAGCCTTCTCCTAACCATGCCTATATCCTATCTAGGTGGTAAACAATGATTTATAATCCGAAATCCATAACAGATTTAGGATGACACTCCCCGCCCGCCCGGGGGCATCGTAACTTTGTAAGTGGAAGAAGAAGAGAATTCGAATATGCCCCCACACTATATCAACATAATCAGCGTCTCCTCCTCCACCTCCTTCACCTCATCTCCGTCGAATTACGTAACCTCCGTGAACGAATAGAAATCTTTGGGTGATTTGCGACTCGAAGAAAAAGGGAACTAGTATGTACAGATTGACAAAATAGATACTCTTCTTCCCCTTTTTTTGAGGTAAAAAAGACCATGGAGCGTGTGAAAAAACACCTTTTGACCATCATCTAGCACCACCTTGTATCACTATATACAATCATCATCAAAATATATGTTGTATAAAAGATAGGTTTGTGTGCTTATTGGGGCACCACCACCGGCATCAACTCTTTTGATGTTTTGCGTAATAGACAGAGAGAGAGACGATCATCACGAGAATATAAGGGCACATTCGAAGTTAATTTATTGCTGATGATTAAGTGAAACAGAGAACGATGTCGGCCAGAACAAATAGGCCCCGAGATAGTATTAATTATCGGTGTTTTGGGGGAAATAGCCAGTGACTAGCTGATAGTCGAATAGGGATCGGAAGCTAAGAGACTACTGTAATCAAGGAATCCGAATTTCCAAAATTTCTGAAATTGCTAAAAAGCCGGAAAACGGCAACTAGGAGCTTATTCTTGAAAAAAACTCGAAAAGCCAAAGCCAAGAAAGGCTACCGGCTTTAGGACCACCCTATTGATATTCAGTAGCGTTCAAAAGAATATAGAAAAATTTTTTTCAGTCAATTTTATCGTTTTTATGCCATTTTCAGAGGTCTGGTGCTCGGATCTTGAGTTTCCGATCACTTTGAAAATTATTGGAGGCTTAGAACAGACATTAATAAGGTACTTTATATTCACATAATTTTCCAAAAATACCTCATTCTCTTTTTATTCGAAGAGTTCTGAGAGACACTTGAATTTCAGTACTAAACCAAAAATAGGGTGTCTTCTAGAACTCGTTTAATAAAAGGAGAATTGTTGAAAACTATGTGAATATAAAGCTCATTATTAAGGTCTGTTCTAAGCCTCCAATTATTTTCAAAGCGATCGGAAACCCAAGATCCGAGCACCAGACCCCTGAAAATGGCCTAAAACCGCTATAATCAACTGAAAAATTTTTCTATTGACTTTGAACCCTACTGTAAGAGACTACTTAAATCAAGGAATCCGAATTTCCAAAAATTCTAGAATTGCTAAAAAAAAAGCCGATAATAACTGAAATTCCTGATAAAACTCGAAAACCAAAGCCAAGCGAAATTCGAATGACTACTGTGGCAGCTTGAATCCCAAAATACAAATCAGAAAATTCTGGAATTCTCCAAAAAAAACTGCCTTCTTCAACTGCTAGAAAAAAGAGGAAAACTAACTAAACTGGCGAACACAATGGAAGACCACTCTCCGTCGATTTCGATTTAAATTCTCTTCTCTTTCTCGAAAAGTGAATGTCTAATGAAACAAACAAAAGACGTCAGAAGAGAGGAGAGTATAAGACAACCTGTCTTTTGATATTCCTAATAATCGTGGAGAGAAGGTAACCGAGTGGGTGCTAAGAAGAGAACCTTCGTTAATTGCCTTTCCCATGGTGCACACACACAGAGATCGTCTTCTTTTTCTCTTCTTTTCAAGAGAAACGACACCGATACTGTGTTGTGTGTGTTTGATTAGGGCGGAAAGACTGAAGGAACCGACTCTCTCTTTGAGAAAGAGAGAGAGAGAGAGAGAGAGAGAGAGAGAGAGGCCCCCTAGGCTCTCAGCAACAACAATAACAAAAAAGAAAATTGGAGTCGGGGGGAGAACAATAAATTCATGATATCCGCTCGTGTTTCCGGAAGGACCCCTCTATTTACTTGCTACTATTTGGAAGCGGGGGATAAGAAGTCGAACAACCGTGTACTCCTTTTGGACAAGCCTTTTTTTCGTGATTTTTTGAAAACACTCAAAAACCGAAAAAAAGTTTTTTCGAGTTTTGGAAACTAGCTGTGTACTCCTTTTGGACAACTTTTTTGCTTACAGTGAGCAGCGAAATTCAAAGTTTCACTAGAGCACGTTTACTGACCGTAAATGAGTGATTTTTTTTTCAAAAACGAATTTCAAAAAACTGGAAAAAAAGGTTTTTCGAGTTTTGAGAGAAAATCTAAAAACTCTTTTTTTCAAGTTTTAAGGATTTAAAAAATTTTAAATTCCAAAAACCCAAAAAGGGAAAAGCACTTCCTCTTCCCGTCAAAAAATCCAAAAAAGAGGGTTCACCTAGTCGTTTCGAATCTTCATGACTAGTAAAAGGTCTCCTAATTCAAATCGACATTTTCTATTCATAAGACCCAGTTACCTAATTTCGAAACATTCGATGATGACATATTCAGAAGGTGAATCAACACACTTCCACTTTCCTCCCTCCCCCCAATTAATATCGTTTATTGGCTTTGGAAGACGATTTCTAACGGTGTAACATGCATGAATCCTCTAGGGGCGAATTCAGAATTCAGAATTCTTCCACTTTTCGAAAAAAATTTTCGAACGAAGAGTACAACTTTTTTGTCTGAATGACGAAACAGAAGCACTACTTGAAAGCGCCGGGAAGAACTCAAAAAACGTCAAATTGGCTTGTTAAAAATATTTTTATGGGTTTCTGGCAACTGGTACTTCAAACTTTGTGTGTGTTGAAATTGAGAAGAAATTTTGTTGTTCAAGTATATTAGTGTCTATTTTTGGAGTACTAAATTACAAAGCGGGGGGAAATAGAGGGAATATTTTTTAAAATTGATATTTTATAAATATAGGGCCGTAAAGTTAAATTTTTAGGTTTTTTCGTGAAAAAATTGCTGAAAAAAAGAAAGAAAATTGAAAAAAATATTTTTAAAATAAAAAAATTTGAGAAATAAGACTATCGTGTCGAGACCCATTGACAAAATAGGGCATGCGCCTTTAAGGAGTTACGGTAGAAAACTTTATTTTTGATAAAAATTTTTGATTTTTTCTAATTTTTGCTATTTTTCAGCGGTTTTCACCGGAAAAAAAGAAAACAAGCAGAAATAAAATCCAAATTTTAAAAGAAACTACCAAAAATCTTTTAAACATCAAAAATGAGCACGAAAAAAATTTCTAAACTCCAAAATTCAATTTAACCCCTTCCCCGGCTCTCAATAAAAGCTTCCGGCGCTCTCAAAAACTCTCTTCATTCTTTCTATTCAAAAGTTGCAATGGGCGCCCGTTAATGCGTTTCCGTTCATTGCCCTCTTCCTTCTGCTACTAGATGGGCGGTACTAAAGTAAAAGTTATGTCGACCGGAGGCCATATGTTGTGTGCACCGGAATGTTTAACGAGCATCTTCCCATAACTCGGGCGGTCCTATCTAGATTTACACCTTTAATAATAAAAACAACACCTATCTGAACGGGTTCTGACCGGGGGCAGGGGTAGCCAGATGTGTGGAGGGCTGATTGCCTAATTATCCGCCTAAAGAAACAATGACCCCCCGTGTTCAGCAGATCACGGGCGGTCCCCTCCCCACTCGTAATCGCATAATAGCCATGTAGTTGGTGTGCGCCAATTGTGTATGGATACTGTAGTGAAGATTAGGGTTATATTCCTGACATAAGGTTTATATAGCCTATGAGGGGGGATTAGACAGTCCAACCGGCTGGTGGGGAACGAACTGGCTGGGGATAACTAGGGAACGGGGGTTATGGAGTTTTTTGGGAGTTTTCGAAGTTTTTTCGACTTTTTGGAATTTTTTGAAATTATAAAATCGGCTTCCCGGACATTCGAAACCGGACATCTCGAAATCGCTGAAACACATTTATATATAAAAAAAGGCGCTAAAAACATGAAAAAAATATATCGAAACTCAACTAGTAACGTTTAACAAAGCTCGTTTTAGCCTTAAAATGTCTAAAAACCACATAACTCATCTTTTTTCGAATTTTCCCTCGCTGGAAATGAAAAATAAAAAATCATGTGGTTTTTAGACATTTTTAGGCTAACACGAGCATTGTTACACGTTATTAGTTCAGTTTTGATTCATTTTTCATAAATTTAGCGTCTTTTTTGAAAATGTGTTTCAGCGGTTCCGAGATGTCCGGGAGCCGATTTTAGAATTTTCAAAAGACCCAAAAATCCAAAACTCTAGAATTCAATTTTTTTCTAATCTACGCCGCTTTTCTCACTTTTTTGACTAGCTGAAATTATCTTTAAATTGAAAAAATCGAGTTTAAAGTCTAAAAATTCGAAAAATCCAATCAAAAATTCAATTAACTCCCGTGTCCCTCATCCTTAATGTTTCAAAACATTAATCATATGGTTGTAAACTTTTTAGCGCACATTCATTTAGGAATGTCAAACATTGAGAGCAAACATGATTCTAAATTAAAGATTCCTCTGTTGCCACGTGTCATCACCCCATTTTATGACTATTTTATCTCTACTAGGGGCTAACAGCCATATGCCCTTTCTCTCTCTCTCTCTCTCTCTCTCTCTCTCTCTCTCTTTCTCAAATGAAGGGAGGGGACAACTTGTAACATATGCGAGCAGCCGGAGGGATAACTGGTAATAAAAAGAGACCAGAAGAAGACACGCTTCTTGTCTAATTGGGAATTTTAAATTTTAGATTAGGGGATGAAATGGGATCACTATTAGGGGTCCAGGGACAAGGGACAAGGGATCAACGGTGACTTTTGGCAGAAAAAAGGAGAAAAAGGACTAATTGAAAAAGGTCAGAGACTTTTTCGATGGGTTTAGAAGGGGGCTTTAAAGTGCAAGTGTGCTCAACCGAATAGGAATAAGGGGTTCCTGGGAATTTGGAAAAATTGAAAGTTAAAAAATTTTTGAAAAGGGGCGGAGCTTAAGAATTTTCGTATTTTAAGGTTGGTTTTTGGTTTTTCCAGAAGGTTTTTTTTCTTGATTTTTTCAGAAGGAATAATTCTTTAAAAAATACAAAATTTCAGAAATTCAAGCTCCGCCCACCTAAATTTATATTTTTCAATTAAAAAAAAGCCTTTTCTTTCGAAACGTACCGCATGTTCTGAAAATAGGTGGAGCTTAAATTTCGGGATTTTGAAAATTAAAAATGAAAAAATAAAAATTTAAGAATCCCGAATTTTTAGCCCCGCCTATTTTTTTTAGAACGGGCGGGACGTTTCACGAAAAAAAAAGTTTTTTCATTGGAAATTATCAATTTAGCTGGGCGGAGTTTGAAACACGGAAACTTGCTCATTTTATTGTTAATTGAAAGTTTTTGAAAAGAAAAGTTAAACCCCGCCCCTCTAAAAAGTGGGCGGAGCCTACAAGCTTTTATAATTTGGAAAATCCAGAAAATCAAGCGCCACCTATTTTTAGAACGGGCGGTACTATAAAAAAAAGTTTTTTCGAAAAATTGAAAAATATAAATTCAAGTGGGCGGAGCTTAAAATTCAGCTATTTTCTGAGTTTTTTAATTTGCAGAAATACTTTTTAACGAAAAAAGTCTGAAACCCCTCCCCCTCCAAAAAGTGGGCGGCGCCTATTATTACAAGCTTAACTATTTTAAATAAGAACAATACGCGTGTTATCTAATACAAAAGAGGCCGCCCGTGTGTTCCTCAAGAAGTTGAAGTGCGCGATTACCTTTTCGGGAAAGAGAGAGCATGAGTACTGTCTCTCTCTCTCTCTCTCTCTCTCTCTCTCATATAGTTATTGTTATCGTCGGGGGAAATAGAGTCAAACAGACACTTGACTCTCAAAAGCTTGTTTTGTAGATAGCTCTCTCAAAACAATAGTAATAACTCGAAGGGGAATTAAATATCACCAATAACACAAATTCTGATCTTAATTTCAAGGGGATTGGGGATATATTTAATTTTGACACAAATGGAACAATTCAAAAAGAAGAAAAGGGAATAAACTACAAAGAATGGGGGAGAATGCTCTATATGACTTCGGAATTTTTTTTCTTAGGAAATCATCAAAAGTTAGTAAAAAATTGGCTATAAAACATACACCGGAGACTTTAAAAAAAATGGGAGACAGTGGTGGAATAAAACCGGAATTTTTTCGGGGAAAATCGGAAAAAAAGGAGGAGCTGCGAGACTATCACAGGAGAATGGGGATACTGTAGTTGGGTTCTATACATCATATACAACAGAAAAAGCACTAGAAAATCAGAAAAAAGCTGGGGAAAATGGGGAAAAGGCAGATGAAATAAAGGAGAATCGGCGTTTAATACTCAAAAAAAATCGGAAAAATTGCAGAAAAACCAAGAGAAAATCGATAAAACATGAGGTGATTGGCCTTTAGAGAGAAAACAGAAGACATTTGACACCAAGAGAGAAACCCAAAAAATCCAAACAATTAGGCCCAAGTGGGTTTCGCCTCCTCCGGTTTCGCCGGTTTACAGTAGAGCACGTTGGCCAAGAAGAGGGCTAGATCGGCGTTTGTCCAGTAGGCGAAGTGTGATTTTAGGACAGACCAGTAGCTTTTTTCGGTCAGGGCGGGCTGAAAGATAGGGAGTTTAGGAGAGGAGGGTACAGTAATCTTTCTAGGGTTCAATTAGATCTGAGCAAGCCCAAAAAGTGACTAATTAGGCCTAGCAAAGGCCTAAAAGGGCCAAAATAAGCCCCAAAAATCGTTCAAAAATAGCTAAATAGGCCTAGAGAAGGGCCTAAATCGGCCTGAAAAGGGCCTATAAAGCGTCCGAAAAGTGGCTGAATAGGCCTAGAAAAAGCCTAACAAGCCTAGACAAGCTCAGGAAAATTGCTAAATAGGCCTATATAAAAGACCTTTATAACCCTAAAAATGGCTTAAAAAAGGCCGAACCAAGCTTAAAACCCTCTATCCAAAACCAACCTGCAGCTGAAAATCGATTCGATGCGGCACTCTCACTCCCGATCCGAGAATCCTCTCGGCCAACGGCAATTCCGCCTCAGCCTCCTTTCCCACCTCGATCGCCTCCGTCGAGGTCGCCTGAACCGATCCGAGACTCGCCGAACTTTGCGTCTTCTTTGGATTATTATTCGAGGATCCGAATGAGAACCATCCCTTCTTCACTACTGCCTTCGGCTCCTTATTCGCCGCTGCAACCTCTCCTGGCGGTGGAGTCATGGATCTCGGTGATGAGCATCCGCTTCTGGCATCCTCTTCGGAATCACATTCATCCTCCTCATCCACATCATCATCACCTCCAGACTTGGCATCAGCCGCCTTATCGTCCTTATTCTTCTTCTTCTGATTCTTCAGCTTCTTCAGATAGTGTTTGTAGACGTCCAGGGGAAGATTCTCATAGGTGAGACGTCCCCGGAGGTCCGCATTCGAGAATAGTTTAATCGGACGTATGTGTTTGTATTCTGGAGTGAAGAAGGGTTCGAGACGATAGGCAACTGGGTCGTATGGATGGAAGATGTTGAAGACTCGCTCCACGTTTGTCGCCTTCGATAGGAGATCAGCAGATGCTCCGCCACGCATTGTAAGGAAGACTCCGAGGGGGGAGCCGACGGCGAATAGGTATTTGACCTGGAAAAAGGGATTTTAGGGGTATTCAGGGGGTTTTTAGGATGATTTAGTCATTTTAAGGCTCATTTTGACTTTTTTGAGCAATTTTTGGTTGTTTTAGAGCGATTTCCTGGTTTTTCAACCTAGATTCCACTGGATTTTGGTAGGTTTTAGGCCATTTTAGGTTATTTTAAAGCTATTTTTGATTTTTTTTCGAGCGATTTTTAGTCTATTTTTGAGCGATTTTCTGGTTTTTTAATGTGGATTCCACTGGATTTAGGTAGGTTTAGGTTGGGTTTAGGTTGGGTTTAGGTCATTTTTGGTCATTTTAAGTCTAATTTTGACTTTTTAGAGCGATTTTCCTGGGGTTTTCAACCTAGATTTCACTGGACTTAGGTAGGTTTAGGTAGGTTTTAGGCTATTTTTGGTAATTTGAAAGCTATTTTTGACTTATTTATAGCTAGGATTAGGCTGTTTTTCTGGTTTTTCAACCTAGATTCCACTGTACCTTAAAATCCAACTGTTCCTCCTTGGTGACCAACAACTTGTGAATCCCTCCCTCCATATTATCTCTCAACTGCTCCCGAGCCAACTTCATCGCCTCCATTGCCTTCCGGGCCTCTTCCGTATTACTCGTATCATTCTTCTCGAGATATTCGTCGATCGATTTGGTCACATACTTATCGTAAAGCATCAATGGGGAATATTGAGTCAGGATATCGTAGCAGATGACCGATCCTAGGGAATGACCGAAAATGGAGACATGGCCGTTGAATTGAGGGTTGTTGGCTTTGAAGAGCTTATAGGTGCGATTGAGTTGAGTGACGACGCCACGAACGATCTGGAATTCAGAATTCATTGTCAGAAGACGTCAGGGAAGGGGAACCTCTGTCCGGAAGAGAGGACTCTGATAATACATGACGTCCATAGCTGTCGAGTTTAGCGAGGCACGCATGCTGCTCATCTTTGGAATTGTGATGTTCTCGGTTAGGCCATTGTCCAGAATTAGGGAGGATCGCCATTCGACTGGGAGGAAGATCGGACGCGTCTTCTCGTCTGGATAGCACTTTTCCATCGCGTTGACTACGCCGTCGCGGACTCTGGAAGAGGGATTTTAAAGCCAGAATTCCATGGATCCAGGATTTTTTGGAATTCCAGTGATCCAGGATTCTGGAGATCCAGAATTCCTGAATTTCAAGGATCCACAAATCTCCAGAATTCGTTGAAAGCTAGAAAACTGAGGGATTTTAGGGTCTCCGGATCCTTATTTTTCTAGGATTCTGATTTTCCGGAATCCAGAATTTTTGGAATTCTAGAAATCCAGCAGTCTAGAAATCCGGAATTCCAGAATTCCAAGGATCCAGGATACTAGAAATCCAAAATTCCAGGACTCCAAGGATCCACAAATCTCCAGAATCCCTCAAAAAACTAAAAAAAACTCACTGATTAGCATTCTGCGCGATCAGATTCTCGTATCCCTTCTGTCCGATTCCATGAACGACGAGAATCAAATGAGAAATCTCTGCCGACGCATCCGTCCACTCGCCTTCCTTCTCGTATCCTCTTCTCAACGACGTCGACTTCGCCCATAGGTACCTCAGAATCGCATTGCCCTTCTGATGGAGGGAAATGTCGATGACCGAATTCCATCGGATATCGTATCCGTCGACATGGAGTTCGGCCAGGACTGAAAGGATTACTGTGTTTAGGAGCTACCGTAACCAAGACTCACTAGGTTTATTGCTAGTCTCTGATTTCGAGAATACGGTAGTTCCTTCGGGGATCATTTGATTTCTGAAGCACTGCAAATGATTCTTCTCAATCGCATCGGATAACGGTGATTCCAGTGGCTGATAGTCTGGAGTGAACCATGTTCCTCGGCGGATCTCCTTCGAATCCTCTTTCCAATAGATCGGATCAATTCGAGAATTCTCTCGATTCACCCGGTACTGTCCATTCAGCACGACGACCATCGGCTTGTCAGGAATATCTCCGTTCTCCGCTTCCGACTCGTCGATCACATCCATTTTGTAATGGCTTAGGGAGTCGGTGTAGATCGTTTGCACCGCCTCGTCCAACTCGATTCCCTTCTCTTTTCGGTACTTGATCTCGAGCATCATCGAATCGCGACCGTTGAATGGGATCCAGACGTTGGATTTCGGCTCCTGGTAGAACCAGCGGACTTCCGAACATTTTAGCTCGGTTACCTGTAAGATTACGGTAGTTTGAAGAAAAATTTGGGCAGAGTTTCCCCGTCAAAGTGACAAGATGCGTTCTATTGGGTAGTCTTTGGTGATACTGTCAGAAACTGTCAGCAACACCAAAAACTAGCAAAAGAGCGCACTTGTCACGAGGAATAATTCGGACTTCGGAATTCCCAAATTCTGGAGCGCAAATCAAAGTACAGTATACCAAGAGGACCGGCTCTCCCAAAACAAACTTTTTGTTTGGGAATCTAGAGGAAACTTGGCTACTGTCTAGCCTAGGCTTGGCTAGTAGAAGACTATCCTAAACTACAATAACCTTCCTAGACTTTTGATGACTCCTACAGTACCTTTGGCCTCTCCAACACGTACTTCTGCCAGAGAATACTTCTAAATGGCGCTTCGAGATTGCGCTCGGCGCTCTCCACCATATCCACAAGCATTTTCCTGACATGAGGGACACTTTTTGAACGCAGTTGACGTCGTGGAACGGATAGAAAATTAGGGGAAGAGGAGTCCGTCGGAGAGTTAGGAGAAGAGCTTGCTGGTAGCATTTTGACGGGAGGAAATGGAAGGTGGCGGAGGGGGAAGGAAGAGGGAGAGATGACGAAGAAGCGAAAACATAATGACGCATTGAGGGAAAGAGTCATGGCTTCCTTTTAGAACGTTGAATGTCACTTTTCTGATAAGCTACGTTCTGTGTACTCCTCTCGGACAACGCGTCATTCTTGAGGTTAACAAGTAGGTCTAACCGGATTTCAACTATTCCTCATTTATTGTACTCCGGAACTACCGTAAGCTAGCCCTTCAAAAAAAAATGACGAAAAAATCCTCGATTGTTTGTTGAAAACTCAGTTCCCGCTAAGTTTGGCCACCGACTACAGTAACCCAAAAAACCTTTTTTCCTTATCAAAACTGAATTTTCCATCAATAACCAGTTTTTCGACGGTCTGTGGGTGTCTACCGTAATCTTAACCGCTAAAATTGAGCCTTCTATGTAGACCATTTTCTAGCCATAACTCTCTTTTTTACCTAGTTTTTGGCCCTTTTTAGGCCTGAATCGCCTATTTTCTTTGGTTTTTGACGCTTTTCCTTATTTTTTCTTATCAAAACTCCTAAACTCCAGGTCAACACATTTTCTATTTACGCATCTCTCTAAAAAAAATTCGTCAATTTTCAAACAAACTCTCTTTGGCATGATCACCACCGCGATAATAAAAATGTTATGACTAACCTTTCTCCTTCGATTTCTCTGCGGTGCGACTGGCGTTCCCACGGATTTTGCGGGTCCCGATTTCGATGCCGGCGGGATTACTGTAGACGATGAGCCGGGATTGTTCTGGAAAATCGTTGGAATAAGGGGCTACAGTAATCCAGGCTTACCGGAAGACCGGCGGGTCTCGACAAATCGCCGTCTTTCGTCTGAGCCATTGTGTATTTTGCAGATGGATCCGGTTGCTAAAAAATTGCTCATTTTCCGGGGAAAAATGGATTTTTCAAGGGGAAAAGAGGAAAAGGGAGTACTGTAGGGATACACACTACCTACCGTATCATCGGACTTTGTCGCTTTCGACACTTTTCGTCTTCCCAGAACCATAGTTATAGGAGAAGGAAGGGGAAGAAGAAGAAGAATAAGACTAGTGTGTTACCTTAAACACACATGTGTTTCTGATAAAAGAGTTCTGTACACTCATATCATCATATCAATGTGTGTGTGTGTGTTTCTCTGCACTCTCTCAATCTCTTCTCTTGTTTCGCCCTTTCGGGTTCAAATCAAGAAGAAGAAAACGAAAAAAAAGTGAGAAGAGAGAGAAAGAGTGTGTCGGAAGTTCAACAGAGGTGAGAAAAAGTAGAAAAACTGCAAAAATGGCATTCCTTTTCGTCGTCGTCAAGGGGGTTTCTAATCAAAAACCTTTTTTTTCTTTTTGATCGTCGAGAAAAGAGTGATACGGTATGGATGATGAAGAGAAGATGGCGTGAGATTTCTTTAGCCTAGAAGGGTTTCAAGGAACTGGAAAGTTTCCAGTGGAAACTCGGAAATTAGTTACTTTCGAGTGTGGATCATAGGAAACTCAGAAAAGTCAGGGTTTCTGATAACAAAAATGAGTCATTCGGATAGAAGAGAACAGTGATTCAGGAGCTTTTCTAGGAAAGTTTGGCTGACTTCCATTCGATTATTCTCGAGAAAAATGATAAAAACCAGGGAAAACTGAGATTCTGACTATTTCAAAACTTCCTAATCAACAGGAATCCGATAGGTTCATTGTGATAAGCGGAAGTGTCTGGCAAACCCTCTTTTTTACTATCCAATAGGTTTTCGGTCCGGAATTTCGAAGAAATTCTATGAAATTTTGTAAAACCGGTAGAAACCATTATTTTCAGTGGTTTTTCTATCACTATATAGTGATATGGATCCTGTGAAAGCTATTATGAGTGATCTTTCGATCCCTTCATAACAATCTAGCTTTTCTAGAAGGTTCCTTCATAATAAAGGATTTTGAGGTGCTCTTCTATCAAGGCTTTTACCTCAAAAAGTCTCCAACGACTTCCGACCACATTGCTGAATAGCGATAGAATCATAGCTGCTGACTGAGATGGCTAGCAGCTTCTAAAGAACCGAAGGAGGACGAAAAAAAACCCGAGAAATCGTGGCGAGACCCAGCGAACTAAGAAATGACTCATTCGAAACTCTAGAATCCAGAGGAAAAACGAAGGCGAAAAAAGAACCCCCGGAAACTAGGAAACACTCTTCAAACTAGCTCACTTCACCACCGGTGGGCGGCTCGAAAATCGATTTCCACCAACGCAAAACGAGCTGAAAATGGCTGCAATTAGAGCGGCTGACTCCCCAAAAAAGGAAAACTAGGGGAGGAGGAGAGGAATAAATCAAAAACCATCTCAACACGGGTCAACACATGAATAGAGAACGACGACGATTCGGGAACAGAAAAGAGAGGAGAAACATGTTGTTTATTAGGCACTTTAAGACCTCCTAATCATCGATATCGATCTATTTTTGTTGTTTCTTTTTCTTTTTTTGGACTTGGAATGGGAAAATGATGTCATTTGTGTGGAGGAAGAGACTTTTGACTAGAACTATGATCAGGATTATAGTCAGTGCCTCTCTGAAATTCAGAATTTCAGGTTTTTGCACGAAAATCGAACTTTTTCGGAGGAGAGAAGAGAGGGAAAAAGGTTTTCGTGGGCGGAAGAGAAGATCAAACCGGTTCAGCGATTCCAAAAAGGAGCCAAAAAAATGGGCGGAGCTTCGAGTTTTTCCAGTTTTCCATGGGAATTTCGACAATTTTCAACGGATAAAGTACCAGAAAACTTAGAAAAATCACCGAAAACCTAGAAAAAAGGGGTTGTGAACCAACAAAACCGGTAAGAACCAAAAAAGGCCTGAAATCGTGAAAATCCCGTCCGGAACTCCCTAAACTGAAAGAAGGAGGAAACAAGAAAAAGCTAGAAAAACCATCAGCCAGGGTATTTCCGAAGACCTATCTAGACTTTAAAAACCCGAAAAAACCACCGAAAACCCCGAAAATCCGCCAAAAACAGTCTACAGCAGACTAAAAACCTTAGAAAAAAAGAAAAAACCACCAAAAACCCTAGAAAAAGGCCCGAAACCCCAAAAATACCACCTTAAACCCAAAAAAATCCATCTAAAACCCCAAAATCACCCCTTGGAACCCGAAAAAACGCGCACTTTGCTGACCCGCAATCCGTTTTTCTATCTCTTCTCATTTCTAGTCAGACCAAGTTCGATTGTACCTATTTCTCCATGCGCGTTGACTGAGAGATAGATAGGAAAACAATAACCTTTGGACCTGGAGGAAATGATATGATAGGAGGATAGGTTGCAAAAACACAGAACATGCATGAGAGAGAGAGAGAGAGAGATCGCCCCTTCTTCTTACCGTCGGTGTCTCGTCGCCTCCCAATGGCGGTCCAGCGATGGCCGTCGGCGTCGACAGATCAGACTCGTCCTCTGTGGTGCTGTCGTTCTGAACGATATGAGTGATAATAAAGAGATGTTCATACAGTACTTTTAATAAGAGATATTTTTTGAAAAGCGAATCGGGGAAAGTGGGCGGAACCAAAAGAGATTTTGAGGTATCCGGGCCAGAAATTTCTCGAAAATTCAGTTTTCTAGTCACAAAAACCTTATTTTCCTGGTCTTAACCCCTGTTTCTGAACTAAAAACCACTCAAAAATCCTCTATTCTAATCTAAAAAGCTTCCAAAACCTTTTTATATTCATCTAAACCACTTCAAAATACATTTTTCAGTGAGAAACCCCATTTTCTCTTCCAAAAAGGGCCAGAAACCTCTTTTCCCTGGTCTAAAACCTTCGAATTTCCTGTTTCTGACTCAAAAAACCATTCCAAAATCTATTTTTCTACCCAAAAATCCCCTTTTTTTTGTCTGAGAACCCCTAAAACTAAATAGCTACCTGCTTGCTGAACTCCATCTTCTTCTCCGTGATCATCTTCGTTTTCTCCAACACGACAGCATCCTCTTCCTTCTCCTCCTCCCCTTCTGCCATTTCCTCCTCCTGATTCTTTCGAAACGTCAACGAGTGCTCCTCTTCGCTCATCCGCGATCTGTAATATTTTTTATTTTTTTATTGAATTTTTTATATTTTTTGAAGACGGAAATAACGAGAAGAAAACAACAAAGTGCGCTCCATTGACATCCTGAATAAAAATTTAAATAATTGTCAATGGAGCGCAGAGAAAAAAGCTATTTTAAACTAGAAAAATCGAAAAAAATCGAGGAAAAAAAGAGAAAATCCGTCTATTTTTTGGCCAAATGTCCATGAGTTTTTGGATTGGTCGCCGCCATTTCCTCGTCGATTTCTTCCAAGAATGTCTCCTGTTTCACTGAATACATTGTGTACCAGTAGATTCCAATGACGACGCCGACAAGAACGGCAAACGAGATGTGATTCTTGTAGTTTTTGGCAAAGATCTCCTTTACACGCTCTTGGTTTACCTGAAAAATATTTCAAAATAGGGGGAGTTTTGGATGAGTTTTTTGGATTTTTCTTGGGGAAAATAGGGGTTTTCTGCTATTTTTTAAATAGTTTTTTTGGCCCGAAAACTATCGAAATAGGTTTTCTTTTTTTTTTTTTTTACATTTTTAGCTGAAAAGGAAGAGAAAATGGGATTTTGTGGATTTTTCGGGGGCAAATATGGTTTTTCTAGCTAAAAAATAAGGTTTTTCTTCGTAGTTTTTCGACCAAAAAAAGTGAAAAGAAATGGATTTTTGTGATTTTTATTTGAGAAAAAGTGGTTTTAGCGATGTTTGACAATTTTATGACGCTTTTTTGCTGAAAAACTCAAAAAATAGAGCTTTTTTCGACTGTAAAAAGGATATTTGCGATTTTTTTCGATTTTTCGAGGAAAAAATGCGGTTTTTTTTCTGCAATTTTGAATGGTTTCTCCGCTGAAAATAGTGAAATCAGGCATTTTTTCAATATTTTTTAGCTAGAAAAATACATTTTTTCAATATTTTTTAGCTAGAAATAAGATGAAAAAATAGATTTCGGAGGATTTTCAAAATTAAAATTACGTTTCAAAAAGTGGTTTTTCAGCTATATTTAATTTTAAATTTTATAGTTTTCTGACGTTTTTTTCGCTGAAAAACTCGAAAAATGAACACTTTTTTTTATTTTTGAATTAAAATCCCGTTTTTCCGGTCTTTTCTAATCATTTTCAACAAAATTCCTCCTTTTTAGTATGATTTTTAGTCTCCAAACTGTTTCTACCTTCTCAAACTGCTTGGCGAACCGTTTCTGCGGTCTCGGGAGATCCTCGATGTCGATTGTCTCCAACATATCGTCATCCTTCTTTTTCTAGAATTAAAAATCTCACTTGATTCAAAAAAAGGAAAAAATACCTGAATCTGCGAGAATTTCGTCGTCTCCTGTGGCAGTTTATCAGAAGAGTTGAGAGAACGACTCGTGCTAACCAGACGACGAATCGCCAGAGAGGAGCGGCACGAGGCAGAGAGCATCTGTAATATTGTGATTTTTATTGGATTTTTATATTAAACTGTAGAAAAAAGAAAACGAGAGAGGAAAACAGGATCTAAGTGAATAGAAAAATATGTTTTTTCAATGGATTTCAGCGATTTTAGGCCATTTTCAGGGGTCTAGTGCTCGAATCCTGGGTTTCCGATCGATTTAAAAATTTTTGGAGGCTTAGATTAGATTTTTATGTTTATGTACAAAAATCGGTAGCCCCAAAAAATCAATGAAAACTTAATAAATCCTATTTGAAAAAGTGCCTGTGTGTGTGTCATCATCGGAAATGAATGAAAGCCGATGGCATATTCTCTCTTAGTATCAGGCGATGCGATCAGCAGATGAAGAAGGGGGATATATAGGTGAAAGTGAGCGGAAGGAAGGAACGAAGGGTAGGAGAGGTTTTTTGTTTTATTAGAGGGAAAAGCCTTATCGGTCTGAGCAAATTTTTCACTGAAAAATACATTTTTTAGCCTGTAATAATAAAATACCTCTATTTTTTATTAGAAATCAGTCTTTTCCAAAAACCCTTTTATTTCGAAATGAAGCAAAAACTCGAATTTTCTGAACTTTTCCCCATTTATAAAATTAAAAAAGGCCACGTTTCTATTTGAAAAATAAACGAAAATCAATAAGGTTTCTCTCGGAAGCTTCCACACGGAGGGTGGGGTGTAACTTTGAAACTTCCGCGCTTGCGGATGGATTGTTTGCATTTGGACATATGTGTGTGTATTCTCTGTGTGTGAAAACTCTATGAGATTTTTGATGGGTTCTTGACACCATTTTTAAATTGAATTTTTTTTCTCGAGGCTGGAAGAGATGGAGATTTTATGGGAAGACAACGTTTTTAGGGGAAAATATGTTTTTCTGAGAAAAAAACCGAATTTCAGACGAAAAAGGAGAATTTATGGTTTTTTCCATGTGATTCGGGTTTTCACGTCGAATTTGTTGGTTTCTGGGTTTTTGGAAAATTTATAGTTTTTTTTGGAAAAAAGTTTTTCAGAAAAACGGATTATTATGAAATTCGGGAGGGAAAAGTCTGTTTTGAATAAAAATTCTAGCTTTTTTCGGTTGAGTTTGAGGTTTTTAGGGTATTTTGATTTTTTTATTTTGAAAAAAAATTAATTTCAAATATTAATTGGAAAAATAATTTTTTTGTAAAAAAAAAATTAATTTTCAGGTTTTATTATATTTTCTAGAATTTTCTTCTATTTTGGCTCCAAAACGTATCAACCTGTCTATAAAATAACACAGGAAAACAGAGTTTTCCGGAAATTTTTCATTTTTTCCAGAAATTTTCCATTATTTTTCGGAAAAGCCTGGGAAAAGTCAAGAAGCTTTTCATTTCTCGTTAAAAAATATTCTTCGTATGAAAAATTCAGTGAAAAATCAATGAAAACCACATGGAATAAACAAAAAAGCAGCTGAAAACACATGATGACTGGTCTCCATTATCCCCGGCAAGCTCCGAGAGGAGTACACGGCGCCATGGCCGAGAAGTTTGGAGGCCGCCAGCCACCGCGCGAAACTTGCGCTTTTGAAATTTATTTTTTATCAGGAATTCGTCATTTTTATCGGTTTCTTATCATTTTTTGTTGAAAATTTGCGAAAATCATTGTAGAAATTGTTAAATTAATAGTATTAGATAAGAATTTACAAGTTTTCAGGTGAAAAAATGTCGAGAAACGTGGAAATCAAGGCAAAAGTGCAGAATCATGATGAAACTGTGCGGCGAGCCGTGGAGATTTCTGGAAAGCAGCCTAGTATTTTGAAGTAAGCTCGAAAAATTTAATATTTAAGAAAATAAAAAAATAAAACGATTTTACCAGGCAACACGACATATTCTACGAGTCCCCAAACGGGCGGCTCAAAATGCGAAGTGTCGAGGAGAATGGAGTGGTAAAAACCTTAAAAATGCCATCGCGCTCTACTGATAATTATTTCAGGCTCGAACCGAATTAATCTGGTACGATCGTCCGGATGTGGCCGGCCCAAAGCTGAGCAACTTCAATAAATTCGATGTGCCAGCGGAGATTCTCGACGCGTTGAAACTATCGCTCGAGTCATCAATGGGAGTGAAAGGAGAGGTTCGGAAGACGCGGACGCTCGTTCTCCACGGTCAAACTCGAATCCATATCGATCGTGTCGCTGGTCTCGGAGACTTTATGGAGTTGGAAGTTTGTCTGGCGCCGGAAGAGACGCCGGAGCACGGGGAACAGGTTGCTCATCGCTTGAGAGAGGAGCTGGGAGTCGGAGAGGAGGATCTGTTGACCGGAGCTTATATGGATATGTTGAAGGCTTAGATTTTGTTGTTGTTTTTTTGTGATAAAGTTGAATAGAAATGAAGTTTTTTGTGTTTTTTATATACGATTTCTAAAAGCAACGTTTTTCATCTTTTCTAGGCTTTCTTTTCGGAGAAATGAGCAAAAAAACAAGAAAAAACGAACAAATTTTGAAACTGTCGTCAGGTCTGATGTTTTGGAGCCACGTGGTGTTTGCGTACTTTCAGCGAAACCCACGTGGCTTCTTTTTTTCGTTGAAAATTGGAAATTTCAGATGAAAAACATGGATTGCTGGTGATTTTTAAAAACGAATTCATTGAAAAAAGCGATTTTGGAGTATAAAAAATTCATTTTTAATGAAAAAAACCCTCCGAAAATTAAAAAAAAACATGTCAATATGAAAAAGTTTATTTTTCTAAAAACTAAAAAAAATCCTGAGTATCCAAATAAAATTTACAAGCATTTTTTGTTTCTAAAAACTAAAATTTCAAAAATATTAAATTTTGGGTCGATCGTCTGCGGAAAAAATCAATTTGTCGATGGATTTTTTGTAGTAGAAACGTTGAGTGATAAGCGCCAAAAGGGTGATTATCTGGAAGAAATAAGCATTTTGGGATTTAAGCTACGCCTATTTTTTTGAAAAATTAACAAAAAATTTTAATTTCGCAGAAATAAAAAAAAGTCTAACCTGAAGTACACCCATCGTAGTGAAAATAAAAAAATGACCACTAGAATCCATTTTTTCGCATTTCACCGCCTCCGAATCCCTCGTTTTCTCATCTGTAGACTCATTTTCCAAAATCACTAATTTCGACGATTCGACTTCCAAAGTGATATTGAAATCGTCGATTTTATGACTTCGAGGCGTCCGATGTTGGTAGATGGAAGCTTTCGTTGGGTACGGTAGAGGATCATTATCCATTGTTTTGGAAATCGTTTCCACGTGGAACACTTCTGAAACATTAAGGAATAAAAAGGTTATGCGCCTTTAAATTTTAATTTTTTTTAAAAATTTAAAAAAAATTAAAATTTTTATTTCAAATTTAAAGGCCCATAATCATTTTAAAACGGTTCCCTAACCTCTCTTGGGCAGCTTCTCTGGTTCGGCGACCACCGGAATCTTCTTCCTCTCCTTTTTCTCTTTTACTATCTCCAATCCATACTCCTCCTGGGATCCCGTCGGCCCTATCTCCACTGTATTATCCTGTCCGACACCCTCTCCTGACTCCACATTCGGAAAATCATAGCCATTTTGATATTTTGAAGAAATCGTCGGTGAAGGAGTATTCTGAAAAAATAAGGTATCCCCTTGAAATTTCTCTCCCCCTTCCCCCCCTCCCCCATCTGACCCACATACTGCTCTCCCCCCACTCCCTTTGTCTAGCACTCTCGGCGGCGCTTGCCGAGTGTAGCACGATGGCCGAGTGGTTAAGGCGTTGGACTTAAGTTCCAATGGTGGATAACACCGCGTGGGTTCGAACCCCACTCGTGCTATTATCTTTTACCTCTTCGTCCCTTTGTCTTTTGAGACGTTCTGTGGTTGTGGTACGGTAGGTCGTTGTGGAAATTAGTTTTTCTTTTTCCGATGATGTGTTTTCGGTTCGGGAAGGGAGGGTTTCGGGTTTTCCTTCAGCTTTTCCCTCAGTTTTCCCTCCAGGATGCTTCACATATTGCACCTTGATAGGACCCAAGTCCATTGGCCGGCAGATAGGGGGCTGAAAACCCACTATAGAGTTCATCTACAGTAACCCCTTACCGATATCCCCTCACACCCATTTTCGTGTTTCTGACAAGTCGTTATCTGACACGAAAAATGGACCATCACCTGGTCTGCATAGCGGAATGCCCTGACGGCAGTGAACGCCGACTTCAGGTCCCTCGAGTAGGTGACCTCAGGGAACAGAGAGAAATCGGTGACACACCTGAAACGTTTTTCGATAAATTTCTAAGCCCCACCCACCAGTGTGTCGTTTCGAAAAATTATTTCTCGAAAAATGGGTGTTTAGAAAAATTTTCGAAAAAATTTTCGAGAATTTTTCGAGATTTTTCGAGAAATTTCTAGCAATCGAGAAATTTCTAGCACATTTCTTGAGAAAAATTTCAAAAAATCTACGAGAAAAATTTTTCGAGAAATTTTTCGAAAAATTTTCGGAACAGTTTCTCGAAAAATTTTTCGAAAAAATTTTCGAGATTTTTCGAGAATTTCTCAAAAAAAATTTTCGAGAATTTTTCGAGAAATTTTTCGAAATGCTTTCGAAACGACCGCCCACCTACCCCCTCTCATCGATAAACTGAAAATCCTTGCCCGACTCGTCGCGTACCACGCAAGAGTGCACCACGAACCCAAAACGGTCTAAAACGGAAAATTTTTTTTTGTTAAAAATCGGTTCAGACCACTGTCACAAGTCCATTTATGGACTACGATATCCCCGACGTTCGCAAATTTTACAATTGGGCCGTTTAGGGTACCGGAGAGGACATCGTATCGGCAAGTGGGCGCGTTTTTGCTTTGGAGGGCTGTTGAGGGGATGTCGCTGGAATATGGTTTGTAGTTTTTGTAGTCTTTGTAGTCTAGAACTCACGAAACATTAATCCTCTGCTGCAATACAGACTCCTGTTGTCTATAAATACAATTCAAGCGATAGGCCTTATCAAAAGACGTAATAAACAGCGGATGATGCTGGATAATGACAGTGACGTCATAGGAAATCGAAGGAGGCGTCACCTGAAAACCTCTTTTAAACAGGCACAATGGAATAGACTCACATTCCTCCGCCTCCTGACATTACAAGGCCCGCGAAACGGGAGATCCATCACGATTGGTTGATTAGTGAGGCGGGTACAGTAGTTCAGGTGACACACCCTGGGAAATGAATAGGAAATTTGGAATCTACGCATTAAATTAGCCCAGGAGAATTTTTCTCTGCGTCTATATCTCTTTTTTGAAGGGTTCTGGGGTACGGTAGTTTTGGATGTGTGCAAACACCGCGGCACTCACGACAAAATGCAGAAAACTCTAAAGGAACCGGGAAAAAAGTCAGATAAGTGTAGAAAGGGATGAGGAATCTAGGTATAGGCTTGAAATCCCATGAAAATAAGTTTTAAGTACCCAAAAAAATTTTTTTTGAAAAATCTCAAAAACCGAATTGCGTTCCCCCCTTCTCAAACGTCCTTGGTAAAAAGATGGAAAAATAAACTTCCTCGGTTGCATTTCGCAAAAAATAAATAAACAGTTAGTTTTCCAAAAACCTAACAAGTTTCATTTCTCAAGTGGACTCTCTATTATATGGGTCAATTGAAAGACTAACGTTTGGGGGAAGAATCCACGTACGTAGACGTGGCCACCGAAGGTTCCAGTTGGGCTGATATGTAGTCGAATGCCTTCTGAGCCGCATTCCTGGAAGGTTTGGGAGGTTAGGGGGGGGGGGGGGGAGGTAGGGTAGCTAGGTACCTGGGTAGCTAGGTAGCTAGGTAGCTAGGTAGCTAGGTAGCTAGGTAGCTAGGTAGCTAGGTAACCATGTTGCTCAGCTTAAAATCCAAAAAAAACCCACCAGCCTTGGCGGTGACATTTGTGTATCATAATAATAATTAGCACCGACCATCACTATCCGAAAAACAAGGAAGAGCCACCAAAAGAAATCCCTCATATTAGTCACATACGCAATCTCTTCTATTTAATAGGTGGGGATGAAAAGTACTTTGGGAATAGTAGAAAATAGCTAGTAACGAAAGAAACGGCCGGGCGATCGCGGGAAAAGGAATATACAAACACACAAAAGGACGGAGGAGGAGAAAAGGGGGCGGAGCCTATTTTGATGATGATGGCATTGGAATGATGGAGAAGACAAAAAGTTAGGGGGATATTTGTGCCAAGGACCCTGGTCACTATATGTAATTATAGAGATGAAGAAGACGTGTTACGAGACTGGGAATGTCGATGATGATATACATGTTTTGAGGATCGGAACTTAGGAAATAGGAAAAGGGGGATAGGGACTACCGTATTCCGCTAGGGACTATTCAGAAAGGTTTTTGAGGGTATCGGTTTTTTTTAAATGAGAGCCCATATTAATTAGGGTGTTGGAGACTAAGCTAGTTACAGTATAAAAAGTTCCTATAGGCATTCTGAAAAATTGAAACTAGTTCATTTTCATTTTAAAAGGTGATATTTTGGTTCCCCCAGTGGATACTGTAAATTTAGGTTTTAAAATTTTTTTGTGGTTTTAAATTTGAAAAAGTTCATATTAAGCTGGAGGTATTTTTTTGTAAGTATCTATATAAATATGAGAATTCTGAAAAAGGTAGGACGAGCCTAATGGTTTTTTAATCTATTGCTCAGCTTAATTTTAATTTTTCTCGGGCTTTTTTCTGAGCTGTTTTTTTGACTAGAATCAGTTGGAAAAAATTTTTTTTCTGACTTCTCTGTAGAAATTATGACTTTTCATAAGGAATCATGTTTTGGGGTTTCATAAAAAATCGGAGCAAACTCAGACTACTCTAAATTTTTCAGGGTAGCTTGCTCATAACTAAAACTGCTTTTTTGTAGTTAACAACTTTTTTCTGAAATAATTTCGAAGAGCTACACGACTCCTTGAATGCAACATAGGCATTTGTAAGTCTAAAAAGTGCTATTTTGCATTCAAGAAGCCGTGTAGCTCTTAGAAATGATTTTAGAAAAAAGTTGTCAACTACAAAAATGCAGTTTTAGCTATGAGCAAGCTAATACAAAAAATTTAGGAGCAGTGTGAGTTTTTCCTGAATTTCTAGGAGTCCTCAAAGTTGCTTAATTTCAAAGAAAAATCATATTTGAGAAGTCGCTACTGTAGTCCCTGTTTATCCAATTTTTCCAATACAGCTATTGGTAAACTCAAAAATTCAGTTCAAAAGTAGATCTGTAAACATTATTTTACACTACTTTTTTTGAAATGTTTTTTTTCACCGCTACAGTATGCTTAAGGTCCCAGTAAGGCTCTATATACTCCCTCCCAGGTCCCAGTGGTCCTTGGTTAGGCGTTTTGACCAAATTTCTCTCCCAATCCATTCTAGAAAGTTCTTCTTTTCTTACTATTATGTTATTCCTTCCTCTTCTTTTTCATTTCCACCGAAAGCCCCCTAATCTCCAAGTCTCCCGTAACCTAATCCATTTTTTTCCTTCGTCCCTTTCTCCCCTGACGCAATAACTCGTCTTGCTTATAGATTTCTCCATTCTTCCCCCTTTTCTCATTCATCTGGTGGAACAGATTAGGCTTAGATTTGGTGGTGAAGGCTTTGAAACATTCTATAGTCATCTCATTACATTTTGTCGTTTTGGGTGGGGGGTTGTGTGTAAATGATTAACATTTCTGAAAAAAATGGGTTAGGGAAGTGTGACTAGGTTACTGTAAGAGAAGGTTAACGATGTGTGACTTTTTGGGAAATTGGGAAGAAGATTTTTTTTTCGAAAAAAAATTTATTCAAAAAAATTTTTTTTCATTTTTAGAATGTTTTAAATCCCATTGAATAGAGCTAATAATTCTACCCATTTTTGTTTTTTGAACCATTTCTCTAGCTTTCCTAGTCGCGGAGATACGCTTCCTTGAAGTTTGCGGAGAGAGCGCAGAGAAACGAGAGTGTCTGCGTCTCTCCCCACACTCCAGGGGGCGCCTAACTTCAATCGCCTGTATCTCTAGAAGGAGAGGTGCTAGAGAAAAACTTTCAACTAATGAAATCCGCAGAATTTAACGCTGAGCAACTTTCTAGTTGATTATTTTTTTCTATCTCTCTTGGTTTTTGAGATATTTTGGTTTTAAAATTTGAAGTTTGTGTTCTCTCGATTTTCGCTGATTAAAAATCATTTTTTACTGATTTTAGCCTATTAAAAATTCCAAAAAAATTTATATCAAAATAAAAATCTTTTTTCACACAAAAAAAGGATCACCGATGAGAAATGCACGGCATTGAGTATAACGAGGTATTTATGTACAGAAAAACGAATAAAAAGGGAAATACACGTGTCAAGGAGGGGGGTTGGGGTGACTTTTGGGGAAGTCTTATTTGAAAAAATCTTTAAAAAATCATCGATCAGAGAGCTCTGGCGGTGGATTATAGATAGTTTTCTCTTTATAATAGACCTCTTCATGTTCCTTATCACAAATCAACATTATCGATGCTCCAAGGGTGAAGAGAGTGGCTCCCCACGCGATACCGTATGACCAATCGACTTCCCAATTCCGACGACTACCGTAATCGCCCATTCGAACGTAGAATGCCACCGGGAACATTATCAAGGCGACTAGGTCGAGGAGTACTGGAAATTTTTTAGCCAGTTAATTTTCAGGGCTCATAGAAAATTAGGGAATAGTGGGAGAGTCCTAAATTATAGTTGAGTGGCTTGCTCATAGCTAAAACTACATTTTTGTAGTTGACATTTTTTTTCTAAAATCAATTCTAAGAGCTACACGGCTCCCTGAATGCAAAATAGCACTTTTTGACTTACCAAGGCCTATTTTGCATTCTGTAGCTCTTAGAAATGATTTTAGAAAAAAATTGTCAACTACAAAAATGCAGGTTTAAATATGAGCAAGCTGTCCTAAAAAATTTGGAGCATTCTGAGTTTTTCCCGATTTTTTAGGAGCTCCTAAAGTTGAGCAATTTTCCTTCTAGGTGATTTTTTGTAATTTGTTCACTTCAGTTAAAAATGGTCAACTTTGAAGGCTCATAGAAAATCGGGGAATAGTGGGAGGGTTCTAAATTTTAGTTGGGTGGATTGCTCATAGCTAAAACTGCATTTTTGTAGTTGAAAATTTTTTTTGAAAATCATTTCTAAGGGCTACACGGCTCCCGGAGTGCAAAATAGCTCTTTTTGACTTACAAAGGTCATATAGCTCTTAGAAATGATTTCAGAAAAATGTTGTCAACTACAAAAATGCAGTTTTAGCTATGAGCAAGCTACCCTAAAAAATTCAGGCCATTCGCAGTTTTCCTTGATTTTCTTTCAGGAGCTCTTAAAGTTGAGCAATTCAACTAAAATGTGATATTTTGTAGTTTTTATAGTTTTTTTTCCCAAAAAACCGGCGAAATTGATATTTTTATAGGTTTTATAGAAAAAAGATACCTGCTAATCCAGAAAGAATTGTCGCAAATCGATACCATCTATACTTTCCCCTGACGTCTGACTTGCTCAGTCCAACAATATTGAATAGGGCTGAGAGAGTGGTAAACGCGAGGGCAGTGAGCAGAAGAACGGCGGCGGCGATTAGGTAGCCTGGAATTAATAACCGCTATAAAAAATGGGTTGACTTAGAAAATTTTAAGCTGAGCAAGAGCTTTGACAATTTTTTGATATAGGAAAAACTGCTCACCCTTATTCCTAGAAGGTCCATGACAGGATCCGGGTGCAGGGGCCCCGGTAAACGGAGGAGCATGGGTTGGTTCATTGGATGAAGTGCACTCTTTAAAAAGCCCTGTTCGAAATGAGCCTGTCTTCAGCCAAGATGTCGAACAAAGTGCCACTATCATTAGGCCGATGGCGATTACCAGGCATATTAGGGAGATTATCTGAAAATTGGGGGTTGGTTGGGGATTTTGAGATGAGCTGGTTTTGGTTTCGAATTTTGTGTTTGTTACAGTTTCATTGAAAACTTGGCTTCTTAGTGAAACAGTTTATTTGAAAAGTAAAAAAATTTTTTTTTTGAAATTTTGAAAAAAAATTTTTTTTTAGATAATCAAGCCATCAGAAAAAATCTTGATTGCTCTGCGTTTTTGACTGTTTGAAACCATTTTTGACATGAAAAAGAGTCAAAAAATGATTTAAAATTAAAAATTAAAAATTTTTTTTAGCTACAAAATCATTTTTCGCTATTTTTTGAGCTATTTTTTCATATAAATATCAACTTTTAAAATTAAATTCAGCTATTCAGATTTTTTTTAAATAATTTTTTAAAATCCAGCAACTTGAAACACCTACTTTAAGAGGCCGTACAGCTGAGACGGCCTCGATGGTAGTTCTCTGAACGGCTACCATCCTATCGCGTGACGACGAACGCTCGATATCCGGAATTCTGAAAGAAAATGGAAATTTTAGGGGGAAGAATAGGAAAAAAGAAGAAAAAGTAGCAAGGAAAAGTGAGATTTAGAGGAAAAATTGGATTTTTGGAATTTTTTTGAAAATTAGAATTTTTACGAAAAATCAAAGTTTTGTTGAAAATTCTAAAATCTCGAAATATGTGTTTATTTTTGAAGCTACAAAAACTACTTAGTCTACAAACTACAAAAAAAGCAAAAAGTAGCAAGGAAAAGTGAGATTTAGACGAAAAATTGAAATTTTGGATTTTTTGTAAAATTCGGATTTTCATGAAAAATCAAAGTTTTGTTGAAATTTACAAATATATGTTTATTTTTAAAACTAGAAAAATTACAGAGACTACAAACTACAAAAAATTGGTTTTAGGCTTGAAAAATTGATATTGACTATTTTAGACCAACTCTGAAGAATCTTACCAAAATTCCGCAAAAAAAACTTTTTTTTGGAATAAAAAATAATTTTTTAATTCAAATTTTAAATGTGAATTAAACGCTTTCAAAAGTACAAATTGTCTCTTCCAAAAGAAAAAAAAGAAAAGAGTTTGGTGTAACTACATTGAGTAATAGTTGTGTATATGTATGTATGTGTAGAAGAGGGGAAGAGCAAAAGACGAGTGAGAGAGAGAGAGAGAGAAACAGAGAGAGAGAGACGGAGAGGGAGAAGCCTTTCAACTAGTTTCCACAAGTTTTCGGCGCATTTTATTTATATTAAACGGGAGGAGGCAGAAGGAGTTTTGTCTCAACAGTGGTGTTTACTGGGATTTTTAAAAATTCTACTATCTTGAAAATAATTTTTTATTTTAAAACTACTTATTATATTTTTCCACTTATTTTTTCCCTATTTTTCCAAAAAAAAAAATGAAAACGCCTATTTTAACTATTTTAAATACGCTGAGCAATGGAAATGAATGTGAGAAAAAGTGGAAAGAGTCGTCTTTCCCCCACACACATAAATTGAATAAATGAGTAAGTGTAGCCGAAGAAGAGACCCCTTTTTTGCTCTTTTCAAGACGAATAAACAATTTTTTTTGAGAAAAAAAATTTTTTTTTCATTTTTTTTTCTCAAAAAGCTTGAAATAAGTTCCTATATCGATTTTTTGAATTTTCAAAAAAAGCAAAATAATTCTGCCACTAAAGGAATTGAACCCTTGGGCCTCCCCACCAAACCCGCGACTGAAAATCCCACTGAGCCATTTTTCAGAAAAAAAATTTTTCTAATTAAAAAAATTTTTAACGCAAATTTTAGCTTTAAATAAAAGTTTTAAGTTTAAAAACCGGGGACTTCACTATACAACGCGCTCCCCGAAAACTGGTGCGCGCGTATTGGAATGCGCACTGAAATTCAATACCTTTTCGTTTTCTTCAGGGAGCCTCTATTCCAAAACAACTCTATTTTGAAGTGGGTGGGGGGATAGGAACTGGTGTTTACACCTTTTCTAGTGACGGGAAATTTCTAGAAAAATTAAAAACCGCCTTTAAAATCTGAAAAAATAGTCAAATTCCAAAAAGTGTCAAGTGTGGCTCAGTGGGATTTTCAATGACCATTTTCAGGAAAAAGGTCGCGAGTTCAAACCCTCTGGTGGTAAATCTTTTTGCCTTTTCTTGGGAAGGTGGGAAAGACGTGTGAAATGAAATTTCGGAAAACCGCAGAGCCTGCGAGAACATATAATGATGACAGATGAGAGCAGAAGGTGGGGGTTATTATTACAAGTTGGTGAGAAGGAGAGGGAACAGATGGGAAGAGAAAAAGAGCAAAAGTCAAATTGTCCGGGAGGAGTACACGAAAAATAGATTTTCGATCGTTGGGGAGAAAAAAAACAAAAAAGTGTCATTTGAGACATCTTAAACCGAACAGCTGGACATTCAGAACAGGTATTTTGGAATGAGAGAGAGAGAGAGAGAGAGATAAAGAGAGAGAGAGAGAGAGAGAGAGAGAGAGAGAGAGAGATGTTTGTGTGCACATGCTTCGGCTTTTTGTTTGTGCGGTTAGGGCTCCAGGAGAGAGAACAATCATCAAACAAGCCGATAATTTATGCTCCGCCCACTTTTTTGCATTTTTTCGAAAAACCGATGGATTTTTAAATAAATGAAAAAATTTAGTTGACAAGGGGGCGGAGCTTAATAAACAAGACGATAATTTAGACTCCGCCCATTTTTTTTGCATTTTTTTGAATTTCAAAATTTCATTGGATTTTCTTCAAATGATCTAACAAAAATTTTTTTTTGAAAAAAGGGGCGGAGCCTAAGAAAGAAAGAGCAAGAAAAAAAGGCGTTCTTTCGTGTCCTCTTTTCCCCAGAGAAATGAATGAGTTTGAAGGGGAAGATGGGGACGCGCGCCATAGGGATTAGTGTAAAAATTGAAAGAAAACGAAGAAGAAGAAGAGATATTTTTAGAAAAGAGAGAGGAACGAAGAAGAAAAAGTGAGGATGAGGAGCTATATACTAATAGTGTGATAATTGCGATTTTGTGGTGGTGGAAAGCGATGAGGGTCAATTAGGTGATTGATGGAACTATTGGTTTAGTCATCGGGAAATAGCGTTTATCTCTAATTTTGTAATTATTTTGGACAAGTTGAAAATTTATTTTGAGGATTGAAAATTTTTATTTTAACTTGTATCAATTCGAAATGGTTATTAATACTAGTAAAAATTTTATCAAATGAGTCAAAAAATAATTTTTGAGAATTAAAAATTGAATAAAATTTTTGAAATTCTAAATAGCTATTCCAAGACAAACCAAGACAAAAGACAGAAAAAATAGCATTTTGGGGGTTCCTAGAAAATAAGGGGAAAATAGGAATGTTCAAAACTTTGCTAGGGTAACTTTCTCATAGCTAAAAATTCAGTTTTTTAGTTGATTACTTTTCACGAAAATTATTTCTGAAAGCTAATATCTTAGTTTTTGAGATCGAGTAACCCGTAAAATATGAAAATCTATGAAGTTAGTAAGTTTTATGAAAATTTTGAAAAGTGACTACAATATTATTCACGGCATTAAAATTAAGACGTTGCTATCAAAATTTAAAAAATAGAACTTCTGAACTCAAAAAAAAATCGAAGTGATAATTTATTATTCACTAATTTTAACCTTTGAGAGTTTTTAGTCAACCAAAATTTTCCTTGAAGATAAAAAAAATTGTCAAATGTTGTAAAACGCTAGAACGGAATTTTTTACGCCGTGCAAAACCATAGTTTCACGGAAAAGCGTCCTAAAACCGTAAGCAAACTGAGTCGCATCAAGAAAAATTTCCCTTGAAAATAAAAAATCTTTCTAAATAATTTAAAACTTCACCAAAAATTTTACAGGTTTGGAAAATCCTAGTTCTACGGAAAAGGCGTCCTAATTGTAAGACCGTAAGCCAGTAATACAAACCTAACCCCTATTGTTTCAAACCCCCACTTGCTACTGTACAATCCTGATGTGTCATAAAGCGGTATGTGAGAGAGAGAAATAGTGAAAGGTCTCTCTCGCTCCGTGTGTGTGTGAACGAACAATAGGTGAGTGACACATTCCGTCGTCTCTCTCTCTCTCTCTCTCTCTCTCAGGTTGCATATTTTCGAAACCGTCTCCCCCCCCCCCTTCACCTGACAATTAAATGGCGCCTATTTGATGGATTTGGGGGTACCCTTTTAATGGAGAAGAAATCAAAATTTGAAAAAAAAGTATGGGAGTACCTGGTATTTGCATTAAAATGAATGAATAGTGTGAAATGATGCATACCCAATGAGAGAGAGAGAGAGAGAGAGAGAGAGAGAGAGAGAGAAAAGTGAATCATAAGTGTTGCGGGTGGGTATTATCACACAGACGGCAGAGAAGGGAAGGTAAAATGACAATGATGGTAGGCACTTAACTATTTGGAGAAAAAGAGAGAGAGAGAGACGGAGATAGTGATTCAAAAATACAAAAATAGGTAAAATAAAAAATAGTCTACACAGTTCAAATAATGTAAGAACTAACTGAAAAATCACCCAAAATCCAATAAACCAAAGCCAAGGTGAAATTATGAAATTTGAAAATTTTCTGGCATTTTTTAAAGTACTGTATCTTGACTGATTTTAGGATGAGAGTTTTGAGACCTAGACCGTTAGATTCAGCTCATTGAGAGCTTTCAAATGAGTTTAAACATGTAATTAAAAAAGTTTTTGGGTACCACCAACGAAAATACAAAAAATACATAATACCTAAAATTGTGATATAATATTATGAAAATTTTTTTAAAGATTTTCTAGTTTATTTTTAGTTGAGAATTAGTGAGAAGGCGTTAAAATAACTTTTTGATAGTTAAAAATGACTAACTTGTCCAAAAAATGGTATAGTACAAAATTAGGCTAACTTTCCAATATTTGAAAAAAAATCGAAAATTCCAAAACCCCCAAAACCTTCAAAATCCTTGTTAATTAACTAAAATCTAGTGATTTCTGAATATAAAACTAGATAAAAACGCAGAAAATTAGCCAAAATCAATTTTCCTCTGAAATTAATTCTAAAAGTCAACAAATCGAAGTTCAAGAAAGGAAAGAAGAAGTAGGAGGAGAATGATCTTAGAAATGAACGTTTCGAGGAGGAGGCCAAAGCAGGTCACTCTTTCCACCCAAAAGAGAGAGAGAGACGATGTATATATTCCCTTTTGAAGGAGAGAGAGAGAGAAGTTCTGAAGTGTCTGCGTCTCCTCCGATCAAATAGTCTCTCTCTCTCTTGTCGCAGCGCGCCTTGTTTGGCGCGTCTTAGAGTTGATTGAGAGAGAGAGAGAGAGAGAGAGAGAGAGAGAGAGAGAGAGAGAGAGAGAAAAGATTCCTCTCTCTATTGTTTATTTATTGTTCGAGCAGCACTTCTTCCAACTGGCGGAACCCCCCGAAAGGAGGGGAAGACAGTGCGCTTCACACACTAGTTATGTAATATATGTACTAGACTGTCAATAGACAAATGAATTTGTTATACTAGGAAACGAAATGAAATATTATCGGCTTCAATTTTGGCTCCGCCCACTTTTCTTTAACCAACTATTTAAATTTTTTTAATGAAAAATTGACTGAAAAATCCAGAGTTGAAAATGGTCTACTTTGAGGGCCCCTAGAAAATCAGGGAAAATTCAGATTGCTCTAAATTTTTTAGGGTGGCTTGCTCATAGCTAAAACTGCATTTTTGTAATTGAAAACATTTTTCTAAAATTATTTCTAAGAGCTACACGGCTCCTTGAATGCAACATAGGCCTTTGTAAGTCAAAAAGTGCTATTTTGCATTCAACGAACCGTGTAGCTCTTAGAAATGATTTGAGAAAAAAGTTGTCAACTAGAAAAATGTAGTTTCAGCTATGAGCAAGCTACCCTGAAAAATTTGGAGCTGTCTGAATATTTTCCGGTTTTCTAGGACCCCCAGAAGTTAGGTAATTTCAATTGAATGGTGTTAAAAGGGAAACTGAGCAGTAATTTATTTTCAACAAGCTATAATTAATTTTAGAAAACATTATTTTACTATTTAATAGCATTTTTGAACATTTTTACAGCATTTTTGAAGAAAAAAAAAATTCGATGTTTCGATCGTTCCAAATAAATAAAAAGTGATAAGAACTTGTATAGTGTTGACTTTAGGAGGAACGAAGGACCGAGGGCTGGTTGAAATGTATTCTGGAGGAAATTGAATGACTCATTCTTCAACGAAATAGCTTTTCCTGACACAAAATTTGATTTTGGACATTTTTTGGGAAAATGGCGTTTTCTCAAATTATCTAGTTTCCAATAGCACCAAAACAAAATTTGATTAATTGCTCAGCCTAAAACTTTTTCTGAATAATTGCTATTTTCTTTTCTAAAACAAGGTACCTGAAGACTATGATCATCTTTTTTTCTTTTCTTCCAAAAAAAAAATCCGTCCAAACCAATCAACAGAGAAATGAATAAAACGATTGAGGAAACAAGTTCTCTCTCTCTCTCTCTCTCTCTCTCTCTCTCTCTCTCTCTCAATTTCTAATACACTCATTTTGTTGGCTTAGTAATCGAATGGGAGGGAAGAAACAGTAACCAATTTTCGGATTAGAATCGGAAAAGAAACGGATTATGAAAAAAGAACGCGTTTTTTGGGGGAAATGAGGAATTGAATGGAGATGACGTGGCAAATTGTCCGAGAGGAGTACAAATCAAAAAAAAAATTTTTTTAGAGAAAATTTTTAAAAACTTTAGAATCTTTTTTAATTTTAGAATTTTTTTAGAAATTTTAGAAATTTTAGAATTAGCAACTACCCGATAATTCGATCTATTAAAATCCAAACCGTTTTCATAAATAAAATCAGGTTGCTGTCCTGTCCGGGGAAAATGAGACAATAGCCTAATTGAAATGTTCTCTTCCGAGAAAAGAAAAGATGATTCGAAAAACGAGGTAAATCGGCGCCTTTTACCTCTCTTTCTTTTCAATTCGAACAAGGTCAATTCGTTGGGAAGAAGACTTGGTATATGGTCGATAACATCAATAAGTCAGGTTGTACCCCCTGCCAATCGGGTGAAAGGAACACGATTAGGTTAAAAGGGTTTTGGATTAATAGGTGTTCAAGGTTTTTGTAATAATACTTGGTTATAGATTTAGATAAGATTTTTGTCGTTTTTTTAGAGGAAACACTAGAATTATTTGAAACTAGAGTTATCAAGTACAAAAACTGTAATATTGGAAAATGGCCAAATTTAGGGGTTCGTAAAAAATCGGTGAAAACTGAGATTGCTTTTAATTTTTTATAGTGGGTTGCTCATATCTAAAACTAGATTTTTCTAGTTGAAAACTTTTTTCTAAGTTCATTTCTAAGAGCTACATGGCTTTTCGAAGTTGAGAAAGCAATCAAGAATTCTTAAAAATGGTTTAAAAAAAAGATGGTTAATTTTGGGAGCTTGTAGAAGATAGGGGAACAATGGGAACGCTTCCAAATTTCCAGGGTAGCTTGCTCATATCTAAAACTGTATTTTTGTAGTTGACAACTTTTTTCTAAAATTATTTCTAAGACCTACACGGCTCATTGAAGGAAAGTTAACTGGAATTATGACTGACCTCCAAGCTATGGACCACTTTTAGCTGAAAAGTGATATTTCGTTGGTTGTATTTTTTATTAATAGGCACGACAGCATTATTTTCAAAATCAATTTTTTCGAAATCTTTTGATTGCAAAATGTCATAAATTATGAATAAAATTTCTTCAAGAAAAGCTATACTTAACCTTTCACAAAATTACTTGACTTATTTGAAATAATGGTCAGTAATTGTTAACCGTAAAAATAAGAGGTCAATATTGGATTATCATCAATTTATCAAAAAACACACCAAAAAATTTAGTAAGCCAAAAATTATGTGTTATTATATTTTTAATGAAAAAAATTAAATTGAAGGAAAAAAATAGCCTAAACTCTATTTTTCAAAAATTCCCTTCAATACAGGTCAATTGAAATAAGGTAAGAAGACGGGTGCTACCCAAAGAGAAAAAGCGCTGAGGGACGGAAGTCACCAATTTTCTTGTCATGTTTTACTGGGATTCAAAGCACCCGAATTCACCTTTTTCTAGGGTTTTTGTGGGTTTTTGGAAATATTTTTATTTTAATTGTAAAATAGGGAAAAATAAAGATATAGGATTTTTCGAAAAAAAAAATTTTTTTTCGGAAATATTTTTCATTTCAATTATGAATTCGAGTTAGGGAAAAATAAGGAATACGATTTTTCAAAAAAAAACTTTTTTCTAGTTTTTCAAAAAATTAATTTTGATTTTAGAAAAATTAGTGGCTTCACCTATTTTCTATTCTCATGAAAATGTGGCTGATTTTGAAAAGTGGGCGGAGCCTATTTTTCTGACTCTTTTTTCAAAAATTAAACTAAATTATAGGTTCAACCATTCCTAAACCCCAAAACCTACTAAGTTAGTAGTGGCTAACCATAAAACCGTCAAATAGGTAGTAAAAGGGGGCGTGCCTTTCGGAATTTCGGAATTAAAATTCCAATTGACCTAGTAAAAGACACTCCCTTTACTCTCTTTTCTTCTATATAGTTTCTCAAGTTTCAAGTGAAATATGAAACATGAGTAAAGAAAAAAAAAGAAGAGAAACAGATGGTAGAAGAGTTTGTAAAAGGGGAGAGGGATAAGCATCTAAATCGGTGTCAGGGGAGAAAAAGAGATAGGAAAACGAGACGATTTGTCAAGATATTTTTTTTTGGTTTTTGTACTTTTTATTTTCAATTCTAGTCAGTTTTCTAGGAATTTTTGGATTCTAGGAAATCTATATGGTAGCCAAAATGAGATGGATCTCTTCTGAATCCACATCTCTCTCTCTCTCTCTCTCTCTCTCTCTCATCTCTTTCAATCTTTTAAGTTGATTAGCACGCCTTGTTGTTTCTATTATGTGAATGGATTTAATTTTGTTTCATGAGACTACATGAAGGAGAGAGGACCACATGTAAATAAGTGGGTTTTTAACAGATTTTGGGGGTTGGAAAGACTAAGAATGAGCGGAAAAAATGAGGAAAGAGGTTCTGTGTCTGGATATAAGTTGAATTGGAAATCAACGAATTTTGGATTTTTTTGGAATTTTTCAATATTTAAAATTTTTTAAATTTTCGATTTTTCAGAATTTTCAATATTTTCGATTTTTCTAATATTTTTGTTGTTTATTCAATAATTTTGAGCGTTCAAGTTAGTCCCATGAGTTTTAGAAGATCTTAGAATCATTTTTACATTTTTTTATGATCAGTACTGCATAAGAGATGTTAAGTTTCAAAAGTTTGCAAATTTTTGAACTTTTTAGTTTTTTTGATAATAAAATGTGCTAATTATAAATACCAAATATTGTAAAATCACAAAGTTTACAATTTCTTTACAAACAAACTTTTGGAAAATTTAACCTGCACTTTTCCACAGGACATTTTTAAAAACTCGAATATAGTCTGGTTTCTAAATTTCCGGGAGATATTGTATTATAACAAAATGTGATAATCTAACAAAATCAGTCATCGCCAGATTATTCTAATTCTGTTAATTAATCAATTTTGGAGCGCTCTAGATTACTAGCAAATAACCCTTTATTTTGAGTTTTTACAAAGAATTTCAGTTTTCTCAGACGTTCGAATTTTTTATAAGTTCACCAAAAAATGTATTTTTTTCAAAAAGTTTGCAAACATATGAAAATGTAAATATCATACATTTTCAATGCGAGGTCTTATGATTCAGTTTTAACAGTTTTCCTTGTATTTTTAAGATTTTCATATCTTTTGCTATTTTAAAAACTTGTCTATACTGTTTTTCGGATTGCTAAGCACTAACTTTTTCAAAAGTGATGTTTTTTTTAAATAAAAGCTCATATTATACATTTTCAATGTGATTCAATGTGTCTTATGATTCAGTTTTAACAGTTTTTTGTATTTTTAAGAATTTTATAATTTTTGGCTATTTTAAAAGCTTGGGTTTACTGCTCTCACTAGTTAGGACCGCTAAACCCTGGAAGCACTAACTTTTTAAAATTTAATTTTATAAAAGTCAATTTTAAAAAGCTCACCTAGATTCCAGCATCACTTCAAACACTTCAAATAGACTAGTTCAGAAGAGAGTACACACTCCTCGTCAAAAGTTGCAAAACGTGTGAGAGAAACAATGTTTTTGTTACAACCCGCCCCTCCCGGGGCAGGCGACTCACAAAGATTGATGACACTTTGGGTTTTATGAGAGTTTTCATTTGTGTGTGTGACATGATGGCACGGAAGGGTGGAGGGTGTGAAATTAGTGGAAGACGAAATTCTAGGTCAAAAAAAATTTTTCTGGAAAAAAAATTTTTTTTTCAAATTTTTCTGATTCTGGTCACTTTTTTGGGTTAGAGGTTTTGGGTTGGGTTAAGGAAGTTTTATTGTAGTTTTTGTAGTTTTAATATTTCCAGAACATTCTAGATGATTACCTCCTCCTCCTTCTTCTCCTTTTCCCCGCAAAAATATTCACATTTTCGGGAATTGGCTTTCCGTCCCTTCTCCTTCTTCTCCTCCCCCTTATTGGATAAAAAGAAGAGAAAATAAGGTGTTGAGAAGAAAAAGGACCCTTTTTCTTCTTCTTTTTTGTGGCTTTCCCCCCTCATCAACACCTCTCTCTCTCTCTCTTTTTTTTTGTAGTTTTCTGTTTTCTGACTATAAAAACTTTTGGTGGGCGTATCTCGGGTAGAGATCACTGGAAGGTGTTGACTAAGAAAAGGTAGAGGATTTTAAGATGAGCAATTTGTTAGTTGACGGTTTTTTGATAGCGCTATTGGTAATTTAGATATGACGGTTTTTAGATAGTAAATGAGCAACATGAGCTTTAAAATAACTGAAAATTAGCTGCTTTTGAAAAATGGGCGGAGCCTAAATTTTATTTTTTGTTAGATGTTTGGAATTGAAAATACCTTTTCTTCTATTATCAGTCAAAAAAAAATCGTTTTGGCTCCGCCCACTTTTCATGGGAATTTTCTTAAGTTTTTTTGAAAAAGTGGGCGGAGCCAATTTTTTCGATAAGATTAATTTCGGGCGGTTTTCTGAACTATAACTTGTTCTTGGCAACTTTTTTTGATTTTTGGACCACCTAAAAATTTTTTGGAATTTTAAATTTTGGCTCTACCCCCCATTTTTCACTGTTCAATTTTTGTTTGAAAAGTGGGCGGAGCCAATTTAAAGAGGAAAAAATTATTTTCGGGTGATTTTTTGGACTAATACTTGTTTAGCAACCTTTTTTTATTTTTTTTAAATTTATGGACCGCGCAAAAAAAAATTGTGGAAAATTTTTGATAATCCATTTTTCGCTGTTCAATGGGAATCTGGCTGCTTGAAAAAAAGTGGGCGGAGCCCAAATTGGTTTTTTTCCAATTTTGGGCGGTTCCTTGGGTTATCACTTTTCAGAAAATCTTTTCAGATTTTTGGACCGCCCAAAAAATTCATTCATTCCTAAATATTGGCTCAACCCAATTTTCCCTGTTCAACGGGAATCAAACTGCTTGAGAAAAAAAGTGTGCGGAGCCTAAGTTAATTTTTTGGGTGGTTCGTTTGAACAAAAAAGGACCACCCAAAAAAACTTTTTCCAAAAAAAATAATTTGTTCTCTTCAAACATGTGTCCTACTCGGGAATATATAATGAAAGCACTTTGTGCTCTCTTTCTCCTCTATCTCAAGAGCATGTCTCTCTGTTTCTCTGCGTCTCTTCTGGTCCCACTATCTCTCAACTTGCTCTTTCGTCATTTCTCCTTCCCGCACTGATATCCACCAAATTCTTCTTCTCTTTTGAAAGAGAGAGAGAGAGAGAGATAGAGAGAGAGAGAGAGAGAGAGATCAGAAAGTCTATATTCCTTCAGAAGAATTCCATATTCCCAATGACGGCTTAGAGGGGGCCACTCTTCTCTTTTTTTCAGAATTCTTTTTCCCAGATGCCCTCCTCCTCCTCTTTTCTATGTGTCATTGTTTAGTTTTCTATTGATGATCGAGGTGGCGATGGGAAAAAATTCTTTTTCCTCTCTTTGCTGATTTCCCCCTCCCAACTCTTTTTTTCATTGCAGAAAAAATAATATGATGTTTTTGAAAGGATTTTTTGGAATTTTCGGAATTTTTGAGTTTTCGAAAAATTACATTTTCAGTTGATTTTCGAAAAAAGTTTTGAAGAGAGAAACTTATTTTTTTGGTTTTGAAAACTGGAATATAGTTTTAGAGGGAGTTTTTGGATTTATTGGTGTTTTCAAAATTTTTCAAAAAATTTCAAAAAAAAAAATTTCAAAATATGTCAAAAAATTTTAAAAATTTCGAAAAATTTTAAAAAATTCGAAAAAAGGCTCATTTTAAAAAAACTGATTACAATTCTAGTATATACGTATGTTTAAAATTTCACATGTTGGGAAATTTTTCAAATTTTTCAAAAAAACAATTTCTTGACTAGAAAACTGACTACAGTAGTATGTATTATGGACACTATTCAGTAGAAAAATTTATTTTTCCAAGTTTTTAGAATTAGCAACAGTATCCATTGAAATCTACACTACATAGTATTGTTAACTCTATATGAATTTGCTTGATATTTCAGGTTTCCGAAAAATTTAAAATTTTGAGACAATTTTGAAAAAACCTAATTTTCTAGTTGCTTTAACCGGCTAGATTATGAGTTAGCCACGATTTTTTCTAGAAAAAACCGGAAAAATAATGGAAAAAAATAAAATTACAAACCCATTCATTAAAAAAAATTTTTGTTTTCCAAAATTTTTTTCGAAAAAATAATTACTATTTTCAGTTAAAAGCCATTCTGATTTCTTCTAAATCACTAATTTTCTTCCTCCCCTTTTTTTGAAAAAAAACCCCCCTTGTTTTTTTAGTCATTAGCATTTTTTGGTGGCCTGACCACGCCCCTTTATTGTGACAAGCCTCGCCATGGCCCCGCCCCCTAGACATAAACTGAAAAACTAGAGTCCATCGATTAAAAACTACAATTCTATCTAGACGGAATCTCTCGAATTTTCTTTTTTCTTCTAACAACAAGAAATTCCCTCAAGAGAGATTTCTCTTTCTGATCACCATGACAATTTTGGAAGTCTTCTTCCCTCTTCTTCTCCCTCATTTTCCCTCTCTTTTTGAGCATTGAACACCTAAAAGAAAGCAAAAGAAATTCGAGATTGTCACCAACTTTTCGACCCCCTCCTTTTCCCTCCTCCTCCTCTTTTTTTCGTGTTTCCGGATGTTTAGGAGGAGAAAAAGTTACCCTTGGTTCGATGAACATTCGCTTTTTTTCCTTTTTTTTCCCAGTTTTCATATTTGATTTTGCAAAATTCTGGAGCCTTGAATCCCCGTAAATTTTTAGTAATTTATGCCTCATAAATCAATTGAAAATAGATTTACGACATTTAAAAGTGCCGCAAAACTCTGGTTATCTCGCCAACCATAAGAGCTATCAAAAAATTGTCAACAGAAAAGTTGCTCAGCTTAAAATTCTACGTATTTTATTAGTTGACAACTTTTTGATAGCTTTTACGGTTAGGGAGATACAGGCGGTTGAAGTTAGACGCCCCATAGGAGAGACGCAGAGAAAGGAAACGGCTAGAGCGTCTTTTTCTCTGTGTCTCTCGGGGCGCCCAGCTTTAACTGCCTGTATCTCCTGAACCAGAAGAGCTATCAAAAAACTGTCAACTAATAAAATACCCAGAATTTTAAGCTGAGCAACTTTCTAGTTGACCTCTTTTTGCTATCTCTGCTTTAAAAAAAGTTCGAAAAAAAAAACAAAAAATTTGAACTGAACTACAGTTTTCCGGGGTGTAAAAGTCGCATGACATTCAAAATGCAAAAACCAAATTTGCATTCCACAAAAAAAATGCAAATACGCATCGGTTTTCGTCGGAAACCGACCCCCGAATTTCGCTCCAGGAATTCAAGGGTTTCTCCCGTTGCTCATGTTTAATTTCTTTTTTTAAAGCTCATTTTTGTCTTCCCAAATAGCTGATCTTTTTGTACTTTTGACTCAAAAAGAATTAATCTTCCCCTTTGGTCAATGAGCCGAGAACAATGGGCGGTCTCTTCTGAAGAGATCAGGTTCCCCACTCACTAGACTCTATGGGCGGTACCTGCTTGACTGAAAAATAGTTAGAAAACCTTTAAAAAGCTGTTTTTAAGCGATTCCCATAAAAACAAAAAGTTTTGCCACTGGGGGGTTCGAACCCGCGACCCTTCGGACCGGAATGATCATCGAAAATCACACTGAGCCATTTTGGACACTCATCGGAAATCGCTCAGAATTAAAGTTTTAGCTGTTCAAAATGGATTACTGTATATAGTTTGAGAGTTTCTTTTTCTCAAAGATCTCTAGAACCGATTTTGGGGAGAGAAAAAGGGGGGTAACCGGATCTCGACCTTCCGCCCTCCTCCTCCCAAACATCTTGTCCGAAAGTGTGTGAAATGAGTTTCTTCTTCTTCTCCCTCCCTTCTGCGTCATTTGCTCCTTCATTCCATTTGATGTGCTTCTTCTTCGAGCTCTTTGCTTCCTCCTCCTCCTCCCTTTTAGCTTCTTGTTTTTGTCTCCCCCCTCCTCCCTCAACTAGTCACATTCATTACCAAACACATTTACGCGCACACACGCTAATTTATTCTGATTGACACGATTTTTCTAGAATGACTGAAACGTTGACTGAAGAACGGTATGTTCGCGACATCACTAGCTTCGCCAACAGTTCTCGTGGAGATGTATGGACGCTGCACTTGGTAGGTTTTTGGGGTCTAAAATCGAAAAATTATGCCTAAAAATAGCTGGAATTGATAGAAAACGGCTAATTAAAGCGATTCCAAGAAAAACAAAAAGAAATGCCACTGGGGGGATTGAACCCGCGACCCTCTTCTCCGGAGGTGTCACTGAAAATCCCACTGAGCTATTTTGACACTTTTTGGGGAGGCTTGAAAAAATTTTTTTTTTGGGATTTTAGGGGTTTTAGTGGGTTTTTAGTGCTTTTTTAAGGGTTTCTGGTCACTTTTTTTTCCAAAATTCCATTTTCCAGACCCCTCTTGGCATCACTGCTAAACAATCAGCTATCTGCCGTTACGAAGACATTGTCATCAACCGGCAGGCACAATTTCAATACAATCGGAAAATGGAACGACTCGAATTGTGGTTTATGTTCTATTGTCGGAGTAGTAGGTTTTCCAGCGAGAATTCTGAATTCACACGGATTTTCAGATGGTCGCCCACTTCGGATTAGAGAAATCGCAGAGATAATTGGCACGAAGCCAGAGGAGAACGATGCGATTGTTGTGGAACTGTCACAACACCCCACACTTCATATACCGTATTACAAGCTGTACAAGAATCCGGAGGACGCTGGAGAGTTGATTGTGCCGAATGGGGAGAACTATGTGGCACGGTAAGGGTTTATCTGAGGAACCGTTGGAGATAGGGGAGAAGTGCCAACTGGAAAGCTGCTCAGCTTAAAATTTTGCGTATTTTATTAGTTGATAGTTTTTTGATAGCGGTTACGGTTAGCGAGATACAAGCGGTTGAAGTTGGGCGCCCCCCGAGAGACACTCTAGCCTGTTCCTTTCTCTGCGTCTCTCCTCTGGGCCTCTAACTTTAACCGCCTGTATCTCGCTAACCGTAACCGCTATCCAAAAACTATTAACTAACAAAATACGCAGAATTTTAAGCTGAGCAACTTTTCAGTTTACAGTTTTTAGATAGCTTTTACGGCTAGCGAGATACAGGCGGTTGAAGTTAGGCGCCCCCGAGAGACGCAGAGAAAGAACGAGGCTAGAGTGTCTAGCTGTCTGCGTCTCTCGGCGCGCTCAGCTCGCTATATCTCGCTAAAATGGTGATAAAATGCGCTAAAAATTAAGCTGAGCAATTTCATTTTCTCATCATTACCTATTCCAGATGGATTTCCGCCTATGGTTCAGAAGCGGGCCTTGGCCCCGCCCCCTCGACCTACTCGGAGTGCAATTCATCGTGTAATCAATCGACAACAAGTACCGAAGACTCGTAGTGACCTTTGATAATTCGAAAAACGGGTGTTTTTATTTCATAATAAATGTTTTTTCTTCTCAATTGAAAAGGGGTAAAAATCAAAGTTGACAACTTGTTTTTTTTCGATTTTTTTTCATTTTTTGAAATATTTTTTGAAATTGATATCAAATTTAAAATTTCTGTTTCATTTTAACAACATTTGCTCCCTATGCCAAACATCATACTGATAGCGAATTTCGAATCTGTCCTCGAAATGCTTCTCTTATCAGAAATGACCCTTTCATCGAGTGACCACTCGAGAAATTTCGATTTATTCAAGTTCAAAACTCCATTTTCTTTCATTTCCCAAAAAAACAAAAAGAAATGCCACTGCGGGGATTGAACCCGCGACCTTTTGAACGGGAGTGGTCATCGAAAATCCCACTGCGCCATTTAGGTCGCTTTTTGAGGGGCTTGAGAAAAAAAAATTTTTTGAATTTTCTTGAGGTTTCTGATAATTTTTAAATGATTTTTCGCAACAACACCACGAAACCGTTTGCAATTTCATCGAAAAAACCGCTTTTTCGTCTAGAGATAGACACAATTGATAACAAATATTTGTACTCTGTGGTGGTCTCTATCTTCATTTTTTTTTCTCAATGGAACAAATCTTTGAAGAAGCCGATAATAATGGATTTATGTTGATTATTTGGAGAAAATTGGATTTTCAAAAAGCCTAAAACCACGCCCATTTTTTTGGTTTAAATGGGATGGCCTTTTCGAATAGTTTTTTCATTTTGAAAATGGCTCCAGGTGCTAGAGGACAACACATGTTCTTTGTCTCCTCCTCTTTGCACTTTGGGGGCGCCATCGGTCACTCCATTTCTCTCTTATCTCACGTCTCGTCTTCCCTCCCCAACAAAAACTTGATATTACACACGTTTTGGTCACTTTCTTTTTGCAAGGATTTTTAGGATTTAAAATGCCTGCAAACTATTAAAAACTCCCCAAAAACCTATTAAAACCCGGAAAAATCATGAAAAACCCCAAAAAAATCATGAAATCCACTCATTTCCCAAAAACTGTCCCAATGGCTCAGTGGGATTTTCCATAGCCATTTCGAAGAAAAAGGTCCCGGGTTCGAACCCTTCTCTGGCATTTCTTTTTGCTTTTTCTGGAAAAGCTCTCTAAATCTACTTTCATAGCCTAAAAACTCGATTTTAGGCCACTTTTTTAAATTTTTCTACTAAAAAGTAGAGTAAACACAGATGGATCACATGTTATTCTGTTTTTCTGCCCTCTTTTTGTGTCGCCACTCCAGTCCTCGTGTGTCTGCGTCTCTTGGCGTCTACCGACTCTCTCGGAAGAGGAGGGGGGAACACTTTTTTCCATTTAGGCCTAAATTTTTTTCTTAAAAACCGTTCCTTCTTTAATTTTTTAAATTTTTTTCGACTTATATAACTAAAAAAATTATTTACAGAATGCCTCTTCCCCACGACAACAATGACATACGGTATTTACGTGTTACTAACCCCTCCCCGCCTTGCATGCCCTTTTGATAAGGGGTCTCTATCTTCCCTATCCTTATCTAATATGTCTGTCGAACAATAGATTTCTTTAATCAAATATCTAACGTTTCTAAAGAACAGTAGGCGATTAGATAAATGCTATAAAACCCCAGACCCACCTCTTTATTTTTGTCTCTAGGGAAAAGGGCAAATTTTTAGTTTTGACCTACTCTAAACCGCAATTTTCCACTTTTTCGCGTTTTATTTGATTTTTTCCATTTTTTTTCAAAAAATTCTTTTTCGACTTTTTTCCTTAATGAGGCTATTCACGCCGTGTGAAAAAAGGCAAAAAAAGAAAAAATACCGAAAAAAGGATTTTTTCCCATTTTTATAGGATTTTTTCATATTTTTCGGTATTTTTTTCCTTTTTTACTTTTTTTCCCTCGGCGTGAATAGCCCCATAAGAATGCCACGAAATTAATCGCAAAATTTTAAAATCGAAAATAGTAAGAATATGCGCGATTTTTTGATTAATATAACTAGTTTTCGACGGGGTTTTCTCTTGTTTAAAAACTTATAATGAGCAACATTTTTTGTACTAATGCGCTAAATATTGATTCGTAAATAACAGTTCTTATTCGGGTTTGGTTCTGACACTCACTCTCGGCCTCTCTCTTTCCCACGGCCCCTTCTCACTCGGCCCCCCCCCCCCCCCGCATTAGACCGAACATCATATAACCAATCGTGTAGTTCTAATGCGGCTCAATCTACTCCTCCATTAAAAATTGATTTTTTTTTCACTTTTTCTCTTTCGCTTTATGTTTCTTCTTCACCCCCCCTAACCCTAATAATGCCTGCCCCCCCCCCCCCTATTTCCAGTACTGACCACTCGAGAAATTTCGATTTATTTAAGTTCAAAACTTCATTTTCTTTTATTTCCCAAAAAAACAAAAAGTTTTGCCACTGCGGGGATTGAACCCGCGACCTTTTGAACCGGAGTGGTCATCGAAAATTCCACTGCGCCATTTTGACACTTCTTTGGGGGGCTCAGGGTTTTTTTGCCAATTTTTTTGGATTTTCTAGAGGTTTCCGGCAATTTCAAACCATTTTTTTGCAACAAAAATTTTTTTTTTCATTTTCTCTTTCGCTTTTGGTTTCTTTTCAACCCTAACCCCCTAATGCCTGCCCCCTATTTCCAGTACGGGACGAATGCATTGGGAAAGTATGAAGGCCACTTTGCACCTCGAAGACGGGTCAACATTCGTTGGATCGATTTATGGAGCGACGAAGAGCGTCGTTGGAGAAATCGGTAAGAGAAATATGGAGATTTATTTCAGAATTAAAAAAAAAATTTTTTTCAGAATTTATTTTACAAATCAAAAAAAAATTTTAAATCCCAATTTTTTCAGTCTTCCAAACCGGAATGGTCGGCTACGTGGAATCGCTGACAGATCCATCGTACGCGAAACAGTTGCTCACCCTAACCTATCCACTCATCGGAAACTACGGAGTCCCGTCGACAGACCATCTCGATCAATTCAAACTCCCAGCCGAATTCGAATCGGATCGCATTTGGCCGGCGGCACTGATCGTCGAAAAACTGTGTGTCGACGGAGAGCATAGTCACTGGCAGGCGGTTCAATCGTTGTCCGAATGGCTTCGAAAAGCCGATGTTCCGTGTTTGTCGGGCATTGATGTTAGACAGTTGGTCAAGAAGATCAGAGAGACTGGAAGTATGAAGGTGAGTAAAGCTGATGCTCATAAAAGCAGAACAAGAAGAAAATGAAAAAGCGAAAAAAAATTTCAGACTTGTCACGGGCCGGTAGGACCGATCAGCCCGACCCGGCCCGGTATTTTCAAAAAAAACGTGATTTTTCCGAAAAAAAAATTTTTTTGAATTTTTTTCTCATTGGAAAAAGTGCAAAAATTAACTGAAACTGTCTATTTTCTGGTTTTCGGTAATAGTAATACTGTAGTATAGTGGATGTTGTTGAGCTTACCAAAAAATGGTCTAAGCAAACCGGGCCGGCAAGTTTTCCGATCGGCCCGACCCGGTCCGGCAAATCACAAGTCTACAGAATTTTGAATATTGACCAATATTTCTTTAAAAAAGACTATCTTTTAAATAAAACTACGTGGAAAATGTGCTCTCTTGCTAATCTGAAGTTGTTTCTCGACTCAATTAAGTCCAGAAACCCCAAAGGTTACCCAATAGAACACATTTCGTCCACTTTGACGGGGGGAACCAATGCCCAAATTTTTATTTTGAGTCCTGGGAACTTCCCATTTCTAGAATATTCTGAACTTCAAAATATAAAACAGACTAAATTTGAAAATTTTTTTTTCGCGACGTGAAACCTTCAAAATAGTTTTTTTTTTGTGATTTACAGAGAAAATACACTTCATTTCTGTATTTTCTCTTGAAAAATGCTGTCCCCGTGAGAAATTTACAGGAAAGTAACTCGTTTCTAGATCGCGGGAAAAATTTGAAAAAAAAAGAAAAATTAGATCGCCGAAAAAAATTTTCAAATTCAGCCTGGATTATATCCATAGAGCAGAAGAGGTTCAAGATTTTGAAGTCTAGAATATTGAATAGACCCCAATTTTTTTTCAGAAAATTAATGGGTCTTTCTACCTATACAGTGCTGGCCATAAATATATATATATGAAAAATCGATATGTTCAGTTCAAAATGGTCAACTTTGGGCGTTCGTAGCAAAATGGGGAAAAGTGGTATCGTTCTAAATTTTTTCAGGACGGTTAGTTGATAGCTGGATTTGCATTTTCTTAGTAGAAAACTTTTTCCTAAAATCATTTCTAAAAGCTATACGGTTCGTTGAAGAGAAAGATGTTGAAAAACATGCTATTTTGCACTGAAATCGACTTTTTCTTCAACGAACCGTGTAGCTCTTAGAAATGATTTTAGAAAAAAGTTTTCTATTATGAAAATGCAAATCCAGCTATCAAATAACTACCCTCAAAAATTCAGAACAACACCACTTTTCCTCACTTTGCTACGAACGCCAAAAGTTGACCATTTTGAACTGAAAATACCGATTTTTCATGTACAGCACTGAAGCTAAATATCTTTTTCAAAAAACTACGTGGAAAGTGGGCTCTGTTTGCTAATCTGAAGTGGTTTTTCGACTCAGAACCCCGCAAAGGTTACCCAATAGTGCCCATTTTGCCACTTTGTCGGGGAACCTCTGCCCAAATTTTTATTTTGAGTCCCTAAAACAAAAAAATCTCTTCCAGGCCAAACTGATCATCGAATCGGACTGCGCCAAAAACTATGACTACATCGATGTAAACGCCGAGAATCTCGTGGATTTCGTCTCCAGAAAAGAGCCTGTCATCTATGGCGACGGCCCACAGACCATCCTTGCCGTCGACTGTGGTCTCAAAAATAATCAGATTCGATGCTTGGCGAAACGTGGATTCCGAGTGAAAGTTGTCCCATGGAATCATCCAATCGATCAGGAGAAGGACTACGACGGCTTGTTCCTTTCCAATGGACCAGGAGATCCGGAAGTTTGCGGAGAGCTCGTCGATCGGCTAGCTAAGGTTATCGCCAGGGGAGACAAGCCAATCTTCGGAATCTGTCTTGGTCATCAGATAATCTCGAGAGCCATTGGAGCCAAGACCTATAAGCTAAAGTACGGTAATCGTGGACACAATCAACCGTGCACTCACTATGAAACAGGACGCTGCTATATCACATCACAGAATCATGGATACGCAGTCGATACCGAGACTCTTCCTGTCGATTGGAAGCCCCTCTTCACTAACGAGAACGATCGGACCAACGAGGGAATCGTTCACTCTTCTAAACCATTCTTCAGTGTGCAATTCCATCCGGAACACACCGCAGGACCCACCGACTGCGAATTCCTTTTCGATGTTTTTTCTGAAGCTGTCCGGAAGTCAAAAGAGGGAATTCAGATGAATGTGGATCGGGAGCTGACTCGTCTGATGACCTTTGACCCCATCTACAAAGCCAAAGAGCAACGAAAAGTGTTGGTTTTGGGCTCCGGAGGCTTGACTATCGGACAAGCCGGAGAATTCGATTATTCGGGAGCCCAGGCCCTAAAGGCTCTCAGGGAAGAGGGGATTCGAACGGTGCTAATCAACCCTAATATCGCCACTGTGCAGACTTCCAAAGGGTTCGCCGATTTCACATATTTCCTTCCGATTACTAAGGAATATGTGACGGATGTCATAAAAAAAGAGCGCCCAACTGGTATTTTGTGTGGATTTGGAGGTCAGACGGCGTTGAACTGTGCTATCGACTTGTACAAGGATGGGATCTTCGAGCAGTATGATGTCCAGGTTCTTGGAACTCAGATTAACACGATCATGAAGACAGAGGATCGAGATTTGTTCAATCAGGAGATTTCGGCTGTCGGAGAGAAGGTGGCACCGAGTAAAGCGGCCACGACGTTGGAGGGAGCCATCCAGGCAGCTGAAGAACTCGGGTATCCGGTTCTTGTCCGTGCTGCCTATGCCCTCGGAGGCCTTGGATCCGGATTCGCTGACAATCAGGAGGAGCTCGTTCAGATCGCCCAACAGGCACTTGCTCATTCGAATCAAGTTCTCGTTGATAAGAGCTTAAAAGGATGGAAAGAGGTGGAATATGAGGTTGTTCGAGACGCCTACGACAATTGTATTACGGTGTGCAATATGGAGAATGTGGATCCACTTGGTATTCATACCGGAGAAAGTGTCGTCGTCGCCCCATCGCAAACACTATCGGATAAGGAGTACAATGCGTTGAGAACGTGTGCGATCAAAGTGATTCGGCATTTGGGGATTATTGGAGAGTGTAATATTCAGTATGCACTGGATCCAAAGTCGCTTACGGTAGGTTTAGGTCAAAAAGAGATTCAGGACCGAAAAATTGGAAAAAATCCTGTTTTTCGGTATTTTTTTTCGTTTTTTTTTCCACGGCGTGAATAGCCCCATAAGAACTAATATCCCAATGGTTCTGTCAGAATTCAAGAGAATAAGAAAAATGGGAAAAAATACCGAAAAATAGGAAAAAATCCTATAAAAATGGGAAAAAATCCTACAAAAACAGGAAAAAGATCCTATAAAAATAGGAAAAAATTCCTGTAAAAATAGGAAAAAAATCCTATTTTTCGGTATTTTTTCCCTTTTTTCCCTTTTTTCTCCCACGGAATAGCCCCATTAGCACACCCCTAAATAGGCTCCAGAATTCAGAATTCCTGGGAATTCTGAAATCTTATGTCCTAATTCATATAGATTTATCGTGGCAAATGTGCTCTATTGCTAATCCTAAAGGGAAAAAGCCCCAAAGGATTACCCATAGGCCCACATTTTAACCACTTTGACGGGGAACCTCTGCCCAAATTTTTTTGAGTCTTTGAAAAATTTCAAAAAAAAAAATCTTTTTTTTTTGACTTCCGGAATTAAAAAAAAAATCCTGTGCTCCTGATGACGTAAAATCCCACCTATTTTCAGTACTACATCATCGAAGTCAACGCTCGTCTCTCCCGATCCTCGGCCCTTGCCTCCAAAGCCACCGGCTATCCGCTAGCCTACGTGGCCGCTAAGCTAGCCCTCGGACAACACCTTCCCGTGATCCGGAACAGTGTCACAGGCACCACTACCGCATGCTTCGAACCCTCTCTAGACTATTGTGTCGTCAAGATTCCAAGATGGGATCTCGGAAAATTCGCCCGGGTCTCCACCCAAATTGGATCGTCGATGAAGTCTGTCGGAGAGGTGATGGGCATTGGACGATGCTTCGAGGAGGCTCTTCAGAAGGCGTTACGAATGGTTTCAGACCATGCCGACGGTTTCTCACCGTACACTTTTAGTCGTCCACCGACTGCTGAAGATCTCGAAAAACCGACTGATAAGCGAATGTTCGCCCTCGCACGTGGTATGTACTACGGGGATTTTGATGTGGAGAAGGCGCATTCGTTGACCGCCATCGATCGATGGTTCTTGTTCCGAATGCAGAATATTGTGGATATCTACCATAAACTGGAGAAGACTGACGTGAATTCGGTGTCCGCTGAGCTGCTTCTCGAAGCGAAACAAGCCGGTTTCTCGGATCGACAGATTGCTAAAAAGATTGGAAGGTAGGGACTCGGAAAAAAAATCCGAAAAAAGTTTTTTTTTTCGGAAAATTCCCTTTTCCTCCAAAAATAGGATTCAAAATTCCCGGGAATTCCGGAATCGGGAGCTCTAATTCTTACCGTGGCAAATGTGCTCTACCGTGGCAAATGTGCTCTATTGCTAATCGGAAAGTGTTTTGTGGCTCTTAATAAAGAAAGCAATGTGTCGTTTCGAAAGCATTTCGAGAAATTTCGCGAAAATTTTTAGAAAATTTTTCGAAAAATTCTCAAAAAATTCTTTAAAAATTCTCAAAAAATTCTCGAAAAATTCTCAGAAAATTTTCGAAAAATCTCGAAAAATTCTCTAAAAATTTTCGAAAAATTCTCGAGAAATTCTCGAAAAATTCTCAAAAATTCTCGAAAAATTTTCGAAAAATTCTCAAAAAATTCTCGAAAATTTTCAAAAATTCTCGAAAAATTTTCGAAAACTCAAAAAATTTTCGAAAATTCTCGGAAAATTTTAATTTTGACTTTCGGAAACTTGATTTCAGCTTTCTTTCCCAAAATTAGCTCCAGGATTCAGAATTCCCGGGAATTCTGAAGTCTGGACCCTTGATTCTTACCGTGGCAAATGTGCTCTATTGCTAATCCTGAAGGAGACCCCAAAGGATTACCAATAGGCCCACATTTCGACCACTTTGACGGGGAATCTCTGCCCAAATTTTCATTTCGAGCCCCAAAAACCAATTCCTCTTCCAGCAACGAGTACACCGTCCGCGAGGCCCGCTTCGCCAAGGGCATCAAGCCATGCGTCAAACAAATCGACACTGTCGCCGGCGAGTGGCCTGCCCAAACCAACTACCTCTACACCACATTCAACGGCGTCGAAAACGACGTCCCATTCAACATGAAAAACGCGGTAATGGTCCTCGGGTCAGGTGTCTACCGTATCGGATCATCTGTCGAATTCGATTCCTCATGTGTCGGATGCATTCGAGAGCTCAAGGCGCTCGGCTACTCGACCATCACAGTCAACTGCAATCCGGAGACCGTATCCACGGATTATGATATCTGTGATCGTCTCTATTTCGAAGAGATCTCTTTTGAGACCGTTCTAGACGTCTATCATCTAGAGCAACCGAAAGGAGTGATTCTTGCATTCGGAGGACAGGCACCGAATAACATTGCGATGAGCTTAAGCAGAGCCCAAGTCAAGATATTTGGAACCTCCCCTAATGATATCGATCAGGCGGAGGATCGATTCAAGTTCTCCCGGAAACTAGAATCCCTGAAGATTAGTCAACCACAATGGAAAAAGAGTGAGAACATGGAGGACGCGAAGAACTTTGCCGCTCAAGTCGGCTACCCCTGTCTCATCCGCCCATCCTACGTGCTCTCCGGCGCAGCGATGAACGTGGCTCACAACGCAGAAGACCTAGAGGTCTTCTTAAAGCAGGCTGCTGTGGTAGCCAAAGAGCATCCGGTTGTGGTCAGCAAATTCATCAATGAGGCAAAGGAACTCGACGTCGACGCCGTTGCCATGGACGGAAAATTGGTTGTGATGGCGATCAGTGAACACATTGAAAACGCTGGGGTTCATTCGGGAGACGCCACTCTTGTCACCCCACCACAGGATATGAACAAACTGACACTCGATCGAATCAAGGACATCACCTATCGGATCGCCGAAGCCTTTAACGTCAATGGGCCATTCAATATGCAATTGATCGCCAAAAACAACGAGTTGAAGGTGATCGAATGCAATTTGAGAGTGTCTAGATCGTTCCCGTTCGTTTCGAAGACTCTGGACTATGATTTTGTGGCCCTCGCCACCCGAGCAATGATGGCCGAAGACTCCCCGGCAATCCGAGCCACAATCAAACCATCGGCGACACTTCTCAAAGGAAAAGGGCGAGTGGGTGTGAAAGTCCCTCAGTTCTCTTTTTCCCGACTTGCTGGCGCCGATGTGATGCTTGGAGTCGAAATGGCATCGACTGGAGAGGTCGCGTGCTTCGGAACTTCTCGCTGTGATGCCTACCTCAAAGCCCTTCTCTCCACGGGATTCGTCGTCCCAAAACGCAACATCTTCATTTCGATCGGTGGATATCACGCCAAAGCGGAAATGCTAAAGTCAGTGGAGACACTTCAGAAGCTTGGATTTGACCTGTATGGATCCAAAGGAACCGCTGACTATTTCCAATCGAACAAGATCAATGTGAAGCCCGTTGATTGGCCATTCGAAGAAGGATCATCGGATGAGAAGACCGCTAGTGGAACCCGAAGCGTCGTAGAATTCCTTGAGAACAAGGAGTTCCACCTCGTCATCAATCTTCCGATTCGGGGATCCGGTGCCTATCGAGTCTCCGCCTTCCGAACCCATGGATACAAGACGCGTCGAATGGCAATCGACAACGGGATCCCTCTTATCACGGATATCAAGTGCGCCAAGACCTTCGTCCAGGCCCTGAACCTCGTCGGACGTCGACCAACAATGAATTCCCTTGTCGACTGTGTCACATCAAAGAGCCTCAAACGTCTCCCCGGAATGATCGATATCCACGTGCATGTCCGCGAACCCGGAGCAACACACAAAGAAGATTGGGCAACATGCTCGAGAGCCGCTCTATCCGGTGGAATCACCACTATCCTAGCCATGCCGAACACCGCCCCACCCCTAGTCGACGCGGAAGCCTACCATCAAACTGAGCAGCTGGCGGCAGCGAAATCTGTCGTTGACTACGGTCTCTACCTTGGAGCGACACCGACGAACGCCGAATTTGCCGCCGCTTTCGCCGATAAGGCTGCTGGTCTGAAGATGTACCTCAATGAGACATTCAGCACTCTTAAAATGGATAGCATTGCGGATTGGGCCGCCCATTTTGCGGCGTTCCCTGCCAGCCGACCAATCGTTTGTCACGCTGAGCAACAGACACTTGCAGCGGTTCTCTGTGTCGCTCAGATGGCTAACCGAGCTGTCCACATCGCCCACGTCGCCACCGCGGATGAGATTCGTCTGGTGAAAGAGGCGAAGCAACGTGGATGGAAGGTGACTTGCGAAGTTTGCCCCCATCACTTGCTTCTCACCGAACAAGACTTGCCCGATGGGATCCGAGAGGTTCGCCCTCGACTCGTTCGCCCTGAAGATCGCCAGGCTCTCTGGGATAACCTGGATGTCATCGATTGCTTTGCAACGGATCACGCACCGCATACTTGGGATGAGAAGACTGGGAAGCAGGGAAAGATTCCTCCGGGATTCCCGGGTGTCGAGTATATGCTTCCGCTTCTTCTGACCGCGGTTCACGAGGGAAAGATGACGTTGAAGGTAAGGAGAGATTTCAGGGATTTTGAGGGTTTCGAAGATTTTTGAATAATTTTTGAGGGTTTTGAAGTTTTTCGAAGATTTTCGAGAGTTTTTTGAAGATTTTGAAGATTTTTCGAGGATTTTTTGAAGATTTTTGAGGGTTTTTGAAATTTTTTGCGAATTCCCAATATTTTAAAACCCTCGAAATCTCTTTTAAAAATCCTATTTTCCTAGCTCTTTTTCCAAAAAATGGCTCCAGGATTCAGAGTTCCCGGGAATTCTGAAGTCTGGACCCCTAATTCCTAGGAATCCTGAAGACTTTCCGTGGCAAATGTGCTCTATTGGTAACCTGGAAGTGCCTTCTGATCTAGTAAAGTCAGAAGCCCCCCAGACTAGCAATAGGCCCATATTTGACCACTTTGACAGGGAACCTACAGTGCTGACCATAAATATATGAAAAATCGGTATTTTCAGTTCAAAATGGTCAACTTTTGGCGTTCGTAGCAAAGTGAGGAAAAGTGGTGTTGTTCTGAATTTTTGAGGGTAGTTATTTGATAGCTGGATTTGCATTTTCATAATAGAAAACTTTTTTCTAAAATCATTTCTAAGAGCTACACGGTTCGTTGAAGAAAAAGTCGATTTCAGTGCAAAATAGCATGTTTTTCAACATCTTTCTCTTCAACGAACCGTATAGCTTTTAGAAATGATTTTAGGAAAAAGTTTTCTACTAAGAAAATGCAAATCCAGCTATCAACTAACCGTCCTGAAAAAATTTAGAACGATACCACTTTTCCCCATTTTGCTACGAACGCCCAAAGTTGACCATTTTGAACTGAAAAGACCGATTTTTCATATATTTATGGGGCAGCACTGTATACCCAAATTTTCATTTTGAGTCCCTGGAACTTGGATTTTGTGGATTTTCCGATTTTTGAAATCTATTTCCTACAGGATCTCGTCGATCGAATGTCCACCAACCCTCGCCGAATCTTCAACCTTCCCACCCAAGACGACACCTACATCGAAGTGGATCTGAACGAGGAATGGACGATCCCAGAGACGGGCGGTCAATCGAAAGCCGGATGGACACCGTTCGCAGGTCGCCGAGTCTTCGGACGCGTTCACAACGTCGTCATTCGTGGAGAGGAGGCGTTTGTCGATGGACGAATCGTCGCCGCTCCAGGATTCGGAAAGAATTTGAGACTGTATCCACATTCGGCGCCACGGATTCAGGAGGATCAGGATCAGGAGGAGGAGCCGATCACAGAGAACTCTTCGGATGAGCAATCGCCACTTCATACACCACCCAGGGCTCACACGCCGATCGCATTCCCTGGAGAGTTGTTGGCAAAGAATTGTATCAGTGTCAAGAATCTGGATAAGGGACAGATCAACAGGATCTTCGAGTTAGCCGATCGTTATAAGCATGACGTGGAAAAAAGCCATCCTCTGACCCATATCCTAAATGGAAAAGTGCTTGTCAATCTGTTCTACGAGGTCTCGACCCGCACTTCTTGCTCATTCCAAGCCGCCATGCAACGCCTCGGAGGTACAGTAATCTCGGTGGACTCGCAAACGTCGTCGGTACAAAAAGGGGAAACCTTGGAGGATACTGTACAAGTTCTTGGAGGATACGGAGATATTCTTGTGCTTCGATCCAAGGAGAAAGGGGCTGCCGATCGGGCCGCCCGTGTCTGTGAACAGCCGGTGATTAATGGAGGAGATGGGACTGGAGAGCATCCGACCCAGGCGCTTTTGGACGTCTACACTATTCGACAGGAAATGGGAACCGTCAATGGGCTTACCATAGCTTTGGTTGGGGATTTGAAGAATGGACGGACTGTGCACTCGTTGGCCAAGTTGTTGTGTCTTTATAAGGTGAGCAATGGGGGGTTTTTGGGGAGGTTTTGGAATGGGGAATCGGAGGTCTTTTTCTCTGCGCTCATAACTTTTTTGGTTCAAGAGATAGAGAAAAGTAGTCAACTAAGCAAATACGCAGAATTTTAAGCTGAGCAACTTTGCAGTTGACGGGTTTTTGATAGCTCTCACCAGAATCGAGATATGGGAAAAAAAAGTTCCAGTAGATTCCAGATTCCTTGAGAACAGGAGATCCTAAAAGTGGAGGAGGAACCTGAAAATATCGTTTTTTTGAGAAAATAAGGGGGTAGATTTTACCATAAGGGTTGCTGAGCCCTCCGTCTAGACATCTGACCTCCGGGATATTGATAATGACCATCCTGGCCTTCCATCCTTCTTTCTGGATTGTTCTGAGCCGCTGTCCCGGTCGCTGACCTCTTATTTGTCCGGTAAGGGAACCATCCGAGTCCTCCATCCGTCCTGGTCGCTGATTCCGCCATCCGAATCGCTGAAGACCTCCATACTGGCCTCCAATACCGCCATCCGATTCGTTGAGCTCTCGTCCTGGTCTCTGTCTCGGTCCCTGAACCCAATCGCCCTGGATCTCCTATAATTTAAAAAAGATTGAGAGTGTGTACTTCTTAGCCACCTGGTCGCCCACAGTGTTGATCTTCTACGCCACGAAGAGGCGAAGTACGTGTAGAAGAAACCGAACTTAGTGCCGCTTCACGCTACCGAAACAGGCGGGGCTCCATAAGTCAAGCCATGTCAGGACTGCCTGACACGACGGAGCAACAGAGAAGGCCTGGTGCTCATCGGGCTAGTCCCGACTCGCACAGCTCGAAGGAATGTCATTGCCGCTTCAAGAGATACTCGAAACAGGCTGAGCTTTGAAAGGAGAGGACGAATCTTAGTGCCGCTTCACGCTGCCGAAACAGGCTGGGTGTTCTCGAGGACAACCTAAACCTCTCAGGACTACCCGATTGGTGAGAAACGAGAGAGAACCCCGAAGAATGACTGGAAACGGGGCCTTATATAGGGGCAAAAGGGGCGGAGCTAAGGCGGAGATGGGTGGGAGGAGCTCCAGACATAGTCTCCTAGGTTCTCCACGCTCTCTAGTTATGGATTTTCTTTGCCCTATGCAGGTGGTGATCCCAGAAGATTCCCAGGGGGAAAAGATCAAAATAACAATACCATGTTTACTAGGGAATGACCCCTCTCTGAACATGAATCAATTTTTGAAAAAATAAAAAAAAAAGGTTTCACAAGTCAAATTGTGTCTTGGAATGAATCGAAAAAAAGTACTGTACTGGCAGTTCTGAACGTTTGGACCGGAATTGCTGAATTCCCGGAAAACCGTAGCAAAATTTGAATACATATTCTGAAAGCCTTTAGCTATTAGCTATCCAACCATATACTTTTCATTCGGAAACTCCAACTTGACCTCAGGTCATTCCCTAGTTACGGTTATAACTAGGCTCGAAAGTAGAGATTTTCAATGCGTTCTTTTTCTAATCGATCAGAAATGCTCCGAAATTTGTTCTAATCCAGGGATGGAGATGAAAGGAGCATTTTGAGCCGAGTTACATCCATTCTACCGAAGATGAATCCTTTTTCGGCTCCGTATAATTTTGAAATGAACGAATTCGAAACTACGACACATCGAAACCAGTAATTTCACACCGTAAACTTTTCGAAATGGTCCATATTCGAAAATAGTAATTTCGAAAAAAAAAGAAAAAAATTGGATTTTTCGAAATTACGTGGATTCGAATTTCGAAATGGACAATTTCGAAAAGTCACGTTTTGAAATTGTACTTTTTCGAATATGTTCATTTCGAAATGATACGGATCCCCTTTTTTTCCTATTTGGAATTCTGAATCCTCCCTCTTCCTAATCTCATTTTCTTCCAGGACATCACTCTCCACTACATCGCCCCACACTCGGATCTCCAAATGCCACAAGAAATCCAAGACTACGTCTCCTCTCACTCCTCGTTCACCCAGAAGACCTTCTCTTCCCTATCCGAAGGAATCAGCCACGTGGATGTCGTCTATGTGACACGTATTCAAAAAGAGAGATTCTCGACTGGAGAGGAATACGAGAGGGTCAAGGGAAGCTATGTGATCAATGCTAAACTGCTAAACGAGGCGGCACGAGATGGCGAAGAGCCATCGAGTCTTCTGAAACCGACGCGTTCTCTTCCGATCGTAATGCATCCGCTGCCACGTGTCGATGAGATTGCTGTCGAGTTGGATCACGATGAACGGGCCGCCTATTTCAGGCAGGCGAAGAATGGAATGTATGTCCGGATGTCCATTCTATCGTTGCTTTTGGGAAGAGGACATCTCTAGGAGGATTAAGGAGAGAATCGATATTTGTTCATATTTTGTTTTTGCATTTTTCACTTTTTCCACGCTTTTTTATTGACATAAATTGCTTAATTCTGATGGTTTTTATAGGTTTTTATTGATAGATTTTTATTCTAAACACCCTAACTTTTCTAAAACATTTTTTTCATATTTTTGGGCAATTTTTTCGTCGTTTTTTGGCCATTTTTGCTCTATTTTTCATTTCTAGACATTGACATAAATTTCTTAATTCTGATGCTTTTTTCTAGGTTTTTAAGGAGAGATTTTTATTCTAATCACCCTAACTTTGCATTTTTTAGCCCATTTTTTATATTTTTGGGCAATTTTTCATCGTTTTTTGGCCATTTTTGCTCTATTTTCAATTTCTAGACATTTACATAAATTTCGGAATTCTGATGGTTTTTATAGGTTTTTTGAGAGAGATTTTTATTCTAATCACCTAACTTTTCCCCTTTTTAGCCCATTTTTCATATTTTTTTTTCATATTTTTGGGCAATTTTTCGTCGTTTTTTGGCCATTTTCGCTCTGTTTTTAATTTCTAGACATTGACATAAATCTCTTAATTCTGATGGTTTTTCTAGGTTTTTACAGAGAGATTTTTATTCTAATCACTTAACTTTCGCGCACGGCAAATCTTTAAATACCGACACTTGAAAGAAATGCAAGAGCGCTCTATTGAACCACTCTTGGCATGACGCCAAGTCTAAAAATTTTGTTAAAATTTTGATCATATTTTAAGTTATTCTGTTTGCTAATCCCTCAAACAATATGGTTTCATCGATTTTAGTAAAAAATCGGCTGTAAATTCGTTGTTTTTAACAAAAAACAAGCGAGGGGGCGGGGCTATATTTGGCTACGTATCGTTTAAAGCATTACGTGAGTCGCAGCGCAAAGATTACTGTAGGCGCATGCGTATCTTAGAAACTCATTTTAGCGCGAAATAAAAAATTTGAATTCGGTATTTAAAGATTCGCCGTGTTCGCGTTTTTCTAATTTTTTTCCGTTTTTAAACTATTTTTAGGCTCTTTTTTCATTTTTAGGCCATTTTTTAGGCTCTTTTCATCTTTTTTGGCAATTTTTACCCCATTTTTAATTTCTAGGCCTTCAGAATGCTCACCGAACGCGAATTCCGCGAAGAATTGCGAGTTTTCACCGAAAAAATGGCGGAAAACGGAAGGAATTGGCAGTTGAAAGAGGTATTTAAAGCGAAAAGCGAGTTTTATCAATGGAGCGCACTTGCAGGACGGAAAATACGCGCGGGAATCTCGACTGATCGAATTGAACGACGGGCGGATCGTTTCGGGAGACACGCATATTCTATACAATTCCACGTATCAAGTACCCACTCTTTGGTTTAATTTTTTTGAGAAAAGTAGGGGGACTACAGTACTACAGTAATCTACCGTAACTTTTTAGATGGAACGCCCATCTCTAAACCCATTGTCGAACGAGAAATCCTTCGAATTCCCACCACGGAATCAGATGATTCGATTCGTCAACGTCTCTCCCATTACGAGCATCCATATCTAGGAGTACTGTACTACAATGTCCATCCCTGTCAAACGTCGCAACTGATGAGCGAACTGAAACCCGATGGATCCTATCTGATGACGTGGGTTTTTAGCAGGGGAGCGCATTTGCATTATCCTAGATTTTTTCAGGTGGATGAGTGTCTACGGGCCACAGATTGGTGTCCAAGTGCCGGATTTTCGAGAAAACAAAGGAAAAAAATAATTTATCGAGAATAAAATCATCATAACGTCTTCTTGTTCCTCCTTCGATTCTCTTCTGGAGGATCGAAATAATCGAGAATCGATAGCCAGAAGCATAGGATGATAGCCACGATTATGTACAGTATTCCGAAGCCGAATCCTTGGGAATAGTACCTGGAAATCGAGGTTAAATGAAAATTTGGGCAGAGGTTCCCCGTCTGAGTGACTAAACGCGCTCTATTGGACAACCCTTGATATTCCCTAACCGGAAAAGTCAGAAAATAGCTTCAGATTAGCAATAGAGCGCATTTGCCACGAACTCGAACTTTGTCTAAGACTCCAAAATCCAGAATTCCCGAGAATTCTGAATTGAGGAGGCGTTTTTTGAATAGGAGTTTTGTGAAATAGAATGCTTAGTTTTTAAAAGGATTACTGTAGTTTTTTCAAGGATTACTGTAGTTTTTTAAGGATTACTGTGGATTACTGTAAATTCCGATTTCCAAAAAAAATTGGGCAGAGGTTCCCCGTCTGAGTGACTAAACGCGCTATATTAGATAATCTTTGGTATTCCCGAACTTTAAAAAAGTCAGGAAATAGCTTCAGATTAGCAATAGAGCGCATTTGCCACAATTAGAATATAGAACTCATGGATCAGAATTCCCGGGAATTCTGAACTCTGGAGTTCCGATTTTTTCTGAATTCGAAATCTCTTCTGCTCCTTACCCCTTCAACCTATCCATCCTCCCCAGTGACCTTCCCTCCACAGCCTTCTTGTACACAATCTCCGTTCTCTCCGCTACTTCCGGCCAATTGTACATCTTCGAAACGGCGTCATGCCTCACATCGGGATCCATCAGAAGACCCCGTTCCCTTCGATCCACGGCACTCAGAAGAGCATCCACTAGATCATCGGGCACCGGTTCCTCAAGAGAAATGAACTCATCGACGGGAAGAACCTCTGGAACTCCGCCCACTCTCGTCGAGACGACGTGAAGTCCGCAACTGGCCGCTTCGACGATACTCATGCAGAATGCCTCGGTTAGAGAGGTATTTATGAAGATTTGGCCTTGATTTAGAACCCGTTTCACTTGATTATGAGGGAGCATCCCTAGCATAACTACTCTCTCGTGGAGTTTATGCTTCTCTCGCATTTCCTCAAGGTCGATGATCTTCGGACCGTCGCCGCCGATTATGAAACGGACTGTTGGGTGACGGGCGCACACCTAAATGAAAAATTTAGGCATGGAAAATTAGGATTTACGGGTGTCAGAATCTAGGAATTTGTCAGAATTTTCATTCGATTCGTCAGAAATTCCGAGTTTCCGGTTGTAAAATGAAAATTTGGACAGAGGTTCCCCGTCAAAGTGACGAAATGCGCTCTATTGGATAGTCTTTGGTATTCCCGAACTTCAGAAAAGTCAGAAAACACCTTCAGATTAGCAATAGAGCGCATTTGCCACAAGGAAAAAATTTAGAATTGGGACTCTAAAATTCAGAATTCCCGGGAATTCTGAACTCAGGAGCCAGATTTTTTTTTATCAGCTAGGGATTACTGTAGTTTCACGTAAAAGAGTTTTACAATATATAATTCTTCTTGGATTTTTTTTTTGACGATTACTGTAGTTCTACAAAAATTGGGGTTTTTTCGGAATTTTCACGTTTTCAAAATTCCAGCCCTCGAAAAAAAATTTGGGCAGAGGTTCCCCGTCAAAGTGGTCGAAATGCGCTCTATTGGATAATCTTTAGTGGTTAATCGCCTTCAGATTAGCAATAGAGCGCATTTGCCACGAGAAATATTAATTTAAGATTGGGACTCCGAAACCCAGAATTCCCGGGAATTTTGAATTCTAGAATTCCGGTTTTTTCTGGATTCTGAATCCATGATTCAGAATTGTTAATTACCTTCGGCACAATATCACATAACAAATCGGCACCCTTCCGATAGACTAGCCTCCCCAAAAAGATGATCGTTGTCGGATTCCCGAAGAATTGCTTCCGATCCGGTGTAAACAAGGGAGTCTCAATTGCATTCGGAATAGTGGAAACCTTTCCAGGGTCCAGTTTCCCTCGAAGTACCGTATTCTCTTTGCTGGTATAAGAGACACAAATGATCTGATCCACGTTGATAAGGGAGTACTGTAGAACGAGTTTGTTCGTCAGAATGGCTGAAGCATCGGCGAATCCGAAGAGCGAGTGATCGGTGAACACGGTTCGGAGACCCATTAAGCCACCGATCATTAGCGATTCGTGGGCCAACGCCGAGAAGGTCTGCAAATGCGCTCCATTGATAAACTAGGGGAATTAAGGGGTTTTAGGGGTTTTTCTAGATTTTAAAGAGTGCAAAGAGTTTTCTTAAAATTTTAAGAACGTAATGCAATTGCGCTCTATTGAGAAAAAGTGGTTTCGGGGCCCGAAAACCGGGTTTTAAGCGAAATTACCGAATGTCCATGAATAATCTCGATGTTTTCCTTCAGAAACACTTTCCGCAGCCACGGCATACTTCCGACTATCGACGCCAACGTCGCGCCGTTGTAGGCAACTATGAATGGAAGGTAGTAGACCTGGAATTTTGGTTTTTTCGGTCAAAAATAGGTTTTTCAGCATTAAAACTCGGGTTTTCGGCTGAAGTGTAGGTTTTTGACGATGAAAAACGCGTTTTTGCAATCGAAAAACTCCGAAAACTCATTTTAAAGCTCACTTTCGTTCCATTTGACAAATATCTGACACCTTTTCGATCGCCGTACCCGTGTGTTATCACAATCACTCGATGACCCATATTAATTAGGCATTGAGCCAGGAAATATATATGAGTCTCCACTCCGCCCGCATTTGGACAGAAAAAATCGGAGACAAGCCTGGAAATTATTTTTCTTCTATTAAAAATTATTTTCTCAAAAAAAGGCTTACGCTATGCTGTATGGACCGATTTGTTCAGTCATATAATTTATTTATTTTTTGTTTTTTATCGAATTTTGGTAGAAAAACCCGTTGAAATCGCAGTTTTAGCCCGGAAATTGGCGTGGAAGTCAGCAAAATTAACAAAAAATGCAAGTGCGCTCTATGGAGACGAGGAAAAAGAGGGGGAATTTGAAATTTAAAAACCGAAAAATAAATTTTTTTCTCTAGTTTTTCTGTTTTAAACTAAGGGTTTCTAGGGTTTTCAGACACTTTTGAAGTAGAATAATGAGTTATTGATTTATTTTAATAATCTATTAATAAATAATAATGTTTTCTTGAAATGTTTCTGTTTCCCTTATTAACTAAATGATTTTTTGTAATTCAAAGATATTTATCTATGTATTCCAATCAATTCCACTTCTTTCCATCACATTTCTCATCTTTCGATAAAGAAAAACTACTTTAAACCATCGAAAAACTCGTTTTCCTCAGAATAATGCAAACGCGCTCCACCGGACTCAGTAGTCATCCTTCCAATGACGTCACTTCCAGTTATTGAGCAATATTTCTAGGCTCTTTTCCCACCGATTTCCCTCATTTTACTTGGAAATTTATTCGATTAACATAGAAATTTATGGTTTTTCATTCAGATTCCATCAAAAATCCATAAAAAATCAAAAAATGACGACAGCTGCAGCGTTCAAAAAACCGGCGAAAAAAGAGGAGCCAAAACTGACGGCCGTACTGATTTTGGATGTTTTCGATCAACGATTCGCACCGATTCACGACTCTTTTCCATGTTTTGTACGTTTTTTATCGCTTGGGAATCGAAAAATAAGGGAAAAAGCGGAAAAAAGAGAAAACTCAGAAAAAAGCGCATTGAAATGAGGAATCTTAAGTTTTTCATGTTTAAAAAAATTGAAAAGCAAGAAAGGTTAGCTGGAAATGTCTAGAAAAAACAGAATAATTTAATTCTGAAAGAAAGTTAAAAAAAATTTTTATACGAAAAAAATTTTCTTGCTAGAAAAGTCATTTTTCAGCTTCGAATCTTTATGTCACGTCAAAAAACCGCTTGTTCTAACGTAAAACCCTAGATTTTACCCCTTAAACTTTAATTTTCCAACAAAAACTCCTATTTTCAGGGAACCCTACCCATCTGCAATGTCCCGGCAGTCAATTTCTGTCTATCGTGGCTAATGAGAACCGAAGTGAAGTCTGTGATGCTCGTAGTGAGTCGACTGAATGAAAAACACGCGCAAAGTGTTCAAAAGTAAGGATTTTCCAAGGTTTTCCAGAAGAAAACGGTGATTTCAGTGAATGGAAGCTGGCTTTCGAGGAGCTGACAGTGGTGGCAGTAGATGGAGCGACTAGCGTTGGAGACTGTATGAGAGAGGTTCACAATCGGGAGCTTATCACGGGTATGTCATCTGAATCCAGAATTTCCCCTTAATTCTCAGTTTTCCAGCTGATTTCATGCTAATCACCAACCCCACATCAGTCGTCAGCACCACCCTAGCCCCCCAAATAGCAGAATTCCGGAAGCGGCGGAGAGAGAATCCGGATAACGTCATGACTATGGTCTACAGTAATCGCGAGAATCCGGAGCACTTTGTGATTGGAGTGTCCTCGGAGACCAGTAAACTGATGCTCTACCCGGCGGCCAACTCCTTGAATCAGCTGAAAGCCGAAAAACGGGATTTCTACGAAGGAGTGGATATTCGGAGAGATCTAACGCACACTGGAATAGCGTTCTGTAGTCGGTTGATCGCCACTCAGTTCAGCGATAATTTTGATTTTGTGGGGATTGATGATGTTGTGAGGGAGATTCTGTCGAAAGATGATATTCTTGGGATGAGCGTTCATGTGGAAGTGCTTCCGACGAAGGATAGAGCGTTTTGTGCATTGTAAGGGAGGAAATGGAAGAGAAAAGAGATTCTGAATACGGGATCTGGGGATAAAGATCCAGAATTCAGAATTTAGAATTCTAACTCTCGCTAGAAACCAACCAAAATCTCAGAATACCCGCGGCATTTGCGCTCTATCGTTAATCTAAAGACTTTTCCTGAATTTTCAAAAAGCTATCTGATAGAACGAAAAATGGCTCCAGGATTCAGAATTCTCGGGAATTCCGAAGTCTGGATCTCTAACTCTTAAAGATTTACCGTGGCAAATGTGCTCTATCGCTAATCCTGAAAGGTTCCCTGATTAAACCAGGAAACCCTGAAGGATCACCGACAGACCACATTTAGCCACTTTGACGGGGAACCTATGCCCAAATTTTCATTTTTCCAGTGACTACGAATCGCTGATCCTTCTGAATACGCTGCTCCTCGAACGATGGTTCTACCCGGTGACCCCCGAGAACTCGGTTAGTCCCCCCTCCTAAAAAATTCCCTTAACCCTAAACCAAGTTCCAGGATCCAACTCGATTCTTCTCCGCAAATCCTCGAAACTGCTATCTGGAAGAGGATGGAGACGAGATTTCGATCAAGGCGAACACGTGGATCCTGAATGATCAATGCTCGACAGTCTCCCTAGGCCAGAATGCCACCGTCTCCTACGATACAGTAATCCTGAATTCGTCGATTGGAGCGCACACGGATATTGCTCAGAATTCGCGGATCGTCGGGAGCATCATCGGAGCGAATTGCAAAATTGGAGCCGGATGCCAGATTCAGTACGCTTTCATTGGGGATAACGTGACGATTCCTGCAGGAACGAATATTCAGAAGGAGACGATCGTCGGAAGAGGAGTCGTCTTCCCTAAAGATCTCCCCGCTATCCATAATTCTGCCGTTCTGAAATCCCCTATCAACGAGGAAAAATACGAAAAACTGACGTCACAGCACATTGGAAGCGTCCACGTGGCGAAATTCCGGCATGGGGGACCATTCTGGAGACGGGCGGTCGATGGGAAGACGTTCTTTGGAGTGGATGATGAGGGATGCAGTGATGAGGAGGAGACATCAGATGACGACGATGTGGATGACACGACTCGACAATTCCACGACGAAGTGTTCGAATCGATGCAGAAGACGTTGGAGTCGGAGAATCAGGTGATGCGGAATCTGATTCTCGAGATAAACTCATCGAAACTCGCCTGTAATGTGACTATGGATGAGGTGGCACGAAACGTCTTCGCCGCCTTCCTTAAACTCCCCCATAATCAGCAACTGGCACCGACGAAGGATCTGATCAAAAAATGGAGGGATCTATTCATCAATTACTACATTTCCACTCCAGAATCCCTTCGGAAAAAGACGGCGGATCAACAGAGATTTGAGATCGAGCTGAAAAAGAAATGCCAGATTCAAATGCTCCTCTCCATCGAGGATCGAACGGAAAAGGATCCGGAATTCTTGACACGTGTCCCTCATCTTGTTCACTTCCTCTTCACAGAAGAACTAGCTGGAGAAGAGGCGATTCTCGAATGGCATGGATCGATTGATGAGGAGGAGAGAGCTGAGTTGAAGCAGAAAATGCAACCGATTGTGGATTGGTTGGAGGAAGAGGAGGAGGATGAGGAAGAGACGGATGAAGAGGAGGAATAGATCATAATTTTCTTGTTTTTTTTATATATTTTTTGATTCTGAAAATGAGGGTTTCGGAGCGGAGGGAATCTGAAAGAAAGCTCTTCAAAATCCAGAAAATCCTGGAAAAATACTCCAAAATGGGGTTTTAGAATTTTTTCTAAATGTTTTAGCCCAAAAAATCCAGAATTTGAGCTTTTTTCTAATTATTTTTTTTCCCTAAACTTGGATTCTGGAGCTTTTTGAAATCCAGAAAATGATAGAAAAATACTCAAAAAATAGGGATTTTTGGAGAAAATTTTGTTTTGGAGAAAATAGAGTTTTTACAGTTTTAGCCCGAAAAATTAAATATTTTAAGCTTTTCCCACGTGTTTTTCTAGTTTTTTTAGTCGGGAATTGTGCATTCTGAAGCTCTTTTGAAATCCAGAAAGTCCTGGAAAACTACCCCAAAAATGGTATTTTTCAGAATTTTTTTTTGACGAAATTTGAGTTTTTAAGGATTTTAGACGTAGTTTTTCATGTTTTTCGTCCAAAAAATTCACTTGTTCGGTCATTTTCCGTTTTTTTTTCATCTGGAAAAGTATGTTTCTAGAATCCCTAAAAGATTTTCCAAAAACTACTATTTTCGGAAAAAAATGCAATTTTTAGCCCCCAAAATCCTCATTTTCAGCTCTTCTTGTTTTCTATTTTAATAACTGTTTTCTATTTTTCTTCTTGTTTTCTACCAAAAATTTCCCCCGATTCTTCATATATATTTATAGGCCTCCTTTTATTTTTTTTCATAATTTTCCCGGGTTTCCCATTTCCCTTTTTTCTTGATTTTTGTTATGAAAAACCCCTTTTTCCTTTTTTTTCACTAGTTTTAATGGGTTTTTTCGCCCTTGAAATCCTTATTTTCTATGTTTACTTACCCGGATACTGACGATTTGCAGATGTCATTCAACAATTTGGTGTTTTTCAACGGCGACGTTCGACGCGATCGGAAACAGGAGGCGATGTTCAATAGTCTGGTACATTTAGTGAGATATAGACCCCTTTTTTCTATTTGAACCCCTGAAAAATGACCCAGAAGTCCCCCAATTCAACAATAAAACATTGCAGAACGAACGAGACAATTTTCTGAATCGACTGAAGCAGATGGAAGAGAAACGAGAGAAGGAGGAGCGGCAGACGAAGGCTGTCAGGAAGATTCAGAAGTTATGGAGAGGCCATCGAGTCAGGCGAATGGAGCGTCTACAGTTCCGAGCGCGATTCGATGCGATTTCTGAGGGGAAGAGGAGTGTTGAGGTACCGTAATCCGGGTGGATTTCGGAATCAGAAAGCTAGAATGATTAGGTTATTGTAGCTTTTGCGATTCCAGAAGGGAAGAGGTATTCAGGAGATTCTGATCCTCAACGGGTTTTCTGGTTTGACCGTAATCAAACCAGGTTATAATAGAAGAGATTCAAAATTCTAGAATCTTGAATATCGCTATAACCAAAACGCGTGGCAAATGTGCTCTATTGCTGATCCTAAGGAAACCAGGATTACCCATAGATCCACATTTTCCTGGGATTCGGTTCCATGGGGAATTCTAGGGTTTTCAAAGAGATACAGTAATCTAGCAGGAACTCCAGGATCCAGAATTATAGGGAACTCTTATTTTGAAGTTCTTCTTTAATTTTTTACCGTGGCAAATGTGCTCTATTGCTAATCCTAGCGAAGCCAGGATTACCGATAGACCACATTAGTCACTTTGACGGGGAACCTCTGCCCAAATTTTTATTTGAAAAAAACCGTATTCCAGACGATCCTTGAGATGTCTCAACTCCTTGTCAACTTTTACGAATTCACACACGACGAGGAGCGCCTAGTGATGACGTTAGTCGAGTTGGTCAAAGCACGGACTGCCGATAGAAGCTTCGAGACAAGAGTCCGCGATTCGCAACGTCTTCTTCTCGCCCGTTGCTGTGTCAAATTCCTGAATCACGCCACAGAGAACACGATCTTCTTCCATATATTCAGATATCTGGAGGACTATGTGACGTGTCATCTGAATCTGTTTGAGGCCATTTCCACGCTAGGCTTATTCGAAGCGGAATTCCATCTTCTGGAGGCTCTCCTCGGAAAACCCACGGATAACACGATCCAGAAGGCGTCAATTAATCCACGTCATCAGCAACTTCTCACCAGAATTTTTGAATGTTTTCTGAATCCCGAGAAGAGCCCATCGATCAAAGTGGCGGATCGTCTCCTGAAAACAATATGTGTCAACGTCTCGGATCTCAATTTTGCCAACTGTATAATGTATTATATCAAGGATCATATTAAGCTTATCTCGTAAGTCTTGGAATTCAGAAGCCATTTTCAAAGAGATACAGTAACCTAGCAGGAACTCCAGGATCCAGAATTCCAGGGAATTCCGATTCTGAAGTTCTTTTTCTAATTTTAAACCGTGGCAAATGTGCTCTATCGTTAATCTGGAAGTGTACTTGATCAAGACACTACAGATTATCAACAGAGCGCGTTTGTCACTTTGACGGCGAACCTCTGCCCAAATTTTTATTTGTATTTCATTTTCCAGCACGAAAAGCGTACTTTTCCACGCCATCTGCCAACAGAATCTCATTTCTCAATGGAAATTGCGTCCGGAACAAGTGGAGACAGCCTCCATTCGCCTCCGCGCCCTCTTCCTCACCTCCACAGACAACCAGATGGATCAGACGGAGCTGAAGACGTTCTTCGACTCCCTGGCGCCGTTCCTCGAAGCACACCGTAACCAACTACGGAATCTTCAAGTGAAAGAGGATTTATCGGAATCCGGACGCCTCCGAACTGCGGTGAATCATCATCTCTCGGAATACACGGAGAATATTCTGACGTCGAATGAATTCCGAAGAGCCACGTGTGTCTATGGTAGGGGGGATGAGAAGGAGAATATTCTGAATTCTGAATTTCAGCGAATCTTCCGAATGTCTGTGTCTCCACCATTATTTCCCTCAGAAAGTACTTCACCCAGTCACTGGATCTCATCGCCTCGTCGAACTCCTTTATCGAAGCGTGAGCAATCTTTCTCCTCCCCTGTTCCTTCTTCAGGATTCTCATAGAATTCTCATTCGTGAGGAACTCCAGTATTTAGAATTCCAGGGAATTCCGATTCTGAAGTTCTCTTCCTAATTTTTCACCGTGACAAATATGCTCCATCGCTAACCAGAAAATGTTTTGCGACTTTATTTAGTCACAAGACACCGAAGGTTATCCGATAGACCACATTTCGTCACTTTGACGGGGAACCTCTGCCCAAATTTTCATTTTGAATAGCTCCTTTTCCCATCAAATCCCCTTCTTCCAGACTCTACACCTTCATCGCCATCTCCTCCCAACAGCAGGATCTCTTCGGATCAACGGAAGCAATGTCGACTCGAATCAACGCCTTGGAGCTCTTCTGCATCTGTCTGAACAAACGAGTCTCATCGGTCGCCGATTCTGACTTCGTTGCCAACGATATCTTCATAGATTTCGATAATACGATCGAATTCCTCCGTGACGCCTCGATCAAACTGATCAATTTGATGTTTCCTAACTTGCCACGTGGCGATCTGTACTCGGATTCCTATTCGAAGAATATGAGCAAAGCGGAAGCGGAATGGAAGGATGTCACCGAGGCGGTCTTCTCGATCCTTGGAGCTGTCTACCAGAAGGATTGCCGTATCAAGTACTTCCCCCAAGGATTCTGGACGAATCACGGAAGAGAAGTGCTCACGGGGATAGGAGAACAGAAGAGGATGCCACGTCGACGACTTCCGAATGGAAGAGTTCAGATTGAGTAGGTCTCTGGATCTCTGGAACCTCCTAAGATCATTTTTCAGAAGAACACTGGATACAGAATTCGTTGAACGACTCTCCGCCATCTACGAACACGAAAGCGATTCGGAGAACGAGGACGACGAGAAGGAGGAGAACGGAAAGCTTCCAGCTGCTCTCCGACGAGCGATATGCGTGATGAAGCACATCCCCTTCATCGTTCCCTTTATGGATCGTGTCAGTCTGTTCAGTCGTCTTCTGAATCAGGATCACGAGAAGGCGGGCAGTTCTAGAAGTTTCATGCAATCTGGACATCATATGACGATCCGAAGAGATCAGGTCTACATGGATGCGTACAATGAGTTTGCACCGAAGGCTTATGGGGATAGAGGTAGGATTCTGGAGGAGAAATTCAGAAGCAGATTCTGATCCTGACGGGTTTTCTGGTTTGACCGTAATCAAACCAGGTTGAAATAGAGCAGAAGAGATTCAAGATTCTGAATTCAGAACCTGGAATATCGACAGATCCAAATGATTAGGGAGGAATCTTGGCGATTCTGAATACCAAAATCAAATTTTTTCGTGACAAATATGCTCTATCGCTGATCTAAAGCGTTTTGCGACATTTTCCAAGTCACAAAACAGTTCAGATCACCCATGGGTCATATTTTGTCACTTTGACGGGGAACCTCTGCCCAAATTTTTATTTTGATTCCCAGAATTCCTTAATTTGCAGTCCGAGAGCTCAAATCGATGCTGCGTATCAAAATGGTCAACTGGGCGGGAGTAAACGAACCGGGAGTCGACGGCGGTGGCATTTTCCGTGAATTCCTCACCGAGCTTCTGAAGACGGCGTTCAACGTGGATCGGGGATTCTTCACGGAGACCGATGGAAAGCTTCTGTATCCGAATCCGACAGCGCCGTTCCTTCTTGGAGCGGATTGCCAATCGCATTTTCAGTTTATTGGACGAATGATCGGAAAATTGATTTATGAGAGACAGGTACAGTACTCCTCTGATAAAAGAGAGAAGATCCTGGTTTTTCAGCTTCATGAAGTGCGATTCGCCGAGTTCTTCATCTCCCAGATCTTCGAAACGAATCCGAATAAGGACGTTGATCTACAGCACATGAAAAGTTTCGATCCGTTGATCTTCAAACATCTGAAAGCACTCCAGAAGATGAACGACAAAGAGCTCGACGAGCTTCAACTCGACTTCAGTATAGTCACTTCGGACGTCGGATTAGTGAGAACAGTGAATCTGAAGCCGAATGGATCCAAGCATCGGGTTACGGTAGACAATGTGACAGAATACGTCAGACTCTATGTCAATTATCATTTGAAACAGAGGGTGAGCTTTGAAATTTCTGGATCCATTGGAATTGAATCTTCTTCCAGATCTCATCGATGGTCACATCGATCCGTCGTGGAATCAGCGAGGTGATCAGCATCGAATGGATGCGAATGTTCGCTCCGCACGAACTGCAGATCCTCATCGCCGGATTCGAGGAGGTCTTCACTGTGAAAGAGATGAGGAAACACTGCGAAATTCGATTCTCGAATCGGATTATGGAGGATTCCGGATACGTTGATATGTTTTGGGATGTCATTGAGAACCTCTCCAATGAGGATAAGATGGCGTTTTTAAAGTGAGTTGTTTTTTGGGGAGGAGGATACGGGTTCTTTGGATTTAGTGATTCTGTAGGCCGAATTCTTAGATTTTTCCGTGGCAAATGCGCTCTATCGCTAACCTGGAAATGTTTTGTGACTTTATCTAGTCACAAGATACTAAAGGTTATCCGATAGACCACATTTAGCCACTTTGACGGGGAACCTCTGCCCAAATTTTTATTTGGAACCCTCCAGAAGGGCTCCAGAATTTTTATGACAAAGTAAAAAGAGGAGGAGGGATTTCTAGATTTTTTTTCGAAAAGAGTCCGGTAGAAATAGCCTGAAGGAAGTCAACTTCAAAAGGAGGGATACTGTAGAATTCCATCGGAAACGAACTCCAGAATTGAGAATTCTCGGGAATCTGGAGTTTTTCTATTTTTTAAAAATCATTTTTCCTGTGGCAAATGTGCTTTATCGCTAATTCTGAAGGGTCGGAAGGCCCGAAGAATCACCGATAGACCGCATTTCGTCACTTTGACGGGGAACCTCTGCCCAAATTTTCATTTTGACTCCCGGAAACTCGGAATCATCTTCCAGATTCATCACCGGCTGCTCTCGAACGCCAGTCGACGGATTCAAGAGTCTCTACCCGGCGATGGGTGTCCTCGTACTCCAAACCTCCGAAGATGAGCTGCCAACCAGTGCCACGTGTATGAACATGCTCCGAATTCCAAAATACTCGACGAGAACGAAACTGGAGGAAAAACTACGATACGCCATCAATTCGGGAGCCGGATTCGAACTCGCCTAATCTTCTAATTTATTTTTTTTCGAATTTTCACTGTGAAAATGCTCTCTATTGTACTTGCACATTTTCTGACTCGATTTTAATCATTTTTTTGCATTTCCCTGTGCCCTCTCATCCTTCTGAATCCTTTTAGAGCGTCACACACTGTAAATTTATGTACAATCCCTTCCTTTTCTTTATCTCTATGTCACTGAAGCATGTCACATTTATCCCCTTCTTCACATTCTCCTTTAATTATTATTATAACGCTCAACTTTTTCTCTCTCCCTCTCTCTCTCTCTCACCGATTTTTTAAACAATATAATCACGGAGAATTTTTGTTTTTTTTTACTTCTCGATTTTTTTTGACCTACCTACACTATTTTATTTTTCAGAAAGTGGATTTCTAGACCCGCTTTTTTCATTTCTTGTAGATCAAAAATTCAAATTTGATCTACAAAACTGGCGGGAAAAAGTAGACCAAAAATATATTTTTGATCTACAAAAATGGCGGGAAAAAGTAGATCAAAAATTCAAATTTGATCTACAAAAATGGCGGGAAAAAGTAGATCAAAAATTCAAATTTGATCTACAGTTTTGGCGCGAAAAAGTAGATCAAAAATTTAAATTTGATCTACTATTTTGGCGGGAAAAAGTAGATCAAAAATTTGAATTTGATCTACCATTTTGGCGGGAAAAAGTAGATCAAAAATTCAAATTTGATCTACTTTTTTGGCGCGAAAAAGTAGATCAAAAATATATTTTTGATCTACAAAAATGGCGGGAAAAAGTAGATCAAAAATTTAAATTTGATCTACCATTTTGGCGGGAAAAAGTAGATCAAAAATTTAAATTTGATCTACCATTTTGGCGCGAAAAAGTAGATCAAAAATTCAAATTTGATCTACCATTTTGGCGCGAAAAAGTAGATCAAAAATTCAAATTTGATCTACGAAAATGGCGGGAAAAAGTAGATCAAAAATTCAAATTTGATCTACGAAAATGGCGGGAAAAAGTAGATCAAAAATTCAAATTTGATCTACGAAAATGGCGGGAAAAAGTAGATCAAAAATTCAAATTTGATCTACGAAAATGGCGGGAAAAAGTAGATCAAAAATTCAAATTTGATCTACAATTTTGGCGGGAAATTTTCAATCAATTTTTTCCCGCCATTTTTGTAGATCAAATTTTGATTTTTGATCTACCAAAAAATTAAGAAAGTGGGTCTAGGATCAAATTTTTACGCGCGTTTTTTGTAGATCAAAAATTCCAAAAATTTGAATTAGAAAGCAGGTCTAGGATGAGCGTTTTTAAGCTGAAATCCGCACTTTTCCCATCTTTTTCGCCTGCTTCCACGATTCCATTAATCCATGACGAGCTCCAGAGTTCTCCAGAAGAACAGTAGGCGTGGCCAGATGATCGTTCAGGGCCTTCTAGTTCCTAGGAAAATTCCTGCCGAAAATCCCTAAAAAAGCGAAGAAAAAAATAAAAACATTTGAATTCATGAAGAAGGATATGGGGAAGAGAGGGGGAGATGAATTCGAGAAAAAACAAGAAGAAAAACAGAAAAAATTAATAAAAAATGGGTATTTCAAATGTGAGATGCAGTGAGAAAGTGGAAATGGAAAGGGGGCGGGGCTTTAGAGATCTATTCTATATCATGATTAGGAAAACTGTCAAGGGGGAATACGGTAGATGGGAAACAGGGAAAACGGGAAAAAAAGGAAGAAAACGGGGGGAAAATCAATATTTAAAAAATCCAGAAAATTCAAAAATTAATCCCAATCCCAATCATCGTCGTCAAATCCTTCTTCCTCTTCCTCTTCTCCCATCGCCTCGAGAATCTTCGCCATCTCCTCCATTCGTTCGTCGAATCTTCCTGGAAATGCTTCGGTCTCCGATAATCTTCCAACGACTAAATCGACGAGTTCATCGGACGAATCGAGGAATTCCTTGTGGAGATTTGGTGGAAGGCGGCTCTTCTGAATCGATTGACGGATCAGGCGATGGCATCGGGTGCTTCTTTCGATTTGCTGGAATTAGAAGACAGTTTTAGGGAGGATTCTAGGAGAAATTTAGCCTATTTTTAGAATTTTCAGAGGGAATTCCATTCATTCTGATGGATTTTAGAAGATTTTTCCAAGGATTTCAGACTATTTTTGGAGGAATTTAGCTATTTTTAATAGAATTTTGGAAATCCTAGAACTTTTTTTTGGGAAAAAATAGAATTTTGAACTTTTTCCGTCATTTTTCCATCTAAATCCCAAAAAACATACCGTATCTGCCGCCTTTCTGAGCGCTTTCATGACATTCTCATTGATGGATCCTCCAAAAATCTTATAAAACTCCTCTTTGGTCATTTTGATCGTTTCCAGTAGGGGATCGATATCTTCGGCTGTCGGGTCCTCGGAGATTTTTCGTGCCTTCTTCTGGCGATCTCTTCCTTGTTCCATTCTTCTCTTCCATCGGAAATTGCCGGTGACACATACATATTCTTCGGTGAATGGCTGGGCCTCTTCTGGAGCCTCTTGACGTGGAGCCACTTCTGGAATCACTTCTGGAGCGTCTTCTGGATCTTCTCGACGTGGATGTTCTTCTGGATTCTCTTCTGCAATATCTTCTGGAGCGTCTTCTGGAGCTTCTCTCGATGGATTCTCTCCTGGAGTTCCTTGACGTGGAGCCTCTTCTCGGATCGTTTCTCCTGACGGATTCAGATTGTAGAATTCTGGATAAGAAGGAGGTGCAGTTGGACAGCCGACGTTTTCCTCCTCCTCCTTCTCCCAATCGATTTCATTTACACTGACTTCTATAGATTCTGGAGCTGGTGTCGTCGTCGTTGGATTCTGGGTCTGAAGGAATGGACGAAGATCCCATGTGGATCCGATTGATTCAGTGTCATCCATCGATTCTGGAGCTGCTTCTTCTTCGGGGTCTTGGGGATTCACCTCCTCTTCAGAATCAGAATCGCTTTCCTGGAGCATTTCCTCTTTGATTTCGCGTCTAGCTTCTCCTGGAGAATCCTCCACCTCCTCTTTCACATGTGTAGAGGGAAGAGAATCATCTGAATCCTCGTCCTCCTTTTCTGAAGAATCCTCATCGTCTTCTGGAGGAGTGTCGTCGGAATCTGAATCCTCCTGGTTCCCCGAATTCTCTGGATTCCCTGGATTCCCCGGATCCCTTCGATTCCAATTATATTCCCAGGAAGAGATAGTTCTGTAGCGATTCAGATGAATCTTCGCGTTGCATTCCTCCTGGAGCCTAGAAAAAAAAGGGATTCAGATGATGGAAGATCGATAAAACTCACAAATCCAACGTCTTCTGGTCTACTTTCGTCTCCATTTTCATCATTAAATAGAGCTTCTTTTCTGGATCTAATTCATATTTGTATAGCACCGGGCACATTTGTTTTCGGAAACTGAAATCAAAATCATTTAGGCTCCGCCCCCTTTTCCTCCTGAATCTTACTGTGATGACCAGTTTTCCGGGCTCTTTCCGGTATCCGATCTTTTCGTGAAAAGCCTCCAAATCTGGTTTCCCTTCGGCTTCACAATCATTCCTTCGTCTGTCTCCGCCTCCTTCATCTTCTCATAGAGAAACTTCAGAGCGTTAATTTCATCCTCTCGGAACCAGAAACTTCGACGTTTCTTCTCCTTCTTCCTTGGTGGAGACTCCGAAGGACTGCGAAGAAGAGAAACCGATGACGATGAAGATGAGAGACGGCGGAGGGGTTGACGATGAGAAGAATTGGATGAGGTAGAGGAGTTCGGAGCAGCATTTCTTGATGATGACGTGGATGGCTCATTGTTATTGACACGGGGTGTGAGTCTGGAAATTAGAGAGATTGATGGGAAAGAGGGGGCGGAGCCCAGGGATTCCAGACGATTCTGGAGATAGATTTAGCTTTTTAGAAAGGCCAAACTTCTAGAATATCCCATTTTTCGGCTCCAAATGGTCCTTGAGTCCCAAAAACGCCATGAAAACCTTACATATCAGATCGGCGTGGCTTCCACGCGGTGATACAGCGTTTCGGTGTCGTCATGTCCGCGGATATCCCTCTGGAAGAAGAAGAAAATAGAAGATACTAGAGATGAGAAGGGGGAGGAGTCGGGGGACCAGATCGGAGCTATAGATGGTTAGGAACTAGGTACTTTTGGGAACTAGGAAGGTTATAGAACCGAAACTATTCGGGAACCTAGAAACGTCAGTTCTATATCGTCCCTAGTTCCGAAGCGTCCCTGGTTCTGAAAAGTCAATAGTTCCTAATCGTCTGTAGAGTTCCCAAAAGGCTTCTAGAGTTCTGAAACGTCCCCCGTTCTCATTTGAAACCCCCTGTCACTAGAAACCGGTTCTAGAATAACCTGGTTTTATCATATTCATGGTTCTGAAACGTCTCCAGTTCCAAAATGTCCCTAGTTTCCAACAAATCCCTCATTCTTGACCGCCCATAGCTCCCAAATCATCTTCCTCTTCTCCAAAAAAACTCACAATCTACGCGGTTCCTGACTGCTTCTTGGCTGCTCATCCATTTCAACGTCTTCTTCTAATCCTCCGATTCCAAAGTAATCAATGGGTTTCCTGTGACGTTTTCTGAATCCAGATGATCTAATGGAATCTTCATATGGAGCATTCTCTCTTTCCGCCGATTCCACTGCTTCACTCAGTCTTCTAACCATTTCAGCGTCTTGACGGCTTCTAGCTTCTCCTCTTGTATCCTCCTCATCTGAATCGCTTCTAGCTTCTTCCCGACGTTCTCCTCTCGCATTCTCCTCATCTGAATCGCTTTCCACAATGATTCCCTGTCCTCCACTTCGAAACGAAAAATCCAGAAGACGTCGATCATCGTCCAAATCCAGATTCACTCGTTCGCATCGAAAACGGATCATTGACTCCATGTGCTCAGTAATTTCGATTCGAATCGCTTTGAAAAGATCCAACATCTTTTCCACTGGCATCTCTTGTTTGTAAAGCGTTTTTCGCATTTGTGAATTGAAGCTGGAAGAATGGAATTCCGTGGGTTTTTGGGATGTTTAAAAGGGGTTCTGGGCATTTTTTGGAAGTTTGAAGGCTAATTTGAGCAGCCCGAAATCATTTTTGAAAAGATTAGAAGCTTTCTAAGTCAAAATCCAGGGGCTTTTCCATATTTCGTCGATTTCTGGCGGTTTTGGAGGGGTTTCCGAGCTATTTTTGTGGATTTAAGCTTAATTAAAGCTGCCTGAAGTCGATTTTTGGAGAGATTGGAAGAGATTGGCTTTCTAGGTTATTTTTCCGGGGTTTTCGCATAATTTCGTCGTTTTTTAGGGGTTTTAAAAGGGGGTCTGGTCAAGTTTTGAAGGTTTTTTGACAAATTCAAGTAGTCCGAAGTCAATTTTGAAGAGATAAGAAGCTTTCTAGGTCAAATTTTCGGGGTTTTCGCATAGTTTCGTCGTTTTTGGGGGTTTTAGAGGGGTTTATGGGTAAGTTTTTGAGGTTTTCAGCCTAATTTAAGCGGTCCAAAGTCAATTTTGAAGAGATTGGAAGCTTTCTAGGTCAAAATCTCGGGGTTTTCTTATAATTTCGTCATTGTTAAGGTTTTGGAAGGGATTCTAGACTATTTCAAGGGGTTTTAGCTTAATTAAAGCAGTCTGAAGTCATTTTTGACGAGATTATAAGCTTTCGAGGCCAATTTCCTGGGGTTTTTCGCGTGATTTTGAGGATTTCTGGACTTTCCAAGGCGATTTAGCTCGTTTTTGAGGAGACTTAAACAGTTTTTAAAGGATTCAGAGCCTAATTTCGGAATTTTTGGGAGTTTTTTCGCGATTTGATATGTAATTACATGACTTTTGAGCCTTTTTTGAGGATTTCGAGCCCATTTTCGGCGATTTTGAAGCTTCCAGGCGCTTTTCCTCCTATCCAAACTCACTATTCATAGATCTCCTCCGGAGAACACTCGACATCCGGGTTCTCGTCCAAATAACGACGGAATAACTGGATACTGACGTTTTGATCGATTTTCTGATTACAAATCGATCTGAAATTCAAATTTCGATTAGTTTTCGGGGTTTTCTGTCTCACTTATAAACGTATTCCCAGATCGGAGGCTCATCGCGGAGTCGTGGACGCTTTTTCTTCGGATTGCTCATTTTTCCTGGAATAAATAGATGGAATAGAGGGATTTGGAAGGGAAAAGAGAGGAAAAGAAGGACACGATGATTGTGACGGAAATATGAAAGAAAACCGATTTTAGAACGGAAAAAAGTGAAAAATCTCATTTTCCAAGGTTTGTAAGGGCCTTTTGACGTTCTGTGAAGCTTCAGAATCTCAAAAATCATTGATTTCGAAGGCGAAATTCAAAAAAAAATTGTTATTTTGATCTCTTCCCTTGGGATCATCACCTTTCTGCATAATACAAAAAATCCATAACTAGAGAGTATAGAGAGCGAAGAGACCATGTCTAAACGTGACGAAGTCTATTGTTCTTCTTCTTCGCCTATCGGCTCACACAAAGAGATATACGATCAGAAACCTTACGATCTCTGTTTCTCCTGGGAATATTCTGGGAATCGGCCACCTGCATAGGGCAAAGAAAATCCATAACTAGAGAGCATGGAGAACCTAGGAGACCATGTCTGGATCTCCGCCCATCCCTCTCCGCCTTAGTTCCGCCCCTTTTGCCCCTATATAAGACCCCCGTTTTCAGTCATTCTTCGGGGTTCTCTCTCGTTTCTCACCAATCGGGTAGTCCTGAGAGGTTTAGGTTGTCCTCGAGAACCCCCAGCCTGTTTCGGCAGCGTGAAGCGGCACTAACTTTCGGTCCTCGCTCAGCTAGTCGGGCTACTCCTGACCGGCATTTACCCCATTGAGCCAGCCTGTTTCGGCAGCGTGAAGCGGCACTAAGATTCGTCCTTTCCTTTCAAAGCTCAGCCTGTTTCGAGTATCTCTTGAAGCGGCAATGACATTCCTTCGAGCTGTGCGAGTCGGGACTAGCCCGATGAGCACCAGGCCTTCTCTGTTGCTCCGTCGTGTCAGGCAGTCCTGACATGGCTTGACTTATGGAGCCCCGCCTGTTTCGGTAGCGTGAAGCGGCACTAAGTTCGGTTTCTTCTACACGTACTTCGCCTCTTCGTGGCGTAGAAGATCAACACTGTGGGCGACCAGGTGGCTAAGAAGTACACACACTTTCAACCTTTTTTGATTATAGGAGATCTAGGGCGATTGAGTGCAGCTACAGAGACAGCGACCAGGATTGTAATATCAGCGACCGGGACAGCGACTAAGATGGAAGCTCAACGATTCGGATGGTGGTATCGGCGCCTAGAATAGAGGTTCAGCGATTCGGATGGCGGAATCAGCCACCAGGACGGATGGAAGGTCAGCGACTGGGATAGCGTCGGCTCAACGCGGTGTCAGCGCCCCGGAAGCTGTTATCAACAAAGCGAATGAAAGGTAAGCGACCAGGATAGAGGTTTAGCGCCCCGAAGTTAAGGTAAACGACCAGGTCGCTTGGGTAGATTAGCGATCGGTTACTAGGCTCACAATCAGCTCCCCAGGTTAAAAGGCACTGCGATCAGAATTTCGGGCGGATTTTTGGGGGTTTCATCCATTTTTCAGAGCTGTTCGACCCATTCACGCAAAAAGAAGACTACCGAACAGAAATAGCAACACTGACAGAACGGGTAGTCGCCGTCGAAAGCCTCCTAATTTCCGTTCTTTTTAAAATTTATTCTACCCGTAGAAATCGTATCCTTCCTTTTAAAAATGGGTTAGTGGGGTGTCTCTGGGATCTCTTTTCAATGGTTTAACCCATCCCAATGAAAAGAGCCGCCAAGTCGAAAATTCGGTGAGAACATTCGACCCACGGGAGACAGTGTACTTCTCGGCCGCCTGTAAAACTCTCAATAGGCCACCAATCCTATCTGGAGGAGTTCTACAGACGTTGTCTCTTCTACGCCACGGAGAGGCGAAGTACGTGTAGAAGGTGTATTTGTTGCTGTAATAATACTATTTTTGTTGTTAGGGGCAAGGAATTCATGGAATTTGATATAAAAATGAGGAGAAAAGTGTTCAAACGCGCTAGAAACCTGACCAAATCCTTAGAAAGCGATTCCATTCGGCGAATCTCGAGTTTCGGCTTTCACAAAATGATTTTTCCTATTTTTCACAATAAATCACGTAATAAACTTATTTTTTCCAACAATTTCAACCAAAACACGCAATAATTAGCAAAAAACAAATATTGTTTTTCCACGTTTCACGCGCCAGTTCGCAGGCATCGAACCTGACGACTTATTCAATTTTCGTGGAGTTGCTCATGATAAAAGCTGTTAAAAGCGAAAAATTCTGTTCAAAAACATGCTAGAATCCTAAAAAAAAACGTCGGAAAAAAGCTAAAAATTAAAAAAAAATCGCGAGAAATTGAGGAGAAACATTTGATCTTCCGAAATTTTAATTGGGCGCGAATAAAAATTATTGTTTTTTCGCCTGGTTTTTAGCATTTTCAGCTGGTTTTCCCCCTAAATTATACAGAATTACGTATATTTTTCAATAAAAATGAAGAAAAAAAGTGAATTATATGTAGGTAATTTTGGAAAATCTAAAAATCTCGAAAATTCAACAAAAAAAAAGCGGGAGAAATTGAGAGAAAAACATTTGATCTACCGAAATTTGAATTGGTCGCGAATAAAAATTATTGTTTTTTAAATAGTCTTTTTTTCGCCTGGATTCTAGCATTTTTTTGTCTATTTTTCGCCTAGTTTCTTCAGAATTTCGTACATTTTTCAACAAAAATGAGGAAAATAATGAATTCTATGCGGATGATTCTGGAAAATTCAAAAATTCGAAAAAAAAACGGGAGAAATTGAGGAATAGCATTTGATCTACCGAAATTTAAATGGGGCGCGAAATCGAAAATATTGTTTTTTAGTTGTTTTTTCCCCTGGATTTTAGCAATTTCAGCTGGTTTTCGCCATTATCAGACAGAATTTTGTCTAGAATTCAATAAAAATATCAAAAAACAGAAGGAATTTCGTGTAAAAATTAGAAAATCTCGAAAATTCAAAACTAGGATAGCTCGTTTCGTTATTTAGAATTTTAAAAAATCCCCGAAACTACATAGACATCTTGGAAAATAGCTTCCGAGACATCTTGAAACCGGACATTGAATTCCGTTCAAAAACATGCTAGAATCCCTAAAAAATATCGAAAAAAGCTGAAAATTCGAAGAAAAAACGCGAGAAATTGAGAGAAAACATTTGATCTACCGAAATTTTTAATTGGGCGGGAAATGGAAAATTATTGTTTTTCGTCGTTTTTTCGCCTGAATTTTAGCATTTTTGTCTATTTTTCGCCTAGTTTCTTCAGAATTTCGTATATTTTTCAATAAAAATGAGGAAAATAATGAATTGTATTCGGATGGTTCTAGAAAACTTTAAAAAATCTCGAAAATTGGAAAGTTTTTTTTTCGTGATTTTTAATTTGAAAATTTAGAAACTGGGTTTTGAAGTGTCCGGTTTCGAAGTGTCCAGTTTCCAAATGTCCATGGGAGCCTAAAAAGAAAGAAACTCAAATATAAAAATAGGGAAGCCAAATGAAAATCAGTCCATCGGCAACTCGAAAATTCAAAAAAATTCTGGGGGGAAAGGGGGGAATTAAAAAATGCTCATATTTATTACATAGATAACAAAACAAGAGTGGAAAATAGAGATACCCAAAAGCAGATAGAAAAACAAAAAATTCTCAATAGAGCGTAGTTACTCTAAAAATAGAGAAAAAAGAGGAAAACTAATAAAAAAAAAACAAGAAAAGCCCGCGTTCGATATGTACATTAATTAAGGAGGAGGAGGCAATATATATAAAATTTGAAATCACTGTTGTTGTATCACATTGCATAAAAACTCTTCATAACTCGTTTTGGCCGCATATTTCTTCGCGAATTCAACGATCGCTTGTTTCCTTCTGGTATGTGGGAAGGTGTAGCTGAAACGCTCTTTTATTAGGGGGGTGCCCTTTTAATAAGGGGATCTCACTTCTCAATTTCCGCCACATCTCGACGCGAAGTATTCAGAATCGTATTCCTGACGAATGATGGAAGATTGGAGAGGGAGACGACGACTCCGTCGACTAGAGGACCAGCTTCTCCGAATCTAAAACTTCACCAGGGAGTTAGGCTCCGCCCACTTTTAGGGGATCTTACCTGTTAACAGTTCCACGTGTCCGTATCTGAACGATGCCTGGTTCGACTAGATGAATAAAGATGATGTGGTGGGCGACGGTGGAGGAGGGGGATCCCTCTGGCTTAGGGGTTAGAAGATCGCTTCCATCGTCGCACGAGCCGATTAATTCGTCTGGAAGAGATAAGGATGAGCAACTAGGCTTTGGGGGGAAGATTCTAGGGAGGAATCATAAGGATCAGATGAAGATCCTGAAGATCGGGAGGATCTAGGGGAGGAGGAATCAGAAGATCCAGAAGGATCAGAAGGATCAGAAGGATCAGAGGAAGATCCAGAGGATCTGAAGGATTAGAGGAAAATCCAAAAGATCGGGAGGATCTAGGGAAGGAGAAGAAGGAATCTAAAGATGAGGAAGATTCTGGGGAGGAAGAATAGGGGGAAGAGAAGGAATCAGAAGGATCAGAGAGCAATATCAGAGGATCGCTAGGTCAGAAGGATCAGAGGAAGATCCAAAAGATCCAGAGTATCGGGAGGATCTAGGGATGATCAGAGGAAGATCCGAAGGATCTAGAGGGATCAGCAGAAGGTATCTAAGGATAATGAAAAACTCACAAACAGGAAAATTGCTCATATCCTCCGGTCGTTCCAACCAAACCAACAATATCCTCAACGGCGTCGTCCTCCTTCCAACTGATCCATGTCCTCCCATACTGCTTCCACCGCCGGCATACGGTCTAAAATCCCTGTCGCTCATGTTCGACGGACTCTTCTCGCCTCCTCCTCTCCGCGCCGTCAACATATCCGAACTTGCAGAAGAATCAATGGATCGGTCGTCCGAGGAGACGATGGATCGATTGTTGCTGGATCCACGCCGGGAGCTGCTTGCCGGGGAGGTGATGCTCTGTTTGAACATTCGAACACTTCTCTCCGTCGGCATCAGGAATGCCATCTCCGAATTTCCGCCTTCACACCACCAGAGAGCGTGTTGAATGCCGTCGATGATGTAGTGATCGACGCCTTCCGACTCGTTTTCCACTTCTGAAAATAGGAAATTCAGGAATTCCCTTAATCCCGGGGGCTCTCCTACTTCTCTCCGTTGAATACGCCGTCGACCAGTGCCCTGTCCACGTATCGTGCACCCCAATCTCGATTCCGTCGCCAAGGGAGGCAAGGAATTGACAGAAATCCGCACATGAATTCTGAATATTCAGCGCGTTTTCGAGAATATCCACAGCGTTCCGTTGTCCTTCTTTCACATAGAAAATGTGAGAGGTGAGTTGAGTTCTTGCCGGCGAACAATCCACCGTCTCGTGCAGATCCCGATAGAATTTCTCGCTGAAAACGAAGGATTAGGGAGGAGGATCCTGGGGCCTACCTCATCGAGCTATCCAAAACTACAATTTCCGTGCCAAAAATCCTCTCATTGATCAGCCCAAAGTCGTAGAGCATCATCCGAATCGAACTGCACCGTCCGTCTTCCGAAATCGTGGATTTCTGCGGGGCGACTATCCGTTCTTCGGGTCGCATCCTCTCGAAGACGTTATTCCGTCGGGCATCGTCAAAGAATGATCGGCCGTTCGGGGCGTGCTGCTGCTTCATTTCTTCGGCGATTGCTTCCGTTTCGGCAGTGGATTCCAGGGATCGGAAGGCGTTGTCACTGGAAGAAGTACGGTATGGAAGAGGAAAGATGGCCTAGGAATCCTGGATCCCAAAAAATCTTGTCCCTCATCCTAAAAACCTCCAAGAAAAACTCACAGTTTACACGACGTCTTATAGAATTCCGGTGGTATCACAAACTGCTCTCCAATCGACTTCGGCTGCTGTAGACGTGTTGGCGTGGCGGGTCCTGAGAATAGTTTTTAGATTTTAGGCTCCGCCCATCAAGCCCCGCCCCTCTAGGAGATCGCGTTTTAGAAAAAACCCATCACAAATAAAGCCCAACACCAAAAACCCACTAAGCCACGCCCCCTTTACCATTATCCGATTCATAGTCATCGTCTTCGGGTTCCTCTTCCAGATGGGAAGCGAAGGAGGAGGAGGCAACGACTCCTGTCAGAATGGATCCAGTGGCGACGATAGGTTGCTGCGATGGAGAAGAAGAAGGAGGAGGAAGAGAGGCCGGAGCCGTGCGAGTGGTTACTGTAGGAGGAGGAGGATCAAGAGGGATGGGTCAGATGAAGGGGGGATACCTTTAGAAGCCACCGAGAGCTTCTCGTGGATAGATGAGGAGGCTGCGATGGGCGGTGCCGATGTGGCAGATGAGATGGAGAGTTTGGAAGTGGAGGAAGAAGAGTGGGAGGAGGGATTGGCTGAGAGTGGAAAAGGAGTACTGTAGCTAGTCGGGATGCAGGATTACTGTAGAAGCTATAGCTAGCTGGCAGGATTACTGTAGAAGCCATAGCTAGCAGCCATCATTCCAAGATTACGGTAGTTAGAGCAGAACAAAGATGACGAGGATTGCGGTACAAGCAGGAAAGGAGAAGGAGTTAGGTTACTGTACGGTGAACAGGTGAACAGAAAGGATTACGGTAGCCATGCGATCTTCGCAGAGATTATGGTGCATCTGGGATTACTGTATCTCTGGAGGACTAACAAACTTCTAAAAGCATGGTACCTCTATGACTACGGTACATCTAATAAATAGCCATTCCCTAGTATTTTGCGCATTCCCTCTATTAAAAGAGCACTGATCAAGAATACCTTCAAATCCATCCGTCGACACTGCCGACATCGGTGTCATCGGTGGCGGTGGAGGCGCGGCTGAATCCGGATGATAATTCTCGGGTTTAGGGCGGAGCCTCGCCACTCCTGTGTTCGCTCCCTGCATCGGCGATCGACGGACGTAGACGATGGAAGCCGAGTCTGGAAGAGGCTGGTTTAAGGGGAGGAGATGTGAAGCTTCGCCTTTTTTTATATATAGGCCACGCCCCTTAAAAAGCTTTTTTCCCGGGGTTTTAAGCTATTTTTAGCTCTTTTCGGTGGAAATGGAGCCGTTTTACAGGCCACGCCTCTTTTTTGGTTAAGTCACGCCCCTTAAGACGCCTTTTCCCCCGCTTTTAGGCTATTTTCAGCTCTATTCCGAGGGAAAGTGAAGCCTCAAAAATAGGCCACGCCCCCCAAGAGCTCACCCGATGGAATTTCGGGGATATGTGAGGCTTCGTGAAGAGACAACAGAGTGTCCCCATTAACCAGCACATGAAGGAACTTCGACGCATTGATCCTCTGGGCACCGTACTTGTGAACAAGACGACGCTCGTCTCGAAGTGGACCCGTCTTCCGGCCAACGACACAGAATAGAGTGTACATGAGGGCTTCGGCGGCTTCGAGGACTCGTTGACTCGCCGCTTTCGGTTTTGTCTTTTGCGGGTCTGGGGTCTGGAAAATCGGGGGTTTTAGAATTCAGGAGGAGTCAAAATTACCGATTTGCTTCCGGTGACACCTAGCTGAATGACGTCGCAGACTGTTCCGAGGACTCCGACGCATTCGGCGAGGAGAGGGGAGGCGGTGAGCCACACGGCGACGGCGTTATACGCGGCGACTACCTGAAAATCGATGGATGAGAGAGAGAGAGAGAGAGAGAGAGAGAGAGAGAGAGAGAGAGAGAAAGAGATCCTCACCGTTGAATGTAGATCCTTTGAGTGCATCGGAGGTGGCTTGTTCAGTTGCTGTTCGATGAATCGGCACAGGGAGGCGATGACGAGGGTTCCGGTGGAGACATCCACTGAAATGTCGGCACGAGGGGATTAGGGGGTGTTTGATTTTGGTATAGGAGGGAAGGGGGATACTGTAGTTCGGGTACAGTAATTTAGTCAAAAGACCCCAGGTACAGTAGCCTTCTGGTAAAAGCCTCTAGCTACTAGGATACCTTAGATCTCTGGCAGTAATGGATTACTGTACCTATCTGGAGACCCAAACAGCTACCAGGGGTTACTGTACCTATTCGGCTCCTAGACGTTTCGCACTGCGACGTTTCGCACTCACGACAGTTCGAACCGCGACGTTTCGCACCCACGACGTTTCGCACTCTAGTCTGCAATTGCGCGTGAAAGTGTTTGCACAAAATGTGTTCAACCGTAATTTTTTCTTTTATTTTTCAGTTTTTTCTTGTTATTTTTAATACGAAGGCCTTGAATTCCCCATATTATGCATAGAAACTTACCAAATCAAGTCCTTCGTATTAAAAATAACAAGAAAAAACTGAAAAATAAAAGACAAAATTACGGTTGAACACATTTTGTTCAAACACTTTCACGCGCAAATGCAGACTAGAGTGCGAAACGTCGTGGGTGCGAAACGTCGCGGTTCGAAATGTCGCAGTTCGAACTGTCGTGAGTGCGAAACGTCGCGAGTTCGAAACGTCGCAGTGCGAAACGTCTAGGAGCCACCTATTCGGGATTACTGTACCTACCAGGGATTACTGTACCTATCCGGGATTACTGTACCTATCTGGGGATTCCAACAGCTACCAGGGATTACTGTACCTATCCGGGAGTTCACTGAACCTACCAGGGGTTACTATAACTATCTCAGGAATACTGTACTTATCTCGGGATTACTGGAGATTCTTACCTATCTCATCTATTCGAGATTACTGTACCTTTTACTGTACCTATCCGGACCTACTGTATCTCTTCCAAAACCCAAAAAAAACTCACTGTTATTAAAGAGCACCGTATGATGCACATGCGAAATACAGTTCAACACATCGATAATCGCCAGTGCCGTCGAGTGATCAATCGTCTCAATCCTCCCAAACTTATCACAGATCGCCGAAAGGACTCCCCGGACAATCGACGCACACAGCCCTTTCTCTGGCTGCCCGGAACTCGACGCCGTCGTCGATATCCGAATCATTTCCTTCGTCTGCTCTTCATTCAATCCCAAATCAAACTGACAGGATTCTTCGACAAGAACGGCGCATAGGGAGAGCGCAATATGCAGATTCGTCGCATCCGTCTCGTTTCGGACACTGAACATGAGCGTTTTAAAGATACGCGATCGGAGATGAAGGTAAGTGGCCGCGTTGGATTTCAGGCCAGCTGCTTCGGCGATCTGGGGGATCTTGCTCATTCCAAACGTTGTCGGCCAGCAGATGACAGAGGAGAGGGCACGGAGACAAGCTCTTCGGACTTCTACTTCGGAAATTGAAGGATGGAGGCGGAGTTTCGAGCTCTCGATCATCACAATGTCCAGAGCGAAGAGGAAGTGTGGAAGAAGGCTCTCGATCCCCGGAAGTCCCAACCTAAACAGATTCCTTCCGTAGTAGAACAAAGTGCACAGCATCACACGCTCCTTTTCCACCAGACATTGGAATACGGTAGCGTAGAAGTTCGCAAGCTGCGCATTCGGAATCCGTTCACTCGACGACTTAGAAGTGATGATTCTGATGAGAGAAGCCAACGCGGCAGCTCTTCCAGCTATCACTCCATCCACAAGATCTTCCTGTGGCTTGTGCGAATGGGCCGTCGACGTCGAGCTCATCACATCGGATTCACCGGCGACTGAGGAGCAGGAGGAGCCGACGCTTTTCCGTCGGCCGACGGCGGTGTGTTGTCCGAGCATCGCACTGCTATCCGATCTGCCCATCATCGGACTCATCGCGTCGGGAATGTCGTCGAGGTCAACCGAGTGAAGTGATAGGCCGGATATCACATCTGAAAATAGGAAAAAATTAGGGTTTCGGGAATAAAAAAGCGATTTCCCCTCTAGATAACCTACAAAGATCGGCATTCTGCAATGCTAAAAATGGCTGGGATCCCCATAGAGGATTCAGGCTGTTCGATAGAGCTAGCTCGCGGATTAGCGATGAACGGGGTTTAGTTTTCGATAGAAGACGTTCATGCCTGGGGCACGAATGGCCCCGGACGGTGCGACGACGTGGCGAACTGATTGTCAAGAGGTACTGGAAGGACAGATGATTCGGAAGGAAAGAGAGATCAGAGAGTTCAAAAGAGTTGGCTTCTGATCATATTCTGATAGAGTTTTGATCATTTCTAAAAGATCAGAAGCAGTCAAATGACGTCTTCTGATCGATTCTGATATCTAGAATCAGAAGGAATCAAGATCGGTATCCGTCAGAAAAGACAACTCTGACTTCTTCTGATTCTAGGAATCAGAAGCTGTCAGAATCAGAAGAGTCAGATTCTGACCGGTTCTTATATCTAGAATCAGAAGGAATCAGAAGGAATCAGAATCATTCAGAATCGATATCCAGAAAATCAGAAGAGTCAGAGCTCTGTCTTCTTCTGACTTCTTCTGATTTTATGAAGTCAGAAGGAATCAGAAGCTGTCAGAATCAGAAGAGTCAGATTCTGATCGGATCCTGATTCTAGAAATCAGAAGAAATCAGAATGATTCAGAATCGATAATCGGAAAATCAGAAGAGTCAGAACTCTGACTTCTTCTGATTCCAAGAAATCAGAAAGAATCAGAAGCTGTCAGAATCTGATCAGAACCAGGATCCAAAAAAACAGAAGAATCAACTTTTGATTCCCAGATTCCTGGAATCAAGATGAATCACTCGTTCTGTCTTTGGAAGTCAGAAGAAGTCAGAAGCGATCAGAAGACGTCAGAACTAATCAGAAGCAATCAGAAGCTGTCAGAAGCGGATTCCGGAAGAGTCAGACATCCAGACACTTCTGATCCCCGGCTTTTGCAGGGAGTCAGAAGAAGTCAGAAGCTGTCAGAACCAAAAAAACCGAGAAATTCCAGCAAAAATAGATTTTCCTTTTAATTCCGAGTACAAAAACTTTTCAAAAGGAATTTAGCAATTCTGACAAAGGTGAGAGCGAAAAAAGGAGAAATGTGCTGCTTCCATGGCAATCGTCGCCGTTTCGCAATACATTTTTCTCCTCCAAAAACTAATCTTTCTCTCTTTCCTTTTCTCTGTGTGTGTCGAAACTCGTTTTTCCATCTATCGCCCACCCCTCTAAACCTCTTTGACTACCGTACTCTTTTTCTAGTCATCCGAATGATGGATAGAAAAGAAAGTATGGAAGAGAGAGAGAGAGAGAGAGACTTCCAAACGGTACACACATAAATATAATAAACGCAAACATTGCGGATAATATACGTGTAGAGGTACATAGACAGTTCCGAGTTTTGTTTTGCCGACAAAACTGAGGTTTGTCGGGCAAACCAACAAGAAACTCGTTCTTTTCTCTACTTTTTTATAGAATTTGATTCTATAAAAGGAGAAAAAGAGAAATGTTATGAAAAGGATGGAGGAGACACCTTTTCAAAACGAACGATGACACACACGTAACTTCGATGATAGGAAGAAAGAGAGACCACCAGGAGGAGCTCCTCGATGGAATTGGGAAGAGCAAATAGACTGGTAAAGCTGAGGGAGTATGTATTTCATAATCAATTAAATTACTGTATACTAGCCCGAATACTGTAGTCACTAAGCTTCGGATTCTAAGAATCTGATAGCTCTAAAGGGCTTCCGATTTTTTTTTCATCTCGTTTCCGATAATTTCCAGATTTCTCCGAAACCTTGCGACTCGTTTTCTGGAATTTGTAGAATCAGGAATCCAAGAATATCTAGAAAATGTTCTGAATTCTTTAGAATTTCTAGACTTTGTCAGGGTTTTCAGAAATCATTCAAGTTGTTTGAAAGTTTCCAAAAACCTTCTAGAATTTTTCATATTTTTTGTGTTATTTTAGTTTCAGTTCTAGCTCTTCAAACCAGAATAATTAGTGATTAAATCAAGCTTAACCACACAAAATAGCTTCCGAATATCCTTTTTTGATGGAAAAAAGCATTACTGTCCATTAGGTCTCACCGGAACTCTCCAAACTTCTTCAGAATGCCAACTTATCAGGATCTTCAGAAAGTAATCGAATTCTTCTTTTTTTTTCTGACTTTATCCAGAGTTTTTATGGCCGTATTCATCAACGTTTTCTCTCAAGAAAATGAGAAAAGAAAATGGTTTTCCACGGAATTATTTTTTTTTTGATTTTCCGTATTCACGAGTTCACTTTCCAAAAGAAAATATTTTCCTGTGAAAATTCATTTCCTTCGGAAAACGTTCATGGCCTCAGAATTTTCAAATCCAGTGATGATGACGAGGATCTTTATCCACGTGGATAAGGACTTTAAAAGAGGTACCGGATAAAATAACTCCACGTAAACCTTTGTGTGACACCCGACAATCTCCACCTCTTACTGTTAATCTAAACAGATAAGGAGGCTAGATGTCACAAGTTGTCACATCAAAAGATACCGTTTCAGAGATACTAGCTTCCATGATAGGCGTGGCTTATTTAGCTCCGCCTACTCATTGGGGCTCAACTCGACTTCACAGTAAGGGCAGGTTGGGGAAGGAGCCTGGGGCCCCGGGGAGAAGGCCTTGGAGAGTCCCGGGGTTGCTTCAGGCTAGTAGACCCTTGGAGCTCGCCAATTCTCCGACTTATCCGATTTTTTAGAGCAAAGTCTTCAAGAAAAAACCTACAAAATGCTCAACCAGCTACTGAACGGGTCAATTCCAGGAAAAACGAGTTTCGAATACAGGACGACTAGCCAGAGCGGAAACACACAGGTACCCGATTATAGTCAATGACTAAAGGACGGGGGAATGGCGGAATGACCTTATATAGAGAAAGAGGGTACTTTTGGGGTGGCATCATGCATTATGCAAAGTGAATGCGCATCCCTCCCCACGTTTTGAAACTTTTTATTGGGTAGTTGCGTCGTTCGAAATGGAGTAGCGGAGGGAGGGGGAAGAGAGGATTTAATACAGTACTTTTTTTAGAGGAAGACCGCCAGAATCCCTTACCTGATGAGGTAGAATCGGAGCTAGCGGAAGAAGACAAAACAACAAGTGGTTTTGTTTCGTAGTAGTTAGTTAGAGCACTGTGGAAAGAGAGCTAGAGCTTCTCTCTCTCTCTCTCTCTCTTCCGTTGCTGCCACCACCAAATAATCGAATACAAATGAACAAACAATACGCGCCGCCGACGGGGGGCAGTAGCGGCCCCCCAGAGGCGCGGGATTCAGAGAGACCTCGCTTCCCGAATGACATGTTTGTCGGGGTCGGGGTGGGGGCTCAGTGTGCGCGGAGAACTGATTTACCGCCAATAGAGACACACATGTCAAGCCGTGATCTTTCGAGCCTTTCACTTATATGGAATATAGTTTCCAAGAGGCGATAGAAGCAAATACTAACGGAAATTGAAACAGAGGAGATTAGGCAAGGAGGTCTTCAGATGAGCCTAGATGATCCTGAGTGATACAGATAATCTTGGACCAAGCTAGATCATTTAAGACTGCAAAGAGCTACATAATTCTGCCGAAGATTCGGTTTTCCCGGACTCTGGAGCTCAGATTGGAAATGAGAGAGTCAAAGTGGTTTTCGGATGATCTCTCGGTTGATCTAGACCATCTAGCGGCTAGATCCTTTTAGATTGCGATTCAGAAGAGCTTCGAGTTTTCCGGTGACAGAAATCTTGAACCGGGTCCAAATGCCACCAAAAATAGGAACAGTCTAGAACTTCTCGAACAGGTTTGTCATAACGAGAACTCATTTTTTGCACGCTGGAAAAAAAAACATTTTTTTCGTTAAGAGAAAATCTAGAACTTCCATATTTTCTGGTCACTTAGAATGGTCTCAGGCCTTTCAATTACAGAAGACGGATTCGACGGTCAGCAAGGATACTGTACCGAGCAAAACCAAATCTCTAGACGAATAGAAAAACCTAGAAAAACCCACTGGAATCGGTTCTCGACATTCGAAATAACCATCGCTTCCACGACGAACTATTCGAATCGCTGTTGCTTTCCATAATAGAGGCGAAATTCGTGGAAAATGATAGATGAATGATGATGGAAAAAAGGGGGGAGAAGCATCACAATAACCTTCATTGTTTGCTGTTCAACCATTTCATGTGCTTTCATTTTCCACACCGATATTATTTTTATATGTATGTGCCCTCCCGTTTTAGGGGGGCAAACTAACTGTGATTATGATCCTCGACTACTCCGGAGGGATACGGCTCTCGGAGAAACAAAAGTTTCGACGTGAATCTGGAGACCACTTCGTTCAGTTGAACGGTGAACGGTTGTTGTGGAGTGCTGGGGGTTGATGGTCGTGGATACATCTTCTAGCACATCTGGAGTCTTGAGATATTAGGGAAGAATGATTGAGATGATCCAAAAAAGGAGAAGAAATCAAAAAAGAGCTTCATCTAAGAGGCGAGAGGGGCGACAAAGAGCTCCTTATGAAGAGCCTCTTCCTCCTCCTTTTCCTCCGAAGCAAGAGAGAGAGACCGGGCGAGCGCCCTCCAAACCGTCTCAGTTTGTTTTGCGTCCACACACCGCGTCTCCATCTCTCCGTTTTTTCCTCTTCCCCCATCAAAGGTCAATAACCGGTTGAAAACAGTGGGGAGGAGCGGAAGAGAAGATGATGCGTCGTTTTGAGGACGTCTTCTGGATAATTGAGGGTGGTCTTCTTCTCCTTTTTCCCGAGGATGAAGAGGAGATGGTATTGACTTTTCCCTCATTTACTTCATCTCCAATCGAAAGCGAAACCCTTTTCTCTCTCTCACTCGTAATAAGGTGAATCCGTATAGGTATAATTTGAATATACACATATATAGAAATCCATCGGTTTCTTCTCGAGGAAAAACCATTCGGAATAAAAAGGTGGCCTTGGTTTGTGTGTATGTCTGTGGAGAGACAGAACAAAACTCTTGATCAACTTGACCCATTCCCCCCGGGATTCCGTTTTTTTCTCGATTTGGATTCGGATTCTTTCCCGGGAGGTGAAATAAAGTTCACTTGGTTCAAAATGACAAGATTTCTGTTTTTTTTGGGTGAGCAAGAGTCCAGCTGAAGAGCGTTTTGAGCTTCAGTTTCAGCTTTTCAAGTTGAAATCCCGTCAAACAGCTCACGGAGTGATTAAAGAGAGCTCCAGGAATGGCTTAATCATACAAAATAGCTTTCGAATGACCTTTCTTGATTGAAAAAACATCATTAGGTTTCATCGGAACTCTCAAAACTTCTTCAGAATTTCCAACATTCATCAGAATATTCAGAATGTATTCGAACTGTTCAAAAGTCTTTTCTGATTGTCTCCAGATTTTTTTTAAAATCCAGTGATGATGATAAACATCTTTATCTACCTGGATAGGGGCATGAACCGAACAAAAGAAACTCCACCTATGCCTTTGTGTGACACCCGACAATCTCCACCTCTTACTGTTAATCTAAACAAAAAAGAGGGCCAAATGTCACAAGTTGTCACATCAAAAGAATCCAGCATACAGTAAGAATAGCTCTTTCAAGGTAGTTACAGTCTAGCTCTCACTATGGAATGACCTTAGGTCAAATCGGAGTTCCCTAATGAAGCTCAAGTTAGAGGCTTTCAGAATGGGTATTCAAATTTTGCTGTGGTCTTCTGGGATTTTGAAACTTCTACTCCGAAGCTCTCCAAACTTGTGGATTTCTGTGGACACACTGTCTATCACATAGCAATTGAAATAAGCTCTAAATACTGTCTTAAGACGATTCATATAATATTTTCTAGCTGAGAAAATACTTTTTCCTAGTTTCTAGGCTGAAAATCCACGTTCCAGTCCAATCAAGCCAATTTCCTTTTTTTTTCAAATAATCAAAGACTCACCTTTAAAATCATAGCTAAGCCGATGATGATGATTCGGTGGCTCGTCGAGCGACAACGCCGTCTGCCTCCGTCTTCGAGGTGGAGCAATCGGCGTCATTTAGGTGACGGAATATTCAAAAAATTCGAAAATTCGATCTCCCACGTTTCTATCTCTTCGTCTCCTTCCTCCTCTTCTAAATCACTCTTCTCATTTCGATTCGCGTAGAGAAAGAGAGATGGAGATGATCGAAATTGAAAGTATTGTTATGGAAGAGAGGGGCAGAGACCTATTGGTGTCTGATACGCATCTATTTCTCGACGCCTTCTCTCTTCTACATATGTTCTCTCTATTTGAATTCGTCTCGCACGGTCACCGGTAGCGAAATCCAATCGAAACTAGTTGATTGATCCCCTTTTTGGGCGATTTTAAGGGTTCAGAACCGTTAAAATAGCTCTAAAAAGCTCCAAAAAAGCCGAAAAACTCTCTCGGAAAAAAGAGTTACGAATAAGGCGTGTGAGAAAACTGCGAAAAACGGCGAAAAGGAGAGGACACTCAGACGGGCAAACAGTCAGTCTCAAAAGATGATACGCCTGTTTGTTCAATATACAACCAGTCAAGCTTATCACTTTTTCTTCACTTCTCTCTCTCACTTTTGGACTTATCATCAACTATAGAGTAAAGGGGAGGAGGAGGGTGTCACTTTTAGTTCGGAGATGGATTCGGAAAGTCAAATATTGGAGCCGGATAAAGGAGCAAAGATCCCAAAGACAGGATTACTGTAGATGGAGCCGAGGAGTTGATCAAAGGATTACTGTAGTAGGAATTCCGGCTTCTACATGTTCAAGAGTCTTCGAAGATAACTGTAAGCCACGGAATTACTGTAGTCGAATCCCATCAGGAATACTGTAGAAAACAACTCGTAGGATCACTGTAGCCGCTTGATTACTAGGATTACTGTAGCGGACTCCAAACAGCAGAATTACTATAATCCCATCAGGATTACTGTAGAAAAAACCTCGTAGGATTACTGTAGCCACATGGCACCCAGAAAAAATGTAGCCGCTAGACTACTAGGATTACCCCTTCAACAAGCCCAGTAGCCTAACAAAGGAGCACATAGGATTACTGTATCCATCCGGTCTTTAGGGTTACTGTAGCCATGTTCCCAGAAAACCCAATGAATCATAATTCCGCCACGTGGCACCCAGCATTACTGTAGCCTAGCTCAAAAAACTCACCATCCGACACTCCGTCGTTATTCTTCTTCCAGTGCCCTCCCGAATGATCGTTCCCCGTGACACGTGGACTATTCGTTGGCGAATTGACAATCTGAAAGAGCCAATCGCCAACTAGATCCAACATTCGATCAGTTTTCGGTCGTTTTGCTCCAACAAACGGCATCGTCGCTTGATTGGCTGAAAAACTGGGGGATCCTGGATTACTGTAGCCCGCTTAAAAACCAACCTATCAAGAAATTGGTCACAAAACGCTGAGCAGACCGATACGGTGTCTGGGTATCCGGATGCGGCCTCTTCATTTCCATCGGATGAGTTCCCGGGCGGAGAGTCGAATCATTCCCTCCAGCCGGTGCGGATACTGTAGAATTGGTTCCGACAAGTTGACTGATACTCTCTCCGGGTTCCCCTCCTCCCTGATCCGCTGGTGCCGATTTATAGGTGAGTGTGGAGGCGGTTTGCTCTGAGTATCTATCCGATGGAGTTCGATTCGATGTGCTCATCAGACGATCTCGGCGGATGACGTCACTGGATGCTCCGGTGGCTGTGGAGGTTTTTGAGGAGGAAGTGGAGACTGGGGCGCCGTCATCGACGATGATCTGACCGATGGCTCCGCCGAGGGAGACGTAGCGGGATGAGTCGCCGGCGGTGGAGGTGGTACGCTGAAAGAAGAAATGGGGTTGGAAGAGATGGAAGACAAGGATTAAGCTGAGGGACGCTAAGAGACGCTAATGGAGCTATTCACGCCATGGGAAAAAAAGGAAAAAAAGGAAAAAAATACCGAAAAATAGGATTGTTTCCCATTTTTAAAGGATTTTTTTCCTATTTTTGGAGGATTTTTTCCTATTTTTCGGTATTTTTACCTTTTTTCCCCACGGCTTGAATAGCTCCATAAGGGACGCTCAGAGACGCTAAAGGACGCTAAGGAAAGCTAAGGTGCTACCTAGGGTTCCCCCAAACACCTACATTAGTGTGATGACTATGAGAATCCGTGAGAATCGACGCCGTCCTTGTGGATCCCGCCGTCTTCGTCGTCGGCTCCTGATAATTCCTTAGATCAATTTTGACTTTCGAATCTCCATAAAACAAATCGACCATCCTTTGCAAGGTCACCGACGCCAAAAAGAACGAGACCCCCTGAGCGGCTGATGACGTGGCAATCTCGAGATTTGACGTCGAGATGCTCGACGTCGTTCTTCGTGGCGAATTTCCATCTGAAAATCGTCATTTTTTATCCCGGAATCCCCAGGCTCCCCTACTCAAACACAAATTCCTTGTCGCATCGTGAGCAAGTATTTTGGCTGGCGAATCGAACAGACACAGCATATTGAACCAGGTACGGTAGAGGAGATGAACCTCCTCTTCGTCAGCCGTAAGAGGAACGTTTTCGAATGGGATGACGGATTCGTCGGTGATTTCTATCCGAAGGTAGTCGTCTCCGTACATTTTCCGGCAAACTAGAACGGAGAGCCCAAGGATCTTTTTTGCCCAGCATTCGATGATAGGGATCTGGAAGATTGGGATTTTTTCAGTAATCCTGATATTAAAAATGGATCTGTTTATGAAAAGAGATTCCTGGAAGCCTGGATAGGGGCTCTGGAGGTCCCGGGGGGTCCTGGAGACCTTGAGGGCCCTGGTGAGGATCCTGGAGACTCTGAGGGTCCTGGTGAGGATCCTGGAGACCCTGAGGGTCCTGGTGAGAATCCTGAAGACCCTGAGGGTCCTGGTGAGGATCCTGAAGACCCTGGGGGTCCTAGTGAAGATCCTGGAGACCCTGAGGGTCCTGGAGAGGATCCTGGAGGCCCAGGTCCCTGAAATTCCAAAAACTTACATTATGCCTCCACCTCCTAGCCAAAGTAGCCAGAGAACTCCAATACGTTAACGACGGGATGTGTTCATTGATAACGGCACTCAACCACATATCAAGCAACGTGTCAGCCACCCGAACGCACGTCCTCGTGCCCATCTCCTCAGTCGCAGTCGGCTCCGATAGCAGAATATCGGCACTGTTCAGCAGGAAACTAATGGATCTTGCCCACACTTCGTCTTGGTACTTCCTGCTAGAGTTTCGTGTCAGATGCTTTAGGGAATCCAGCACCATTTCGATTTCGATGGATTGCCGTTCGATGGCAAGGCCACGTGGCACTTGGCCGCCGACAGTGGTGTCCAGATCGTCTTCCCGACGACAGAATACCCATCGGAGGGCGTCGATGATGTTGCGGAAGTATTTTTCAGGGGTGGCGAGAAGAGGAGTGGGGATGTTGTTGTCTGGAGTGTCGCATAGGGCTCTCAGCCAGTGGAGATAGATTCGGACGGCGCCTGGAAAATTAGGGATTCTAAAATAGCTTTTAAGGGAGCTACAGTAATCCGGGATCTTATTTTGGAATTATCTGAATTTTCTACAAAACAAAACTTCGCAAGATTCATTCTAAGTGCACTAAAGGTGCAGTTTTCCCTAAACTGGATGTTTTTTCTATGGATTACGGTATTCAGATTCTGAGTAGGTGTTCGAATTTCGATTTTTATGGGTTTTCTGGGAGCTTACAGTAACCCAGGATCCCCGCTTTCCTACAGTACCTTTAAGGGTCTCATACTCCCGACTCGTCGCAAAAGAGAGTGTCAACGAGTGATTCAACACCTGCATACACCATTTCAAGTGCTCCTCGTTGTTCAACCGAATCGATCCGCCTTCTGCATCCGCATCGGATCTTGTTAATTCGTATAGTAGGGATGAGGCGACTGATTGGGATGTGGCTCTGGAAGAGAGAGGATTTTGGAAAAGGCACTCGATTTTAGTCTAGAAATCGGGGTTTCCAGGTGGAACTGAGATTCTTAATCCAAAAAGCTTGATATCGCTCAAATGGAAGGACGACTTCAAATAAGTCACTAAAGAATGTAGTTTTCAATTCTGAACACTTTTTCCTAAATATGTATTTTCGAACACTACTATACAGTAGCCTTCAAGAGAATATATAGAAAAATCGCTTTTCCAGTTGATTTTAGCGGTTTTAGGCCATTTTCAGGGGTCTGGTGCTTGGATCTTGAGTTTCCGATCGATTTGAAAATTATTGGAAGCTTAGAACAGACATTAATAAAGAACTTCATATTCACATAATTTTCAAATGAATACCTCATTCTCTTTTCATTGGACACGTTCTGAGAGACACCTTTTTTCCAATTTCAGTACTAAAATGACCGAAATTGGGGTAAGAAAGAAAGGTGTCTCTCAGAAGTTGTCCAATAAAAAAAGAATGAGGTATTTTTTGAAAATTGTGTGAATACAAAGTTCTTTGTCTGTTCTAAGCCTCCAATACTTTTCAAAGCGATTGGAAATTCAAGATCCTAGTACTAGACCCCTGAAAATGGCTTAGAACCGCTAAAACGAACTGAAAAAGCGATTTTTCTATATACTTTTTTGAACGCCAATGTACAGTAGTGATCGGAAGTTCATTGGAAAAGTGTTCAGAATTGAATACAACATCCTATAGTGAATTATAGAGAGTCCTTCTTTAGTGATATCAATCTCAATTCGAATTAAGAATCTCAGTGTCTCGATTACCCCTTGAGGAACCCCCCTTTTGGAGATGGACTCACTTGGTAAACAAGTCAAGAATACTCGAGTTGAGGTCCGAAAACTCGAGTGTCGGCCACTGCTCGTACATATCGCCGCATAAACGGACGGCCTGAAGATGGGAAAAGGTGTGGTTGATATTAATATCGTGCCATTTTAATAAAGGATTTGCGGAATCTGAAAAAAGCGAACCCAAGAAGGAAAAATCGCTTTTTTCAGGGGAAAAACTGCAAAAATAGCAGTTTCCCTCTATCAGAACCGCAATTTAAAGATGGTTCTGAACTTCTCAGCGAAACCGTTTTTTTTCCAAAAAAAACGTGTGACTTATATTTCGAAAACAAAACCAAGGTTACCACGCGCGCTACAGGAATGACGGAAACTGAGATGAGGAGAACACGATAAGCACATCATTAATTAGGGGTAACCTATGTGATGAAGGAGAGGAGGAGGAGGAGGAATGCGAAGTTAAAAATAACTTGGAACTTCTAGAGAATCTGGTTTTTTTGAGGAAAATGTGATTTTTTGGTTTTTTTTTGGAGAAAAATAGAAAATTAACTTGAAAATAGAAGATAAATTGTTTTGTACTGAAAAAGTTAGATTTTTGGAATTAAAAAAATTCTTCAAAACTGAGAAAAGTGCATCTTCCTTGTATTTTTTGTCGGAAAAATTGATTTTTTAGTTTAAAAAACGAGAAATTATGACAAAAATTAATAAAAATAGCCAGAAAATCACCAGAAAAAGGCTTTCTTGTTTTTTTTTCGTCTAAAAATAAAATTTACATCTTGAAAATTTAAATTAGACCAAAAAATCCTGGAAAAAGCTTTTTTTTAATTTTTAGTAAGAAAAATGGAATTTTCGGGGTGATATTTTAAAAGTTTAGCGGGAACTGTACGAAATTAATTCTTTCAAAATAAATATCAGATAAAATATAATTTTCGGCGAAAATAAAGGAAAGTTCTCAGTAAATATCATTTTTTTGATAGCAAAAATAGTTTTTTTGAAGGCAAAGATTTATTTTTCAGGATTATTATTGAAATTTGTAAAACTAAATCGGTTCGAAAAAAGGAAAAACGTATTTTTGAAAATAATTTCAACGAGAAAACGTTAATATACTTTTTTTCCGTTTTTAAAAGGCGTCTAAACGATATTTTCCTCAGTTTTTATATCAAAAGTCGCTCTGAAATAGCTATTTTGGCGAATTTCCGGCAAATTAAGATCCATTTATATGGAAAAAATTATAAATCCTATTTTTCGATATAAAAAATATGAAAACAACCAATTTTTGGGGATTTCAGCTGAATTCAAACAATTTTCAACAGAAGAATAACTAGGTCATCTATATCTACATTTATAAGAAACTATTTAGCCAAAAGAGACAGAGAGAGGTGACGAATCGGAAGAAGAAGAAAGAGAGACATGTACTTGTCTTTCTCTCTCTCTCTCTCTCTCTCTCTCTCTCTCTCTCTCTCATTTTCTGACCATAAGAGACGCCCTTTGGCCATTTGGCCTTTTATCAATGCGAAAAGACGGAAAAGGTACCCCTTTTCGCCGGAAACTAGTAAAAAGAGACGTGCCAAATTATAAAGAATGTAATTATCGATTTTTTCTGATTTTTTGAAAACAATTTTTAAAGTTTTTTAGCAAAAAATAAATATTTTAATTGAAAAAAGTGAAAAAAAGATTTAATTAATCCAATTGTCCGTGAGAAGTACACGATCCCTGAATACGCAATCTGACGTGACGGTGTTTGCACAGAAAGAAGGAAAAATTATTTTTTCGAGGGAAAAACAGGGTTCTTGAAGGAATTTCTGGGATTTTCAAAAGAAATTGAGTGAAAAATAGCTGAAAAATGAAGAAAAGCTCAGAAAATAATGTATTTTATAATGTATGTATTTAATAATGTAAAAAAAATCTTTCAAAAAACTGCTGAAAACTTCAAAACTTGAATTTTCTTGTAAAAAAGGTTTTAAAAATAGAAAATGAACAAAAAACTGCGAATTCTTGTTGTAATCAGTTTAAAAATACATATAATAATTCGCAAAAAATGATTTGAACCTAGATTTCTGAGAAAAGCACGGTGCCCGCTAGAAAAGTTTCGAGTAAACGCGCTCCACCGAGAAAACCTCCAAAAACCTCGAAAAACGTTCAAAAACATCAGAAAGATATCAGAAAATCTAGAAATTAGCTGAGAAAAACTCCGAAAGTCAAAAATATCTTATGAAAAGTGATTTTAACTTAAGTTTTCAAAAAAAAAATAGCACGGTATTCGCTTCAAAAAGCCCCAGTAAAAGTGCTCCACCGAATCAAAAGACCTTTAAAAAAAAAAAACTCACAGTTCCTTCCTTAATCCTCCGTTTACTTCTTCTCTTTTCCTCTATAGTGTCTTCTGAAGCGTCGTTATCTCCTCCTCCTGGTGATCCAGAGATGACTCCTTCGGTCAGTGTGGGCAACTCCTTTAAAATGTTCACAATTTGCTCCATACGAGCCTGTTTTCTCTCTTCTCTCTTTGCTCTTTTGTTTACTTTTTGGTTGGTTCTCTCTCTCGTCTATCTGTGGTTTGAAAGAGAGAGACTCGTGTGCGAAACGATTCGGAGCCAATAGACCCCAAAAAACTATGGAGGGACAGCAGGGGAGAATAGTAGAAAGAACAATTTTAAAATCAGCAATTTTGGAAAAATTCTAGTTGCCCTAAAACCCGCACAGCTGGAAACCCCCCACTGAAAAACAAGACGATTCATCTTCGTTTTCTTGCGACGACTTGGGTTTTTCTAATTAGCAATGGAGCGCGTTTTCAATATTTTAATTAGATGTAGTTTTTAATTCTGAACACTTTTTCTGTTGACAACTTTCTCTGAAAACGTCTCTAAATGCCCTAAAAATCGGTTTGAAGTTAGGGTGGAAGAGTTTTCCGGAAAAGGCGGCCACGAGGTTTTTGTACCGCCCATGCCTTCTTTTTTGCCTTTTTCCAGAGGTTTTTGGCTTTTATTAAGTTATTTTTGAAAGGAGAAAAAGCAAAAATCGCAAAATGGACCGCCCAAAAACCCCATGGCCTCCACTTCCGGAAAACTCTTCCATCCCAACTTCAAACCAGTTTTTGGGCCGTTTAGAGGCATTTTTAGGAAAAAATGTCAACAGAAAAAGTCTTTAGAATCAAAAACTACATCGAAATACAAAGTTAGCTAAATTTTCCAATTAGCAATAGAGCGCACTTTCCATAAGAAGTTACCCATAGTTTGCCACGTATTTTTAAAAACCATTTTTAATTCAGAAAGTGGATTTTTAGTGCTTAAAAAAGCTCTAAAAGCATTCGTTTCGGCCTAAAACTATCTAATTTCATCGGAAAATCGAGATTTCTTCAAAAAAGCGGAAGATTACGGTAGCCGCTTATAGTCTCTAGAAAGTGCGCTCCATTGATAACCCCTTTATTCTAGCGGGACTAACCTTATTGTATCCGGAGAAAATCGAGAGTTTCCTCATCGTTGTTCTCAGCATTTTGTGTTCTCCCCGCCAAGACACCTGGAATCATAACATTATGATTCAGAATCCCCTAATAAAAGAGCACAAATACAAAAGAAAGGGGGTATCAGTTTCAGTTTGGATGACTCAAGAAGGAGGAGAGGGTTAGAGATAAGAAAATGGGAGAGACGCAGAGAAAAAGGTACTTTTTGAGTCATAAAAGGAGAGAAGAATGACAATGTTTGTTCTCTTTTTACCGCCATATGGGTGTACACGCTGAAATTTTTGGGCTAGATGGGCGGAGCTTAGGCTTAGGCCCAAATGGAAAGTCAACTCTTTCAAATTTTTTTTTCTGATTAGCTGGGGGTTAAAACATAACTTTTTTTAAATTGTTAACGAAGAAGTGACAAAAATGGGCGGAGCTTAACTAAATTATGCCGAAAAATGTCTTCAAAAACTTCCAACTCATCCAAAAAACCGGCAACAAAAAGACAAAAAAGACAAGGGAAAAAAGAGATGAAACCAATATTTTATGGACACAATATGTTTCTCACCCCTCTTTCTGTTTCCTTTTTCCTTTTTCATATATACATATAGATACACACAGAATCGTTTTATTATTATTATTGTCATGGAAAAAAAGATGTGTTTGGATGATGAAAAAGAGAATGAAAAAAGTGCGTGGGGATGAATATGAATAGGGTCAAGGTGCGGGAGCTTTCGACCTATTGAAACGGTCTAGACACCGATTTATGAGAAAAAAAGAGAGCTTTCAACTGAAAACCTTTGAGAACAGCTAAAACCTCTAATAGACTACCATCTTGGAACCACCATAAAACCTCTAATAGACTTGGTTGCTCAGTTTTAGCAGTGATTATCTCAATTCCTGATAAAGATATCAAATAGCGGTCAATTGACCAAATGTACTTCACATTAAAAGAAACATTTTCCTAATTGACCAATTTTCAATATCTTTATTGTCAACAGAGATAAATGTTGATAAAGTTAGGCGATTAAAGGTTTTATTGTATGTTCCTATTTTTAGGATCAAAAGGTTTCAAGTTACTGGAAAACAATCAGATCTTGCTAGATGTTTCAGGTAAATCAGAGAAATTATGGTTCACGTACGCTTTTTAAAATATTGGACTTAATAACGTTACGCACCTCGATTACTGTAACTAGAATTTCCGCCCAGTATTTTGCTCATCCCGCTATTTCTGCCATGATTCTAGCAAAAGTCTTCCCATATTAATTATCTTGTCCTGTTACTTTTCTGGAAGCTATTCACGTACTGAACACCAAATCTTTTCAGATGATGATCGAAGCGACTGGCAGCAGGAGCAATTTGGAGCACGGATAGAAGAGAACCAAAGGATGGGTATCCCCCAGAGGCAGCAATCGATCGGCAGGTATCTAGACCCTTTCTCGCCCTTTGTGCAACCCGGCTCTACCCCTAGTGCTCTCCTTTTGTTCCGGTATCACAGTTTCATCCGCTCTAAAATCCGGAAAAAAAATTATTTTTGGTGCCAAATACCTCCCTTCCAATTGCTGTCATCTTCCCCTCGTCCCTTGTCCAAAATACGAGGCGTCAAAAAATTGTGAAAAGACGGTCTGAGTCAAAAAAAAAAAAAAACACATACACACCGGAGATAAATGGTGTGAGATAAGAGAGTGGAACTTCAGGTTTCCACAGATCCCAATCTCTTCTCTTCTTCGTCCCTCGCCTCAATAATTATTTTTCTTCTCTCCCCTTGTTTCTAGATCCCTTTTTTGTGGTCTTCTTGTTAGGCATATTTATTCATATTTTTAGATTTCCTCAATCCAGATTATCCCCTTTTCCTAGACGCCGTTCCCTTTTTTGAAAGGGGGGGGGTTGACTATACTAAGTTAAGCCTAAATTTTTTGGAATGACCTAGAACTCCTTGTTGTCAGGGTCTAGTCTATGTTTTATTCGAAAAAGCGTTGGTAAATTTGTAATTTCAGTTACAAACCCAAGAAAATCAGATTTTGACGTAAAGTCTAAGCTTTCACTTGGTCAACAGATCATCACCCAAATAGCTTAGATAGTGTTTTTGAGCATTTTTTTCGCTAGTTCTACCATTTTTAACTAGAAAAAGACAGTTGGAATCTAGAAAACAACTATTAAAACGTTCTGAGCCAAGTTTTGAGACCTTCATGAAAAAAAATGTAAAAACAGGTAAAATAGGTTTTCAGACTAAAAATAAGACCTAGATCGTATTTCTAGGCAACCTTTCCGCTAATTCTATCAGTTTTTAACCAAAACAACGACGCTGCTCAAATTTAAAACCATTTTGGACCTTCAGAAAATAGTAATTCTAACGAAAACTGTATAAAACAGTTTCCAAGTCAAAAACGTCACCGAGAGATCCAGACTCATCTCACTAGTTTTTTTTTCAAAAAAAGTTGTCTGTAATCTCAAAAACTACGCTTTTCACCCCTTTCAATCCATTTTGGACCTTCAAAAAATAGAATTCATAACGAAAACTGTAAAAAATAAGAAAGTTCCACCGTATAACTAAAAGAAGTCAGCTATAGTCCCCCCTTCAAACTGATATTCCAGGCCCCATCTCAGCCTAAATCCCCCTGTCACTAAACCCATTATCCCCTCCCTCCCTCCACTCAATACTTTCACGCTTCTAAGTTCAACCAGTTCCCCCCTCTCCCAACCAACATTCCAACACATCCGGGGATTTGTTCCACCGTTCTTCTTCTTCTCTCTTGATCTCCTCGCCCCCCCCCCTAACAATGGTCTCAAAATAAAACACATACCTCCAGTTCTTTTTCTTTTTCTTGAGGATCATGATTCAACCGGTCTCTAGTAAGCTTCTTCTACTTGAACCCCATCCTTCTCTCTCTCTCTCTCTCTCTCTCTCTCTCTCTCTCTCTCTTTCTCGACTACCAGTTACACCTTTTCCTTATAATTATCCTATTGTCTCAGGGTTTTGGAATTTTTTTCCAATTTTGGGGGAGCCATTCCCTATTACATAGAGAAGCCTACAGTACTACCGGACATTCTAATGCAAGTTTTTTTTCAAATTCCTAGAGATGTGCCCTTCTAATAGAGGTAGAAGCAAACCTCTTTCCATATTTGAGACATACCTTTGGTGATTTTTGGGTATACACTTTCTAATTATAAGGTAATTTTTAGAGGTTTTCTCATACATCTTGTCGACCTCTTTTTATAGAGGCTATCTCTTTAGTTTGAAGCCATGCCCTTGTATTAGAGGTAAAAACCCTTGTTAATCCACTAAACCCCGTCCTCCATATTTTCAAACCGCATAAAAATGACACATAACAGACTGTCCCCTCCTCCTCTTATTCTCTCTCAAACGGTGGTTTTGCATGGTCAAAGTGATGGAACTGTAGATGAAGAGGAGGAGGAGGATGTGAATAGTCTCTTCTTTCGAAAGAGGAGGGAAGGACAAGTGTCTTCCTCTCTTTTAACGGTATGAGAAGGAATTTTTGAAAGTGTTTCGAACATTTTGAATCCCTCTTTTTTTGAATTGATTCGGGGGGAGAAGCTTGACGATTTTTGATCAGCGCTTTTTCATTCTTTGATTTTGGATTTCTAGGCATTTCCAAAATTTTTGGTCTTCGTCTAGGTTTTTTTTTTCTAGGCTATTTTCTGTTACATTTCATTTGAGCATGACCCCTAAAAACTATTTTTCATACTAAAACCACCTTTTCTTTGTGTCATGGCCTAGTTTTAATGGCCTAGGAAACCCCCTACCCCAAAACTAACTGAAAATTCGAGTTCTCCACTTAAAACTACCCCTTTATCAATTTTCTCTATGCTCCTATCTATTTTTTGAGGCATTTTAGGGTACTGTATTTTTGATTCTGTGCAACCACCACGGCACTCACGACAAAATGCACAAAATCCAAAAATGAGGGTCTCAAATCTAAGAAACGGCTAGATAGGGGTAAACTGAGGTCAGGAGTCTGATTCTGACCTCAGAAATTCTTCTGGGTAACTTTTAACCCCTCAAATTGCTCAGATTAAACCATTCCCCCAAAAAAACTGTCTAAAACCAATTTTTTGCTTCAGTTTTTTCTAAAGACCCCTAGCCTTGAAGCTACCGTATCTGTGTTATCACTTCCTCTATAAAGACAAACAAGTATATATGAAAAACCAATAAAAAGCGAACACTTTCATATATCCTCCTCCTCTTCTTGTCCTCTAAACGGACGGTCACACATAATAAAAAGGCTTTTCCACTTGACTGATAACACCTCCCCCCTCTATATGAACTTGCAGAATAATATAAAAACTGGTTACCCCTCTTTTTGGAGATATAGGCGCCTCTGGAACACTTCTCCTTTTTTCTTGTCCGAGAGGAGTACACAGAGAGTTTTTATCTCACTCAAGAGTCTATGTTTACTTTTTGAAAATGAAAAGTTTCGAGTAGCAGTTTTCTTCCGGATTTCCCCTTTTCTCGTTATTTTTTTCTTGAAAACTAGCCTCCAAACCTTCATTTTTCAGCTGAGGGCCTAGTTTCCATGGCCTAGAAACCTCCTGCCCCAAAACTAATCAAAAATTCGAACTCTCCACTCAAAACTACCCCAAAATCAATTTTCTCTGGGCTTCTATCTATTTTTTGACGGATTTTAGAGTACGGTAGTTTTGATTGTGTGCAAGCACCGTGGCACTCACGACAAAATGCACAAAATCCAAAAGTTTGGGTTCGAAGTCTAAGAAAATGCTAGATAGGGGTAAAAAAGAATGGGAAATCTGAATTTAAGACGGAAAACTGCTCGGGCTCAGTTTAAAACCCAAAATTGCTCACCCCAAAACACAAAAAATCAAAACTGAGAGATTTGAGTCTAAGAAGATGCTAAATAGGGGTAAACGGGAGTGGGAAATCTGAATTTGACCTTGAAAACTATCCAGGATAACTCTTGAATCCTCAAATTGCTCATCCTAAACCAAATAATTACGAAAAAAGGTGTCCAAATATGTTTAGTGAACCGGTTGTGTTTCCATTCCTTTCAATTCGGAAAACGTTTCGGTCTCCTACCTCATTTGAATTGCCTCCCACCTCCTCTTCCTCCCCATTCATGCTTCTTCTTCCCTTTTCCCTCTCTCTTCCAGCCTAATGATGACCGTAAAACATACGGATTAACTACAACTAATTAGTTTTTTACGGTTTGATCGTAAAAAGTAGTACGGTAGTAGTCTAGCACTATTTAAAGGCGCATAGAGTCCAAAAATGAAATTTTTTTCGGAATACTGTCTAGTCGAAAAAACCCATTCATTTTCTCATTTTCCTTCTTTCAAAAACCACTTTAAATAATTGGTTTTAAACTTCGTTTTTCCCCTGTGCCCTTATAATAAAAATCACTTTTTTGAAGGGTTCTTGACCCATTGTCATATGTCCAACTGGTTTTCCTCCCCCTCCTTGCCTCGGCCAAAAAAAGTGTTTCCGGTATCATTTATTTCGAGAAAGAGAAAGAAAAAAATATAATAAATGACCGTGTAACCTACACTTGAAATACGATATGAAGATGAGAAAATATGCGAGAGGAAACGCCCTTTTGAATGAGATAAAAGGTGTGAAAAAAGTGAGAAATTAGGGTTTTTTTGTTTTTTGGTATGGAAAAACTATGTTTAGAAGAAATCATACCATAAAACTAATCAAAAATTTGAATTCCCCGTCTAAAACTACCCCTTAACCCATTTTTTAAACTCGAAAAACGAGATTTTTGAATTTCAGAACTTTGTGGCCTAGTTTTCATGGCCTAAAAACTCCCTATCCCAAAACTAACTTGAAATTCGAATTTTTCACCTAAAACTACCCCTAAATCATTTTTCTCTGCGCCTCTATCAATTTTTTGAAGGATTTTAGGGTACGGTAGTTTTGATTGTGTGCAAGCACGGAGACACTCACGACAAAATGCAGAAAATCCGAAAGTTAGGGATTTGAGTCTAAGAAAATGCTAGATAGGGGTAAACTAGGGTCAGAAATCTGAATCTGACATTCAAAACCATCCAAGATCACTTTTAACCTCTCAAATTGCTCATCTTAAACCATTTCTCCTCGAAAAACTGTCTAAAACCAAGTTTTTTCCTGATAATCCGTCATTCCTCTTTCTCATTATATAAACCCACACTATGCAAACCCAACTTTTTCTTCCTTTCCCCTAATTTCTCACATTCTTCCCTAATTCGGGTTGCGTAATCATGTGTTTTAAGTTCAAGTTTTACGTCGTCCACAGTACTTTCCGTCTCATTAGTCTCTCCTTATTATGGAAAGGGGGGCCATTTGAATGGAAGAGAAAGACAGGCGGACACTTTCCAATCATCTTTTCCATTTCTAACACTTGATCTTCAGTCTGATGAATGTTAAGGTGGAAATTTTTTTTTCGATTTTTCAAAAAAATTTTTTTGTATCCGATGTAGTTTTTTATTCTGAGCAACTTTGTCTCTTGGCCCAACTCGCAAAAATTAAGTTTAACCAGAGAAATCCCGCAAAAACCCTTGAAATCTGAATTCTCTTTGTGTACTCCTTTTGGACAATAATTCCAGATGTCTGTTTTTCTACTCTTGATGGCTATTCCTCTGGCCAGCTGCGGAGTCCTTTTGATCTATCCACAAGCCCGGTTCCCGCCCCTCGATTACCTACCAGATGACCTCACAATGCCCCCATGTGGGGTTCCGAAACCCACTAAACGTAAGGACGTTCTAGAACCGGACGCTTTAGAACCTTGCTCTTATTTCAGCATTCTACACCACTTTCCACATCGGCGACTCCTATAACGTCTCATGGATAACCCCCTCCGCATCCAACGTAAGACCCCTACCATATACTACCCAACCCCTCCCCTCTTCCAGAGTACCTACCGTATCCGACTAGTCGACTCAGATGGTCTTACTGTAGAACAATTGCCAGCAGTGATTTCCGAAGAAGAGACCACCCAGATGATAAAACTTCGATCCCCGTGTGAACAATGCATGCTTCTCATCGAACAGGTTATGCAGAATGGAAAGGTCTTCAGATCATGTGCTGATGTTAATGTCGTCAGGGCTAGTGGTGAGGTTTTTGGGATTTTTTGAAATTGAATGGGTTTATTTTGGCGTCCTGATAATTTTTGTCTCTTGAGCCGACCCTCGGAAATCGCTATGAACCTTTTAAAAATGACATTTACTGTTTATTTTGGTAAAATCCTAGAAAATCTACCGGAAACAATGGTTCCAGACCATTTTCATTATAAAATTCGAATTCCCCGTCTCCTTTTACCCCTATCTAGCATTTTCTTAGACTTGAATCCCTCATTTTCGGGTTCTGTGCATTTTGTCGTGAGTGTCTCGGTGTTCGCACACAATCAAAACTACCGTACTCTAAAATGCTTCAAAAAATAGATAGAGGCGCAGACAAAATTGATCTTGCTGTAGTTTCAGATGGAAATTCCGAAATAGATTTTGAAAATCTCAAAAATTTTGTCCGAGAGGAGTACACGACTAATTTTTCTAGAAACTCATTTTTCAACGGTTAGGAGTGATTTTAGAGGATTGCTTCAAAAAAGAAAAGTGTTTAAAATTGAAAAACACATCTAGTAAAATATTTCTTAAAGGAAAAATTAGAAAAAAAATTATTTTGAAAATCCCAGAGAAAATCGAAAAAATCAAAATTTTGAAAAACTAAAAAAAAACTATCTCTCGCCTAATTTCCTAACATTACAGTGCAAGAAAACGAGCAATGCTCTCAACGTGGATCCCTCATGAATTCCACGTGTCAATGTGAAAGTGGATTCACAGGGGACCAATGTCAATATTTCTCCCAATGCGAGACCAACGACGACTGTCTCAACGGCGGAATTTGTGTCGATCAGCCAGATGATCTCATCAAAAAACGATGCTTTTGCTCGTATGGATTCTTCGGACAAAGATGTGATCAAAGTGAGTTGGCACCGTAGTTTCGGATTTTTTTCGAGGAAAAAAATTTTTTTTTTATTGAAAAAATTTTTTTCTCCAAAATGTTTGAAAATTATATCACAGACTAACATCATTTTGAATAAGGCTCTCCCAAATTTCTAGCCGGTTTTGACCATTTTTAGCCAAGTTATACTGTTTTGAAAAATCAAGTAGTTTTTATTTTTGGGATTTTCTGGCTGAAAACCAAGTCTAGCAGTTTTTTAATTATCATATTTGAATTTCATATCCCCTTTTACCCCTGTCTAGCATTTTCTTAGACTCGAATCCCTGATTTTTGGATTTTGTGCATTTTGTCGTAAGTTCCGCGGTGTTCGCACACAATCAAAACTACCGTACCCTAAAATGGCTCAAAACATAGCTAGAGACGCAGAGAAAAATGGTTTAAAGGTAGTTTTGGGTGGAGAATTCGAATTTTTGATTATTTTTGAGGTAGGGGGTTTCTAGGTCATGAAAACTAGGTCACAAAAAATCAAAAACCGAGTTTTTCGACTACGCTGAGTATTTCTGGATTATTCTAGACCACTTTCCAAAAAAAAAAAACAAACCAAACCCCCTTTCTTCCAGAATTCAACTCGCAAAACGACCACTGTTTCGCTTACGATGAGCAAGTGGCTTCGGATCTTCCACTATACGGAATGTTCAATCCAAAATGTTATCAGAGACATGATCTCTCTGCCAACGATAGAATATACTCGAGGAAAGTGGATAATGAGGTGGAAGTGATCATGGATTTCGACACGACAAACTGGTTGTCTTTGGGATGGAGACCCACGGAATTGAGCACTTCGTGCAGATTATTCCCGATTCTAGAGGACACCAGGGGAAGAATTAGTGAGATGGATCAGGTGGCGAGGAGGGAATTCGTCGCCAAACCGATCATGCCAAAGAATAATGGATTTAGTGAGTGCTTTTCTAATCAAAATATTTTTTCTAGAAGATTTTCATTATACAATTCAGATTCCTGATCTTTGTTTACCCCTATCTATCATTTTTTTAGACTTGAAAACCACAGTTTTGGTTTTTTCGGTTTTAAGCTGAGCAGTTTGAGGGGTTAAAACTAAGCCTGAGCAGTTTTTAGTCTTATATTCAGATTCCCCATCCTCTTTTACCCCTATCCAGCATTTTCTCAGACTCAAATGTCTAACTTTTGGATTCTGTGCATTTTGTCATGAGTGCCTCGGTGTTTGCACATAATCAAAATTACAGTACTCTAAAACCTTTCAAAAAATAGCTAGGAGCCTATATAAGTTTGATAGAAGGGTAGTTTTGAGTGGAGACTTCGAAAATAATTTTGAAAATTTCCAAAAATTTTGTCCGAGAGGAGTACACGGCTGCTCTTTCTAGAAACTCATTTTTCAGCGGTTAGGAGTGATTTTAGAGGGCTGGTTCAAGAGGGAAAAGTGTTTAGAATAAAAAACACATCAAATGGGTAGATTTTCAAAACGAAAATTTTAAAAATTTTTTTGTAATTTTAAAAACTTTGAAAAATTCAAAAAAACTTTTTTCAGCGGAACTCGGTCTAAAGTCATCTTTACACCCAATGGATTGTGTGGATGTGATAATGGCTTCCGTTCGAAACAGTCGTCTTTTCATCTCGGATTTCTATTCCCGTGACAGATCCACCCCACTCGAGGATTACTGGTATGACGGAGAAATGAGTCTATCGGCTGCCTACGGTATTCAACAAGACGGGCGGTCTATTGTGATGTTTAGGAGAGAATTGAGAGGTAACTCTAATTGAAGGGCACCCAGGGAAACTTCTTTTTTTGAAGAGTTTGAGCCAACTGACCACCCATTGGGGCCAAATGAGATATTGATTGTTTGGTCGAAAGGAGATAGTCAAATGGGAAGCAGTTTTCAAGGAACGAATAGAGGAGTTGAAAAGCTGAAACTTGCCGAGACTGTAAACGTCACTTTTGAGCAGCAACCCACTAATGAAGTGGCTTTTGGAGTCAAAAATGTTGTTCATGGTGAGTTTTTAGAGTTAGAAGTGAAAATAGAAGAAAAAGGTCAACTAGAAAGTTGCTCAGCTTAAAATTCTGCACATTTTATTAGTTAATTGTTTTTTGATAGCGTTGAAGGTTAGGGAGTTATGAGCAAAAATAATTTGAGCTGAGCAATTTGAGAGGTAAAAACTAATCCAGGGCGGTTTTGAACACCAGATTCAGACTCCTGACCCTCTTTTACCCCTATCTAACATTTTCTTAGCCTCAAACCCCACATTTTTCAATTTTCTGCATTTTTTCGTGAGTGCCACGGTGTTTGCACAAAATCAAAACTACAGTACCCCAGAATCTTTCAAAAAACAGATAGAGACGCAGAGAAAAGTGATTTAGGGTTAGTTTTAGGTGAGGATTTCGTTTTTCCTGCTAGTTTCCAGGTAGGAGTTTTCTAGGCCACGGAAACTAGGCCACCAAAAAATCAAAAACCGAGTTTTCCGACTAAATCGCCTACGCTGAGCAATTCTAGATCATTCTCTAATTAATTCCAGATCGCTTGGAACCAATGACCGTATCCACAACCACAACCACAAAAGAGGCTCCGCCCCCAATGCATTCAATGATCCCGACTCCGGAGCCATCTCCAACTACCTCTAAACCCCAAGAAGCGGAAGACGAAAACTCTTCCACCTCCCTGTCTCCACTTCTCGTTTTCCTTCTAATTCTATTCTTTTATTGATGCTCTATTTAGGCTCCGCCCCCTTTTCCAACCGGTCTCTCTTCTGTGTATATATAATCTAGTTATCGAAGTTAGTGAGAAAAAACAAGTATTTTATTGAAAACAAGTAAAGAAAAAACAAATAAATAAAATCTAATCTAGTGAAAAATTTATTATTATTCTAAACTCTAATTATGCTTCCAAACTTTCACATTTTTCGCCTCCGGGAGCATTTGTTTCTTGTGTTTTATCAAATCCGCCGCCCGTTCTGCCATCATCATTACCGGTGCATTCAGGTTTCCACTCACGATTGACGGCATTACACTTGCGTCAACGATCTGGAAATATGGGGATTTTTTTGGTTTCAACTGAAAATGGAGTCCAGTTTGGTTTAGGATGAGCAATTTGGGGGTCCAAAAGTCATCCTGGATAGTTTTGAGAGTCAAATTCAGATTCCTGACCCTTGTTTACCTCTATCTAGCCTCTTCTTAGGCCCAAAACCTACAGTTTTGAATTTTCGTATTTTAGTCTGAGCAATTTGTGGGTCCATCCTGGATAGTTTTAAGGGTGAAATTCAGATTCCTGACCCCCTTTTATCCCTCTAGCCTTTTCTTAGACTTGAATCCCTAACTTTTGGATGTTGTGCATTTTGTCGTGAGTACCTCGGTGTTTGCACACAATCAAAACTACCGTACCATAAAATGCCTCAAAAAAATAGCTAGGAGCCCAGGGAAAAGTGATTCGGGGGTAATTTTAGATGGGGAATTCGAATTTTCAGTTAGTTTTGTGATAGGAGGTTTCTAGGCGATAGAAACTAGGCCACAAAAATTTAAAAACTGAGTTTTCCGACTAAATCGACTACGCTGAATACTTTAGAGGGCTTCTAGGCTACCGAAAAACTCCATTTTACCTTCAAATTCTCCGTTCCATAGACTCCCATCGTGTTCGGATCAACTACAGCCATCGGATCCGACTCCGCGCCCATTTTACAGGTACACGATGGATGATAGGCCGACGCCGCTTTCTCCCTAACGAATTTATCGATATCCGCATCCGATTGACACTCGATTCCCGGTGCCAACTCTTTTCCACGGTATTCATCAAATGATTTGGATGCGAATAGTTCTCGAGACAGTCGGATACACTTTCGGAATTCTCTCCAATCGGCGTCTTCGTCCATGTAGTTCGGATTGATGATCGGAGGGCGTCGGGGATCTTTTGCTTGGAGCATCACGTATCCTTTCGATTTCGATCTCATCGGACCAACGTGCACCTGGAAGATTTGGGATTCAGAAGCCCAGAATTCAAGTTTCCGGGAGTCAAAATGAAAATTTGGGCATAGGTTCCCCGTCAAAGTGGTCAAAATGCGCTCTATCGGGTAATCTTTGGTATTTTGGGATTTTTAAATCAGAAAATAAATCCAGAATAGCGATAGAGCGCATTTGCCACAAGATTATTGTTTTTAGAATAACGAACGTTATACTAGATTTTTCATTGCTCAGTCCAGATTCCTAGATACCCGGGTATCTATAAATCTGTATTTCGTTTCGTCCAGATGTCCAGATACAGTATATCTGAACATATGTTTCAGATTCATTTCCAGATTTCTAGATACAGTACCCTATATCTATAAATCCGTATATCCTTACCTGATATCCATGACAAGTTCCATTCGTCCTTCCATCATCGTGCACTGTCGACGGCAAGAAGTGGAATTGAATATCCGGATGGCTAACTTGCTCATCAGACCTGGCGAATCCTCCAGTCTCCAGATGCGACGTCGCTCCGAGACCCGTCCGATTCGTGAACCATTCCACACCAATTTTGATCATATTGTGCGGGAATTTCCACGAGCTTTGGTTGTAAAGAGTGACAGGTTTCGTGGACTCCTGCTGCACATAAATCTCAAGATGATCTTGAAGATTCTGTCCGACACCCGGTAAATCGGCAACCAGAGGGATCTCATGAGCCCTGAGGTGCTCCGCGGGTCCAACTCCACTCAACATAAGAATCTGTGGGGTGTTGATGGCTCCTCCAGCCAGGATGACGTCCCCTTGGCAATAAATCTTCTCCCTGCTATACGAATCAATGGAATCCGTTCCGACAAAGTTCAGTTTCCGAATAAATTCGATTCCGATCGCCTTCTTCTTATCGAAAAGCACTCGAGTACACGTGATCCCTGACGATGTGATCAGATTGGGTCGATTTCGAATTGGATGAATATAGGCTTTCGATGCGGACCATCGTTCTCCGTTATGAATCGTCATATCCATTGTCGAGATGCCCTCCTGCTTCTCCCCATTCATATCGTCTGTCCATCCGATTGGATGCTCTTTTCCCACTGATAGCCACGCTTTGTGCAACGGATTCTCCGCATCCCCCTTCTTCACAAACAACGGTCCCCGGTTCCCTCTGAACGGATCATCATCCCCTTTCGCTTCTGAATACGTCTCCGATTTTCTAAAGTATGGAAGACAATTCGAGTAGTTCCATCCGGTGGCTCCCTCTTCCGACGCCCATCGATCGTAGTCGTTGGCGTGAGCACGCACATAGCACATGGCGTTTAGAGTTGAGCTTCCTCCCCACACTCTGAAAAGTGAAATAAAAATTTGGGCATAGGTTCCCCGTCAAAGTGGTCAAAATGGGCTCTATCAGATAATCTTGGGTAGCTACGGACTGGATCATGACTTATTAATCATGATAGAGTCAGAGAATACCTTCCGATTAGCGATAGAGCGCATTTGCCACGGTTTTCTTGATTTAAAGATTAACATTCTTTGTCCAGATGTCCAGATACAGTATATCTGAACATCTGCTTTAGGTACATTTCCAGAAAGGTTCCTAGACCCCTAATATCTACGCTTTGCCGCTTCTTACAAACCTCCCCCTGGGCCAATAGAACGTCCGATTGCCCAAATTCTTCTGCGCCGTCGTGTGATAGTGCCAATTGTACGTTTCCGAACACAAATTATACATCAGTGCCGCCGGCATGTGTATTCTCCAGTCCCATTTGTGATCGATGGGGCCCGCTTCGATGAGTAGCACTCGATTCGAGGGGTCTTCTGATAGGCGGTTCGCTGAAAATCGGGGATTTTGGCGGGAAATTCGAATTTTCTGAGTACCTAAAACACATCCGGCACTTCCGGCTCCAACTACAATATGCGTTGGCTTATTCTCTTGAACATCTGCCGAAAACGTGCCCTCCCTCATCGAATCTCTCCAATTGTACCATCGTCGTGCCGTCGTTCGGTGTACAGATCGAAGGAGCATCTTCTGGATTTCGGATTCTTTCTGTGGGACAAGGGAAAAAAGGAATAAATAGATTGGAAAATGCAGAAAATCCTCTAGAAAAGACAAGAAAAGAAGAGTTCACGGAGAGAAATTCATCACATAGAAAGAATAGGGAAAAGGCACGTAAAACAGGAGATGAGGACCCTTGAGAAGGAAAAAGACAGATTTCAAATTTTACAGATGAGTGGCGGAGAGGGGAATGAGAGAAAACTGACGTTTCAGAGAGGAAATATGGATTTTTGTCAAGGAAAAATTTAGAAAAAGGGATAAAAAATAGACTAGAGATGTTGTTTGTACAAACACAGAGACACTAAACCGGCTATCAAAAAATAAGAGGAACTAGGCGGTGGAAGAGAAAACGCAGATATTGTTGCGTGTCGCCGACACTTGGATCGTCTTCGTCTCGACGACCTCTCCGTCGAGAACCACATAGGATCCGTCGCTGAGCACTTCCAGTTTCATTGATGACACCTCAACGCGCTGGAAAATATCGAGTTTTGTGGAGGAAAAATAAAAATTTGGGCAGAGGTTCCCCGTCAAAGTGACGAAACACGCTCTATCGGGTAACCTTCGGTAGCTTGTGAGTAAATCATAATGTCTTGATGATGATTTAGTAAAAAACTACCTTCAGATTAGCGATAGAACGTATTTGTCACGAGTAAAAGTATTGTTTTTGGAGGGTTTTGCGTAAAAATCGGAAAACTTTGGCATAAAAACTTTAAAAATAACACTGAAATTGCTAAAATCAAGTTCAGAAATCCTAAATTCCAGCTTTGAAAGCTCGCTCGAAATTAAGGCATAATCACCTTAACAAAAGGCAAATCCAAATGTGTCTGATTCTCGATAGCCAACAGGAACTTGGCGATATCCACCCGGGTGCCAATGTCTTTCCACAGAATATACGACAGATGAATTTGATTGTCTTCTAGTTTCGCCGACGGCGCGAATGGTCCATCGGATGCTATATGGGATAGGGTGACTGCGTAGACGTTGATGAAATCGTCCTCTATCACCACCTCTTCTGAAGACGTGGAATCTTCCGGAGAGTCGTGGAGTTGCCACGTGTCAATGTCTTCTGATTCTTCCATTCTCTGGCCAGTTGTCTTATCATAAACTCCAAATACATTCGATGAAGGCTCGAAGCCTTTCTGCTCGTAAATCCTGTACGTCAGTCGTCCTTTATATGATCGGAGGTCTGGAAAAAAGTTTCTATGCTCTTCTATTAGAGTCCCTAAACTCACTGCAACTTCGGATAAATCCGCCGACAGTGAAACGATGGGCTCCCAGCGATTTCCGCCATTTCTCGCTTTCAATGTCTGCAAAAAAATGGTTTTCGGGGTAAAACGGATCAAAAAGTAGATTTTCAGCAGCAAAATCTTACCGATATCAGCCATTAGTCCCCAACCGATCGAAAGAAACGCCGCAAACGTCTCGTTATCCGTTTTCACCGAATACAACGCTACAGATTCGGCACGAGCCGCCGGTGACGTGGCAATCTCCAGGGCGCGATCCATCACAGATTTCTCCGTCATTTTTGTGCCGTATTTCGAGAGAACCGAGCACAGAAGACCGTTTCCAGAGCCACTTGGCACTATGCCAATTGGGAGGCTGGGGAAGATTCGAAACGCGTCGTCGCGGCACAGAATTCCGTTTAGCGCCTGGAAATCGGGGGGTTTTGATGTGGGAAATCGGGTTTTAAATTGAAAATATAGTTTTTAATGAAAAAAAATTATTCTACAGAATTTAAGGTTTTATTCGTACTTTTTCAATGATTTTCGAAACGAAAAAGCAATTTTAAATAAAACACATTTTTTGCTGGAAAACCCTATTTTTATACAAAAAATGTGTTTTTCTTGAAAGAATTCAATTTTTCAAAACAAAAAATCCACCTCAAAAACGAGTCCATCGCCGGAAAGAATCAGCACTCCGTTGAACTTCTCCAAATCGGTTTTCGTCATCAACACGTTCCTCGCGTGGTTTGGGCCGGCTGAAATTAATTTTTATTATTTAAATTTACATTTTTAAACCCACTTGTGATCACCACTTCGTATCGAATCGAATTCCTATCAAGTTTCGGGCCGACTGTATGGGCAAAAGTCTCCAAACTCTTCCCTTTTCCGCTGTGTGGATTCAAAAAGACGAGCAGAGAGCCTCGACATGTTTCTGAAATTTTTTCAACGGTTAAGATAAACATTTTTGGAAAGAAACAAGGGCTAACCTTGCATTTTTAAATAGTTTCGAGTGAATAGTTAAATAGCGAGGTCAGTCGGAAGAAATATCGACTTTTATTACAACAGACGACCGCCATCGCCTCCATTGAATGGATTTAAACGGATTATAACAGGAATTCGCTTTTTTGTTTTAATTTTATAGTTTTTAAATAGAAATTTTAAATTTAAATAGCGTAGAAATAAAGTTTTTTATTGAAAAATGAAGAATGCAACAAAATGCAAAGTCTGCAATATTGAAAGCGGTTCATTGCAGACTTTCATTGTTTTCAATGCGTTTTTAATAGGGTTTGAGCGAGAAAAAACAAAATTTCAATGTAAAAACGTTAAGAATAAGTTTAAAATACGAGATTTAGAGAATAGAATTTAATGAAATGTTAATTAACGTTGCAATGTTAATTTTGCAATGAACATTGTTATTTATAACAAGGTTTATGAAGTAACTGCTATGATTTTAATTATTTTCAAGCTAATTTCTGTCTGAATGAAAGATGTTTTAAAATTTTAAAGCAGAAAAATGCAATATTTAAGTGTAAAAGTGTTGAAAATAGGTTTACAAGGGAGATTTGACGAATAACATGTAACAACATAATAACATTGCAATGTTCGTTGTTCAACATCTGAAAACATAGCAACGCTTCTCTCGTTTTTCTCGCAATATACTCATTTTCAAGCTAATATATAATATTCAAAGACTTTTAAACGAAAAATAGCAGTAGTTAAGAGGAAAAATGTTGAAAACATATTTAAAAGGAAAGATTTGACAAAAAATTGAATATTGTGAACAATACGTTGCAATGTTGATGTTGTAACATGTTGCAATTGCAATGAATTATTTTTGCTTTCATTAATGATGATGATCCATGTATATTAAATACATAAGTACATTTTTAAATCAAGATCGAACAAAATCCACGGTTTTAAAGTGAGTTGATGTTATAATTGCAACTTACTTTGTTATATTATTAACAATGCTCCTATCATTTTTTGTTTTTTGAATAGTAAAAGTCAATATAATGATTTTCAAGCTAATATATTTTTAAAATTTAAAAGAGCAAACTTCTCCTAAAGAAATAAAATAAAACGCACCTTGTGGCGGCGGTTGCCTACTCAATATCACACTGGTCAACTGTTCGTTCTCCTCGTCCTCCGATCGACAACAGCAGCAAATCGAGCCGCCCATCTTCCAGCACTCCTGATGAATCCATTTTGAATAGTTTTCATAGATTATGAATATAATTAGAAACATTTGGGGGAGGTTGTTAGATTATTGGGTGTGAGAGATAGAACAGAGAGAAATAGAGAATGTTTGCTTGCTCTTGTAGTCTTTCAAGTTGTAGTATCAAGAGTTCCTGGGATTAACATTAATCGTTATTTTCTTTTTTTTAAACTATAGCTAGTTAGTTATGCTTTTAAAAATTATATTAACCCAGTTGGTAACCCCCGATAAAACTACGAAGACTATATTTCCCTAACATTGCACTACATGTCTCACCTAGTAACTAGGCAAATATGTGCACAACATACAAACTTATCGAGAAAATCAGAAATCGGTGGGAGGAAAAAACAGAAATGAAAAAACGGAAATCCATGGTAACCCCCCGGAGAAAAAATGTCACGTGGTAAAGAAAAAGGGGATGAGGTGGAACCAAGGAGAGTGCAGGTGGTCAAGAATTCTGTGAGCGAGAGTACAGTGAATAAGGGGAGAGCAAACATGGTCACTGGTCGTGTACTGCTCTCGGACAAGAAATGAGTTATTTGAATGTGCACCGTAACTTCCTTGATCAAATTTCTTGTCCGAAAGGATTACAAAACCCTAGAAAAATATTTTACCAAAAAAACTGTAATAATACGGCATCCTAGATTATAGAATATCACGGCGTACCGTATCAATTCTGATATCAACTTATGAATCAGATGAAACATTTTGATGGAGAATAAGAAAGAAAAGAAAGAAAAGGGGTAGCCTAATCGAATCAACACCTCCGTTTCCCGAGAATAATAAAAAAGCATGGGAAATGTTAATGTTATGTGGAAAATAGGAAAAAAAACAAAAAAAATATGTTAATGTTTCAAAAATCAATTGACAGACCAACAATCGAAATGGAGGGGGGAGGAGGCGAGATAAGAGAGAAACTTCCAACCTAATCAGAAATTTTGTAGTCTATTCTGATAGAAGTTACCGGGTTTTTTGAGACTAGCTGTTTGGAAACCAGCCATTTCGAAACCACGCAAGTTTCAAAACGACCGGTTCTATAATGGCTTGATTTCGAAATGTCATGTTTTACCTTTTCAACACAAAAAATATAACAAACAATGTTTTAAAAAATTTATTGAGTGTACAAATTAACATTATCACTTGTTGGCCTCTCGACGCATCCGGATTCGCCGGTTTTGGAACCAGATCTTGACCTGGAATAGGATTTTCTTATTTTAAGTTAAGCTCTGCTGCCAGTAGAGGCATAATAAAAATGTAGACTGATGAATTAAAATGAGCAGAACATTTTACTAGTTGACAATTTTTTGATACCTATAACGGTTCTCGAGATATGAGCTCTTGAAGTTGCATAGCTACGAACCCATATATCTCGGCTTCTAGGCTCGGCTTCTAGGGGAGCTATCAAAAAGTGGTCAACTGAAAAGTTGCTCAGCTTAATTTTTTAAACATTTTTCCAGTTGATAACTTTTTGGTACCTAAAACGGTTCTCGAGATATGAGCGTTTGAAGTTACATACACTCTTCAAGCTTCAAGGCCACGTATCTCCGCTTCTAGGCTAGCTATCAAAAAATTTTCAACTAATAAAATATAGCTTAGAATAAGCTCTGTCTAAAAAAATACCTGATACTTATCCAAACTCAAAATCCTCGCCAAACGCTCTCGTTCTTCACATCCAACATACTGGCTCCTCGCGAAATACATCTCGAGAAGATACAACTGTTCTACAGTAAACGTCGTTCGTCGACGTGGCGTTCTGCCGGTGGTATCCGGTCTAGTCATGTCTTATGAATGTTTGTGTATGTGTTTCTTCCATATTTATGTCGTCAATTCATTGCCTCCGGACCGCCCGTTTTCTATACGAAATTATAGGCTATTCTCCGTTTTTGACATGTGGTTTATTGGACATTTTAATGATGGGAGGGGGAAAAGGAGGTGACAAAAAACATTCTTTAATAGAAGGGCACACAAATTATCTCAATGAAGCTTTGACTCCGGCTAAGTCTCGAACTTCGACGGCGCGTAACAAGGTTTCAGGAACGTTGGTGGTCCGAATAGCGGCTGATCTGAAATAGGAGCTCTATCTTTTTGGGAAATGAAGATAGAAGAAAATTGTCAACTGAGAAGTTGCTCAGCTTAATTTTCTCTACATTTTGTTAGTTGGAATATTTTTGATAGCTTTTACGGTTTTCGAGATTTGAGCGTTTAAAGTTTTGCTACCTTAACCGCTATTAAAAAGATGTCAACTAAAAAGTTGCTCAGCTTAATTTTTTCAATGCGCTTACAAACCTCATGGTACTCCAAATACTCGACGCCTCATTCCCGCCCTTCTGTAATTCCAATGCGGACAGGAAATGTTTGAGTGCCTCATCATAAGAAGATAGTTGCATGCATGATATCCCCAAATTGTATCTAGCACGAACATAAGTCGGATATAGTTTTAGAGCCTCTCGATACGCGGAAATCGCTTCCGCAGTACGATCTCCATTAGCCAGGGTGGCACCGAGACGATTCCAGAGACGGGCGTCCTGAAATAGTTCATTATTTGTAGCCTATATGCTAAACTTTACCTCAGGGTTCCTCGAAACAGCCACTTTCAACGAGTCAACTGCCCTGGCGAAATTCCGATTCAAATTATACAGTACCCCTAGCGCGTTCTGCAAATCCGGATCCGGTGTTGCCCCCTGCTGACGGGCGGCCTCGAGGAATCGCGCCTCAACTCTATTAAAAGTTTCATTATCCAAAAACGAGGAGTACATCGGAGAGGCATTAGTCACTTGACTAGCATCTGACCCAAGGTACGCTGACATCCACTTATCCAACTGATGAAGTGCCTCGTTCTCCATTCCCTCGTTAGCCTGAGAGACAGAAAGAGCCAGGAGTGCTTCCTTATTCCTCGAATCAATTTGTAGACACTTTCCGAATGCTTGCATCGCCATTTGATCCTTCTCGTTCTCCGCATGAGCCAAGCCCAGTTTACACCAAGCCTTCGCGTCTTGGGGATCCTTCTGGACAGCAGCCTCATAGGCCAACATCGCATTTCCAATGTCTCCACTTCTCATCAATTGATCTCCCTCTTCCAGGGGGCTAGCGGAGGAAAGGAACGGGTTAGCATCCTGGTAGACATATGAATTCTGCATTGTCGCTTCCTCCTCCTTCTCCATATCCCTTTTAATCTCCTCCCAACGCTCCTCGAACCCATCTTTCCACGTGTTCTCCATTCCAAAGTTCTCCTGAGTGCTTAGGAAATCGTCGGCCCATGTGCCCTTCTGAAGGGAGGTGTCAACGGTGTCTAGGTATTCAGAAGACCACATTCCGGAGTCTTGGAGGGCGGAAGAGGAGGAGGAGGCCATAGGAGGAGCTGATTGGTGCCAGAAGCGCTCGAAATTCTGGTTTCGGGTGGCGTCAGTGTATTCCTTGGACCATTGGTTTGCAACTTGAGTCTGGAAGGTATTCAAAATTTTAAAAAGGTATAAAAACCTAGTTAACACTTCAAAAACCCTCTTGGAGGCCCTTCAAAATATTTTTTGCTTTCCAAAAAACCCACCTGTCTCGGCTGATACTCCTGCGTCCAATTAGAGGCCATACTCGACGACGCCGACGCCTGTGGCAGATTCTGTTGCATTGACTTCATACTAAAACTCGTCGGGGCCATGGTGTTAGCCTGTTGGCGAAGGAACTCATTTGCCATTTGTTCGCCAAGTGATGACCGGGGGAGTAGGGATGAGGAGGCAGCTGAAAATAGGATATAGGGTTTAAAGGAGGACTGAACTGGAATTCAATAATTTGTCATTAGATGTAGTTTCTCATTCTGAGCATTTTTTCTGTTGACAACTTTTTCTGAAAATGCCTCCTCTAAATGCCTTAAAAATCTGCTTGAAATGCAAACATTTGATTATTATGGAAGAGTTTTTGCAACTTCGGCCACAGGGGTTTTGGAACGCGTCAGTGGCTATTTTTGTCTTTTCTTCGAAGTTTTAGATTCTTATTGAATATTCCTTCTCATTGACTTCAAAAAAAATGAGAAAAAAGGGGCGTCCCAAAACCACGTGGCCGAAGTTGCAAAAACTCTTCCACAATAATCAAATCTTTGCATTTCAAGCAGATTTTTAAGGCATTTAGAGGCATTTTCAGAAAAAGTTGTCAAAAGAAAATAAGTTCAAAATAAAAAACTACATCTAATTTCAAATTATTGAATTCCACTTCAGTTCTCCTTTAATCCAAGGCTCAGACTTACCATTACTCGAAGCCACTCTCTGATTGGAGGTCCCAAATTGGTTGGCCAAACCGACGAGAGCGTTCTGTTGACCGCATTGTCCTTCGACGACACCCTTCATCTAGAAATTTGAAATTGGTAGGGTTGGACAAGTAGAAAAAAATGAAGAAATGAAGAAATCGGGGCCCCGATGTAGTGTGTAGTCTATCGATTGTCATTTGACGCTAATAAGGGAGAAAAGAGAGAGATAGGAGGAGACGCAGGTTGTCTTATCATAAAAAGATGGGTGAGAGAGATAAGAGGTCCGGGACGGTTGGGAAAATGATGTGTGACAGAAGAAATAAATACTAAGAAAATATTGAGTTGAGCAATATTACATACCAATTAACATAATTAAAATATTAAGCCTAAGAAATTGCTTAAGCCTAAGCCTAGAAAATTGCTTAAGCCTAAGCCTAAGAAACTGCTTAAGCCTAAGCCTAAAAAATTGCTTAATAATATCATATTATGATGGAAAACATTGGAATCCAGAAACGTTCCAAATTTTCCGAAACAATAACCTGAACTTTTTTCAATTCAAACTCCCCTCTTTCCAAAAACAATCTCTGACCACTCCTTGTCCCCAAGAAACGTTGCATTGTCCACTCGCCCCCCTATACATATACCAATAATAATAACAATAATAGATGTCTGAGCCCCCCCCAACAACATAATAGCTCCCCCCTCCTTCTCCAAAGGTATCTCCGGATGTGTTCAGTCGTGCGAGCTGAAGAAGGTTTTTTCTTCTTCCTTCTCAACCACACATTCCTTTTCGTACTTGTGTATAATGGAGAGTTCGGAGGTGGAACCTTTGAGTGTCTTTAGGCTTAGGCTTGGGTGTCTTCCTAGTGACCTCGAAACCTTTTAGCTTGGTTAAAGCTTCTTAGGCTTGAATACCTTAGGCTTAGGCTTAGTGACCTCGGGTATTTTTTATTCAGGCTTCTTGGCCTTAGGCTTAGTGGCCTTAGGATGATTTCAGTCAGGCTAAAGTACCTTGCAATTAGGCTTGAGCTTGATACCATAGGCTTAGGCTTATGTAGGCTAGGCTTTGGCTCACCATTAGGCTTAAGTACATTGGCCATTTTAACTTAGGCTTAGGCTTATCAAACCTAGCCTTAGGCTTAGGCTTAGCTAACCTAGCCTTAGGCTTAGGCTTAGCTCTTTTTCTCAACCTCACTTTTACCCTATTTTTAGTTATTGTTGTTGTTTTTTCTCTCTTCTTACACATATTCTCTCTCGAAAAGTCAATCCCTATTTTTTCCAGTTCACCGCCTCTTCCAAGGCACCGCTCAAAAACCAAATTGTAATATAATACATAATAAAATTTGTTTTTTTTAAATCAAAGGAAAAAAATGAGTGAGAATCTGCACACCATCATACATCACGTCGACTTTTTCCCATTGAGAGTGAGTTCTTTTGTTATTGAGAGAGAGAGAGAGAGAGAGAGAGAAGAGGAATTTTTTGTTGCTCTTGACCTTTTATATACTTGTCGAGAGCAGAATGTGGCAATTTTCGGCTTGCAAGGTATTTTTTAAAAAATTAGGTATTTAGTATCATAGAAAATTTTTTCAATTTTTTTCAAAAAGCTGAAAAAAATTATTTTTCACATGTCTAATTTCCCTATCAGATCCGCGTATTCCGAAACGGTGACATGTTCGACCAGGGACGGATTCTGGTGGTGACTCGGAAGCAATTCAAACATTGGATAGTGTTCCTTGACGCTTTGACTGATATGTTGAGGACTGCCACAGCAGTCAGACGGCTTTTCTCTATTCAAGGGGATCCTATACATCATGTGAGAGAAGTTCCGGGGTGCCCTTATAAAAGAGAATTTCAGTTTGATGAACTCGAGACGAATGGGGAGTATGTGGCAGTGGAGACCGGTCCGTTTATCAATGTGCCTTATGGGCGGACGAGGTTCACTTTGAGAGGAAAGGTATTTTCAGAGATTTTTGAAATTTTATTACAGATTCTGAATCTCCATGAAATTCTGAGCAATTTTGTCTTTTGGACCAGCTCTCTAGCTATCACAGTTCTCGAGATAGAGACGCAGACAATCTCGTTTCTCTGCGCTCTCTCGCCTCTCGCCTGGACCCTCGTATCTCGAGAATGCGGGAAGTTAGAGAGTTGCTTCAAGAGAGAAAAATGTGCAAAATTTCAAGGAGATTCTGATTTTATAAAAATAATTCGAAATTTATACTTTTTTTATTTTATACTTTATTTTATATTTTTCCTACAGCGCTACAACCCAATTATCCGCGCACCACAACTCATTCCAACGTTCCTGCACTCGGCGGAAAGCATGGACATCTATTTGAAAAAAGAGGGATACGGAACAATCACAGGTATATACTGGTGTACTTTTCTTATGCATATAATCGGAAGTGTCTATACTTCCTGCAGGTCTACCCTACCCATTCGACGGAATTCTATCGAGGAGTCCGAGTGCGTCGAACATTCAGATTAAGCACCTCCAATCACACATTCCGCCGCTTAAGGTGAGCGATTGCCCGCTTTTCTGAACTTATTCAAAGAATTCTGTAGATCGGAGGAAGTATGGAGCATCTGAACGAGTTGGGAACGGCTTCCTGGCTAGGAAAGAACGAGAAATGGATGATGGGAGAGCGTGTGAAAGTGGAGACGCAGACGAGAGATGAGCATATACCGAGGCTGGAAATCAAGGATATGGATGGGGGAAGCACGACGTCGGAAGTTGTCAAATCGAAGAGCAATACGAAATTGCCAAGGCTTCTGAACTCGAATCGCTCTTTTAAACGGGGTGAGTTTCGGAGAACAGCTATCAAAAAGTAGTCAACTGAGAAGTTGCTTAGCTTAAAATAAGCTATATTTTGTCAGTTAAAAGTTTTTTGATAACTCTAAAAGTAAGAGAGTTACAAGCGTTTGAAGTCACCTCTCTTCTGTCAGCGTGGGGGAGAGACGCAGACCGTCTGTTTCTCTGCGTCTATATCTCTCTTGTCGCTAACGCTATCAAAAAGTGGTCAACTGGGAAGTTTCTCAGCTTACAATTTCACATATTTTGTTAGTTGAAAGTTTTTTGATAACTCTAAAAGTAAGAGAGTTATAAGCGTTTGAAGTCACCTCTCTTCTGTCAGCGTGGGGGAGAGACGCAGACCGTCTGTTTCTCTGCGTCTATATCTCTCTTGTCGCTAACACTATCAAAAAGTGGTCAACTGGGAAGTTTCTCAGCTTACAATTTCACATATTTTGTTAGTTGAAAGTTTTTTGATAACTCTGAAAGTAAGAGAGTTATGAGTGTTTGAACTTACCTCTCTTCTAGCAGCGAGGGGGAGAGACGCAGAGCGTCTGTTTCTCAGCGTGACTCTCTCGCTCCCAACTTCAATCGCTTATATCTCGGTAGTTGTTAACGCTATCAAAACGTTATCAACTAATAAAATACGCAGAATTTTAAGCTGAGCAACTTCTCAGTTGACCGCTTTTCGATAGAAGTTCTAGGAATCGAGATAAATCACTTTTTCAGAACCCTCTCAAAAACCGGCGCCTGTCGAGGATCTACCATCCGAAAGTTTGCCTCCAATTGATCTAAAATCCGTTCAAAACTTCCAATCCACTCAAAATACCATTCAAAAAAAAGATAGCGATATCGTTTCGATTAAGACCGAAGAAGAGGTGATCTCGATTCTGAAACCCGAGAAATCGGAGAAAAGCGAGACGAAAAAGGCGGAAAAAGAGGATGAAGTGCGTTTTCATCGATCCTATCAAGTCACTGAGACAACGTATACGACGCGGAATTCAGATGACGTCGAGATTCAGAATTCAGATGAGAAGCCGGTGAAGAGGTCTGAAAAGGTAGAGAAGACAGAGAGAGTGGAGAGAGCAGAGAAACCCGAGAAAACTCCGAATCCAAAACCAGAAAAACCCGAAAAAACGGAAAAAATTCCTCCAAAACCGGAGAAATTCGAGAAAAAAGAGCGCGCGAAATGGTCGGATCAACCGACTCTTCGACGCGATAAATCTATTAGCAAACGGGAGAAATCAGTCGAAAAAATGGAAATTTCTTTGGAGAAGCCATTGGCCCCGCCCCCTCCTCCCATCAAAAAAGTGGATATGGCAAAAGGAGAATTGAGAAAATTCGATGTGGATATCAATGAGATTCCTATTCGATTTGAAGGGGCGAAGAATGGAGGATCGAAAATTGGTGAGTTTACAAAAACCTTTGTAACTTTGCCACCTTAACCGCTATCAAAAAGTTGTCAACTAGGAAGTTGCTCAGCATAAAATTTTGCGTATTTTGTTAGTTGACAACTTTTTGATAACGGCTACGGTTGGCAAGATATGAGTGTTCAAAGTTAGTCCGCGTCAGAGAGCGGCAGAGTCAAGCCTTGTCTGTGTCTCCAACTTTGAACGCTTCTATCTCGCTAACCAAAAATGATATCAAAAAGTTGTTAACTAATAAAATGTGTAAAATTTTAAGTTGAGCAACTTCGTAGTTGACAGTTTTCTGATAGCAAATATGCTTAACAAGATATAAACGTTCAAAGTTAGTCTGCGTCAGAGAGCGGCAGACTCAAGCCAGTGCTTTACTTCAAACGCTTATATCTCGCTAACCAAAACCGCTATCAAAAAGTTGTCAACTAATAAAATGTGTAAAATTTTAAGCTGAGCAACTTTGTAGTTGACAATTTTTTGATATCTCTAACAAAAATTGATATATAATCATTTTTCCAGTAACAAGTCGCTCAAGTATGCACCTATTCGTCGATGAAGTCGTCGGTGAAGACGAACTAGACGACGTCATCGAGAGAGCTCAACTATGGGATCAGAATCGTCGTCGTCAGAATATGCGTCAGCAGTGTACCCAAACCAGCGGTTCCATCTACCGTTCGATGTCGGCGCCACGTCGACGAGTCGTTCTTTTCGATCCGGATTTCGATTGAGATCTTTTTTGTCTTTCATTATTTCTTAATTTAACAATTAAAATAAATATTTTTTATCATTGGAGCGCGTTTACCGACCTTAGGCGATAAATCCAGTTTTACGAATGAATCATCATGCGGCGGAAAATGATAAAGAAAAGGGAAAAGTGTCCCCGATTAGTTGACCGATTTCCCAATTAGAAACAATGACGATTTCTTTTGTTTTATTACTGATTCTGAGTAATTTAGTTGAAATTTCACACTCTGCAGATATAGATTTTGTGAGTTTTTTTGGAAAAGTGGGCGTGGTTTAACTTCCAAACTTTTGCAGGCACTAATCTGCGACAAGGGTTACCGAGTGTCGTCTATTAAACGAGCCAAGACTGCATATAGCCTTTTGGGTAGTCTTACTGTAGAATGCGAGCAGATTGCGTTGGGAGAGACCACCAACTGCGCCCCGCAACAATCTGTTCCAAAGTGTACCGGGCTACTAGAAGGTAAGCCCTTCCCTACTATCAGGTTAGCCCCTGCCTTCCAGGTTGCACCGGTAACACGTGGCTTGGCGGATTCCACGTGTACCTTCTGGAGAATACGACACAAGCCGCTGTCCTTGACCCAGTATGCTGCTCTTCTCCATCAGTGCAAATCGATTCTGGGTCCTGTATAAATGATCAGCTGAATACGGGAACCCGGGATTTCTCACACTCGATAGTGGCTGACTTGGTAAGCTGGTCTGAAAGGAGGACTGAAGTGGAGTTCTAATAATAATTTGTTAATAATTTGTATATAGATATAGTTTTTGATTCTGAAAATTTTTTCTGTTGACAACTTTCTCTAAAAATGTCTCTAAATGCCTTAAAAACCAACTTGAAACGCGAACATTTGATTATTATGGAAGAGTTTTTGCAACTTCGGCCACGGGGCTTTGGGACACCCCAGTGGCTATTTTTATTTTTTCTTTGAATTTTTATATTCTTATTGACTATCTTCTCATTAATTCCGACGAAATGAGAAAAAAAGCGACTGGGGTGTCCCAAAACCGCGTGGCCGAAGTTGCAAAAACTCTTCCATAATAATCAAATGTTCGCATTTCAAGTCGGTTTTTAAGGCATTTAGAGACATTTTCAGAGAAAGTTGTCAACAGAAAAAATGTTCAGAATTCAAAACTACATCTATATACAAAATATTGAATCCCACTTCAGTCCTCCTTCAATCAAACCGCCCATTTCCAGGTCTACCGTGGCTGGCAGTGCTGGCATCAGTACGATCGTAAGCGGACCCTAGTCGATCTCCTCTGGAAAACCGAAATCTGTCCGTTCACCTCCTCCGATTTCCCCGTGATCACCAGAAAAAGTTAGTGTTTTCTCTGAAATAAGCCACGCCCCTTTTCCAGCCGACTGCGAAGAGTGTTCGTGTGAGTGTGGAATAGAGCAGTGCTCCAATGGATCAAGCCCAGTTAGAGTTATCCACAAAAAACTCCTTCTACCGTGTGCCTGTGACTGTACATGTACCTTTAAATGTCTTTGAAGCCGAAACACAAATGAATCATTTATTTACAATTTATTTACACTCGAGTTTTTAGCCATCAATGAGTCGTACAGTTTTTCGAAGTAGTTCTGAAAAAAAACGTTATTTATTTTGGTTCTAATGTAGTTGAGGGGTCCCTTCGAAAATTGGGGGTCCCTTCAACCTGAGTAAAAAAATAGGGCTTCCTTCGCTAGAAAAACCAGGAAAAATAGGGGACCCTTCGATTTGCGCAAAAAAAATAGAGGTCCCTTATATATTTTTGAGCTTATTAAAGGAGGACTGAACTGAAATTCAATAATTTGTCATTAGATGTAGTTTTTGATTCTGAACACTTTTTCTGTTGACAACTTTCTCTGAAAATGCCTCTAAATGCCTCAAAAACCGCTTTGAAAACGTCGAAGTGTATGGGGTGGAAGAGTTTTCCGGAACCTCGGCCACGGGGGTTTTGTACCTTATTTTTCTCTTTATTGAAAATTTGTTTTTTGATTATGAAAGAACAGCTACATTAAAAACATAAAATCAAAAAAGTGAGAAAAATAACAGCTGTGGCGGTTACAGTGGCCGAGGTTACGGAAAACTCTTCCATCCCATACACTTCGACGTTTTCAAAGCGGTTTTTGAGGCATTTAGAGGCATTTTCAGAGAAAGTTGTCAACAGAAAAAGTGTTCAGAATCAAAAACTACATCTAATGACAAATTATTGAACTCCAGAGACCCCTATTTTTTTAGGGGACCCCTATTCTACAATACAGCCTTTCTACAAAAAAAACCTCTAAATTCCGGCACGGACACGATGTAGTCTTCGGAACCTCCGACACCTGACGACGGTGCCGGGTGATTCGTGGCAAGTAGACAGTACGGTGGTGCCAGTGGGAACTCGTATTACGGCAATGGCGAAGGGAACACTGGAATTAAAATAGGCCACGCCCACTCCGGAGTTCACTCACCCGGACCGCCTCGAAAATCATAGTCCACCAGGTGACCTCATTTTCATCGTAGGGGCTTAAGAGCAGCAAGAAATGGAGGAGGTCCCAACTGATCCACTCGTCGTCCGTTTTCTCCTCTATTTTGGACGTAATCACTTCCAACTGATTTTTTGGTGAACTCTCTTCTGGAGAACCACTCGGGACTTCAGCTGTGGCGGCCACGAATTTCAGCGGATCAGAATCCACGTGGCTTTCTATTTTCTGGATTTTAGACAGGTCTTCAGCCATATATTTTGTGGGCGGGACTTCTGCCACGTGGCTCTCGTTGTTTTCAATTTTTTGTCGATTCTCAACTGGATCTTTTGGGGGCGGAGTTTCAGAGATCTCCTCATTTTTAGCCGGATCCTCTGATTCAGAATGCTCAGAATTCGACGGAATCTCAATATGATGATCTGCGAAATTTAGGGGCGGAGCTTCGGAAGGCTCTTCCACGTGGCTCGCTTTCGAATCGCCGAATTCGCCAAACTCGTTGTCGTTGTGTGGGCGTGGCTCTTCCGGGTCTGAAATTATTTCTGGTTTTCGAAAAATTCCCCGAAATGCTACCCGACTCCTCGTGCTCGTCGCCACCCCCTTCCACCTCTTTATCCGTAGTCTTCTCTGTAGTCGAGACCACCGCCGCCACCACTGTCGTCAAATTCTCTCTCAAATCGAGCTCATCATTGATTTTAAAATCATCCTGAACGACCACATACTCCTCGCCAATCTGATCGATTTCCGCCACAAGTTTCTCGCCTTTCTCAGCTGCCTAAACTATTTTTGTCCGAGAGGAGTACACGAAACTTACTTCAGAACACTCGAATAGTAGAAGACAACCGACCGCCAGACACAATTTCAGAATCATCACTGACACACCGCCCGAAATATTTAGAGATGAGCGGAGGAAGAGAGAGAGTCGAGAGAAGCGAAGAGAGACTCGGGATCCATGATAAATGGGGGTCTCTATCATGTGATTGATTCTGAAGGGGAAGGAAGAGTTCCCGTCATGTGTTCCCGGTGATTAAGAGAGGAAAAAGAGCTCTTGGGTAGGATTTCGAAAAATTTTGGAAAATGAATTTATTAAGACATTTGATTGAATAGGTGGAATTAAAGGAGGACTGAACTGAAGTTCAATAATTTGTCATTAGATGTAATTTTAAATTCTGAACACTTTTTCTGTTGACAACTTTCTTTGAAAATGCCTCTAAATGCCTCAAAAACCGCTTTGAAAACGTCGAAGTGTATGGGATGGAAGAGTTTTCCGTAACCTTGGCCACTGTAACCGCCACAGCTGTTATTTTTCTCATTTTTTCCGATTTTATGTTTTTAATGTAGATGTTCTTTCATAATCAAAAAACAAATTTTCAATAAAGAGAAAAATAAGGTACGAAACCCCCGTGGCCGAGTTTTCGGAAAACTCTTCCATCCCAATCACCTCGACGTTTTCAAAGCGGTTTTTGGGGCACTAAGAGGCATTTTTAGAGAAAGTTGTCAACAGAAAAAGTGTTCAGAATCAAAAACTACATCTAATGACAAATTATTGAACTCCAGTTCAGTCCTCCTTTAAAAATTTATCATTTACTGAATAACCAGATAAACTTCAGTAGGTTTTCTTCTGTTTGATTAGCGGGTTATCATAGTCCAGAGAGTCCAGAGAGGGGGAAAGAAGGCTGTCAGCAAGCCATCAGAGGAGACTGTGACCCCACACCAACATCTGCTAGCCTATTGAGACAGCATACTATTCGCCCATGCAACCTCTTCTCATTGATTCAAACATGTCGTTGGTTCCTTACACATTTCCTCTGTTCAACCTACCCATTTTAGCTATTCAACACGTGGCTGATTTCTGGAATCCATTTGAAATGTAAGTGAAATAAAGAAATTATATTATTAACAGAAATTATTCCAGATACAATCTATCAAGAATTTCCAAAAGAGCCAAAGGGATTGCGAAGTTAGTGAGCAAGAGGCCAGAGAGTATCCTTCTTGACAAACAGAATGTGCGCATTGGCTACCTGAATGACCATACTTACTCGAACCGCGAAATCGAGTGGCACATCATTCTATCTAGAGAGCAGAATCCTGACGATTATAAGTATCTCTGTACACCCTTTCCACAGTATCACTATTTCTCGAAGAATCCGTTATCTGAATTACTGAAAGTTGGGAGACATGTGATGGAAGTATTCAAAATGTCGAAGATTACCATAAATCTGAATAATCCCGATCATTCTCTAGAAGAAACAATCAAATGGATCTCGTCTAGAAATCAATTTCAAGTTTCCGTATGTAATCTTATCTTTGCAAACGAAGAAACGTTTCGCATGTTCTCTGAGAGTTACCGTATGCCCACTGATATACTTAGCATTGAAATTTCCAGTAAATTTCAAGACTCTGTACTGCCAGATGACTTCAAACTAGATCAATATAATTATGTAATCGTTGATAGAATCGAAGACTACAACTTGTTTGTTTTACATTACATCGATGCGCCGAAACTGGATTTTTACTTTTTTACCACGGTGAAAAGTGGGGATTTGGGTGATATTTTGAAGAATTGGCAGTCGGGAAAATGTCATTCCAAACTGAGAATATTGAATTTCTATTTGGATGTTCACTGCAAAATCGTCACGAGTGAACTTCTCGAAAGAATTGAGGTGATTGAGACGCGAAGTGTGAAACAATATGTACAGTAAGTCCTTTATCACCGATCTTCAGCAGATTTCGAAAAAATTATCAGATTGGAAAACGAGTTGTACTGGTTAGAAGAGGAGGCAGTGATCAATGGACCAAATGGAAAACTGGCAACAATTCAAATAAGAAAATTCATGTTTCATATGAAATATGCAGAGGAAGCGTGGCATCCGGACTATGATAATCCAGTGGTTAGACAAATGGACGATGAAGAGTGTGATGAATTGTATCTGGTTGTTCAGTAAATTCTTCCTGTAATTCTCAGTTTAATACAATTCCGTTTTCCGGTAATTCTCTTGTTGTTCTCACTTGTGTATATCTCTTTTAATGAAACAAAAAGAGAAAAATCGTTGAATGCCAATCAAAAATGGAGAAAAGTAATTTGAAAAAGTTTTAATTCGTGTTAGGAATTATCAAAAAATCGAGAAGATTTCTGCAAAAATCGAAAATACAGTTGTCAATATTCGAAAAGAAAAGAAGGATGACAGTATCTCTTTATCTTTATATCAAAGCAGATTTATTGGAAAAAAGAATATTTTAGAAACTTTCGTGTGAGAGAAATAATTGATTTGGTAACATCTCGCCTATTTGGGGGCAGATTCGATAGAAGATAAATTATATCATAACACTCACATTTCAAGAGGATTCCAACAGTCAGCCATTCGTGGAAATGTCACAGTAGGTAAATTGAGCAGATGAATTGTGTACAGACCACCGACATCATTTGGGAGAGATTCAAAAGAAGGGGGCTACGGGGAAAGGAGCAGCTGCCAGATGTGTGCCAGAGAAACTGTGAGCCCACCGCTAGCCTTGGCAACGTACCAAGGCTTACTATACTAATAATTCGCTCAGACAGTCTCATTTCTCGCCCAAGAAAGAGAGTATAGAGGAGGGAAAGGAGGGTGACGGTGGCAGCAAGCCATGAGAGGAGACTGTGACCCCCCACCAACATCTGCTGGGCTATTGAGACAACCCATTCGCCCATGCAACCTCTTCTCATTCATTCAAACATGTCGTTGGTTCCTTATACATTTCCTCTGCTCAATCTACCGATAGTCACTCTACGAATAGTCGCTGACTATTGGGATCCATTTGAAATGTGAGTGGTTTGAAGAAAGAGGTGACTTATGAATATTTGTGAGATCGAAAATAGAAATCTGTTCTAAAGTTGTTTTCTGATTATCGGAATTAAACTATATACCTGAATAGTTTCAGATATAACCTCTCGTTAATCTCAAAGCGAGCAAAATCGTTGGCAGTGTCTTTAAGCCCGAAGGCGCATCAAGTGTCACTTGAGTTCCACGATTGTTTTTGTGTTCAGTTCTCGGGTTTACCGGGATACGGTTTCATACCGTCAAGAGGGGAAAACGGCTTCGAACTCCAGGAGTTTCGCATTGGAAAACTGTACTCTTTCTCCAAGTCACCTGCAAAAGAAATACAGAAAGCGATGAGATGTTTGACAGAATTGTTCAAGTGCCGATCAATTGAGTTCTGTCTTCTAGACGGTTCTGTCTCTGAACTAATCGATTGGTTGCGTTTATTCAACGAGTATCACGTCAAAAGTGGGAGTTATGAATTTGAAAACGAGGAAACCGTACGCATTTTCTTCGATATCTACCGTGCACCAACCGATCTGATGTCCTTTCATTTTTCCGGCAACGCTACAAAGGGACTAGTCGCACTACCGGAACAAACCACAGTCGATTTTATCAGATCTTCTGTTTTCTATGATATCTCTCATCTCAATTGGCATTTTATAAAGTTTTTCGACTCGCAAAATCTAGGTATACTATGCGACAAGCTGACGAAACACCGAATTGTCGGTTTGTTTTTGGAGAGTTGGATGTCGGGAAAGTGTAACCGTCAGGCACAAACAATCAATTTCCTAATGCATGAAAAGATCAGATTGGAAGAGGCGATCAAGGGAATTCCGAGAATCGAGTCTCGTGTTGTGAAACGATACGAAGAGTAAGTAAAACAAATGGGATTTTGATCTATGAGAAGTAACTAATTAACAGTTTGTAGACACACAGTCCTCTGAATAAACATAGGTTTACTGTTTTTAAGATATCCCAACTACTTATTATAGTGGTAAAAAACCTTTTGGGTCATGAAATGTGTACAGTAAGACAAGACTTTTAGTCTTAAAACAAAATAAATTATTATCATGAGCAAGTAAGATATTTCAGTTTGTACGCCTTTTTGCTCATTTTTTACAAATAAAATTATTAAGATTTTCACGAAATTATTGAAAAGTTTAATCATATTTCAATGAAAATTCTCAAAAACTCTCCCGGATCGAATAATTATTGATTTTTAATGAAATTCCGATTCAGATCATTGAACAGAATGGACTATAGACGTTGTCCGATATACTGGATTCAAGAGGAGGTTGATATCAATGGACCGGATGGTCGAACGGCGAGAGTTCAACTCAGACGAAGAGGCGAAGCCGCGGTTCCTGCTTGGCTATATCCTAGACCTCCTTATTGGCAGTTGGAGAATGAGAAACCTGTGGAAGAGAGAATAGGTTTAGATTGTGATGAAATATTCATTTTTCTACTGTAATTTCTACTCTTTTTTTGTTGTCACATTGATTTGTACATGATTTTTTTTGATTTTCACTTCATCTTCTTCATCTTTTTTTATCATTTAGCCACGTGTTGAAGAGCCAAAATGGGTGGGTTGAGAATAGGGAAAGAGAGAAATATTGAATGTTTGAATGAATAAGAATAAGAGGCGAATAGGGAAGAGAGGAGACTGTGAGATGGTCACCAGAGTGACCCCCCACCAACATCTGCTAGCCTATTGAGACAGCGCACCAAACCATTTGCCTAGGCTACGTCTTCTCATTCATTCAAACATGTCGTTGGTTCCTTATACATTTCCTCTCTTCAATCTACCTCTTTTAGCTATTCAACACGTGTCTGATTTCTGGAATCCATTCGAAATGTAAGTGAAATATAAAGAAATTATATTATTCACAGAAATGATTCCAGATACAATCTATCAAGGATTTCCAAAAGAGCCAAAGGAATAGCAAAGTTAGTGAGCAAGAGGCCAGAGAGTATCTCCATTAACCAAAAACGTGTGTGTATTACCTACCCCAGTGGTGAAATGGATTGGCATATCAGTCCATATGAAAAGCTAGGTCCAGACGATTATGCGTATTACCGTGGTGCCATTCCACAATACCAATATTTCTCAAAAAATCCATTATCTGCATTATTTGAAACTGCGAGAAACGTGATGGAAGTATTCAAAATGTCGAAGATTGGAATAGATATTGATGGTTCCGAATGCCCTCTCGGGGAAAAAACAATCAAGTGGATCTCGTGTAGCAGAAACCAATTTCAAGTTAACATATGTATTCTTTGGAATGCAAATGAAGATACTTTTCGCGTATTCTCCGAAAATTACCACACACCCACTGATATGCTTAACATCAAGGTTTCTAAAAAGTTTCAAAAGTCTGTATTACCAGATGACTTCAAATTAGATCGATGGAATTACGTGATAGTCGATATGGTTTTCTCTATCCACACTTTCGCTCTGTATTACATCGATGCGCCGAAACTCTTTTTTCTCTTTGACTTGTCGGTTGAAACTAGGGTACTGGGCGATATTTTAAAGAGTTGGCAGTCGGGAAAAAGTCATTCCAAACTGAGAACAGCACATCTCTTTTTGCCTTGGTTCTGCAAAATTGTCAAAAGTGAACTTCTCGAAGGAATTGAAGTGATAGAGTCGAAGAGTGTGGAACAATATGTACAGTAAGTATTCTGTTGATCATCGTTTAACTGATTATTAAAGGAAAGAAGTTCAAATTCTAGATTGGATAACGAGTTATACTGGTTAGAAGAAGAGATTATTATCAATTCTCCAAATGGAGAACTGGCAACAATTCAAATGAGACAACACGTGGGATCGATGGAATATGCAAAAGAAAACTGGCATTCAGACTACGAGAATCCTGTTGTCAAGCAGAATAAAGTCCATTCTAATGAAGTTTATTTGGTTGTTGGATGTTAATAGGGGTCACTTTGTTGATAAATAAATTTATCTATTCAATAAAATGTTCATTTCGAAACACATATGCTCATTTAAAATTACAGTTGAAAAATGACTATTTCATTAAAATTTAATGTTTGAATATTGGAATAAATGAGAAGAAGAGGCGAATAGAAGAGAAGAGACTGTGCGATGGTCACCAGAGTGACCCCCCACCAACATCTGCTAGGCTATTGAGACAGCGCACCAAACCATTTGCCTAGGCTACGTCTTCTCATTCATTCAAACATGTCGTTGGTTCCTTACACATTTCCTCTGTTCAACCTACCATTTGTGGCTCTTCAACACGTGGCTGACTCTTGGAATCCATTCGAAATGTGAGTAAAATAAAGAAATTTCTGTTTTTAACAGAAATGATTCCAGATACAATCTATCAAGGATTTCAAAAAGAGCCAAAGGGATAGCGAAGTTAGTGAGCAAGAAGGCAGAGAGAATCCAATTGGCAACACGCAACGTGAAGTTTACGTACCTGGGCAAAACGTGGTATATCGTGCCGTCGAAAAGGCAAAAGCCAAACGAAGATGAGTATTTTTATAGAGCCACAATGGCAGAATACAAATATTTCTCAAAAAATCCATTATCTGGATTATTTGAAGCTACAAAATACGTGATGGAAGTGTTCAAACATTCAATGATCAGCTTAGATTTCTGTTATTCAAACAACAAATTGGAGGAAATGATCAGAAAGTTTTCGTCTATCAATCAATTCCAAGTTTGTAAATGTACTCTTTGGGATGCAAATGAAGATACTTTTCGCGTGCTCTCTGAGAGTTACCACATACCCACTGATATTCTTTACATTATGGTTTCTAAAAAGTTTCAAAAGTCCGTATTGCCAGACGACTTCAAATTAGATCGATGGAATTGCGTGATAGTCGATATGATTTTCTCTATCCACACTTTCGCTGCGTATTACATCGATGCTCCGGAACTCTTTTTTTTCTTCGACTTGTCGGTTAAAACGAGGGTGCTGGGCGATATTTTGAAGAGTTGGCAGTCGGGAAAAAGTCATTCCAAACTGAGAACAGCAAGTTTCCGTTTGCCTTGGTTCTGCAAAATTGTCAAAAGTGAACTTCTCGAAGGAATTGAGGTGATTGAGTCGAAGAATGTGGAACGATATGTACAGTAAGTTCTAGCAAAAATTTTATTGCCTTCAACTGAGTATAAATTTCTAAAATTAAAAAAATAAATGAATTCTAATTTGCAGATTGGAAAACGAGTTATACTGGTTAGAAGAAGAGATTGTTATCGATGCTCCAAATGGAAAACTGGCAACGATTCAAATGAGACAACACGTGGGATCGATGGAATATGCAAAAGAAAACTGGCATTCAGACTACGAGAATCCTGTTGTCAAGCAGAATAAAGTCCATTCTAATGAAGTTTATTTGATTGTTAACTAGATACACCTCTTTAAACTCGTTTGTATTATTATTTAATAAACATACAGTACTGACCAAAAACGTATTCGCAAACAGTTTTATAGCTAATCTCTTCTGAAACTTATCGAATCTCTGAAATCTGAAAATTGGATACACAGTTTTGAGCGCTTTATAAAATCAATTGAACATCTGAAAAGGTGATATTTCGAAAAATTTCGGGAAAAATCGAAAAATTCGTAACTTGTCAAGAAACCGAGGTGTGTATACTGTCTTCTGAGGTTTCCAGATAATCGAAAAACAGAAACAAACAGTAAGAAGCACCAAAAACTGGTTTACTGCTCGATAAGAAAGCATTTGGCATCATGAACACTTTGAAGTCTTTTTTGGATGGAGTCCAGATTGGCCTGGATCACAGAAATCTGTATGGATTGCAAGATGGCTTTGAGTTGACCGATTTCAATTTCAAATCTACTCAAGACTGTCTCAAAAATGCTTCGAGGCGTATTTATATAATGATTCAAATATGTTGATTGTGGTGAAAGCCCACAGAATAAGCCTTCTTCCATGCGGACGAAACTTTGTCCGTCCGTCCGTTTTGGTCCGCTTTCCCCGCAAAAATGAACTGCAGACGAAAACGGACGGACCGCAGACGGACGGACGCGGACCGTCCGCTTTGAGTTTCATCCGAATGGAAGCCTTACCACAGAACCACTCAGATCCCCCCATTTTTTAAAAAACTGTTTGTGAATACCTTTTTGGTCAGTACTGTATATTGAAAAATGTATTTCATTCTCCAGTCATATGTCGAAAATATGTGAAAACTTATAACTGATTTAAAGAAACAAAAATAAAATAATGCGTCTTGACTGAATTGGAGAAGCTTGGTTTATTGATAGAGATGTCTTCTCGAATCCAATAAGTCTTGTATCCCGAGAGTCAGACACAAAAACGATCATATCTTAAATTATAATATACAACCCCTAATTGAAGGAGGACTGATCTAGTATCCAATAACTTGTATTCACCATATTAAAGGAGGAAAAGGTGGAGAAAGGTGGAGATTCCATTAATTCTAATCAGAGTCCAAAACTTTAATGGCTATCTTGACACGGTACTGAACCACCTGGCTCAATGTAGAGTGGTGAGTCAGATGTTTTGGTTTCAAGCCTGATTGAAACGGCAATCAATAAAATTTTACTAATATTTATTTCACAAATGTATGAATGATCAGTTTTGAAGATACAGATGAATTTGTGTGGCAAGAGATGTATTGATTTCGGTTTACGTAACTTCAATATAACAAGCAGTTCGACGTGACAAGTTTAACGAATGCTTCTTTCATTTTTTGTTTTTTTTTCTCAGAGAAATCTCAAGGTTTATATTTTGAACAGGAGTAGATCTTGGGATCTTTCTCTCGATCTGGTCATCAGTTACATCAAGATGAAGCTAAATCACGCCAAATCAAGCAGGTCAAGTGGATGCGAATTCGGAAGTCTGAATGATTTTTGGAGTGCGCCTGAAACTTAGGTGCCGCAAATATTTCTTGAGGCGGATAAAATAAAAATTGTTTTTACATTTTATTTTTTTTTATATAAAAAGAATAATAAAAAAATATTTAGACTCGAAATTTCCTATCAGCCATCAGTTTTTTTTTCATAAACCGTAGCTCTTAAAAATTTTTTTAGAATTGAGCCTTTTTCATTTTTTTTTCCGGCTAAACAGCCGACTTTAATAAATAATTACCCTGTAAAATTAAAATGTCTCACCACGAAAACCAAAGTTTTTATCGAACACCAGCATGCGCCTTTAAATCTACAGTCTAATTAATTGAATATCATCAATATTGTTTCTTCATTTCTTTCTTTGTCTTTGGTGTTTCTATGGTGTTTTTCACGGGTTTTTCTGTATTTTCTAGTTCGTTTTTTAGATGAAAAATTAGAAAATAGACTTAAAAGTACGTAAACTACAATTTTCCGTCGTTGTTCCACAATAAATTATTTTTTCTTAGAAAATTGGCTTCGGGAGACGTTATTTTCTCTTAAAAGCTCTTCTTTATCATCTTTTCCGCGATATTTCCCACTTTTCTTTGAATTGTGTGAATTTTTTGAGATCAAAAATGGTTTTTTACAGTGAAAATGTCATTTTATGTTTGAAAATACAAAAAACATCGCTTTCCTTCCTTTCTTACCGAAAATATGATAAAAAATACGCTGTTTCTTCTCACAATCCTTTCTTTCCCACTTTTCCGCTCGTTTTCCCGCTTTTCTCCATTTTCTGATCATTTTTCCAGGGTTCGCATCGTCATGGCATCCAATTTGACAGTCAACGTTCATCCAGGGGTCTACATGAGTGTTGTCGACACTCATATGCGACTATTGATGTCCGAAGGTAACGAGCAGAAGAAATGCATGGGAACTCTTATGGGATACTACGAAAAAGGATCCATTCAGGTAAAATTAGCCTTGCAGTATCCGCCTAAAACTAACTTTTCTAGGTTACCAACTGCTTCGCAATCCCCTTCAACGAGAGCAACGATAACCTCGGAATTGTCGATCAATTCAACCAGCAGATGATCTCGGCGCTGAAGAAGACGTCACCGAACGAGCAGCCAGTCGGATGGTTCCTCACCACCACAATCGACCTAGAAACTGCGAACTCGTCTTTCGCATATTACGAAAAATACTTGGAAGAAGATTTGAAGCCAGTTGGAAAAGAGCTCATTCTTCTCGGAATCGATGGGAAAACAATTGACACCATGCATTTATACGCCTGGAAATGTACGAATGAAGGAAAACCAGGAGCTGTCGGGCCACATTTCAACCCACTTCGCGTCGAACTCGCCGCATTCCCCGGAGAGTTGGTCGCCGTGCAGCTGATGGAGAAGGCGTTGGACTCCCGACGTCGCGAAGCAACCCTCGAGTGTGGCTTGGAACTGTTTGAAACTGACCCCGCCAAGCTCGGTTACTTCCGCGGTTTGAAGTATGATGAGGGCGTGAAAAAAGACGGAGAGAAGCCAGGAGACGCGCAAATCGGACGCCAACTGATGGATATTGTCACCGCATCTCATCCGAAACACGTCAAAACTGAAAAGAAACCAGAGATGTCCTTTTTGGGGCTTATGGCGAAGGCCGCGGAAGAGAAGGATAAAATATTTTTCGGTGGTCCAAAGGTAATTTGGCTTCCTCTACAACGCCCCCCCCCCTATTTTTCAAAAATTGACCAGCAATTTTTTCAGGAAGCCAAAGAGAGTTCTGTTGCAACAATCATGAGAGGAGTGGATGAAGAAGACGACGATGATGAGGATCTTCGTTGTTGGGCTCCCGGACCATCTAGCCGAAAAAAATAAAACAGTCACAGATATCTTTTATATCTTTTTTTAATCTGTTTCGTTTCCTATTCTTTTTTTAACTTAATTTGAAAATGCCACATCCATGTTCTCTGTCAAATCCAATTCCTCTTTTTTTTTAAATCTAGATTTTCTTTTGGATTAATCTTTCATTTTTTTGTTAAAATTCCCGCGAAGGGAAAAATGAAGTATGGCTCGAATGAGTCTTAGAATCCAGAGTTTTTTTTTATTTAACAAAAAAGCATACCTCGGAAAGAGAGCATTGATTATCTAGTTTTCTGATGAGAAAAAAACAATAATACAGCTAAAAAACTCTTTGCAAAGCAAGTTTTATTTTAAGAAAACGAAATCGGATGGACGAAAAACTCAGAAGTTGTGGTGTAACAAACAATCAGAGCTACCAAAAAATTACATCGAATCTAAAGAAGTACGGAAATTAGATTAGAAAGCTGATGGTTCGGCGGCTGGCTTCGATTTAAATCCGGTGAGCAGTGACTTGATCTCTCCGATGGCCTTTGCTGGGTTCAAGTGCTGAAAGAAGACCTCTTTTTGAAGAGCACACAACGAGAAAGACTCACTTTTGGGCATGTCTTTGTACAATTCATGATGGTGTGGCATTTGAATGCGGAGAACGAGTCGTGCATGCGATGAAGACGTTCGGTGGCGTAGTCATCACGAGAGTCGATGACCCATCTGTAGGCTTGCATCAAGACGGCCGGTCCGAGGTACTTGTCGGCGTTCCACCAGTAGGATGGGCAAGAGGTTGAGCAGCATGCGCACAGAATGCACTCGTAGAGACCGTCCTGCAAGAAAAACAGTCTTGTGAGTTACTGTAGCTCTAAAACTCACCAAACGATCACGTTCGGCGACACTTTGATGCATCTGCTTCTCTCCGAGAGTCAACGGAGTCTTCTTTTGAATCCATGGTTGAATGGAAGCGTATTGAGCGTAGAACAGGTTCATATCTGGGACCAGATCCTGAAAAACCGGGTTAAACAGACGAAAATTAATGATTTCGAGCTCACCTTGACAACGAACATGTGTGGAAGCGGGTAGATCTTGGTGCTCTTCGAAGTATCCGAGTCGATCTTGCAGATACAGGCAAGAGTGTTCTGCCCACCAATGTTCATGGCGCACGATCCGCAGATTCCTTCACGACAACTTCTTCGAAAAGTCAACGTCGGGTCCACTTCGTTCTTGATCTTGATGAGCGCATCGAGAATCATCGTTCCGCATTGATCGAGATCCACGTCGAATTTCTGAAAGAAAAAGCGGTTAAGAATTGAAAACATCGATATTAGAGCCTGCCTGCACAGTCGGCTTAGCTCCTGGAGCTTCCGGGTTGAAGCGGTAGATTTCAAAAGTCTTGATCCGGTTCCCGGTCTTCTTTGGTTGCACAGCGGCGGCGGCGCCTGCAATGAACGATCAATTGCCTACGTGCATAATGAAAACTAAGCTTTTTAAGCGTGAAACTCGGATTTTTCGAGATTTTTTAAACTCTAAAACTGTCGTTTTAGGCTTTAACGACTTCACACATTTTATTCTATATAAAAATCTATCTCCAGCTAATAATTTAATTTTGGCTTCAAAAAACAAGATTTTCTGTTGTTTCTCTCCTTTTTTCAAGTAAATACTTTTTTGGTGTTATTTTTTGCAAATTTCAGTTAGTTTTCCATTTGAAAAATTAAAATAAATCAGCGGAAATCAAGACAAACCTGAAGCGGCGCGAGCAGCATTGGCGGCGAGCTCCGCGGAGTGAACGAGGAGAGCCGAGCGTGCCAACATCTGAAAATAGAATTAATTGATTATTTTCTTTGTTTTTTCACCGAAAAATCGCGAAATTCTAGTTTAGAAATGAATGAAATCGTCGGAAAACAAGGAGAAAGAATGGACGTGACTTTTAAAATCTCGCAACGATGCTCCGAAATTCCGCAAAACACATGATTTAGCGAGAGTTTGGAGAGAAATAGCTTATTTTCAACAATTTTTTTTGACACGTTCCTCCAATTTCTCAGCCAAAATTTTGTTATTTTCTGATAGAAAAATGTATTTTTTATCAGATGAAACGGATTCTAATCGGGTCACTTCTCTACATCACCGCCATCTGCCTCCCCCAAGAAAGCGCGCCGATAACCGACGATCCGTGGGATTTGGATGGTCCCTGTCAGAAATATGTGGAGGTTTGCAGTTTCTAAAGCTTTGAACTTGAAGAAAATCATAGAAACTTTCAGAAGTTCGCAGTGGTTCAATCGGAAATGGTGGCTTGCGCCACGAATTGGTCAATTCCGCCAAAGGTGTGCACAAATTGCTACAACAATTACAGGGATTTCAAGCTCTACGAGTATGAGACGAAGCACCTGGTCAGTGAGTTTTTAGAGAGGAAAACTGGAGTTTTTAACTCGAAAAACTGAAAAAATAGACTATGTTTTCCAAAACTCAAGTTCTCTTCCTCAAAACCAGAATTCCAGGACACAGTCTACTCTCTGGACAATCGGACGTGCTCTCAGGTCATCTACGACAACTATCTTCTCTCCTACAGCAGCGACATTTCGACGGCGTTGACGGCAAAAATATGGGAGAAGTCGCGGTGTGATTGTGAGTTTTTCAGCCCATTTTCCAAACCAAAACTCTTTTCTTGGCTTCAAAAAACCTTAAATTCAAGCTAAAACTGCTCATCTTTTGGTCTAAAACACCCAGTTTCTTAGCCCGAATTTCCCTTTTTTTAAGCTCATAGTCGACAGTTTTCTAGAGTGAAACCCCTTTTTTCTAACCTGAAGACTCTTATTTTTAATCGAGGAGCCTTCATTTTCCTCCTTTTTCGATTAAAAAAACAAAAATCTCTCTGCAGCGTGCGTCACATTGACATGGGACTTTCCACACAACAAATCGGACGTCGCCTTCACTCAACGAACGCTACAATTCCAGAATCTTCTCTACGAATGGCGTAATTGCGTCGTCAATTACACATCAATTCTTGACGATGACGTGGATCAAAGGAATAACGGCTCCAAGTTGTGTAGTCTCTGCAAGACGCCATTCGACGAGCTGTACGCCTACTACTGGAAGATCTACACGACGCCCGACGTGGATTTCTGTGTCGACGTGGAGACGACGATGAACGACACGATTCATTTGTGGGATGACGTGTGGAAGTGTGCTGAGAAGCAGGATAGGAATCGTGATCTCGCCGGGATCATGATCACGTTTGCCACGTTGGTTCTGCTGACGGCGTTGTTCTACGCGGCGAGCTATATTCAGGGAGGAGGACAGACGAGGAATCTTGTTAGATGTAGGGTTTTAAGAGATTTTTATAGCAGTATCTTCAAGCTTAGAAATTCAAAAATGAGCTTGAACCCCACAAAAAAATTTCCAGACTCACGACTATCGGATCCACGTGGCCAGCGATCTCGCCTCCTATCTTCTGGAATGTCAGATGCGGATCTGGTTCATCGTGCTCTCCCCGCTCAAGGACCCTCTTCGTCCGCCTACGATGTTCCTATTCATCAGACACGATAGTAGCCATTTTTCTTCTAGAACTAGAAATTCTAGACTTTTACTCACCTTTTCCTGTATTTTCCCCTTTTTCTGTATTTTTGTCCATTTTTAATCATTTTTGCACCCCGGTTTTCCCATTGCCATTGCCTGCCTCTAACTGCACTTTCTCTCGATTTTTCTGTGATCTGAAACGTGTCTGTGATTGAAAAAAACATATCAAAATGATTGGTTTTCCTCGAGAAGATTCTGATGTTCAAATGTCATCAATTTATTTTTTTTTCGCTCATTTTCCCACGGTTTAGGCATTTTGTTCAATTTTCAACTCCTGAAAACCCCACTTTCTTCAGAAAAATTGTAGCCGAAAATCTCCAAAAAAGCGATTTCCCAGCTCTTTTTCTACTCAGAATTTGGATTTCCTCTCATTTTTTTCTTTCCTTAGTGTTTAGAACCTAATTCTGGAAAGCTCTCCCATTTTCTCCACTTTTTTCAACTTTGAAATCCCCAAAATGAGCTATTTTCCAAGCTTGTCTCTCTATTTCTCCACGAATTTCCACTTCTGATCATTTTCTAGAGCTTCAGAATCCTCTCTCTCTCCCTTCAGAAGTGCAAGCCCCTCTCGACACCACTAGACCATTTTTTTCTCTCCCTTCTCTCCCAACACATTAAACGAGGCGCCGCCGATCGCAAATGACCGTCGTAACGAGCTTGTTAACCGCATGTTGCTCTGTGCTCTGTACTCCTCCTCCCGATTCTGCACCGAATGAAAAGAGGAGGAGGACAATCCGTTGAGGGTGAAAAACGCCTCTGTTTGTTCTAGAGGGGATGCGCGGTGCGGAGTCGCTCCGGAGGAGGACGAAGCGGAGGGTTCATTCCATGTAAATAGGTTGTTTGACTGCTCTTGTACCGGAGAGCAGACAACTCACCGTTTTTTTTCTTTTTTCGGTTTCTAGAAAGCTCTTTTAATCAGAACCATTTGGTTTAGTTACAGTAATTAGTTACCGTAATCCAGATGGTCCCCAAGCTAATTAGGACACCGCCCGTCTTTTTTGGTTTCCATTTGGACCGCCCATCTATTTTACGAGATGGTTTTCTCTAAATAAGGCTTCCGGCTCATCTCCTTCTCGGAGAGCTATCTTGGAATATTCTGTCAAATACCGTATATTCAGACATTTTTTGAGCAGTATGGCTTCAAGTAGATCTTCTAATAAACGGTTTTCGCCTCCGGTAGGGCTTCCAATCCGGCCGGATTTGGCTCAGATCGCCCGTTTTCTGCAGATCAGGATGTCTGCGAAAGTTCTGGCCTTTATGAGCTGCTAAGCCTTTTCCAAAAGGCGTAGCTATCTTTGGAGCCAGGGAATCCTGAAATCCAGACTAGAAAGATGCTCCAGAAGCTTCAATTGATAAGAATCTAGCTAGTTTTCCTGGTTTTCACTTGATTTCTTGATTTTCCATGTCACGGAATCCTCGAAATTTGATTCCTCGCCTTTCACGGAATCCGTAAGAACCTCTACTCATCAAGCCGGGTTCCGGTACCAGGTGTGTACCAACCAGGTGTTCCTCCATCTCTCTAGTCACCCGAAACGGGCAGCCATTCATTCATTCACACGTCGGTGCTCTCGCCCCCTTCTCTGTCAATTTAGTGGCTTTTGAGTCAGGCTCTCTACGGTTGAACAAGTAATTCTTGCCGTTTTTTCCGTGAATTTTGAAGCGGTTCACTTAGTCTTTTTCTCCCCGAGAATTTTCGGATTCAGAAGACTTTTCAATTTCTTTTCGTATATCAAGTTTACGATGGTTCCCACAGCGGATCTCACATGGGGCCATCACAAGAATAATATTGGAACGGAAGCGGTCCTCTCTGGCGGTAGTAAAAGTGTAACACATCAATTACCTCCTCCTCCCCCCAACAAACGAGCAAACATCGTTTTTGTTCTTCCTGAGAGTTTGTGTCGAAATGTAATCTTGATGAGTAGTACAGGCTCCTTTTTCCGAAAGTCCGATTCTTATCTTCTTCTTCCTCGTCGTTCTATCTCAGGTGTGAATCTCCACCGGAAGAGAGAGAGAAAGGATTCCCTATTCGTACTGTCAAAAGCCCCCCTGAACAGGAGCAATTAGACCTGCCCCCGACGATCGGTCTCTTCAGAATCCGCGACAGAATATTATCAAGGATGCCCTTAATTTGATTATTCCTCCTTCCGATTGCCCCGCCGCCGCAAATGTCACTTTGTTGTTCTCGATATCGTCAGCAGCCGGGGGCATATCACATTCCAAAGAAGTGATTCGACTTCTCGAAGAATGCCACGTGGCAATGCTCTTTTGTACTCCACCATTTCTCACTTGTTCATCAGGGTTGTTCCTCAAGTGTTCTCTTATAAGTTAACACTAACCTCCGCTTTTCTCTCTCTCTCTCTCTCTCTCTCTCTCTCTCTCTCTCTTTCCAACAATCCCCTCCAACACACCAGTGTGGAAAGGGAATGATGAAAAAGTGAACGGGGATCGAGAAAAGAGAGAGAGAGAGAGAGAGAGAGAGAGAGAGAGAGAGAGAGAGAGACGCGCAACGAAAACCAGCAGTAGTAGCATCAGCAACTGCCGCTCGCTCGGTCTCTCTCCATCTCCTTCTCCTTCTCTTCCTCCTGTGTGTATAATGATGCGGGAAAGAAGAAGAGCGTGCAGGCGGGAAAGTTTCAAGTACGTCTCTCTCTCCATCTCTCTCTCTCTCTCTCTCTCTTCTCAATTCTTGCCTATCTGCGTCTCCTCTCTACCTTCTCAATGTATTCACAGATCTGCTATATGTATATCGCGTTGAAAAGAGACAGAGAGAGAGAGAGAGAGAGACTATCCACCCCCATCGACTTTTCCGTAATCCCGGGGACACTGTTCGCGGCGTCGTCGTCGTCGTTTTCTCCTTTTTCGACATCTCTTTGACGGATAACCCTCTTCGGAGAGTTTAGAAGACGTTCTGATCCTCTGAGTACGTTCTCCACCATTTTTTCCACTGATTCCCGGTTCCTTCTGGTCTAATCTCTTGCATTCCGAGGCTCCATGACCTTTGGGAACTTCTAGAAGCTCCAACTGACCTCTAAGAACATCTCATCTCATTTCACAATATTTGTCGTTCCCTTTCTCCCTCTCTCGCCCCTTTCTCACCGGTTATCTTCTATCCAGTCATCCCCTTTCTCTCCGAGATCCTCTTTTCCGCCATTATCATCACTTTGTCTCCCTATCTCTATGTTTTCATTCCCCCCACTTTCGTCGCACTTTTCAATAGAGTGATCCTGAATCGATTTATCAGAATGGATAAAAAAACAAGTGGGAACAGCTTTTCTTTTGTTTTTTTTCGACCAGAAAACCTTAGTTCTTGACAAAAAACTCATTTTTCCGAATTGTGGAGACTATTTTTCTAATATTAATCACCAGAAAAATGCCAAAAATCCCCTAATTTCTCAACATTTTTGCCTCGAATCGTTGAGTATTTGGCCATAAATTTCCATATTAAGCTTCTCCTCGTCGCTAAACGGGTCTCTCCTTCGCTTCTCTAAAGTGGAAAAGAGTAATTGACTTCTTCTTCTCCGGTTTCAGTCCCTCTTCCATCTCTCTGGTCATTTCGGGTGGGAGAATCGCTAGTATAGTCATCGAGCCTTTCACAGTACTATTTTTGAATTCTGCTTTTTTGGGGAAATCTAAGATGGTTTTTGAGCATTCAAAATGGCAGAAATGAGGTTTTAGAACCCTGGAAATTCTAAATTCTTGAGTTTTTTCTGCAAAAAATAGATCTTAGTACTGTAGTCAGCTTTGAAAGTGACCAAAAATGCGCTCATCTTCAGAATTCCGCTATTTATTCCACTTTTCAGGGTAAAAAAGACCTCGAAAACCTCTGTTAAGGTAAAAATAGCCCCTTGCTCACCTCAAACTTATCACCAATTAATCAAAGAACCCGCAGAAATTTCTGGAATTCTTCTTCTTTTTCGTTTCCTTCTGCCTTTACCTGTCCACCACCACAACAACAAATACAATTCTTTCAGAGAGAGAAAACAAAATGGGTCAAGATGACGAGGACGATGCTCAGATGCTGCAGGCAAAGCAGCAAATCACTTTTAATGTCGTCAATAAGAGAAAGGTAAGGTTTTAGTGTTCGAAAATTATGAAATGGTTTTTTAGTTGATTAGGGCCATTTTCAGGGGTCTAGAGCTCGGATTTCGGGTTTCCGATCGCTTTGAGAATTATTGGAGACTTAGAACAGACATTAACAAAGAACTTTATATTCACACAATTTTCCAGGTCTCTTTTTATTAAACGAGTTCTAAAAGACACCCCTTTTTCGGTTTTGTACTGGAATTCAGGTGTCTTCTAGAACTTTTCCAATAAAAAAAGAAAGAGGTCTTTTTTGGAAATTGTGTGAATATAAAGTTCTTTACTAAAGTCTGTTCTAAGCCTCCAATAATTTTCAAAGCGATCGGAAACCCTAAATCCGAGCAGTAGACCCCTGAAAATAGCCTAGAATCAAATGAAAAAACATTTGTTCTATATAATTTTGAACGCTTCTGTAGATAGTTTTGAAAAGGAAAAAGTACAGTAATCCATAAAACAAAATAAGATTTATGTACTGGTTTTAAAAGATTTTCCAGACATTTTGCTCCTAAAACAATTTACATATCGAAAAAAGTATTTTTAAAATTTTCCTGATGAAGAACTAATTTTTTAAAAAGTCGAAACCACTATTTTCAGTGATTTTAACCGAATTTCAAAGATTCTGATAGTTTTCCTCTGCCCTCCCTTCTTCGTCCATTCGAATTCAATCTGCTCTTCCCCCATTTTCTTCTTCTTCTTCCCCTTCACACACACACCATACAAACACATATATATAGACAATAAAAATGAGTCATCCCTTCTTCTCCTTCTCTCTCTCTCTCCCTCTTTTCTCTTGTTTCTGGAAAAACGGGCGACCCTTTCTCTCTCTCTAGAACAGAACGCGCTCTGAAATGCTGCTTCCGAAACTTTTTTCTGTAAATTTCGATTTTTCCAGCCGAAATTCGCTATTTTCGACTCCTGAAATCGCCAGTTTTGACCCCCAGGAATCCCTAATTTCATTCGAAAATTCAGAATTTTCGATTTCTACCTCAAAAAAAGGGGGCGTGGCCTGGAATTACTGCCTAAAAACTATTTTCTTTTCCCAACCACACGATGAACGAAAATCCAGTCGTTTATTCGTCCTAATCGAAAGTGCAAATAGGAATCGGAAGCGCCTTGCCCTTTCTGTTTGTTTCTTCTAGTACTAGTTTTTTTTCTTTTAGAAGAAAAAGAGGGTTTTATGGCTAGAAAACCTAGATATTCTGATCTTAAAATTATGTTCTGAGCACCAAAACCACCCCAAACCTATGCCCTTCTAATAGAGAAACTCTTGCAGGACCAACTGCGTCGTTGGCAGAGCAGCGAGATGAACGCCGAGGCGTCACGACGGCTGAAACGGCCGAAAGTACAGTTCCAAGACAGTGATATCTTCCTATCGGCATGCATGTCGGGTGATGAGGAGGAGGTAGAAGAGCTCCTGCTCAAAGGAGCAGATATCAATACGTGTACAGTAGATGGACTGACCGCACTGCATCAGGTAAGGGGTTTAAGAGGTCTTAGAGGGTTTATAGGGTCCCAGAGGGTCCGAGAGGATCCTAGCGGCTCCCAGAGGGTCCCAGAAGCTTCCAGCGCCTCTCAGAGGATCCCAGAAGATCTCAGAAGATCCCAAAAAATTCCTGGATTCCTGGATGCTTTTTTCTGAATTCCTGGGGCTCTGGATCCCCCAGATAGCTACAAGACCTCCCTGATCCCAGAGCTTTCTTTTTGGGATCCTTAGAATTCCGTTTTTTCAAAAATTCTTGGATTCTGGATTCCTAAATCCCACCCTCAATCCCATCATCTTTTAGTCTGTAATCGATTCAAAACCCGAAATGGTACGATTCCTTTGCGAAAAAGGCGCCGACGTGAACGCTCAGGACAACGAAGGATGGACGCCACTCCATGCGGCGGCGTGCTGTGGCAACGTGTCGATCGTTCGCTATCTGTGTCAGCATGGAGCCGATCTGTCGGTGGTGAATAGCGATAAAGAGCTGGCGCTGGATCTAGCGGTAGATGAGCAGTGTCGAGAGTACCTGGAATTGGATTACAAGAGACAGATGATCGATCTGGAGGCGTGTCGAGAGCAGGAGTTGCACACGATGTTGAAGGATGTGAAGATGTGGATGAGTCAGGGGGAATACAAGGATGTTCCTCATCATAGGACAGGTACAGTAACCCACTAGAACTACAGTAATCTCGAAGATTCCAGGTGGCACGGCGATGCACGTGGCGGCTGGAAGAGGCTATACGCAGCTTCTCGAGCTGCTAATCAAAGCCGGCGGAAACGTGCGCGCTCAGGATAAAGAAGGATGGACGCCACTCCACGCGGCGGCGCATTGGGCGGAACGTGACGCTTGTAAGATACTTCTGGAGAACGGGGCAGAGCTATCGGATCTCACTTATACGGTAGGATTCCTCCAGATTCTGCTAACCATCCCCTCTTCCCATTTTCCAGGGTATAGACGTGCTCGGCGTCGCCGACAAAGAATGCGTCGACTATTTGATCGAGCTAGCGGATACGGTAAAAACGCAAAGTAAACGGAAATCGCCGGGAGCCGCTGCGTCGATCCTTCAGGAGAAGAATCATCGGACGTCGCACGAGGAGCACACGCTGTCGACGGAGAGGAAGAGGGATCTGCAGCACAAGGATCAGCATAGGTAGGATCTAGATAAGAGTAGCTAGAGATTACGGTAGGCAGGAGTCCTAGGATTACTGTATCGCATGAGCACATTTCACTATTCTCTATCGCTTCCTTCCCTTCTCTTTACCTATGTTGCATCTATATCTTCAGTGAAAACGAGTATCTCCACTCGACGACACCGGCCTCCTCCACCGGATCCACCGCTTCTTCCACATCTATTTCCAACAACACCTCCACCTCCACCACCACAACGATTGTCATTGATGATGAGGAAAAAGAGGCACCGAAGGAAGTAGAAGACGTGGAAGAGGAAGAGGAGGCTGATGAGGAGAACGTGGAAGAAGAGGAAGCGGTGGCAGAAGAAGAGGAGGATGAGGAGGAAGAAGTGGAAGAGGAGGAATCGAAAGAGATGACGCCGGCATCGTCGAGAAGTTTGTCGGTCACGAGGTATGCGGATTTTTCAGAATCTTCCCCTGTCTTTTTGAGTTGCATATCAGCACACTTTCCTTTCTTTTTACCCAAAAAATTCTGATTTTTTCCACGTGGAAAATCCATTTTTCCGCCAAAGAATCATCTAGAAATTTAGAATCGCCCTCGCTTCGAAAACTCCCTTTTTCAGAAGTCTGGACGGCTACACAGACCGCTCAAGTTCGGGCAGAGAGACATCGGTCGAAACGAGCGAAACAGCTGCCTCATCAGTCACTGGATCCTCCTCCTCCTCCCGATTCACTCAATCCTCGACTCCATCTTCACAAAGATCCGTACACTCTTCAGAGACCCCCAGGTCTTCATTGGTAAGGAATACCTCTATTAGAAGGGCACTCAACCCCTTCAAGTATTTTCAGGAGAACACGTCATCAATTGGAAGTGGAGATCAGACAGTCAGTGCTACTGTACCGATTGCTCCGTCGACAGCGCCGCCTCCGAAAGCCGTTCATCAGAGTCCAAGCTCCTGGATCAATCGGGGAGTCCCTCTTTCTTCGAGGTACTGTAGTCTGTGTAGGATTATGGGATTACTGTAGCTAGATGATTCCTCTTCCTTGTTTTCTTTGTTTCCTCTCTCCCTTTTTCTCCAATCAAAGACAAAAAACGGGGATGACTCATTCCGCTATTCTGTATAAAATATGCCTATACATGCACTTTTCTCCACAACAAAATGTCTTTTTTCTGGAGAAAAGTCTAGATTTTTTATTTTTTCTAGGATTTTCGCTTAAAAAGATCATATGAATCCTCGAATTCTCTATTCCTTGATTCCAGAAGTTCCACCTCCTCAATCAACAGAAGCAGTTCGACACCGGTATCCGAGATCATCTCGCCACCAGCTTCTCTTCACTCTCAACAGTATCACCATCAACCGTACTCGTTCCTTCCCTCGTCCTCTACGACGCCTTCTGCCACGACTACAGTAACCACGCCATCAACGCCAACGCAAAACGCGATGGCGGCGACGATCTCGTCGTCGGCGAAGAATACCCCATCTCCAGCGGGAAGTGTCACGATTTCAGCGGCGTTTTCGGCAAAGCCAAGGTGGGTAGGAGGCCACGCCCCTTTTTTTTGGTTGTCCTTGGTTAAATCTTTCGGTTCTCTTGTCCTCCGTCCTCTTTTATGTTTTGTCCCACGTCCAATTTCAGCCATCTTCACCATTCGTCGCCCCATTCCTCCAGAAATCCATCAGAAGAGCTCTACCGTAGTCCGTCGCAACCGACGAATGTCCCATGGGCATCCCTATGGCATAATGTGAACAACGCCTCCACCGGCCAGATTCGCTCTCATATTGAGCAACTCCGGAACGCCTCCTCCTCGTCCCTGTCGACCAGAGTGACGGCGTTCCGAGCGCCGATTAAGACAGCGTCGACGGCGTCGGTGAGCAGCTCAGCCGCTCATCCGCCAGTGATAGCGGAATATCCACGTGGATTCGTCCCGCAGCAGATTAATCCGATGAAAATGAGGTTTTTGGAGTGTGTTCTGCATGTTTCCTTTATCTACAGTAACCCCCACCCTTTTAATCTAAACTAGAGACCTCTTTTCAAAAAAAAACCCTACTTTTTTCAGCCGATGGCAATCGAAAACGGTGACGGAAAGCGAGGCGGAGCGTCGGAACAACTCGCGAATGCAACGACAGCATCGTCGATCGACGCAAGGCGTCACCAAAGAGCAACTCGAAGAGGCGTCGAAATTCGCCACAGATGAGGTCGCCAGAAGGAATTCATCGACGACGACGACGCAGGGACTGACGAGTAGCTATCCGAATACGGTAGGTACCATAATCCTGTGCAGATCCTCGAAAAGAAGCTACAGTAATCCCTATTGAAACTAGAGCTTCTGCAATTCCCTAAGCACAGTTAGAGCTAGGGTGATCCCTTCGTCAGTAGCTACAGTAATCCCAGGATCTAATCCAGGATCCCAGTAATCCTACAGTATCCTTCAGAAAATCTCTAAAACCAAAGAATCTCGTGGCAAATGTGTTCTATTGCTAATCCAAGGTATCTCCAAAGATTATCCGATAGAGCGCGTTTTGACCACTTTGACGGGGAACCTCTGCCCAAATTTTCATTTATTCTTCTTGCCCAGCTTCCCTTGAAGCTACAGTAACCGGCACCCTTTTATAAGAGTTTTTCTTCCCCTTCTATCCTCCCACTTCTTCTCATCGCCTGCTTTTCTCTATTCCAGCTACAAGCGCGTCTCGCATCCGAAGAGCGTGATCTCTCCTCGATTAGCGACGATCCGCCACGTCATGACATCCAGCAGAATAATGGTGACGTCACCACATCGGCTACCGTATCCCTGCTGAACAATTCGGCTAATGTGAGGAGAAAGAGTCAGGTAATATCTACCCGTCTACCGTAGTCTCTGCATGCTTTCCTATTTTTTTCGTTGCCTGTGTGCCTGGTGTACTGTAGTTTGGTGTACCGTAGTCCGATTCCAGGGTCTCACTATCTCCCGCTCGAATCGCCGTGCCACTGGACCCGTCAACCCTGAAGATCTGGCACCGGCCATGTCTCTTCGTCTAGCCACCGGATCCTCCCAACCGTATTCCCCCGCATCAATCCGATCAAATGCTGGCACACTGCCAACTATGACGTCATCGAGATTGGCGGAAAAAGCGCAATCGCTTCCGCCGACGACAACGACAGGAGGAAGCATGGTACGGTAGTTTTATTCGGTAGATGTAGTCTTTTTTGGAATGCTTTCTTCTCTCTATTTTTCTCTCTTTTTGTTTGCATCTTTTTTTTGGGGGGTACTGTAGCCGTTTTGGGTTTTGCTTTTTTTTCTTGATCACTGTAGTTGGGGATTTTTAGTTCCCTGCGGGATTATAGTTTATTCGGTATATTTATGGGTTTTTGCTGGATTACTGTAGATGATAGCACTCTGGGGATACTGTACTTGTCTTTTTGAGTCAGTCAATGGGATTACTGTAGTTAGTGAACGTCTAAAGTCTTAAAAACTTTAACTCAAAGATAGTTACGGAATCAAAAAGGATCCGCCCACTTTTACTGATTTTCGGCTTCTTTTCGAAATTTTCACAATTATTTCTAGCGAAATTCCGTTCCAAAAATCCCTAGAATTTCTGGATTTCTTGGAATTCCGTTCCGAAAAGGCTTCTGAGATTTCTCAGAATTCGGGAACGTCGTAGCCCGTCGTCTTTGATCACTGCTCTCGCTGAAATCGGACACCGTGTTATCTCGTCCCTCATCATATCTCAAGAAGCAGCTTTTTTCAACTTCTTACAACCCCTCGGTTGTAACCTGAAACTAGCTTTTCCTCGTCTAGAAAATAGCCTTTTCGACCGTTATCAAGTGTTTTAGAACTCTTTGACTAAAGAAAAAAATAAATTTTTTTTGGAAGAATATATCGGATTCTCGGCCGTTCGCTGTGACTATCAAGTGTTTTGGAACTCGTTTTCACACTTTTGACTTCAAAAATACACACTTTTCAATCAGGATAGATGTAGTTACGTGTCTCCTCGAAGAAACAAAACGAAACTTTTTCGCCTCTACACACAAACCGCAAAAATACCTAGATCACTCTGCCATCTCTCTCCATTCTCCCCACTATTTCCATCCCATTCTCAAAATAAATAAAGTCTCTCTCGGACGTAAAAAAAGAGGGAGGGGATATTTCGAGAGGTTCGGGCTGCTTCTTCGATTTTCAAAACTCTCCTTAACGAACTCCCCGGTTATCCCCACCCTTCGAAACACCATGATTTCTAGTCCTGTTATTCTCCGATCGTCACGAACGCATCGACGACTTCATTCGTCTCGTCCCTATTCACAGGATAGGGGAGGGATGATGATGCTCATGCCAAGGCCATCCCCAAGGTCTTTTAGTACTGAGAGGGTAGGAGAAGCTGGAATTTGGAGGGAAATTAGTTAAGGCAGTGTGGAAAACTATATACAGTAGCGTTCAAAACGGCAATTTTCGTTTAGATATGCGGTTCTGAGCTTACAGTAGCGTTCAAAGGTAGAAAAATGTTTTCAATTGATTTCAGCGGTTTTAGACCATTTTCAGGGGTCTAGTACTCGGATCTTCAGTTTTCGATCGCTTTGAAAATTATTGGAGGCTTAGAACAGACCTTTATATTCACACAACTTTCAAAAAATACCTCATTCTCTTTTTATTGGACGAGTTCTAAAAGACACCCCATTTTCGGTTTAGTACTGAAATTCAGGTGTCTTTCAGAACTTGTCCAATAAAAAGAGAATCGGGTATTTTCTGAAATTTGTGTGAATATAAAGTGCTTTATTAATGTCTGTTCTAAGCCTCCAATAATTTTCAAAGCGTTCGGAAACTCAAGATCCAAGGACTAGACCCCTGAAAATAGCCTAAAACAGCTAAAATCCACTGAAAAACTATTTTTCTGCATATTTTTGGACCCTAAATGACCCCAAATAAATCCAAAAACTCCCTATCTACCAAAAAGTTGTAAAAAACTATAAACAAACCCTCCCTCTATCATAAGAGCACCCTTCTTTCCAGCCCTCAACGACTCAATCGCTCTCCTCACGAAGCGCCGTCGTCGCCGGACTCTCTCCAGCCCCATCGACTCTCCGATCGTCTGGAGTACCGCCCACTTCAGCTACCACCTCCTCCAGATACATGCCATCGTCGTCGCTGTCTTCAAACGGATCATCAAATCATCAACAGCCATACGGGCTACAGGTAATAGGCCACGCCCCTTTTTCTTAAATCCCTTTTTTTTCTAGACCCGACCGACGGAGACGAATCTCAACTACAAGGCGCTGTTCGAGAAGGAGCGCACCGAATGTGAACGTCTACGAAGGGAAAATGACGATTTGAGGAGGTCCCAAACCGCTGATGTAAGGAAATAGGTCACGCCCATTTTTAGGAGGCCACGCCCCTTTTGGATCCTTTTTTTTTAGAATAGGCCCATTTTTGACAAAAAAACTGACTTTGTTAAAATTATAAAAGGCTTTTATAAATGTTGAAATTTGGCCCCACCCTCTCCTAGGCCACGCCCATTTTTTAGAAAGACACGTCCCTTTTCAATCACGTTCTTTAGATGATGTTTTTAGTAATGAACCAAGGAAAAGTCGTTTTTTTTGACAAAATTTACTTTTACATTCTTTTTTAATATTTCTTTTTCCTTGGCCTCGCCCCCTTTCTAGGCCACTCCCCTTTCAGATTACCCCATTTTTAGAAGGATGCCTTTTTTGACTGAAAACTGGGTTTTTCCCTATTTCTTTTCCTTGACTCCGCCCCTTTCTAAACCACGCCCACTTTTCTATTACTTCCAGACATGGCGAGCGTCGTCGAATCAACCGGCGTGGCGAACACGTAACGCCTCTCCGTCTGCCCAACCACACAATTTATCGGTGGCCAAATCCACATCACTCGCTTCTTTCGACGAGAACGAACGTAGGAGTATGGAACGGAAAATCGCCGATTTGGAGTTGCAGTTGAAGGTATGCCCGTATATTTGAGGGAAATCTCGGATTTCCGTCTAGATTGGCCCTTTTAATAGAGGAAACTCGGTTTTTATTATAAAACTCCGGATTTTTCCAGAAATGCTCTTCTATTAGAGGTAGTTTTTCAGATTTTCCATCGAAAACAGAATATTTTTAAAAAGCTCTTCTATTAGAGGAAAATGATTTTTTTGTTGAAATTCCACAATTTTTAATTTTTTCCAGACGGCACAAAACCTTCGAATGGAGAATCAGCGGCTAAAAGAAGAGAACGGAGCACTGGTTCGTGTCATTTCGAAAATGACAATTTGAAACTTCTCTCTCTCTCTCTCTCAATTTATGAGAGAGAAATAGACCACCCCCAAAAGCTTTAATCTATTCCATAATTATATCTGTCATATTCTTCCCCTTCTTCTACCACAAAAATGCATAATTATTGTGCCCTTTTATTAGAGTTTTTTGAAATTTCCCTTTCCCAAACGCGTTTTTTCCTTTCTTTTTGTTTAATTATAGAAGGATTTTCTGGTGTTTATTGTCCATTTGTTCCCTGTTCTCTCTTCATTTTCCACGTCATCTAGATATCCACACACACAGAAATCGATTGGTGTCACAAAATTTTTTTGGCCTGTGCAATATATTTTTTCCCTTTTTTTCTTCTCCAAAATCCAAGGGATGATTAGCATTTGCGCTCTATTGATAATTATTTTTTTGAAAGATTTTTCAGAATTTTGAAATTTTTTCTCAATCGGAAAATTTTAATTTTGCTCTGAAAATAGCAGAAAAAAGTTTTTATCATTAAAAAATTAGGAAAAACCAAAAAATTCTGAATATCCGGCTAATAGCCTGAATCAGAGTGTCGATTATCAATAGAGCGCATTTGCTCCTCCCCCCTCTCTCTATGTGTCCCATTTTCAGTCCTCCCTCTCTCTCTCTACCCCTTTTCGTTGTGTCCCTTTCTTCTGGTAGACCTCTCTCTACCTCCCACCCCTCCTCATTTTTATTCTTTTTTCGTTTTTTGTGTGATGAGAACTGTTTTTTCTTTCTTCTCTCTTTCGGATAATGATTGATTGATTGAGAAGACGATTTTACTACGGCGGAAATGAACAAGAATTTTGATTTGTAGTTGTTTTTTGAGATTTTTCTAGAATTTTGCCCCTCATTTTTTGATTGTTTTTTTCAAGTTGTTTTCTGATAATTTAAGATTGCTGCTCACCCTTAAAAATAGTGAAATCTTATTTTTGCTAGCAATCGCGCTCTATTGATAGTTTCTAGGGAAGTCTAGATTTTAGATATTTAGCACGACTACAGTAAGGATTACTGTAGTACCTTTTTGATCTTTTATTTATTTTTTATCCAGTCAAGAGATCAAACACACTGACTCACTTATTAATCTCCCATTACTTCCGGGTACATGTGAAAAAAGAAGTGGTGTTTATAAGATCACTTAATATTTTGTAAGATCACCTCTCCTTTCTCTCTCTCTCTTACTCTCTCTCTCTCCCTTTCTCTCCTTTTTTCATAATTCGTTGTCGCAAAATTCTACGTGTTAGCTAATTCGCTCTGCCAAAAAATCCACGTGGCGCGTCAGCTTGCCACGTGGATTTTATTTTTTCACGTTTTGAAAAACGTGGATTTTTTCTTCACGTTTTTATGACAAAAACGTGAATTTTTTTTGAAAAACATTTGCACAATAGCCTAATGGGTTACGTGTCAGCAATCGCGCTCTAGTGAACCGCCGTCTATTTAGCTGCTTACTTTATTTCCGATGACTGAGTATCAAATGTTTTTGAAAAATTTGGCGCGCGCTGTAGGTCAGAAATAGCTATTGTGCGGAGTTTGGGACCCTCCAATGTCCTGTACCTTAACTGAACGTTTGATACTCAGCCCCAAGGTACGCAGCGAAATTGTCCAAACTTGAACGTACAGACGTTTTTCCCCCGAAAATCTAGCGGTACGCGAGTACCTATCTAGGCAGGCAAAAAATGTGTTTTCTACAGTACCCGGAACCCGGTTTTTTTGTGACGAGAAACCCACGTTGTCCACGTGAATGCAGACACACGCAGGCGTTTATCAGTTCTTCTTGAGACATTTTACGGGTGGTCTTTAATCAGAAACACATTAGAGAGAAATGGAAAGACTGGTAGTTATCAAATACAGGTTGCTGCTAAAAATCTATGGCTACCGTAACCCAGATCGGTACTAATCCTTGATCCAAAGTGCAAAAACCAAAAAATTGGGGTTAACCGAGGCTTCTTTACTACCTACCCACTGACATGGCATACCCGGTCCCATGGTTCATGGAATTTTTTGGGTGCTCCCGAAGACATAGTCATATTTTTCTTACAAACTGAATTCCATCCCGATCGTCGAAATAACGCATACCGGTCCAAAGGGTCCCATCATAAATACTACGGGTCCTACTTGTGAGCCCTACCTATAGGTCCCATTATGAATTTTATGACACATACTATAGGTTCTATAGGCTCTACATTTGGGCCCTTCCTATGAGTCTCATGCGTTCTACCTTTGTGTCCAACATATGGGTTTTGTAGGTCTGACCTATATATTCCATCATGGGTCCTACTATGGGTCCTACTTATAGGTCCTACGTGACCTACCTATGGGTCCCATAATAAATTTTATGAGCCCCACTATAGGTCCTATAGGCCCTATAAATAGGCCCTACCTATATGTACCACCTATGAGTTTTATGCGGCCTACCTTTGTGCTCTACCTATGGGTCTCACTATGGGTCCTACTTATTGGGTATACCTTTGAGGTTTACCTATGGGCCCTGCTATGGGTCCTATATGTTCTACCTATAGGTTAAACCTAAACCTATGAGTCTTACCTACGGGTCCCATCATAAGAGTCCTACCTAAGTGTCCTACCTACATATGGGTCCAATATGGGCCTCATGGACCTTACAGGTCCCTAGGCGAATGGGCCCCCCAAAGGGTACCTGGTGTTCTTTTAGGTTCTTGCTCACCCTTAATTCTGTGATTTCTTGATTTTCAAACCCTAACCAATTAGTCCTCTTCTCAGAATAAAACGATGACAATCTAATTGGCGGACGTGATTCTAGTGATCTGATCCTTGGAAAGGCCTACGTGACGATGATTACTGTAGAAGAGAGAGAGAGAGAGAAGTGTTTGTGTTGATTAAGGGAACAAAGTACTGATATCATATTTGTTTATGATGATCAACTTTTTTCCATCTACCCCCCCCCCCCCCCCATTCATAACATTCCTGACCTCTTCTCCCGAAGAGAGAGAGAAAGAGAGAGCAAAGCACTCTGTCTGTGGCAAAGTGTAAAAATCTCGATTGCAATTTGAGATCGGTGTGTGACGTAATAGACGAGAAAGAGCAAAAATCTGTTCCTTCGTAGTTGAAAAGTGCAGAAATCGAGGTTCAGGAGCGTTTTTTCACCGCTAAAATCGTTTTTCAGATGTGCAAAAACCTAAATACGGTAGAAGGGTTCGAACCTGAGCAATATTAGAACCAAGGACATCCCTGTTATCCACTGAGCCACCTAGGCAGGCGCGGAGTCCTCCCAGTTTGGGCGCCGCCGCCGCGCCTGCCTAGATGGCTCAGTGGATAGCAGGGATGCCCTTGGTTCCAAAATTGCTCAGGTTCGAACCCTCTAAGGGTATTTAGGTTTTTGCACACCGCAAAAATGTTTTAGACCACATAATTCTTGGTTTACGACGGTTTTTCTTGAAAAACCACACCTAAAATGTCCGGAATTTTGTCTGGGGGCAAAGTGCCATTTGGAATTACATGTGAATTACATCGTTCGATGTAATAGTAGACTCCAGAAAATGATAAGGGGGGGGGGTCAACTGATTAGTATCAGAATTTATGATGTGACTGAGTCAAATGGAAATCAGTCGAATGGGTGAGAATTGAAAGAAAACGTGATGATTGATGACATTTCCGGAGACAGCGCGCTTTTTGAGGTACTGTAGTAATATTCGGAAGTGATTTTTGATATTTTGAACCCAATTTTTGGTCGGTCATCGTCTTGTTTTTTGAGGGAAGGTCTACACTTGTGATTTTTTTTGAAATAGTGCATTGGAGTCTACTGTAGGTCATCTGCCACGTGTTTTTTGAAATTCATTTAAAAAATCCGAAATTGTCACATTTTTGAAATTTGAAATTTCAAGTCCAAAATTTTTTTGTGGATTTTTCGAAATTTTTTTCTTTGGTCCGATGTGTTTTTCTCTTTCAAATATTTTTCTCTCTTGGCTCATCCTTCGAAAATTGCTCTGAATAGGTGAAAATAGCGAAAAACTAGAATAACCCGAAGCCAAGCGTGTACTCCTCTCGGACAACTTTTTTTGGTTTTTTCGAAAATTTTGTATTTTAAAAAGTCGTTTCCAGCTTTTTCGGAATAGATTGTAGAAAATAAATTGAAAAATAGAAAAACTACAATTTTCCAGTCTTCAAATTTTTTTTTTGAAATTATGTTTTCGTAAAAAAAATTTTTTCGGTTTTTCAAAATTTTAAATTCTTATCCGATGTGATTTTGTCTCCTGATTATTTTCCTCTCTTGGCCCAACCCTTGAAAATCGCTCTAAACCAGTGAAAATAAGAAAAAACCGAAACTACCCGTGTACTCCTCTCGGACAAAATTTCTTGAATTTTTTGGAAATTAAATTTTTTTTTCAAATTTTTTTAGCGTTAAAAAATCTTGCAAAAAAGGAGAAATCTAATTTCCAAGAAAAATGGGGAAAGTTGTCCTCGAGGAGTACAAATCTGTATTCGAAATTCTAAGATCATTCGTCGAAGAAATGAGTGTGTGCAGAGATCATTGTAGTCTCACATGAAGAAAGTGATGATGACAAACTATTCGTCCTCCTTCTCTCTCTTCCTTCTCTCTCTCTCTCTCTCTCTCTCTCTTCCTTCCTTCTTGCAAGAAACTGTCATATCACACCATCGGAATTGCTGATTATCACGTAGGCCTCCTACGTGACTTTCGGCACGAACTGTATATGGGGCGGGGCAGTAGACGGAAGAACACATGAATCGTCGAAAGTGTTTTGATAATTGTCTCGTAGACACCAAATCACTTTATATATAAAGTGTCGATAGAAGGTTTCGATATATGTTTATATTTTCGTGTGTTGTCTTCTCTTTTTCTAGAATAGAAGAACATTGGTTTCTTCGCGAAATTTTATTTTTAACGGTCTAGAAATGGTGGCTGTCTCTTATAGTTTCTTTAAAATAATCTTTCTCGTTAAAAAATAATTTTTTTCATTAAAAAAAATTATATTTCTATATTTTTTCTTAATATGCTTATAATCAGTCTAAAAGCTAAATAGGAAATTTCAATTTTCGCTGGTAGCTCATCGATGTGTCCTTTATAGGTTACTGTAGTAGTAAGCTCATAGAATAGTCGATTTTTCGGGTTCCACAGTGTTTTATGGGTTTTTGGAGCGATAGGCTTACGGTATGTCACCGGTAGGTTAGGCTCGAAAAATTTTTCGAAAAAAAATTTTTTTTTTCAAAAAAAAATTTACGGTATCTCATCAGTAGGTTAGGCTCACTTTTTTTCAAAAGTGTAGTAAAATTATTTTTTTTAGGTAGACTATCTTAATTTCAGGGTTACTGTAGGTAGCATTTTTTTTCTGTCAATGACACCTCAACAACTAAAAAAGTCACCTCCTTTTCTTCTCCATTTCCCCCCTATCACCGTGTCCATTCTGATCATTCATTCATTCACACAATTCGATTCACAATTGTCACGTTCACCTTCTTTTCTTCTTCTTGAAATAAAAGAAAAAATGTCTTTTTTTGAACTTTTCTCTCTATTTTTTGTCTGATAAGGGTTAGTCAGCAGAGAATGAGAAAAGAGATCTAAAAGTTCGAGGAAAATGTAATTTTTTGATCTCTGAGAGGTACGGTAGTCTAGAGAAACCAGAAAATTCTGAATATTAAGTTTTAGAGGAATTTCCGAATTTTTCAAGATTTCAAACTACAGTAATCTTTCGAATGAAGTTTTTGAATGAGGTTTTTAGAAAAATCGATTTGAAAATCCTCCCTCTTTAATTTTTTAGGTTATTTCTATCGTAATCAGTTTTTGGAAAAAAATTTAAAATTTTTTAAAAAATCGACAAAAAAACCAATTTTCAAAATTAACCTACCGGTAGCCTAATGTTAACCTTACCAGAATTTTAATTTACGCTTTCCAAAACTTTTCAAAATTGCCCCAAAAAACTCCAAAAAAGCCCCTTGGGACCCTTAAACCGCCCGAAACCGTAACCTCTAGGGGTGGCCTATTACGCCCAAAATTAAAAAATTCCTCTAATTAATTTTCTTTGCCAAATTCTATAATAGCTAAAAAATGATTACCTTGCAAGAAGCCCCGCCCCCTTTTGTGCAACCTCTACACAGATCAAAGTATCAGTATCCGGTTCTCTCTCTCTTCCTCCTGTCTATCCCTTCAAGACGCTCCGCCCCCTTTTCATGCCTCCTACACGTGATTATTGTGGTTTCATCTATCGCATCTTGATCTCTCTCTCTCTCTCTCTCTCTCTCTCTCTCTCTCTCTCTCTCTCTCTCTCTCTCATCTCTCAAATATTTTGTTCTTCTGCAGATACGTATATGTCATCATCGCCAACCCACACTGCCACCCTTCTAATCATGGAACGACTCAGTGAAGTACGAATGTACTCGGCCCCCTCCTCCTCGATCTTCAACGCCAATCTGACCACGTGTCTGACGGCTGCCCTCACACCGGACACCCTTCGAACCGCCCTCAGCCCCCTTCTAGCATGGATCACTTTGGTAAGCACTTTTTTTCTTGAAACTTGAAAAAAAAAATTTCCTAAAAATGGGTACAGTATGTCTAAAAGATCACTATCTGCAAACCATTCATCAAAAAAAAAAGAAAATGATAAGCTACGTGATTTTGGGAACTTTTCCTGCATTTCGTCTGACCAGCGATAATGAATGGGCGAAGAGGAAACTAGTTTTTTGTCGGAAACAGTAATCTACAGTAATCTAGATATTGCGACCGAAAAATAGCGGTTTAAAGTTCAAAAAACCGGCCTAAAAAAATTTTTCGAAAAATTATCGGTGACCTATCTTTAGCCTCCCAGTAGCCTGCCTCCAAAAACTTCGAAAAACAAAAAAAAATCAAAAAAACTCAAAAAAGCACCCTGAAACCAATAAAACACCAAAAACCGTAATTTCTAGTGATGGCCTACCGGTGACCTACCAGTAACCCCTCGAAATTTCTAAAAACTTCCAAAAAGGGATTTTTCGGTTTTTTTCTCTGGTGAAAAAACTCATAATTTTATAGATATACAGAATATTTTTTAAGCAAATCATCAAAAAAAATACCGGTACTTAACCTACAGTAACCTGTCGGTGACCTACCAGAGCAAAGTAGACCTACCTAGAACCTACCTATCGGTACCTACCGGGGACCCGCTTTGGATTTTTAGCCTTCCGTGAGCTTACTGTATAGCTACCGGGAACCTACCATAGACCTATGGTGGCCTATACCGCGAAATTTCAAAACTTTCGAAATAAATTTTTTTAATCAGTAAGTCACCCAAAAAATCTGAAAAAATCGCAGAACACCTATCTGGGACCTACCGGTAGCCTTCCGTGGGTATACTGTAGAATTACCGAGAACTTACGGATGACCTATCGTAGACCCTAAAGCCCAAAACTTTTAGCTTACCGAGAACAATAACATATACCTAAAAATTCCAAAACTCCCCTAAACAACCCCTAAATTCCAGGTAATCATCGGAACCCTCTCCCCGGTCAGCATCTTCTCCGGCCTGAGTCTCAAACGATCCACAAAAGAGCTTCTATCAGAAAGATCCTCAAAACTCGATGTTCTCGATATTTTCCGATTCATTGCAATCCTTTGGGTAATGCTTAATCACACTGGATCAGAAGGTCGAATCGATATTCTGGAGAGACTCCCGTCGGCTGATGCGTTCAAAAGTGCAATGCACAATCACCCTGTATTTGGAGCCCTTATGGGTAACTCCGCATTGGGTGTCGAGATATTTCTAGTGCTTTCTGGACTTTTGGCTGCTAGATCATGGCTTCGAAAAGCGGACGACCCATTTTTCCTCCACTGGAAATCATTTATCACCCGGAGACTCCTCCGTCTAGCTCCCTCAATGTTCATATTCGTCTACATTGCCGCCGGCCCAATTATGGAGGCCCTTCTTCCAAGATACTCGTCTTCAATGGTCTCCGCATGTGGATTCTGGGGTATTCTATCCCACGTGACATTCACTTCCAACTGGCAATCCACCCCGACTTGTATGGGATACTTATGGTACCTGGGACTCGATATGCAGTTGTATATGGTCGCGCCGGTATTCCTTAACCTCCTTCATAAATCCCCCAGACAAGGAGCCCTTTTGACTTTTGCCACTATCATCGGATCGATGTTCGTCCGTGCGGGTTACTGTACCGCCTATGGTACCTGCAATAAAAGCGACGTGGACATCCCATTCATCTCCTATCCAGGACAGGATGCAGAGACTCTTAAAGGAATCTACGCTGGATTATGGGATATGTACTCAAGACCCTATACTAAATGTGGACCATTTTTAGTTGGATTACTATTGGGATACATTACCACAGCTACTCAGGTTAGTTTTTTTGTTAGCATGAGCAACAAAAATATTTTTTTCCAGTACACAATGTCCCCTACCAACTCCAAGACCCTATTCCGCTCGAGTCTCTTCTTTGCGATCGCCACAATTTACGCAATCCTTCCGGAGTACTGGAACCCGGACGCAGGGAATACTGTATACAATACCATCTACACTGCAGTCTTCCGAACCGTTTTCGCCTTGGCTATCGCTGGAATGATCGCCGCGTTGTATTTTAGACAAGAATAGTGAGTTTTTAAATTTTGGTCTAGTTTGAAATGAGCAATTTGGGGGTTTTAAATTGATGCTAGGAGAATTTAGATTTTAAATTCAGATCCCTGACCCCAGATTACCCCTATCTAACATTTTCCTATATTCGAAACCCTCATTTTTGGATTTTCTTATTTTTAAGCTGAGCAATTTTAGGGTTTGAAATCATCCGGGACGGTTTTTGACGTCAAATTCAAGCTCCTAATGCTATTTTACCCCTATCTAGCATTTTCGGAGACTTGAATCCCTCATTTTTGAGTTTTCTGTATTTTTCCGTAAGTGTCTCGGTGTCTACACACAATCAAAATTACAGTAGTCTAAAAGACTTCAAAAAATAGCTAGAAGCCCTAGGAAAAGCTGACTAGGGGTAGTTTTCGGTGGGGAATTCGAAAATGATCTCAAAAATATTGTCCGAGAGGACTACACGGAGGAATTTAGAGTTTTCACTTTTTTCAAGTTTTTAAACCAATTTTCGAGAGTTGTAGCAAGAGAAAAAAATGATCAGAATTCAAAACTTTATTTATTCAAACCAAAAAATTCTGTAATTTCAAAAAAAAAATTTTCAGCCGACCAACACACCCAATCTTTGCAATGCTGGCAAAACTCACCTACAACGCCTATCTATTGCACATGCCAGTCGTCTACATCTTCAACTGGCTTCCATTCCTCCAGACGGCCACTTCTCCTATCCATCTGATCCTCGTGCTCCCATTCGTCGCCATTCTCTCATTCCTCGCCGCCCTTTTATTCTATCTCTTCGTCGAATCACCCATCGGCCACCTGACGTCACAGTATGCCACGCGACTCGGATTATAAATATTTGGAGATTCTCAGAATCAGCTTTATTCATTTAGGCCACGCCCCCCTTCCTGTAACGTGTACCTATGTACAGTACTCTCTTTTGGTGCTATTTTCCGATGATTATACGGGTTTTGTTATTTTTTTGAGTCATTTGATGATTATAAATTATTTTATTTTATTTTAAATATTTCAAACACGACCTTCCCTTCACTACAAAAATTCAAATCTCATTTTCCCGCCAAATATGACTGAACTGTAGTTTTACGTAAACACGTCACGTCACTTTGCAGAAAAAATTTTTTCAACCGAAAAATCGTTAAAAAGCAGCAAAAATGAGAAAATAAGAGCTGAATTAAATAAAATAATTTTTTTACAATGAAAAAAATATTTTAACAGGCTCCACCCCCTCTATCGATATTTTTTGAAGTTTTTCTAAAAACATGCAAAAATTATTTTTTGCTTTTGTATGACTGAAATTTTGTCTATTTCGAATATATCATCCGTCACGTCGCAGAAAAAATTTTTTTCAACCGAAAAATCGTTATTATCGATTCATAAAAATCGCCCGAGACAGACTTGTAAAATTTGGGCCGGGCCGGGCTTGGGCAAAATTCTTAAGGCCCGGCCCCGCGCGGAGGGCCCGGAAGAAAAAATGACCCCTTTTCGAGCCAATTTTTCGACCTTTTTTTGGCTAAAAAGTGTTCAAAATGACTTTTTCTCTAACGATATTCCAAACTTTTGCCAATGCGCGCAATTTAAGATAGGAAATCAACAAAAAAAGGCGATTTTTTTAAATCGATAATAAAAAGCAGCAAAAATGAGGAAACAAGAGCTGAATAAATTTTTTAAAATTATTTTTTTAATTTTTTAAAATAAATTTTTTTACAATGAAAAATCGTTAAAAAGCAGCAAAAATGAGAGAACAAGAGCTGAATTAAATAAAATAAATTTTTTTATAATGAAAAAATTTTTCGCCATTTTTAATTTTTTCTAAAACATGCAAAAATTATTTTTTGCATTTTTATGACTGAAATTTTGTCTATTTCACGAATATATCATCCGAAATTTGATTTGAATTCTTTAGCGCCACTCTTACAGCGATTTTCGAAAAGTTCAAAGAAAATCTCAAAAAGGGTGTACTTCTTAGCCACCTGCAACTAAGTCAGCTACAGATGTGGATCTTCTACGCCACGAAGAGGCGAAGTACGTGTAGAAGAAAAGAGCCATACCAAGACTCTGGCAACCAACCTTTTCGACGATTCCGGACTCGTCTACTCAAGTTAATCGCATCCATAACTGAACCACTGAGAATTCAGAATGGAGGGCAAACCAGTAGCTTTAGAGAAGACACAACACAACAAAACCCAGCTAAAAAAGAGAAAGCAATCCCTCCGTCGCCGGTCTTTAGAGAAAACCATCCAACAAAACCCAGCTAAGATTTCTCCGCGAGCTTTAGGAGTAGTTCGCTCAACAAAGCGGCCTAGGCTAAGAAGGAAAACGCCACTCTTTCCGCGAGCTTTAGTGAAGATCCGCTCAACAAAACCCAGCTAAGAAATGGAATGGTTCCAGACTCCTGAAGGGGCCTGGCCATCGTACCCCGAGAGGTACGGTACTGGAGGTCTGTCTCTGTATACTCTCTCAATGGTCTAGCCTGCCCGAGATGAGAAAGCCGCCCGGAAAGAAGTCTAGTCACTTCTACCTACGTGAGACACCGTACTTCTTGGCCACCAAGGAACAACAAGGCAATAAGGGACTAGCAAATCACCGAGTGTCCTGATGTTGGATCTTCTACGCCACGGAGAGGCGAAGTACGTGTAGAAGGTGTGAGAGTGGGTTGGTTTTTATGAATAAAACTCACATAAATTGCCAGGAAACCACCTTGAGTTTCGAAACTATCCAAGCAGGCGTTGTTTCGGGAGGATTGGGTGTGGAGGAATCTGAAAAATCGGAATTCGAAAAAAAGAAAAATTAAAATTGAGTCTTACCCATTATAACTTTCTTGAGGATTGCGCCAGTTTCCAGGTCGCTGAGCTTGTTCCGGTTGGTGTCACAGTGACTCGGCTTGCACCGGTTGGTGTTCCAGTCAGGTCAGTTAGAAGATATTAAAATAAATAGTGGGCCAAAGAACCCAAAATATCGAAAAAAGAAAAAAAAAGTCGATAACAGACAAGGAAAGAGAAAAGATACGACTGACGACAGACAAACTACGTGAAGGGGGTGCGCGGAACGGTAAGATAGCTCCTGGGAAAATAAAAAAATACGAAAACGAAGAGAAAAACAACACGATCTGTTTCATGCTCTTGAGAAGTGACTAGGAAATTTAAGCGAATCGTTAGAAGAGAGTCATGTATGAAATCAGGCAAAGTTAAAGTGATAGGAAGATCAGGTGTCATTTTCTGCAGGATACTTCGGGATATTTCAATTACAAAATTACAACAAAAGTACAGGATTTCTTATCAAAATACTAAATGAGAGAGGAAGCAGAAGCTTGATGAGGTCAGTTAGAAAGGCTGATTAGAATAGTTAGGAAGCCCACGAACCCAAAATAACCCAATAAGAAGAAATTCAATAAAAGACAAAAAAAAGAGAAGAGACAGATCGGACGATAGACAGACTACGTGGAAAGGGGTGGAGAAAAGGTCGCCTATGGGAAGAAAAAAAATCCATAAACACACAATTGGCGGGAAAACATGGGATTTGAAATTTAGCTCTTGGGAAGTGACGTGGCTATTCAAGGGTTGCAGAGGACGCAGAAACTTGATGAGGTTAATTAGAAGCGCTGATTAGAATAGCTAGGAAGCCTACAAACTCTAAAATAGAAAATTGGAAAAAATCAATAAAAAATTAGGGAAAAGAGACACTAATGACAATAGACAGACTACGTGGAAGGGGGCGGAGGCATGGTACGCGGGAAGAACACAAGATTTGAAATTTTCCTCTTGGGAAGTGACGTGGCAATTCCAGTGAAATGATCATACGGGATTTTTCTGAGGTGATGATGATTTCAGATTCTGCAAAATGTCTCGAGAAAGTCAAGTTTTTCTGGGTTTTCAGTACTGACTTACTTATCAAGTTTCTTGGTGAGGTGAACGCAGAGGTTGCAAAGGACGCTGATGGTCAGCTAAAAAAGCTGATCATAAAAAAAAGAGCCTACAAACTCTAGAAAACAAAAATGGAAAAAAATCAATAAAAAATGAGGGATAGTACTGACGATAGACAGTGGAAGGGGGCGGAGATTTGGTGCGCGGGAAGAACACAAGATTTGAAATTTTCCTCTTGGGAAGTGGGTATCTTGGAGTAGGATTTTGAAAAATGGCTGTAACTCGACTCAAAACGCTCGAAATGTCTCCAAATTTTGATTAGAATGGATTTCGAAAAAATATCCGATCGATTGGAAAATAATTTTTTTGACTGGGTAAGAAGGGAACAGTTTTTTGGGACCACTTGACGTTCAAAAATCGATTTTTACGGGACAGAAAAGAAGGTAAAAAGACTCACCGTATATACTAGTTCCATGTACGAGCAGCTTTCCGTCGGAAAGTAGCAGTGTCGAGGCACTGAGCCGAATTTTCGGGTCGCTGAGGCATCCGTCCTGGTCGCCGATGGTACTGCTCTCCGAGTCGCTGATTCCGCCATCTGAGTCGCTGAACCTCCATCCCAGCCGCTAAACCAAAATGTCCTGGATCTCCTATAATTTAAAAAAGATTGAGAGTGTGTACTTCTTAGCCACCTGGTCGCCCACAGTGTTGATCTTCTACGCCACGAAGAGGCGAAGTACGTGTAGAAGAAACCGAACTTAGTGCCGCTTCACGCTACCGAAACAGGCGGGGCTCCATAAGTCAAGCCATGTCAGGACTGCCTGACACGACGGAGCAACAGAGAAGGCCTGGTGCTCATCGGGCTAGTCCCGACTCGCACAGCTCGAAGGAATGTCATTGCCGCTTCAAGAGATACTCGAAACAGGCTGAGCTTTAAAAGGAAAGAACGAATCTTAGTGCCGCTTCACGCTACCGAAACAGGCTGGCTCAAAAGTTAGGGCACAGTCAGGACTACCCGACCGGCTGAGCGAGGACCGGATACTCAGTGCCGCTTCACGCTACCGAAACAGGCTGGGGTTCTCTCGAGGACCAAAACTACACCGCTCAGGACTACCCGACTGGCGAAACAGAAGAGAGAACCCGAAGAATGACTGGAAACGAGGCCTTATATAGGGGCAAAAGGGGCGGGGCTTGGTGGTTCGCGCACTGGGGTAGGTCAAATGGAGAACAATGGGCCTCGTCTGCGTCTCTCTCGGTCTCCACACTCTCTAGTTATGGATTTTCTTCGTTCTGTGCAGAAACGTGAAGAATCCCAGAAGATTCCCGGGGGAAAAGATCAAAATAACAATTTCGAATGGGATTTTCGAATTTCTACATAAAAATCAATGAGTTTGGAGATTCTGAGGCTTCATTGAAGGCCAAAAAAAGCTTCATACTTGGAAAAAACCCGAGAGAAGAAAAAAGGTCAAATCGATGTGAACAAAAAGGATATTCGTTAAAGGAAGACTAAAATGGAAATCAATAATTTGACATTAAATGTAGTTTTTCATTCTGAATATATTTTCAGTTGATAATTTTTTCTGGAAACGCCTCCAAAAGGCTTAAAATCGCCTTGAAATAGGGAGATTTGATTATTATGGAAGAGTTTTTTGCAAATTCGGCCACGGGGTTTTGGACCACTTCACTCGCTATTTTTCAAATTTTTTCAAAGTTTTTAGTCTGATAATGAGAAAATATATTTAATAAAAGCATAGTTGCGGTCCGAAACCCCGTGGCCGAGGTTGCAAAAAACTCTTCCACCAAAATCATATCTCCCCCATTTCAAACCGATTTTCAAGCCATTAAGAGACATTTTCAGAGAAAGTTGTCAACAAAAAAAGTGTTCAGAATTCAAAAATACATCTGAAAACTTATTTTTTATGTTCCAGTTCAGACCTTCTTCACAGTTCTGGGCTCCTGTGTTCTAGATGAAAGATCACATATTCTTTCAACAATGAGCATGTTATCAGAAAAATCCCATAGTTCAACAATTTGTTTTTTTCAAGTTTTCATCTTTTTTTTTGCTCAATCAACTTTTTTAGGCGCTCAAAACTTTGTCTAAAAATTTTAGATCGATTCAACAATTTTCAAAAGAGCTAAAAACAGTTTACAAATACCTTCTTGGCCAGTACTGCATTTTACATACATAAACTAGCCTGGCCGCCATCACTCGCTACGCTCGTTCCGGCGGCCAGGCCAGACGCGTTCCGCGTGTTGAGCTTTTTGTATTCAAATCTCTTTAATCATGAACCCATTCCTCTAAAAATACCGAACAGAACTTTTTTCAACACCCCACAAACCCCTTTTTCATTTTCATATTGCCTCGCGCGCGCGAGCGGAGTGGGGGACCTATAGAAATGCAGCGACTGACATGGAAACGGGCTCGCGATGGCCACTATTGTTTACGTGTAGACGACCACTTTGCTCCTGGGAAGGTGAAAATTTAGTGCTGAAAAAGCACTAAAATGGCCATAAAAAATTTAAAAATTCACATTTTTGAAATCGGAAAGAAGGGGGTAGTAGTGGTGAACTTTTCCTATCTTCTGGTCAAAAAATTATGAAAATCGGTCAGGTGGGAGCTGAGAAACTGCTTCGGACATGCGGACACACGCACACACACACACACACACAAAACATGTCGACCTCATACTTTCGCAGTTTAAGAGAGAGGGCAGAAGAGGAGGTACCTGAACTTCAAGAAAAAAATTTTATTTTCCAAAAAAAAACTATTTTTGTCCAAAATAACAAAACAAGTCTTGACCCCCCAAAATAACAAAAAAATGACGAAACAAAGCGAAAATAGAATTAATATGCTTTTGTTGCCACGTGGTATCCCGCTGTGGCAAATAGCTATGGAAGGGGGTTCTAAACTTTAATAGTGACAACATCATCATCTTGTTTTCTATTTCCTTCCCCTATGACCTTCACCCTCTCTCTCTGTGTTGATTAAAATCGAACGTGATCATCTTCATCACCTGTCTCTCTCTCTCTCTCTCTCTCTCTCTCTCATTCATATAAGACAGTCTCTCTCTCTATGCGCAAAGTCCCGCCACACATTTTTCTCGTTTTTTAATACTTTGTTGTAAAAAATCTTTATTTTCCTCTCCTTTCCCCCTTCTACTATCGACACGTCTTCATTTCATTTGTTGGGTTTTCTTCCCAATTTTTGTATCATGAAGACCTATCTTTCAGTATTTCTATTATTAGCTGTTTTAGAATTAGAAGGTTAGTTTTGAGGGTTTTAGGGTTGAAAGATTGAAAGGGGCGTGGCCTAGTTTCGAGGATCAATTTTAATAGAGTTTTTGAAATTAGGCTTGAGCCTCTAGACACTAAATAAAAATCCCGAAAATGTTATCCGAGAGGAGTACACCTAATTATGAATGTAGAAAGGGGCGTGGCCTGATTAGATTTTTTGAATTGAAAAAAAAGGTTTCGTAGGTTAAGCCTAAGCCTAGGCCTAAAATTTTAGCCTAATAACGAAAATTTAAGTTCCGAACTTTTAGCCGGTAGGTCACCAATAGGTGAGGTAAGTCTAGAATTAAGGGTGTAGATCAGAAAGTTAAAAAGGGGCGTGGCCTATTTTAAATAGATTTTTTAAAGTTTTCAAAAAATGTTTCATAGGTTAAGCCTAAGCCTATACCTGAAATTTTAGCTCAATAACAAAACCTGAAATTCGAATTTATTTTTTCAAAAAATTTTTTTTCAAATTTTTCAAAGCCAAGAATTTTTCAAAGTCAAGGCGTGCTTAGTCTAGGATTTGGAAATTGGTTACCAAAATTTTAAAAGAAAAAGGGGGCGTGGCTTAATGATTTTTCAAACACATTTCGGATTTTTTTAAAAAGTTAAGCCTAAGCCTAACATTTACTTCCCACCGGTATGATCTCGATAGGCTACTGGTGGGCTACCAAGCTTCTAGCTGCTTCAACGAAAAATGCCAAAAAACATTGTCTTCTCAACCCTCCATCCTAATTACAGTATCCGCTTCCATGGACCGTGAGCACCTGTTAAAACTCGCATGTGCCCGGAACCCGGATCTAGAGATGTGTGAACAGATCAAGGAACGAAGTGCACGGGATTCCAAAGCATTAGAAAGTGAGTGTAATATCTCTCCCAAAACTAGTCCCTATCCTAGTGTAATCAATGTTTCAGTGGTCGAACCTCCCCCATTACCCCCCACGATGAAAAGAAGAGCGATTCGACCGGCAGCCAATGATGAGAATTCTGAGCAGAAGCCAGTGGTAAAGGGTGCTCTTTTAATAAAGTCAACTTATTTTTTTTACAGAGGTACCGAGCCCTGTCTGCCGAAGAGGTGCGGATCCTTCAAACGAAGTGTGCCAGGGTGGGACCACTTGTTCAGAAACACTGTCAACCGAAGAAAACGTCGGCAAGGAATGCTGGAAGATGTGCGGCATACTTCAGAGACTGCGCCCCGTTCATTGAAAAGAGTGATCCTCTTGCAGCCATTGCTAACTCTTTTAATTCAGGGGTAAGTCTTTGGGGGTGAAAGATAAAAAGAAACGGTAAAGCGGACGTTGCTCAGCTTAGATTTCTGCGCGTTTTGTTAGTTGACAGTTTTCTGATAGCTTTAGTGTGAAGCGAGATATTAGAGACGCAGAGAAAAGAAAAGGCTAGAGCGTCTGTGTCTCTGGGAAGCGTGCAGCTTTGAAGAGCCATATCTTGCTCAGCGTTAAAGCTATCAAAATTTTGTCAACTAATAAAATATGCAAAATGTTAAGCTGAGCAAGTCGCTAGTTGAGTAAAAATTGATAGCTCTTACGGGAAGCGAGATAGAAACGGTTAAAGTTGCCCTTTTTCCAAGCGCGCAAAACTTCAAGCGCGCATAACTCGCTAACCATTAGAGCTATCAAAATACTTTTAACTAATAAAATACGCAAAATTTTAAGCTGAGCAACTTTCTAGTTGACAACTTTCCTCTATCATACACTCTACTTGACTTATAAACAACTTTCCAAATGACTATTTTTCTCTATCCCAACCCTTTCTTTACAGGTAAACATTAACCTGGCCAACGTCGACGTCAAAGGAATCCCGTACTACCCAGTAAACGAGGAAGGAGCCGTTGGCGTCGGACTCGGGTTAGGCATTCCATTCGGCTCCTATGGAGGTGGATTCTCGAATTCCGTTGGTGTACGAGACTATTTCCACGGTGACCAGGAAGTTGGCGCCAATTGGTATGATGGCATGTACGGATATAAGGTAACATGAGAGAATGGGTCTCGTTAATCATGAGCAAGAATTCAGAATCACTGGAACATTCCACTCGTCCAATCCCTAGGTGTCGAAGGAGGTCAACACAATACAGTATCCTTCCCTCTACACGGAAAAGATGCGGGTAACCTGAAAGTGGACAATGGGTACGGTGTCGGAGGCTACTATCAACAGAACGATCATGTCGGGGTTAACTATAAATCCGGTGACGTTCGACACACTTTCGGGGTCAGCTCCCCGTTCGTTGGCGCCGGTTTTCAGACAGGACAAGCGGTGGCGTTCCCCGGATTAGACGTTTGGGAGAGGGCATTGGGGTAGGGGGTACTCGGATAATGTGTATGTATATATTAGTTGTTGTTTTATTCAATTTTTTCATAATAAAAGAAAACCACTCGACGATTCGATTCTCTCGGGGAAATGCAAAATACACATAATTTCTGAAACGACAAGAATTGGTGACCCCTAAGCTGCCCTTCTATTAGGGGGTTTCAATCTACAACTATTATATTATGAACGGAAGTCAGATGCTGCTGGAGGTGATCGGAACGGGAGAATTGGCGGTCACAGCAATTGCAAGCGAATCTGGAATTTTTGGAGTTTTTGTAGTTTTTGTAGTCTTAGGCTTAGGCTTAAATGTCTAGGCAGTCTCAGTCTTAGGCTTAGGCTTAGGTGCCAAGGTAGTTTTAGGCTTAGGCTTAAGTGCCAAGCTAGTCTTGGTCTTAGGCTTAGGCTTAGGTGCCTAGGTAGTCTCTGTCTTAGGCTTAGGCTTAGGTGCCAAAGTAGTCTTAGGCTTAGGCTTAGGTGCCAAAGTAGTCTCAGTCTTAGGCTTAGGCGTAGGTGCCAAGGTAGTTCCAGTCTTAGGCTTAGGCTTAGGTGCCAAGTTAGTCTCAGTCTTAGGCTTAGGCTTAGGTGCCAAGATGTCCTAACTAGGTAAGTGATAGTTTTTGTAGTTTTTGTAGTTATTGCAGTCTATTTTTTCATCACCCACCTATACTCTTTCGTATGAGTTCTCTTGTGTCGAATCAACTGATCACTCCTATCAAATCGCTTCCCACAATCATACCAATCGCAGACGAACGGTCGATCGCCAGTGTGTTTTCTAAAAAAAATCTTGTTTTCTATATTCTCTCTCTCTCTCTCTCTCTCTCTCTCTCTCTTTCTCTCTCTTTCTCTCTCTCTCTCACCTCATATGTGCTCTCAAATGACTCGTCTTCTTATACGTCTTTCCACACCCGACAACACTACACAAATGAGTGTGTTGGGCACCGCGATCGCCATGTTTTCTGCAAACATCACTAATTTAGGGGGAAAAGGTTACACGCAGGGGTCCCATGACTCACCTTCTCTTATCGGTTAGATCATAGGGTTGGGAATGGCACACTTTTTTGGGGTAAAAAATTTAGAACGCTCATTTTTAATTATGCGAAAATCGTTTTTAGCGTGTGCAAAAACCCTAGGCCGGTACCTGAAGCCATTGAAGTCTTCTACCTACTGCGCCGCCCTAAGGCAGTGGCGCAGTGGGTTAAAGAGATTTCCGGTGTTCAAGAGGTCATAGGTTCAAACCCGGGAGGGCTCCTAGATTTTTGCCTAACCCTAAAAAACGCTTTTTGAGAAATTTTCCCACCTACCGTAACCCCCTTGGGGGGGCTCAATTTAATAGGCCCATTCGGCATTCCGTAAAACTCATTCCCGACGCCATTTAAATCCCCTCCCCCTATAGCAGCCCAAAACCCATAAATGGGTACCCCTCTTCAAAGAAAAAATACTCACATGGCTTTACAATTCGGGCATGTGCATCTCTCGCATTTTCTCCTCGCCGGCGGCGGGATCGTCTTCGTCGTCGAGAATTCCGATGAGCAAGAACTACTCGTCGGTGAGCCCGGTGGTGAAATGGACTGCTCCCACGGTCGAAAGAATTTTGTGGTGGTCATGAGAGAAGCCGCCAAATGACTTGGGGGGCAAACGGGAGGCGAAAAAATCTCTGTGGAGCCATCAGGGGGCGGAGCTGTTGGTACGGTGTGTCCTACCCTTCCCGCCCCCCAAATAACACGGATGGCTCCAGCGGCACGGCGTCTTTTGATGTTCTCTCCCTTCTTCTCCCCCTCTTAGCTTATCAGCAACGGCTCGCGAGGCGGTGGGGGGCGGCATCATAAAAGAGACGCCCGTAATCACCTTTTCCCCCCTCTCTTTCCCTCTCTTTTTTGACGAGGCTATTAATCAGAGTGTCCTTTTTTGATATAGACACCTTTTTTCGCCTTTTGACAGGCACAATATATATGGGAAGGTGGAGCAGTTAGGGGAGGGTGTACAGTACCCTTCGGACTCCGGGTTCGGGGAGTTTTTGGGAAAATTTGGCAGTGGGATGATTCAGTCAGCTTAGTTTTGAGTTATAGTAGCCTGGAAACTATGTGGGACCGAAGGAAACTTATTGAATTTGACTTTTTTTTGAATTTTTTGAAAATTCCAATTTTTTCAATTTTTTCCTGCTTTTATTAAAACCGGTATATCTCAATTTCTAGCTGAGTTTTTCAAATATTTTTGATTGCATCTTGCTCAGCTTAAAAAACTAAACATTTTTCTAGTTGACCACTTTTTGCTAGCTCCCAAATCAAGCGAGTTTATTGAAAACTTGGGTCTATTTTTAGAACCGTCATAACTCCCTTAAAATCAACGCTATCAAAAAAATTTAACTAATTAAATGTCTAGAATTTTAAGCTGAGCAAGATACTAGCTGATCATTTTTTAATCACTCTCCAGGTTAACGAGCTATAGCGGTTTAAAAAAAGTATACCCCCATGACCCTCAAGAGAAAAAGAGAGAGTGCAGAGAAAAAATATTGGAAAAAAAATCTCGGGAGACCGTCCAATAAAAAGGCTCAACGAGCTCGTCCCCCCCAATCAACCTGGCGATTAATGACCCGAGATATTTGAAAAGAGAGATGGAAATTCCGAAGCGAAGAGAGAGAAATGGACACATGTTCTTTTAATGAGGGCTCCACTGACTGCTCACATACATTTTGTACACTCTTTTTCAATATCAAGGCAGAGAGTGACAAATGCTCTTTTTTTGTTTCTCGAGAGAAGCGAAACGGATAGAAAATTGGGAATCAGAGAGGAGGAGGAGGAATGGGGTGGAATGCACTTTTAGACGGCCCCGGAGGTCTTGGGGTCGTTTGATTGGAAAAAGACGAGGGGGTCCGGAATTTTTTTTAGAGGAGTTTACGACTAGATTAGAACGGAACTATGGAATTAAGGCTCAAAAAAAAATTTTTTTTTGACCCATTTCAGAAAAATTTATGATTTTATACAGGTGACTCCACAGGTACCTTAATAGCTTCCTAGATTTTCTTTTTTTAACGTTTGATACTCAGCCAACCAAGGTAAGAAGCGAAATTCGAAGATTTGGTGGAGCGTCCTGAATAAACCTACAGTACCCAGCTAGCCGAGTAATAAATTTCATATGCAAGCCTCTTTCGGATGATAAGAACGGTTCATAAAATGCTTCCAACTGAAAGAAATTGATAAAAAGAGAGAAAGAGTTGCGAACTAATCATATACTTGCAACCGTGGCTTCTTCTTCTCCACTACCGACGCACACGCACACAGGGAAGCGACACACACGGAGGTTTCTTACGGGAGGCAAATTAAACTGGGGGGTTTCGAAAATGGGAAAAGAGGAATTTGAGAATTTATTTTTTACAGACTGAAAATATTTTTACAGACAATTTACAATTTACAGACTGAAAATAATTTTGAACCATCAATACAATATAAATTAGGCTCCGCCCTATGTTTTTTGATTTATCAACTTGTTTTATATTTTTAAAAATCAATTTTAGATTTTTTTGAACAAAAATAAATATTTCTGCATGATTAGTAAACATTTGATTAGGCTCCGCCCACTTTTTCGTTTTTCAAGATGTTTTTAGAAATCCATTTTCAAAGTTGTTATGCAAAAATATTTTTTGAACCACAAATAGAATTTCAATTAGGCTCCGCCCCCTTTTTTCTGATTTACCAACTTGTTTTATATTTCGAAAAATTAATATTTAGAGGTTGTTATGCAATAAATATATTACTTTTTTTGACTTTCCCATTTGTTCATTTTTTTATTAGTTGAAAATTTTGACAGTGCTAAAAATGCAAAAAAATATTTTTTGAACCACCAATTAATATGCTCCGCCCACTTTTTTCAATTTCGGACAGATTTTAACTTTTTGGAAACTAATTTTTAAACGCAGTTTAATTGTGTAAAACTAGGCGGTGCTTATAATCTGAAAAAAACCTTTCCCATCATTTTCATATTCTGACATGCTAATTATTCCGAATCATCAAACGTCTATCTTCCTTCAAACATTCATATCTGACACAAATGTCCTCTCTCTCACGCTTACCTACGTGTCTGTCAGATTGTTATCTCTACTCTTTCGGGATGTCTTTATTCCGTTCAAGGTTATCGGTTTGGGTGGTTTCCGCCCTATTCCTCCGTTCACAGTGAACATAGACGAATGCTGTCAATTAGTGAAATACCCAGCCCAACATTCTGCACATTTTGTTAGTTGGCAGATTTTCCATAGCTATTACGGTAGCGGAGATAATAGCCAAAATGTTCCATCTTCTGAAAAACAAAAAAATTTAGATGATATTTTTTTCGAACGTTTCACCCAAAAAATATACTATTATGAATCACTTCTATTTCATCTGGCAGCATACCGCACCTAATTAAATTACACAACGCTATGGTAATAACCCCCCCCCTTTGCCCCTGTTGACCCTTCCCGCTCATCCTCCTCCTCCTTTTCCCCTCTTTTCCATTTCACTTCTCCTCCTCCCTCTTCTTCCCTTCCCTTCACGTTCCCATTTTCCCTTCTCTCTTCTCTGTGCATTGGCGCTCTATCGACCTCTTGTTTGCTTTCCGGTGGTCTATTTGTGACACTAGAGAAATAGAGCATTTTGCCATTTGGAACGTTTCTTTTTGGACTTTTTTCAGTAATTTTTCTATTAGTTTGAAGCCTTAAAATTTTTAAAAAATAGATTTAGATCGTTAAAGCTTGAAATGCCATTTTAAAAATTCTGGGTTCCATTTGGACCGAATTCAAAACGGGCGGTTTTTTTCATTATTGGGTAAGCGAGCCAAGAAAGACGAATGGAATTTCGCATTGAAACCTCATTCTGAATTTCAGAATCTGAAAAACCTTTTCACAAAAAAAGCAAAAAAGGATCTTCCGTTGCGGGGAATCGAACCCCGGCCTTATGGGTGAGAGCCATAAATCCTAACCACTAGACCACAACGGAGCACGCGAAACTAGGTTGGCAGAGGCATTGATATTACACATAGTCTCCAGGCTGTTCACTGATTTCGCAACATCTGGCTTGTTTACCCTTCGAATTTCTGTGTTAACTTTTTTTCGTTGAAATCGTACCATAATAATATGCATCTTTGTTATTGAAAACAATTTCTATTTTGCTAAATCAAGACTTCGAATTCGTATAGTTGAGCGACTTACTCAATAACAAACTTTGTTATTCGAAAATCTCACGGTAACCATGGAGAAATGAGAAGACGTCAAGAATCTCGTGCTTGATAAGGATTAACTTCCCACCAACCCACATGATACGGGGCTTAGTACCGCCCTTTTCCTTCGGCTTTACTAATTCTAGGTTTATATATCTCACATGAGCTTTCTTGCTTTATATGATAGATTTATTATTTTTGAATTTTGAAACACTTGTATCTTTGTTATCTTTAGAGACATCAGAGGATTTTTAAAATTAAAAATGCAGAATTTCAAAAAGAAAATTTTGTTAGTTGAAGGTTTTCCGGTAGCTCTTTTAGTAACGGAGATAAACGTGTTTGAAACTTTGCACCGCCCAACTTTCAAACCATCGTATCTCGCTTCCCGTTAGAGATAACAAAAAGTTGTCAACTAACAAAATGTTTAACGTTTTAAGCTGAGCAACTTTTTAATTTACCACGTTTTGATACCTCTAACCAAAACCAAGTTATAATTTACAGACTATGGATCCACCACAGAGACCAAGACGTGCGGCACGTCGCAAAAACAGATACAATAGCAGTGAATATGAGGTGGAGCCGGAATTCAATGATTCAGAAGACCCGGAACTCTCTTCGCAATCTTCTTCTTATGAAGATTCGGATGAAGAGGAATATGCACCACGGTCGAGTTCCAAGGCAAGAGGGCACTCTGAGACTCCAATCAGGAAGACAGCTGTGAGAAGAGTTTTGAAGAAAAATCCAGATGAGGAGGAAGAGGGAAGAGAATCTTCAGATGAGGAAGCGCAACCAGGTTAGGATTTAATTTCCCTGTGAAAATAACCTATCTTTAAAGGCGCATAGCTTGAGAAGTATAAGAGCTATCAGAAAGTTGTCAATTAAAAATTTTTTAGGTTAAAATGAGCAACATTTCACTAATTGGTCACTTTTTGATATCTCTATCCGCAAGAGAGATATAAGCCCTGAGGTTTAGGAGAGACGCAGAGAAAGGAAACGGCTAGAGTGTCTGACTCTCTGCGTCTCTTGCTCAGCTTTGACAGCCTGTATCTCGCTTCTTGTTGGAGCTATCGACTAGTTGTTTCTAGCAAAATATGTGAAATTTCAAGCTGAGCAATTCACTAGTTGACCAAATTTTGATAGCTCTCAAATCAAAAAAGATATTTCAAGTTAAAAAATTAATTACGATTTTCAGTCCCCCAAAAAACCAAATGGGAGTGCGATAATTGCGGAACCTACTGGGCTACCAAAGATCAATGGCATCGCCATCAGCAAACCCATACAAGTCGTTTTGCGGCCACTTGTAATTTCTGTGACAGAATAATCCGTCATCGTTTCAATCTGAAGGCTCATTTGATGAAGTGCCGTGAGAAGGCTCTCGCAAAAGATAAGACAACTGTAAGTGGGCGTGGCCTAAATTTTAATGAAGTTTTTTTCCAGGGAATTGCTCATTTGTATCCGGAGTTTGCTGCAGGTGTAGTAGCTGCTTCAACCGATTTAACTGTCGACTGGCCGAAATTACCATCTGGATTCAAGATGGATAAGAATGGGCTCATTAGTGGATACGATCCGAATTTGAGCACAGGGGTGGCCATGATGATGAAGAAGGTAATTTGAAAATGAGTTTACCTGAGCATTATCTATTTTCAGAAATAAAACGTGCTCAGTGATCCTCGACACTCTCAAAGACGCCCCCCACTTACCTAAATTCTCTGTTTATCCTCCCTCTCTAGTCTCATTTCCTCCCTCTCACACAGTCCACAAAGATATATGATCTGATGAACTAACCCTAGTCCCCTTTAGAAAAAAAAGATTTATATTTATTTTTCAACCTATATTTTATTTTTGAAGATTTTTATCCATAAATGTATATATTTGTACAGGGTTTGCAGAGAAATGCTTTTAGGGGAATGGAAAATTTCCAATTTTTAGAAAAACTATGTTTTTAGAAAAAATGACATTATCAAGTAGTTAAAAACCGCTCCATATAAAATATACAGAACCGGACGATTTCAAATCTGTATTCATCTTCGATTCATCATTTTCACGAAGAAATTGTCAAAATTAGCCTGAAAAGGAATTTTTTCGGAAATTAACTTCAAATAATTTTTTAAATAATGAATAAATTTTTTGAGTAAAACCTTCAAAAAAAAAATTGAAAAAAAAACAACATGGGCGGTCCGAAATCCAATGGCCGCAGCTTACAGTAACCTCTTTAGCCTGTTCTTAGGACATTTAGAAGCATTTTCAGTGGAAGTTGTCAACAGGAAAAGTGCTCAGAACGTAAAACTACATCTAAATAAAATTGCATTGCTTTTTACTTTTTTGAGCTGAGCAATTTATAAGCCGACAAAGTTTTGAGCCTTTCGATGCTAGTTGAGTTTTTCATTTCGATTTTCGAAAAACCCTCCTCTTGCCACCCTTGATCCCCAATTGCTCTCCGAAAAAACCGATCAAAGTGATCACTACCATAAATCAGTTCCAATAGGGAGAGCTTTCCTATTCTGACATCATTGTTTATTTGCCCTTTCACATACAAACACACCTTGTTCAGTTTCAAATATTATTTGAAACTTGTTTGTGTTCAAGCATTCGGAAGCCCAAGAAAACATGTGTGTGCTCTCTCTCTCTCTCTCATTCAAACAATGGACAATGAGTGATCGAGAAGAGATATTCGATACAAATCGACCAAGATCAAATTTTTTTGAAAAAAAAGACGTTCTTTTTGTAAAAAGAAACGTTTGATCTCAAGGAAATCTCAGATGTTTTCCATCAGGTCATTTTTTGAACGTTTTAAGCTTAGCTCTGCGACAATTTAAATCACAAACGTTTTTTGAACGCATATTACCCAACTTCTAGCCTGCATATCTCAGCTACCGTAACTGCTATCAAAAAATTTTCAACTAACAAAATGTTCAACTTAACATGAGCAATATTTTATTAGTTAACAACTTTTTGATACCATTTACTGGTCTCAAGTTATGCGCATTTAAAAAATTAGAACAAATCACTTCTGACTCATTAAAGGAAATTCGAATTAGTCTCTATGCCCCGCCCCTTTTCTAGACACAGGAAGTCAAAAATGAATCATTCTAAAACTTTTTAATTCAAATAAATAAGCTCCGCCCCCTTTTTTCCGGTGGTTTCATGCTCAACTTGTGCACACACACACATCTCCCCGTATTCATTCACTCGACGGTGGTATCATTTGTTTTCCGGGTGTCTCCTTCTTCTTCATGTGTCGTCATGTTTGTATTTCACTTTTTTATCTCCATGTCTCCTGTTTGTATACTGTCTGCTGCTCTATTCAATTTTGCATTTCGAGGCTCCTTTCATATTTTTCGCTTTGGAGGGCAGAGGATGCATGCAACTTTGAGAACCTCTTTTAGTAGGGCATAGGGGTTTTTACGACAAAGGTTTTTCTGATTGATTAGGTCTAGAAATCACTACTTCTATCTAAATTGCTTACTGAAAAAAGTCCCCGACTGAAATCACCTCTGACGGTATCGCACATGCCATGGGTACAGGGTACCGGTATTTCCGACAATTTTAAAATTGTTCAAAAACTATTAAAAACTGGTCCAAACTACTTTTAAAGACATTTTTTTTTCAGAAAATCTAAAATTTCAAAAAATCCAAAAAATATGTATTAAAAAATTTTTCAAACTTTTTTCGAAAAAATGCAAATTTTCAAAAAAAAACATTCAAAATTCAGTTGCTCACCCTAAATCGAAATTTCAACGAAATCTTTTTAGATGTCTGAATTTCTGACGATATTTCCGAAATTTTGAGCCCCATATTGACTATATTCGGATCATTTTCATTTTTGGGCGTTTCAAGGGACCTACCCCCAGGTTCGACCTCGTCAGTGGTCAAAGTGAAGGAATCATACTAGAAAACCGACAATAGACTTCTAGAGCTATTTTTGACTAGGTAACAAGTTTTCGAAGGTCTACTGTTATTTTGGGTATATCGCAATTCGGGGTACCAGACCCAGGTCACCTAGGACGCTAATAAAAATGCGTTTTCGCTTCATTTTTCTGCCTTCTTCACATTCTCAGGCTATTTTAACCTACTCTAAGTAGTAATAAAAATATTTTCAAGGGAAAAAAAGATAATTTGAAAAAAAGGTTTTTTTCGTATTTTCAATTATTCAAACCATTCCAACCAATTTTAAAAAAATCAGTTTCAGGTCTCTTCCTTCTGCCACGCGTCTTCTCTCTCGTCTCATCAGTACTGCATAACGTCTCTATTCCATTGGACTACTACTATGGCAATCAACTGAAATGGGGTGAATGGGCGGTTCGTGGAAAAGGTGAGTGTCCTGTGTGTCTCTGGAAACAGAAGAAGAACAAGAGAACAAGAGATGGGCGTTAACATCAAAACATTTTCTCTCTCTCTCTCTCTCTCTCTTTTCGGAGAACATGACAACCTGAAAATCTGAAAATCATGGACTTTTTTCAAGAGACCTATCGGTCCGTGGCCTACCGGCGGTTTTTCTGAAATAAGCCTAGAAACTTAGGCTTAGGCTTAGTTATTAAGATACTCTTTTAAATTATTTTTTCAAATTATTTTGGAATAGGCCACGCCCTCTTTTGGACTCTAACCCTTATTTTTATGATTTCTCAAAAATCAGAAATCCAGCTCTATTTTTAGCTGGTTTTTTTATGGTTCGTGGATCTATTTTTTATCGTTTTTAGTATATTCTCTCTTTTCTCTCGATGATTTTTTTTCTTAGTTTTCTCATACTTTTTGAGTGCTTTTTTATAGTTTCCCATGACTCCTTTCTCTCTAGATTCTTTTTGGCTGTTCCTCTAACACCATCTCTCATTTTCTCCTAGAACAATTGAAGAATTTCAGAATATGTGGATACTGTATTTATTGGTTCTTCAACTGGTAAATCGAGACGTCCTTGGAGCGTGAGTTTTTTTTTTGAATTTTTGATTTTTAGGAAATGAAGACAATCTCCCAAAAATTAATATCTTGTGTAAATATTGCTTTTAATAGCTTAAAATAGTATTAAAGCTAATTTAAAATTAGTGAAAGCACATTAGACCACTTCGGGTACTGACCCTGAGATAGGCCCCTAACTGCGGTTTAGCCAAAATTACAGTAGACTCTTGAAAACTTGTTACCTAGTCGAAAATAGCTCCAGAAGTATAATGTCAGTTTTTGAGAATGTGTCCTTTACTTTGACCACTGACGAGGTCGAACCTGGGGATAGGTCCCTTGAAACGCCCAAAAATGTAAGTGATCCGAATATAGTCGATATGGGGCTCAAAATTTCGGAAATTTTGTGAAAAACTCGAATAACTTGATCAGCTTCCATAAAATTTGGATTTAAGGTCAGAAACTGAAACTCTGAAAATTTTTGAAATTTTGGTTTTTTTCGAAAATTATTTTTCGAGATGAAACATGAAATTGTTGATGTTTCAATACTAATTTTAGCGTTTTAGCAGTTTTTCAGTAATTTAGAATCATTTTTTTTTATTAATCTGAGCATCAATTCAAGCTTTTTGAAGCTTTTCAATGTTCAATTTTAAGGTTTTGAAAAAAAATTCCAACTTTGAAATTTTCGATATTTTAGATTTTTCAAATTTTTTTTTATTTTTTAAAATCCGTTTTTTAAGTTTCATTGTGTTTTTTTTTCAAATGATTCCCACTATTTTTCCAGTCAATACGTCGGTAACACAGCCTCCCAACCAAACCGTACCGATGTGGTGTGGATGGTACCCTCATGGCCGTGTGTCGACAACGATTCCATTGACGTTGAAAAATTTGGAATGCTGCAGAACGAAGGTATTTTGAGAGAGTCTAGTAGAGCACATTTGCTTTTTTGAAGATCAAAAGTTCATTGGTGGCAAAGAATTCGCGATTTTTTATGAGCACTCATTCGGAAAAATACCGTATTTCAAGGCGCAAAACGTCAGTGATCCGCAGAATGGAGGCCTTCCACAGGTACGTCACAAACTACAAACATATTCGGATAAAAAAAAAACAAAAAAAGATGTTTTTGAAACTACCGTAATCTGATAATATCAGATGGGAGATCTCGAGGCACATCTCGCCGAAGCAGAAATTAATATCAATGAGACAATTCCTGACGAGAATTTCTCGGGAATCGCCGTCATCGACATTGAGGAATTCCGACCGATGTGGGAGTTGAGTTGGGGCGCTTTTTCGGTGAGTATCGAGAAACGCGTCAAGGATCGAGAATTGCGTCAAGTGTCTAGAGACGCAATTCTGGTATTTTCAGCCTAATTACAGTACTTTAGTGTGCTGGCGCTCTTTTCGTGCCTTGGCGCTTTTTTCGTGCCTTGGCGCATTTCTCGATCCTCCCCTAATTCCAGGTCTACAAAACGGAATCAATCCGTCTAACACGTCAACAACACCCCTACTGGTCGACAAAACAAATCGAGTGGCAAGCCGAAAGAGACTACGAAAAGGCCTGTCAAAAGTTCTTCATCGAGACGATTCGATTAGGGAGGAGGTTGAGACCCAATGCGAAATGGGGTTACTATCTGTTTCCGAAGTGTAATGGAGATGTTGGACAGAAGTATGAATCAGATTGTTCTACGTTGTTTCAGAAGTTCAATGATAAGTAAGTTGGGAGGTGGATCGAGAAATGCGCCAAGGCACCGAAAGTGCGTCAGGAAGCTTAAAAGTGTCCGGGAGGTCAAAAATGTTATTTTAGAACCCCTGACTAATTTTTTAGAACGCTGACGCAATTTTCGTGCCTTGACGCGTTTCTCGTGCAACCTATTTTTTCAAAATTATTTCTAGTTTCCAGTCTATTTCTAGACTTTTGAAAACCAACTAGGGTCAACCTTTGCCCCCAAAACCGCCATCAGAGGCACCGTTTCATTAGCCATTGTCTTTTGTCTCCGGGCGCCCGCAGACACTGATTTACGATGGTTTTAATGGGGTTTCAGACCCCTTTTTCTGACCTTTTGAGGCCACTTTTTCCCTAGAGTTGTTATTCTCTGGGAGGGGTCTAGACAGAAACATTGAAAATTCTGAAAAAAGGGCGGAGCCGAAAAAAGTAAAGTTTTAAGCTGAGTAATTTATTAGTTAGAAGTTTTCTGATAGCTCTAACACTAAGCGAGTTATGGACATTTGAAGTTGGGAGAGAGACGCAGAGAAAGGAAAAGGCTAGAGCGTCTGATTCTCTGCGTCTTCCGAGGTCGCCCAACTTCAACCGTCTGTATCTCGCTTACCGTGATAGCTATCAAAAAGCTGTCAACTAACAAAATATCTAAAATTTTAAGCTGCACAAGTTACTAGTTGACAGCTTTTTGATATCTCTTGAACCAAAAAAGTTACAATAGTTTTAAAATCACGTTTCAGTCTCAATTGGCTTTGGGTCGAAAGCACTGCCCTTTTCCCTTCTATCTACCTCTACCCTTCACATAAACAACAACCCGACTACAATTTCGTTAACTCGGGGGTAAGTGTAGCCTGGGAAAGTTGGCGGAGCCTAACGACTTTCAGGCATTGATAGCCGAAACAAAACGTATAAAACGGAATTATTGTCCGAATTGTGAGATTCATGTGTTCACGAAAATCGAGTACAACCCATACAACACGCCAGATGATTTCTATTCTAAGGTTAGAGACTTTCTTTTTTTATTTCTGAAAGTATTTTTTCTAGCAAAACCTTGCCAGCACCCTTGATCTTGCCATCAAAATGAACGTGAATAGTGTAGTGATATGGAGTACATCCCAAGGGATTCGACAACGGTGTGGCGGTCTTCAGACCTATTTGCATAACACTCTTGGTCCATATCTCCAATTGACGGAACGGAATCTGGATAAATGTAGAGAGGAACGATGCGAAGGAAGGGGAGAATGCTATTTGCCAAGAGCTAAAACGTGAGTGTCCTGGGTATGGTACCGCGATTTGCGGTATTCCAAAAATTACAGTAGACCCTTAAAAACTTGCTAACTGATTTAAAGTAGCTCTAGAAGCCTTATGACAGTTTTTTAGAAAGATTCCTTCACTTTGACCACTGGCGAGGTCGAACCTGGGGGTAGGGTCTATAAAAAAGCTAGAAATGAGAGTAGGCCAAATCAAGCCGATATTGGGCTCAAAATTCTGGGATTCTTATAAAAAACACAAAGAAATTATCTCTTTTCATCAAAAAATAAGGTTTCATGGCAAAACTGAATTTTTTATTTTTTCGGTTTTTTTTGTGATTTTTCGAATTTTTTTTAGTTTCAACCTAAAAATCAAATTTTGAATACAAACCACTATTTTATTTCTGTTTTTTACAGAATTTCTGGAGTTTTGAGCCCCATAATAACTAGGCTCGGAAAAATTAAATTTTTTTTTTGAAAATGAAAATTCCAAAAAAATCACAATTTTCAGTTTTGATCTTCAAATCAATTTTTGATGTAAACTATCATTTTAATGATCCTTTTCACAGAATTTTTGGTGTTTCTCTTGCTATGGCTATTTTTTGAGCCAATTTCAAAAGATTTCAAAAACAAAAAATTCAAGAAAAAATTCCAGGAACCCTGCCACGTACAACTTCTCTTGCCGTTGCGAGCGTCCGTATTTCGGAAAGAGCTGTGAGTACCGTGGACGTCGAATCGGATACTCAATGCCCCGTCCACCTACAGTAATCCCGGATGTCTCCGCGTATTTTTCATCGAATCGATACAACGCCCCCAATCAGTATTATGCAAAGAACGGGGAGAAAGTGGAGATTATTAAGAAATAGATTTTTTGAAAAAATAATAAATTAATTTATTTTCTTCGTTTTTTTGGTCCACGTGGAATACAATTGTCTCCTGGCAACGGGGCGGAGTCTCTAATGGAGACACCTGGCAACGGTTTTGGGGATGGGGGAAGAGCCACTTTACGAATTCATTTTTCTTCGGATTTTCAATTTTTGGTTTTTTTGCAGAGAAAATGTGTAGAATTATATAGAAACTTATAGAAATTTAGCCCGAATGAGAGGAAATCAAAATTTGAATTTTTGGATTTTTTAAGAATTTCAAAAAAAAATTCAGAAATTTTGAGATTTTAAAAAAATATTTTTTTTCTTGAAAATTTCAGAAAATGTGTAGGATATGTTAGAATTTCATGTAGAATGACAGGAAAACTATTTTTGAAATTTTGAACATTTTAATTAAAATTTTAAGAATGTTTGGAATTTCGGAAATTCAAAGAAAAATTTTTTTTTTCAATTTTTCTGAAAAAAATCCGGAGGTTATCTAGAATTTCATTTAGAATACCATAAATGTAACAAAAACTATATGAATAACAGTAGAATAGGAAAAATATCATTTTTAGAATTTTTAGGATTTTTCAGAATTTTTGAAAAATTTAGAAATTTCAGAATTTTTGAAAAATTTTAAAATTTCAAAAAAAAATTTTCCTCAATTTTCTTTAAAATCTCAATAATTTTGATTCAGAATCTCATTCAGAATAACTAGAATTCAAAGAATGACGTCTTCAGAAAATTAAAAAACTTTCAGAATACCCAAAAAAAAATGACAGAATCGCGAAAAGGGATTGCTCTTCGGGAGCTCTATTGGAAAACGCTAGTGCTAGGAAATCACTATCCCGAAGAGTTTAATTCAGGGAAATTCCGGAGTACTCCAGGGTGAGTGGACATCCGGATATCCAGACAAACCTATTTTTTCACAGAGACTCATTTCCATTGGACATTGTGATTGGTCTCGATAAAATTGGAAATGTTTATAAAGTGATCGTCGATGCGGATGAGACGTTGACACGTATGAAAGGGGTGCCCTTATATTAAAAACTGTTTTTTTAGCTTCAAAAGTGACAATTCGAGTTGGAAAAGGGGATTTGGGGAGCGAGTTGAACTACAAAAATGCCAGACTTGCCAAGTATCAGAAGCCAGTCGTTTTGGAATTTCATCGGAGAGAACGATCGGTTTCGCGGTTGGAGAGCAAGTGAGTTGCACCGGAAATGCGCCAAGGCACCGGAAATGCGCCAAGGCACCGGAAATGCGCCAAGGCACTGGGAATGCGTCAAGGCACTGGAAAAGCGCCACAACCCATTTTGACCTACTCTTAAGATACCCTTGCGCTTTTCCGGTGCCTTGACGCATTTCTCGATCCCTTATCTGTTTCAGAAACGCATTCACCGACGCCGTCGGTCAATACATCTGGATAACCATCGAAAAACCGATCCCATTGACCCAGAATCCGCATGGACAGATACAAATCAATAAGATTACTGTACTTGGGTACCCCCTTCCAGATGAAATGGTTAGAGGGATGGAGACTCCGGAGGTGGAAGAGAGGAAGGAAGAGGATGTGGATAGTCTGAAAATGGAGAAACTGGAATTAGGGGATACCCGGGTTCCGAAGAGAGAGAAAAGGGTCGAGAGACATAGCTAGTGAGTTACAGAGACTACAAAGACTACACTAACTACAAAAACTACAATTTCAGCGAAGGCGACGGAATGTCGATGAAAGAGGAGACGAACCTCAGCGGCGATCCGCTCACCTCGATCCGAACCATTCGTCGAGTACTTGAACAAAAAATGGAGAAGGCGAATTTCGACGGAAAGACTATTCAGGCTACAGTATGCCTACGGGCGATACAAAGAATCGATGAGTATGAGGCGAGGATCGAGGATCTGGCGACGAGGAGGAGCAGGGCGTTGGAAATGGGGGATTTGAATATGGTGGGTTACGGTAGGGGAGACTAGAGAACTACAAGCTTATTCGGGTTAGGACCCCTTGATACCTAAGCCTAAGCCTAGGCCTAAGGCTCAGACTTTGGACCCCTTGGTACCCAAGTGGCCTAAGGCTCAGACCTTGGACCCCTTGGTACCCAAGCCTAAGCCTAGGCCTAAGGCTAAGATTTTGAACCCCCTTGGTACCTAAGCCTAAGCCTAGGCCTAAGGCTAAGACTTATGACCCCTTGGTACCCAAGCCTAAGCCTAGGCCTAAGGCTAAGACTTTGGACCCCTTGGTACCCAAGCCTAAGCCTAGGCCTAAGGCTAAGACTTTGGACCCCTTGGTACCCAAGCCTAAGCCTAGGCCTAAGGCTAAGACTTTGGACCCCTTGGTACCCAAGCCTAAGCCTAGGCCTAAGGCTAAGACTTTGGACCCATTGGTACCTAAGCCTAAGCCTAGGCCTAAGGCTAAGACTTTGGACCCATTGGTACCTAAGCCTAAGCCTAGGCCTAAGGCTAAGTATCTGCAAAGTTTACAACCCCTCATTATTACAGGCAGAACGTCACCGTCTCGCGATGATCGACTGCCGAGATACCGTATTCCGGGCGGTCCACGTGGATTTATTGTTGGACCGTGACGAACTGCGTGCCATCGGAGTTCAATCAGAATGGGCGGATTAACAAATTTATTGAAATTTCGAAAGAACCCTCCAATAAATTAGTTGTCTTCTGGAAGAACAGTGGTCGCATTGAGATGAACAACGGTAGTCGAGAGTACGGTAGTCGGGACTACTGTAGTCGACACGTTGGCATGGGCGGTCGAGTTGGCGGCACTGTCGTCGAAGAACTCGCCGACGAATTTTCCGATTTTTGAAATCTGAAATTTTATTTTTTTTTTATTTTTTGGTTAAGTTTTCAGATTTTCTAACCGCATGCTTGACAGATTTGACCGAGTCTTCGATGTAAGTCCGAATGGTTTCAGTGATTGGTTTCTCGTCTTCGCCACCCTCTTCAGTCGATCCGGTCACTGGAAGAGCGGTCACGTTGGCAACGATTACGGTGGAGTTGATAGGTTGCTGGGTAGCGGGGGCAATGGTTCCGTTGGCTTCGGTGGCGCAGGTGGCCTGGAAAAAGGTAGAGAATGTTGCTCAGCTTGAAATTCTGTGTATTTTGTTAGTTGACAGCTTTTCGATAGCTTTTTTGGTTAGCGAGTTTTGAGCGTTTGAAGATTGGAACCTCCGTATTTTTTTCAAACCCTTGTATCTCACTTGAAATAACAGTTATAAAAATCCTTTTTATACCAAAATACGTAGAATGTTAAGCTGAGCAACTTTCTAGTTGACAGCATTTTGATAGCTTACATGGTTAGCGAGTTATCAGCGTTTGAAGTTATGCGCCGCCTGTCTTTATTCAGTTTTCTCTAAACCTCTCTTCAAACCCTTGTATCTTGCCTCTCGTGAAAGCTATCAAAAAGTTGTCAACTGATAAATTGCTCAGCTTAACATGCTGCGTATTTTACCTGTTAGCAACTTTTTGATAGCTCCTACCCATCTCGAGTTATGCGCCTTTCAACTCAAAACTTTCAAAAAGCGGTTTCCCTACAGTAATCTTTTTGATCGACGCCGCCGACTTTCGCCATTCCCATGAGTCATATGGGAACGAGCGGAGTGATCAGACATCTATTTCTGTCAGGTGGTTTGAATTCAGAAGAAGACGTCATTGGAATCCTGGAATTTAGAATCCGGGGAATTCTGAATTCCAGAATCCTAGAATTCTGATGACCGTTAAGAATTCTGAAATGCAGAATCAGGAATAACGTCATCTGATCCCTTGAATCAGTTGCTCTTCAGAATTCAGAAGACCCTCTGAATTCCGAATGTCTGAATTCGTGGTGGCACCTACCGTATCCAAAACCATTAGAATTGCCAACGCGGCAATAATCCATCTGAATATCATCATAGTCGATTGTCGGAGCGAAACAGGGAGGAGATGCCTCGAAAAAGAGAAAAGGCGAATGGTTTCTCTCGAATACTGGAAAAGGAGAAAAGGAGAAAAGAAAAGAAATGTGTGTGCGCCGAACCGCCAACGCGTTCGCTGCTCGTAAAATGCGAGAGAGTATCCGGAGGGAATGGAGACGACGAGAGAAACACACAGATATTATTATTTTGCATTTTATTCCTACTGTAAGAGAGGTCTTATAGGGGAGAAAACATGTTCTATTTAGAAGAAGATGACGTGGAATCCAGGAATCGTCGATACTCGTTGACTGTTCGCCAGTGGGCATTCCGCAGGAGGACTTGGTGTCGTTTGTCTTTTAGGAACTCCCACGCTACGTTGGACATCCAGTTACGCGATTTCATTAGGTAACACGTGGCGACAGTCGCACTTCGGGTTCGGCCCGCCTGAAAAGATACGGTATTCTATCCAGCAGAGTGGATAATAACGCTAAATAGGAACGTGGAATATGTGTAACTTAAGTTCCACGTGGAATTATTTTTCAACGTGGGAAACGTGGAAAAAAATTCCTCGTGGAATTTAGTTTTTACGTGAAAACGTGGAATTTTGAAAGAGACACGTGAAATTAAGAAAAATTCACGTAGAAATTTAATTTTTCACGCGGGAACCAAAAATCCACGTGGTTTATATTTCAACGTGGAAATTCGAAACTTCACGTCAAAATTTGAAAATTCTAAATTCCACGTGGCAATTCAACTTTTCGCGTTATTAATTTTTTTTCATTTTCCACTGGAGCGCATTTTCTACCTTGCAATGCACGTAGACAGTCTTCCCCTTCGAAGCAACATTCTCAATGAACTCGACGGCCTCGTTGATCTCTGCTCGAGGCGCCGTTCCAGTGAAGTCCTTCATCGGCACGGCCATCCACTCGACTCCAGCCTTCCGCCAGTCTTCTTCCCGCATCGCATTCATCGCTGCCTGAAGATATGGGATTTTCAAGCCACTTCTCTTTCTATCAATTACCTTCAATTCGTATTCCTCGGTACAACACACGACTCCGCCCACATTTTCTTTTGTGATAAGCTCATCTCGCATCGATTGAAACGGCATTGCGCCGAGAATCAACGTGTCGTCCACTCGGTTATACCATGGCCATCGCGATGGTTGAACGTAGTTTCGGAAGAGATTATAGCCGAGAGACGGGTAGAATACAAGACTTGTCAGCATCTGAATAGGGGGCGTGGCTTATAAGAAATAGGCGGATTTTGAGATAAAAATAGGTGGAAAACCAGAGAAAAAAGAAAAAAAACGCGCAAAAATTAATATATTTATCAGACAAAAATAATTTTAGAAAGCGATAAATCAGGGGGGAAAATGATATTTTTTGGAAAAACAATTTACAAAAGAGATCGAAATTCTGGAATTTCCCGAGAGAGAAACTACTCGTTCTTCTTGTTCATCCTTCGCTTGTAGGCGTCACGGGTGCCGATAGATCCAATCGTGGCGCCCGTCAGATGACCGTGCTCATCTTCGTCATCTGAATCTCCACGCTTTCGTTTCAAGTCGGAAAGTGCTGATGAGCGGACAACCTGCAATATGTGAATGTGTTTTAGCCTTTTAGGCTTAGTCTTACCGCCGATGGGTCAGAAGTCGTTGCCAACAACTGATACAGATCCTTCTTCACATCCGCCTCTATCATCGGTCCGATCGTGTTGTCGTCGGATTTAGCGTCTGAAAAATAATTTTCGGGTTTACTTTGCCGATAAAGTATTTGGGGCGAACTAACACTGCAAATTGGGCAACTGCATTTGACTCAATACATTGCACAACATTTCGGTATTGACGAATGGTCCGATGAAGCAGCTAGGCGGTGGAAGAAGCGAGATGAGATGGGCGGCCGCTGGCGGCGGTGGGTAGACGCCACCGGGCACCGGGTGGAATGATGCAGTGCAGTTGACACGTGGCTGAAAACTGTTCTTTTTATTTTATAATTGCGGCAAGCTAACCTTAAAAGGAATCATCTGCGCGATATCTGGTCTAGGGAAACCGTATCGTGCCACGTCAGCATGGCCTCCTGCGCCGCCCATGATGGCGCTAGCCGCCTGGGGACCTCGAGCGGGGAGAACTTTTGTGTTGGTGGTCGGGGCGCCCGTGTTATTCTCGGTGCCTTTCTAAAAGAGGGAAATGATCAGAAGGAAGGCGAAGAAAAGCTTACCAAAGCGTTATAACCTATAAGCCTTAACTGCTCTCCGCTACACGGCATCAAATCCATAAACTTGTATCGATCGATAACCAGCATCGAATGATTCATTTGCAACTCCTTCTGCGCATCCTCATAAGCAGCTTTTCGCCGTTTTTCCACCTTCAGAATACTTGCTAAATCGCCGACGTCGCTTTCGAAATCCAAAAATCGATCCCAGATTCTTCTGAAAAAGAGATTTTTATATTTATAGTTATTTTTTTAACTCACATAGATTTATCCGACGGAAGCTTCGCCGACGTCAAAATCCTCTCAAAAACCACCCGAGTATTGTTATCCTCATTCAAATTCGATAAGAAATTCGCATAAGCCAATCCGAACTCCGGTTCATTCTCATACTTCTTCAATCCCAATTGAAACACTCTTATCGCCACTTTCTCATCCTTCATACAGTTATATTCCAATTGAGCGGCTGCCACGTACACCTGATACCCAGTTCTTTTATCTTCGCGGGCCCTTTTGAAAACGAGACGGGCGGTTATAGGGCCCTCTGTTCGACGAATGAATCGCATCAGTTGGACGTAGGTAAGTGTCGGATTAATATGCTCGATCTCCAGGAGTCGATCGTAGATCTTCTTGACGGCCTCGAACTGTTTGTGCTCTTCTTGGAAGTCGGCGTAGGCGAAATAAAGGAGTTTTGACTCTTTCATCAGACCGGTGATCGCCCGTTCGTAAAGGCCTGAATAATGGGTTTTTTTTTCATAATTATCACATTCCAACTCACTAATAGTCTCTTGTTTCAAAGCGGCGGCCAATTTGACGTCTCCTTTCTCATCCAACGTTTGACTGGCCTCCTGAAGAAACATTGCGGCCTCATACCAAATATCCGGATAATATCCAAGACAAAGCAACGCTTGCTCATAAGTATAGACGACGCGTCGAGCGAACTGTCCGTACTCTTCTGTCTGCAGAGGGTTCGTCTTCTCCCACGCTATCAACTTCTTCCACAACTCCACTTGTTTCGCTTCAGAAGCCGTTCCTTTCGGTGGCACTGAGACCGCCTGTCGATTCAATCCACGTGTCATTGTTTGAAGATCTTTTTCCACGCGACGCGCGTTCTGATAGTCTTTTCCGCGTTCGGCGATCAGTTTCTCGGCGAGAGTCATGTTGATCGCCTTTTCGTAAGCTGTGTAATCAGCCCAGATAGCGTCGAGATTATGCATCGGGGTGGCCAGGGCTTTTTGATAGACACGACGAACGGCGGTGATTCGCTGATTTTCTGCATATTGACCGACGGCTGGGCTGCAATATTTTTTTTGTTTTTTTTTTCAGGAAAAGACAGCTAGAAAAATGAGGTTTTTTTTGAGCAGCTAATTATGTCCAGAATCATCATTTCAAAATCCACGTACACTTTCTTCAAAAAAGCTATATATTCAGTATAAATAACATGTGACTGAGCATCCATTCCAATATTCTGAAGAGCGAAATCATAGGCGTTCGCCATCGTCTCTCTGAACTGTTCCAATTGTCCTTTCGTATCGGCCACATAATGAATATAACATTTCCACAAATCGATATTTAATGTGATTTTAAGACATCGCTGGAACAACTTTTCAGCGTTCTCGTAGTTTTTCGATCGGAGCTGAAACGAGTGTGTGTCTTTGTGTGAAGAGAGAAGAGTTTGAGAACGAACAAATTTATTTTCGAATTTCGAAATAAATGCGAATGGAAATGGAATTAAAATTACCTCGTGTTCAATATAGGCTCTCCAGTATCTGCCAGAATTGGGGAATTGATTGACGAGGCTCTCGTAGAACTCGCGTTCCTGGTCAATGGGACGGGATTGATGCTCACGGAGCAGCAGATTCCACGCATCCACGTCGAACGGATTTGTCTCGATTCGACGCTCTGGATTACGCATGCTTAACCCAGACATTGCGCTGAAACAATGAATGAGTTGAGCGAATAAAAAGACAACGACGAGAATTCGTAATCGGTGCACACACCAGATAATACGCGCACTCGCAGACGAGAGGAAAGAAGAAAGATTATGGGGATGAAACCCGAGTTAGTTCTGAGTCTGTATGAAAAGTTTCAGGACAAGAGGATTTTTAAGAATCAACAATTTATTTGTAATCAATAACAATTTAGTTGACCGACTCCTCGGTGTGCTTTCCCTTGAGGATTCCGGTAACGCGGGCACGTCCGTTGGCCTTGCGTTCAACGAGGGCACGACGATCCTTGTCGAGCTTCAGCTTGGTGATAGCGACCTGAACAAGAATTGGGTTAACAACAGTCGCTCAACATCGAAAAATGGGAAACTTTTCCTAGTCCGTATGCATGTTCAAATGGAACTCACAAACCTGACATTGTCTTGATGTGAGCCAGTGTGCACCGGAACTAGTTTATACAAACCTCACCTTCGAAGGGTGGATTCCGATGTGCACAGTAGATCCGTTGGCCTTCTCGCGGGTGATCTTGTCGATGTGGATGACGAACTTCTTACGGTAGCATCTGAGGACACGTCCGGTGTTTCCCTTATGACGTCCGCGCATAACGACGACCTCGTCATCCATTCTGAAAATTGATATTTGTTAAAATGTATTACACTTATGGCTAGCAAAGAGAAAATAAAGTTTCAGCTTCGCTGCAAAAAGAGCAATATTCTATTTCTCCATTATGTCCAAACCGTACGTTAAATTTTAATTCGTCCGGGACTACTGAATGGAATATAGGCCCTTTAGTTTTTTATAATTACCTGATTGGGATAGCGCGAATTCCGTGCTTGGTGCGGAGCTCCTTGGTGAGTGGGGCAGACATGATACGTCTGCGCTCGTGAGATGGAGCGTTGAAGTGGGCCTTACGGCTCTTTCCGGAATCGCTGGAGACGAATGGATTGACCTTCATTATATTACCTGGAAAAATTAGAAGTTGAGAATGAGAGTTACACTTTTTAAATAAAATTGTAGAGTAAGATTTTTTTTTTACGTTTGAAGACGAGTTTTTCGAAAGAAAACCGTAAGGAAATGTATTTTTATGTTTTAAAGTGGACTTTTCAATAGTATTTTGTTGAAAAATAATTTAAAATGAGAAAAATCAAGCAACAAGCTTCCGAAAAAATTTAGGCCAGTGCGAGAATGGAGGGGAAAATTACGAGAAACGCAGTCGCCGGCTAGAGTTTCCGAAAGCGCGGCGAGACCCGCCGACGAAAGTGCGTGCGCCTTCAACAATATTTTTTACGGCGGGAAAGCGTTTTCGACGTTTTCGACAAAGCGTTTTTGATTTTTCTTGAATATTTCCGTTGATTTTTCAGCTTTCGAAGATGAAACCGGACATAAAAGACCGCGAGTACATGTATCGATTGATCATAGGGTAAATTAACTGCTAAAATTTATGATTTTTGAAGATTTTCCATTTTCAGTCAATTATTCTACGATGGCCATCAACAAATAGCTGTAAATCTTGCAAACACTCTCGGATGTTCTGCTCCAGCGCCACCACCATCGGACAAGCTTTTCAGACTCGTCACAATCGCTAAACAGTTTGTCGAGGACCCGGATTACAAAGCCGAGGAGAAAATGATGCCGGTAAGTGGCTAAATGCTATTTTGATGATGAAAACTGAATAGAAAGAGAGAAAAACAGTAAATGGTTATATATTTTTTCAGCTCCAATTCGAACAAGTCACCAATGGCCTCGATCTTGAATACGACGCCGACGTGCAGCCAGTCTCCCCGGAACCCTCTCAATACGAAACGATTTACCTAACAGTGCACAAAGCCGCCTGCAGAGCTGCCGCTTTCAACTCGGATGGCTCTCTGGTAGCCACTGGATCTGCTGATTGCTCCATTAAGATTATGGACGTGGAAAGAATTCTGGCCAGAGAAAAAGAGCATCGCGAGATGAATGAGAACGGTCCGGATGCTCATCATCCGGTTATACGTACTCTTTACGATCATGTTGATGACGTAAACACGGTGATATTCCATCCGAGAGACGCGATCTTAATCTCTGGATCCAACGATAAAACAGTGAAACTTTTCGATTTCTCAAAGACGGCTGTAAAGAGAGCAATGAAGACGCTATCAGAAGTTTACCCAGTTCGCGCACTCTCCTGTCATCCTGGAGGAGAATTCCTGCTCGTCGCCACCGATCATCCGACCGTCCGTCTCTACAACATAGAGACAGCGCAAGCCTACGCGTCAGCTAATCCAGATGATCAGCACCGCGAATCAGTGACAGATGTTCATTATTCGGAGAACGCGCGGCTCTATGTAACGGCGTCGAAAGACGGAGATGTGAAAATCTGGGATGGCGTTTCGAATAGATGCGTTGAGACGTTCAAGCGGGCTCACGATGGATCGTCGATCTGTTCGGCGAAGTTCACGAAGAATGGAAAATACATTCTGACGAGTGGAATGGATAGTATTGTGAAGCTGTGGGAGTTAAGTACCAATCGTTGTCTCATCGTTTATACTGGAGCTGGTGCCACTGGAGCTCAAGATTTCCCGACGAATGCGTCTTTCAATCATAATGAAGATTATGGTGAGAATTGCATATCTTCAGAGAATGCTTTCTAACCCCGTTTCTTTCAGTTCTGTTCCCCGACGAAAAAAGTGGAAGCATGTGCTCGTGGGATGCTCGTAACTCCGATCGTAAACGTCTTCTCGCCCTCGGCCACACCTCCGCCTGTCGAACCTTCGTCCACTCGCCCTCCATGCCCGCCTTCATGACAGGAAGTGACGATCATCGCGCCAGATTCTGGTACCGAAAACCAACGCCCAATGATAATTGATCTCGATAGATTACAGTATTTATTGTATTTATTTACATCATTCTTTTCTCATTTTTTGAAAATTAATAAATTAAAATTATGCCGGGCTCGTTTAGAGCTCAAAACCGTTCCATGAGAATGCGTCGTGACCGGAACGGACTCTTCGGCCGGTCGTTCGCTCCAATCGATATTTTTGCCGCTTCGAACGGTTGCATCGCCTTCTCCCGTGCCTCGTCAATGATCATTGTTCGTTGGGGATCATCTTCTGGAAGCTTCCTTTTGAGAAAAAAACTACGACGCTCCGTTTTTTGCGCCAGTGTAGATGGATTTAGTTGGGCGGTTTGTTGTGGAAATTTGACAGTTTTGAAGGGTTTTTAATAGTTTTTCGAGCGAAATTAAACAATATAAATGCTCAAGATGCAAGAAAGAGTTGTTTTTGATTTTTAAATAGCGAAATAAATTCAAAAACCGCCCATAATCAGCGTTTTTCTCTCAAAACCGACCTTGAACCATGTTCTTCTTGTCAATCGAATCTCCTTCGACTTCCGACGTACTCATCGCCGGCCACTGAACAGTGTCCTCGAGATTCTGCTCGCCGGTCGGCTCGACGACGTCAGCGAACGGGTTCTCGGGTTTCGAGGTCTCTAAAAGCTTCTTGGCAGCCGCTTCCTCTGCTGCCTTTTCGCTTGGCAAGATGAGCTCTGGCGGGAAGAGCGGCTCGCCGTGAAGCGCTTCTTCGTCAAGTGGCACTGCCACGACGTCTTGCGGTTCGGGGACGTGCAGGGGTAGGGGACGGGCTCTAAAATATATTTTATGTGATTCAAAGCAATTTCAAGGCTTCGGGATTAGCTAATGCGCTAAGAATTGACTCTTGAGCCACTCACTTATAAATAGGAGGGAACGGATTGGATGGGTTTCCACCGGGAGGGTAGAACGGCGAAACTCCCAGTCGGGAACTAGTTCCATCCTTTCCAATAATCGGAATTTTTCCGACAAATGGAATATTGTCATAAGAAACATCGACATAACTATACGGAGCTGAAATTCGCAGAGATTTCCTAATCAGCTGTAATTCCGCCTACTGTAGACTCCTAATCCGGGACCATAAGCGGTAATAGCATTGATGTACTCTTTAACTAAATAACCATCAGAACCGCTGAGCAATCCGAGTGACGGAAGTGCTGGTGCCTGTTCTGATGGGGAGAAGAGAAGGAGGAGAAATAGGGGAATCATCTGAAATAATGGTGAAGATTGTTCTGGAGAGAAGAGAGAAGAAAAATCCATAAAGCATTGGATAAAAGCTTCTTCGAGGGGTGGAAGAGGAGATAAACCAGAATCTTGCGCGCAAGAATTCTGGCGGGAGGCAAATGGGGGAGGGCGACGAGAGAAAAAGACACACTAACACAACAGATTTCGGTTTTTTTTTGTTTTCAGAAGAGATACAAAGAGATCGGGTTTCCCACGGGCAGAAGGGTGACACATGTCTTCTGGAGCCTGCTCCTCCTGGGTAAGAGCAAAGCAACAAAACATAAAAATGTGCATCTCGATTGTTCTTCCAGACGTCGAGGGCGGTGGTGTGTGGTGCGTGTGCTCTTCTCGTTTATAGCTTTTTGGTACTCGATGATGCAGGGTCAACACACTCGTTAAATAGCACTTCGACGGTTCGAGAAGGTTCGAGAAGCACCTGGTGCCATGAAGCAAGAAAAACTATTCAGACTCTCCGAAACTGGTGTTTATAGTGATAGATGCATTCCGTCTTTCATTCTTGACGTCTCCGGATTCCCCGATGTCCTTTACCAAAGGTTCCATAGCCCAAGGCTCCGCCCACCTTTTCGATGCCTTCGCCCGGATGCCTACAGTAACCCTGCCACGTATAACAGCCTATATCACTGGAACTCTTCCCTCTTTTGGGACTATTCTCACTAATCTGGCAACTGATGAAATTAAAATCGATAACTGGATTTCCCCGTTGTCGGCCGCCGGAAAACGAATCCATTTCTTCGGCGACGACACGTGGATCCGTCTCCTCCCCGAGAAATTCGAGAAATCCGAAGGCGTCACCTCATTCTTCGTCAACGACTACACCGAAGTGGACGACAACGTCACCCGGAATCTCCACGTGGAATTCCAAAATTTTCCGGATGTCCTAATCCTTCACTACTTGGGTCTCGACCATATAGGACACAGCCTCGGAGGCGTTTCTCCCCGGATTCCTGAGAAACTAGTGGAAATGGATGGGATTCTGAAGAGAATTCATGATTTTCTGATGGATTCTGGAGAGCGGAGCTATCTAATCGCTTGTGGAGATCATGGGATGACTCCCGGAGGATCACATGGAGGAGCCAGTTCCGAAGAAACCCGAGTCCCGGTGGTCATTTGGGAAATCGGAAATCCCTTGAAATCCTTCAAAAAACCTCAAGAAAAACCCCAGAAAATCGAGCAAATCGACATTTCTTCCACAATTTTCGACCTGTTTTCAATGGATTTTCCAGCCGGGTCTTACGGTATTTCACTTGCCGATAGGTTTCAAAACGAAGCCGAAATTCTTGAAAAACAACATCGACATTTTAGGAATATTGTAAGAGGTAAGAGAAAATCAACTGGAAATTCAGATTCTCCGTGGCTTTTTACCCCTATTCGCATTTTTTCTGTGCTTTTTTTCTTTCTTTTTCAGCTAAAATTCCGATTTTTGTGCATTTTGTCATTTCTGTGCAAACACCGCGACGACAAAATGCACAGAAATCGAAATTTCGAATTTTGGTCCCGGAAAAAAGTTTAAAAGGGCCCTTCAAAGGGGTTAAAAAACACGGGGAATTCGAATTTAATCATAAAACAAAAATAAAATTTTTTTAAATAAAAAAGAAATTTTTTAATTCAGAAAAAATTATTTTCGCAAAAATTTTTTTTTCAGAAAAATCCCTGGAAATCTCGGACATTTGCGAAGAAAACTGCGATTATTCGGATAAATTCGTTGCAAAAGCACTCAGAAAATGGTTCCGTCAAGTGCAAGAGGAGCTAATCGGGACGGCTTCTGAAATTCCTACTTCATCCATTGTCTCCTGTTTTTTCATGCTAATTGCGGTAAGTGCGCTCCGCTACTAGACTCTAAAAATCTGTGTTTTCCAGGCTACTGTAATCTCGATTCGATCCTGGATTTCTGGCGCCTCCCGTCTGAATTTCTCCATTTTTCTACTCAATTTCATTAGTTTTGCATCGAGTTTAATAGAGGAGGAACACGAAATATGGTTTTTCCTTGGGAGTACAGTAATCGTGATACGGGCAGTACAATCGATTCGGATAAAGAACAGAAAACAGCTAAAATCGATAATTCTGCTGGGAATTCTGCACAGATTAGCGTACGGATACATGCAAAGTACTCGAAGAAGGTGGTCAATCGATCAGAGCCTCCTCCCCTCTTCCCCATTTTCCGATGCACTGGATCTGAATGTAAACGATCCGAATACAGGGCTACAGTAAGATTTTTAAAAGAACACAATCTATCGCTATCTTACTTTTTTCTTTTTTTTTCTATTTTTTGTTACACATTTTGGGCTACGGTAGCCCTTTCCTGTGCAAACACCGCGACGGAAAAAATGCACAAACTTCCGATTTCCGTGCTAGAAGCCCAGAAAAAAAGGCTGAATAGGGGTAAAAAGCCACGAGGAATCTGATTCTGTCATCAAAAATAGAATAATTTTTTCAGAAACTTCCCGATTGTCACGATTACGGTATCGTTTCTCGGATGGATAGTGGTTCTTGGAAGAAATGGATTTTGGATGGTTTTCCCGTTGATTTCGCATTTTTTGAGGCATTTTGGGAAGAATTAGTGAGTCGGTTTTGGACTTTTTGAGGCCTATCATGAAAATTACAAAATTTTTAATTTTTAGAAAATGATGAAAATGCCAAAATTAATTGTTCAAACGTTCTAAATAGTTTATTTTCAGTGCCAACTCTCATCTTCTCGTCCTAATCCGTCTTCTAGTCATTCCATTCGGCTACTCAACTGGATCCATTCTCATCGGCGTCCTCCTTCTGATCCTCTCGATCTCTCCACCATCTCAACTGCTCCTTCTACTCGCCATCTTTCAGATCGGACGAATCTCAGAGAAATTGAATTTAAGTCATTCTGAAAATCTGATCATCTGCATGGCAACCTTCTTTTATACGGTAAGCAGATGCTGACACGAGCTAGAATCCCAGAAAAGGCAGGATATGGGTAGAAAGCCACGTGGAATCTTAATCTGGAGCTATTTTCTAGAAAGATTCGCCCCATTCTAACAGAAACTCTTAAATTCCAGGGAAACTCCAACAGCTTGTCAACGCTGTCGCTAACGCCTGCCTACGTCGGCCTTCTCGACTACTACCCGATCATCGTTGGAGCGCAATTGCTACTCTACACTTTTTCGGGACCAATTGTATTTTTGTGTGCACGGTAAGTGGTTCAAAACCCGAGGATTACGGTAGAATGCGGAATTTCAGAAAAGCATCTCAACAATGGCTTCATCTTCTCTTCTCCTACCGTATCTCCGCACTCGCCACGTCACTTCTTGGTCTTCTCATATTCCAGAATCACCTGTTCATTTGGTCTGTGTACTCCCCCAAAGTTGTCTATGATATGGCTCATGTGATATTTCTAAGCGTCATTGGATTACTGTGATTGTTTCTGTTACATAAATTGTTTTTGGAGATTTCTCTTTTCTTTCTAGAAATTTCGAGAGATAGAAGGTCAGAATCCGTCTATTCAGGTGTAACTCTTCTCTACAGCTTCTGAAACGAAGCCGAAAGCGGTACGACAGCGGGACCGACAGAGAACCCGATAGCAGAATACGCGAAATCTCGAGAAACTAAAACTGGCGGTCATGAGAGGGAAATATCAAGTGACTGGCAGTTCGAGCACCAAGATCTTCCCCACGAGAAAACCGTTTATTAGAATGGGGAAGCTCTTGATGTCATTGACCTGCCACTTCACTTTTGTTTTCTGAACTTTAGGCGGAAGTTCGTTGAAAAGAACGAAAACGAAAGCTTTCGACACAAACCTAGCTGGCTCAGAGAGGAAGAAGAGAAGTGGGAAAGATTGAGAAGACCTCCGTTTCCAGATTTCGCAATAACAGATAGACCGAAAGGAGACTGAAGCCTCCAATCTTAGAGTGCCTACCCAAAATCACAAAATTAGGATTCAGAGTATAAGATGTGGGCAATAATGGCTAGAGACCGTAGTCTCCGTATATTGCCGGACCCACATCACAAAATTAGTAAAAGCTTATATCCTCAGAGTGCCTACCCAAAATCACAAAATTAGGACCCAGAGTAAACGATGTGGGCAATCATGTGGCTAGAGACCCTAGTATCCGTATGTTACCCAACCCACATCACAAAATTGAAAAATCAGGGAGGAAGAGGAAGCGAAGACCCCCGTTTCCAGATTTCGCGATAACAGATAGACCGAAAGGAGACTGAAGCCTCCAATCTTAGAGTGCCTACCCAAAATCACAAAATTAGGATTCAGAGTATAAGATGTGGGCAATAATGGCTAGAGACCGTAGTCTCCGTATATTGCCGGACCCACATCACAAAATTAGTAAAAGCTTCTATCCTCAGAGTGCCTACCCAAAATCACAAAATTAGGACCCAGAGTAAACGATGTGGGCAATCATGTGGCTAGAGACCCTAGTATCCGTATCTTACCCAACCCCTATCATATAGAAAAGATTCACACGAGAAGGGAAAGGAGGAGGAGGAAGAGGAGGGATAGAGCGAGAGCAGAAGCGGACGAGTGATGGTACTTCGATAGGCCTAGAGCAGCAGGGAGAAAAAGTAAAGAGAATACGACGGGGGTGATCAAGTGGAGAATGCATTAAAAAGGGAGAAAAATCTACATTTATGAATTATTGTTTATTGATCCTCTCTTTCCTGTCCGATCCTCCCTGCTCACGTCCTGTTTCCTTGTCGTTGACCCATCATCGTCGTCGACTGATCCATCGTCGTCGCATCCCACCATCCGTCATCGTCCACCTGCAACAGTATTATAAAACACAGAAATGTTTTTTGTCGTTGTGTACCTTACGTCCATCGAATAGATTCTGATCGCTGCCCCTGGAATGTGATGTTGCTAGCGATCTGAAAGCATTCGGTTATTTCTATAAATGGAATTCAATTCTTACCGTTTCACATCACTTCGTCTTGAGACTTCCAGGCGTCGGCGGTCGCCCTGAAAAAAGGATATGAACCAGAAACATAATTAGAACGATTACCTTTCGTTTTTGTTCGAGAACGTCACTCACGAGATCGGGCCAACTTGATTCCACATCTTCGGCGCTCTTCGCATTCTTCGCAGCAGATCGTCTTAACCATTCGCCATTGCTCCTTCAATTGCCCATTCCATTGTCCTCTGCTTTTCCGCGTTGAATGATTGTTTGATGTCTTCTCTGCTGACTTCGTTTAAGCTGTTCGTGACCCTTGCCGTTTGAAACTGCTTGGCAGCCACGATTCTGAAATATTTGGGCAAAGAGAGCACAATTAAGGTCTTAACCTTACCTATATTTATTCAAAAACTATAAATTCGATTGTTCTGTCTTTCTCCGCATTAAACATTCCGCCCGATGTCTTTCATTGCCTCTGATTGTGCAGCAGCTGCTCCCGACGTTTCCGTTTACGTTTGCTTCTGGATCTGTTGCAGTTTTTCTCGACGTCTCTCTTGTCGTTTGAAACTGCTTGGCAGCCACGTTTCTGGAAAACACAGGCAAAGAGAGCACACATGAAGTCTTAACCTTACCTATATTCAGTTCAAAACTGTCCATTCTATTGTGTTTTGCTTCTCCCCGCGTTGAAATTTCCCTCCGACGTCTTTCATTGCTTCTTATTTCGTTGCTGATTTGGCCGACGTTTCTCTTGTTGCTTAAGACCGCTTGGCAGTCATGATTCTGGAAAATTCAGGCAAAGAGAGCACACCGGAAAGCTGAACCTTACCTATACTTTCAAAAAAAACATCGCTATCGTGTCCATCTTTGGTCCGATGTTGTCAGTTGATTCCCCTTCTTTGTCTCAAGAGTGAGGCAACCTGAAATAAAAATATATGCGAAAAAAGGTGGGAACGAATCTATTGATCGATTTATTACGCGGGAAATTATTTAAAAAGTCATCGAGCATGCTAGCATGTTGGGAATTTTGAAAAAAAGAAGCCACGTGGCAATTCAAAGCAGAAGAAGAAGCGAACGCGAGGAAAGAGAGGCATGGTGAGTTTTTTAATAGCGCGAACGCGTACGCGTGTGAAATTATTGGAAACTTATGAGAAATCACCGAAAGAAGCAACTGACAGCTAAAAATATTGGGAAAAACAGCGAGCGCGCGGTAAAAGTTTGAAAGAAGCGGAACACCGGAAAAAAACGCGACGAGGTTATAAACCGACCACTCATCACGACGCAAAAAAGAATGAATGAGGAGAAATGAGACAAGAAAACAACAAGTGATCATTGAAACAAAGCGAAAACAAAAATTTGCCACGCGGCGCTCAGAATGCGCAGTCAAAACAATGCGGTCAAAAAGATTACTGTACAACTGGCGAGTCTAAAATTTTTTAAACTCATTTTTCTATTATTTTTGAACAATAATTGCAATAAAATGAATAATTATCTTAAATGTAGAATTTTTCGAATCGTTTTGAGTATCAAAATATTCATAAACAAGCCCGAAAAATCGACAAAAAAAGGAACAAACTATTACAAAAAATTTGTATATGTCGTATAGTCTGGTGCATTGAAGCGGTGTTTGCACAGTGGTCGTGTAGTCCACTCGGAGAATGGGCGTTTTTGTCATTCTTTTTCGATTGCGTTGCAAAAAGTCAATTCCAAATGTTTTTATGATTGAAAAATGCCTAAAAGGAACGAAAAACATTTTTAAAAATATTTATTAATGTAAAAAATACAGAAATTCTACTAATATCTTCAAATCTCACTGAAATCAAATTGTCTTTGGAAAAAAATAATTTGAATCACATTTTAGATTCCTTTTTTGAAGAGGGATCAAATTAAATTCCAGTTTTTTGAAAGTCAATCAGAAGAAGACACTCTGCAATCGTGCTCCATTGGAAATGACTCCTCCCATCAACTTCCGGAAGTGAAATCAAACTATGTTTCGATCGAACAGCTGATTTTTTAAAACATTTCCCGGTGACACATTTTCCTAGAAATGAATTTATTTTCGAGAAAAGTTTCTTCTCATTCGGGGAGTTTTATCTGTGTAAGTGCATTCCAAGTACGTCATCCTCCGAAGTCTGAGATGCTTTTGGAAATGTCAGGAATCGATCATTCGCAAAGAAACCTTTAATCCAGATTTTGTTTCTTCCAGAACTTTCCTAATTAAATACCTCCAAGTCTGCAAAAAAATGTTTTCCGATTTCCGTGTATGTATGATCAACCTCCCCCATCTGTCTCTCCCGGAGCCGCCCCGAGTACACCCATAGATTATGCTGATTGACCACTTGACTGACTACTAATAATGTAATTCGTCAAACTTCCTGTTCTTCGATTCCTTATTTCCTCCTCTTATGTTGTTTATTGATACACACGCATTTTTTGATTTCAAATAATCTGATTGAGTAGTGATGGAGGCATGAATAAAATGTGGTCTGAGCAAGCGGTTTTTTGATTTTAGAAGTGATTAGAGTTTCATTTGAGGTTTTTTTTAATTCGTTTTTCTAGAACGTTTTTCTATTGATAAGCATTATTTACGCATTCCCATCTATCAGGATTCAAAAAAGAGACCATTGAAAAACAAGAACTTTTTGAATTTGATGACCTTTGATTGTGAGGTGGTTCAGTCTAGTACATATAGTGGAATGAGGAAAAGAGTAATTTCCCCTAATTTGTTGACAGGGAAATCTCAAAAAATAGTCACTATTTTCAGGTTTTTTCTACTGGAATATTATGATTTTTTATTTTTTGAGAAATTCAGGAATAACTACCGTAACCCGGTTTTCTCCGATTTTGGGACACTGAATTGAGCATATTCAGAATCAGCAAAACAAGACGGTTCTAATGAGTATAATCACGGCATATTTTTAAAAATTTTTGATTTTTGAGATTTTTGAAATTTTCGTTTTGGAGACTCGAAATTCGGAAAAAATCAAAATTGTCAGAAACTAGTTGTGATTATATTCATCTGAAGCGGCTTGAAGTGCTGATTCTGAATATATAGGTATCACTGAGATCACGCCAAAACTGAGTGAGATACGGTAGTTTTTGCATTTTCGTAGTAACCCAAATATCCGAAAAACTCAAAGTTAACCAAAACTAGTCATGATTATACTCTTTCGAAGCGTCTTAACGAGCTGAATCTGAATATAAATGTTTTAAAGCTCTATTCTTCCAAAATTCCACGAAAAACCCTATTTATAAGTTCCCGAGGCGAGATTCGAAATTTAGAAAATTCCAAAAACCGAAAGATCTTCATATTCTAATGATTTCCAATCATCCTTGTCTCGTGTCAGTCACTCCCTTAGTCACTGCTAATCAAATTGCTTCGGGGGATCAATTTGCGTGACACACACACACACACTCGGTCTAGAGCTCATACAGCAGTCAGATGTCAATCTTTCTTTTTTGCAGAAAACTCTTTTTTTTTGTATTTTCCACGTAGAATTGTGGTTTTTTAGAATGGATACGGCAACTGATATAACTACTGATTTATCTTCCATTGAATCCACATCCACTGTCCCAATTGAGGTGACAACCATCAATTACACGTTGGTTACTGATGACCCGGTAAGTACTGTAAGCACCGCCCATCTCAAAAACAATAGATTTTAGGGAAAAGGATCGCTGATTCTAAACGAAACCATCACCGATCTGAACGTCACCACCACCGAATACATTCCGATTGTGGCGGCGGCGACGGCGTTCGCTAGCCTCATTGCCATCGGACTATTCGCTGTTTCTATATTCATTGTGGTGCTTATCAGAGGAAGGAAACGGTTTCAGGAGGTAGGATTTTTGAATTTTTCATTTTTTCGAAATTTTGAATTTTTTTCAAAAATTTTCGAAAAATTTTTTTTTACTAAAATAAAAATTTTATCGTTGAATCATATGTAAATTAGGATTCTGAACAACTTTTTCTCTTGGCACAAACCTCGAAAATCAGTCTAAACCGCTCAAAACCACTAAAATGTCCTTGATCTTCGTGTACTCCTCTCGGACAATTTATTTCGTTTTTTTCGAAATTTTTAATTTTTCTTGGAATTTTTCGAAATTTTTGCAACTTTTTTTCTGAATCTAAAATCATGATTCGAATGCACAGCCATGAGTCAAAATTGGATCTCTGTTGCAGTTCCCATTCTTCGCCATCGTCTATCACCTCACCGCCGCTAATGCAATTCACATTTTGCTTCAACTCACAACTGTCCTACCGATAATGTTGTTAGATGTAAGTTAGTTTTTCTCTTTTTTTTCTAGCCGTGATTTAATTTGAATTACTCTGATTTCGACACTTTTTGAGTTTTGGGTCTCGGAGCAAAAAACTACCGTAACCCGGCTAGTTTTGATTTTTGGACATTGAAAATAGCATGGTGGGAATCAGCAAAGCAAGACGGTTCAAATGAGTATAATCATGACCTATTTCTAAATTTTTCGATTTTTTGATATTTTTGAAATTTGCGTTTGGAGACTCGAAATTCAGAAAAAATCAAAATTGTCCAAACGAGTCGTGACTATATTCATCTGAAGCGGCTTGAAGTGCTGAGTCTGAATATATACGTAACACTGAAACCATGTCAAAACTGTGTGAGATACGGTAGTTTTTCCATTTTCGTAGTGACCGAATTATCCGAAAAATTCAAAGTTAACCAAACCTAGTCATGATTATACTTATTCGAAGCGTCTCGACGAGCTGAACTCGAATATGTTTGTATTTCTGAGATAACGTGGAAACTGATTGGGATACGGTAGGTTTTGTATTTTCGTGGCAGGACCTATACATTCGAAAACCTCAATGCTAACCAAAACTAGTCATGATTATAGTTTTTTGAAGCGTCTCAATGAGCTGAATCCAAAAATCGACATTTCAGAGTGATGAAGATTCGGCGAATCTCTACTGGTACAAAGTGGGATCCTACGGAATAATGATAACAGAACAAGCTTCCCTCTACTTCACACTTCTCATGACCATCAACCGATTTGCTGTATTCGTATGCCCCAGTATACTGTCAGTGTTCACTGCAAAAGGAATCCACATCATCTCATGTTTTCTCTGGGTCTATATCAATTTTATAGTATTTTGGAACTATAATTATGGAACGACAAAGACGTTTTCGAAGAAAAGTATTTCAATGAAAGAGGTCCTTCTAGGCACTAATTACTTGACAAAGGTACAGTAACCCGGGTGGTCTCGTGATAAAAAAATGATTTCAGTTTTTCACTCTGTCATCTACTTTTCTCCCTATCATCATGCTCGGGATGTACTTTGTCATTTTCATTTTTATAATGAAAAAACGAAAAATCGTGGATAGTCAGAATCAGAAAAAAGCGGATCGCGATACGTCTCTTGTGGTTCAGGCACTGATTATTACGATAGCTTTGGAGGTGAGCGCGCAAAAGCGTTTCATCAAAACAAGATATTTTCAGATGGTGAACATAACCGATGTGCTAACCCCTCTCTTCAAGACCGCCCAACTTTCTCTTCAATGGATCTGGACGATATTCTGTTATTGTGTCACCATTTTCAATCAACTAGTCAACCCGCTCTTCTTCCTTATGGTTAACAAGATGGTCCGCAGTGTAGCCAAACACATATTTGACAAGAACATTAGCTCGTTTCTATCTGATACAAGTTCTACGAATAAACTACCAGGTTGGTGAAAGTGCGCTCTAGCGTACACACCATCAAGATGACGTGTTTTTGAAATTTTTTTTGACACGTGGATATTTAAATTTAAATATTAAAACGTGAACTCACTTTTTTAATTCTTGCGTGAAAACGTGTAACCCACGTTTTTAATTTTTATTTTTCACGTGAAATCATTTAATTTCGCCGGAGCACGATTACTGACCTACCCACCAAAAATCCCTTATTTTCCAGAGAATCGAGGCCGTATCCCTCGAACCACCAGAAAACTGTGCTATGGATGCTGCGCACGACTGTTCGCTGACGAGCCAAAGGAGCGGACCGTAGTCACTTTTTGATTTGATTTTTTTTTTGAATTACTCAGTTTAATATCATTTTAAAAAATCACAATTGAGGAGCAGTTGAATAAATAGATACATGAAATGAATAAAACGATGTGACAGAATGAGAATATGTTGGGGAGGGAAGTAACCGAAAGAAGGGGGACAATCACAGAGGGGGAAAATTAATTAAAAGATAAAACTTATTGGGGCCAGAGCTTTTAGGGGTCTAGACGATTCTCGTGGCGAGCTCTCAAATGCTGACAATTCACATCTTGATAATAGATACAATCAATTTCAATTCACAATATTATTTATATCAGGCTTCTTCTCCACTCTTCCATTTATCATCGCCATAAACTCGTTGTCGCTCATCAAAGCGAACGGTTTCTCGTTGGGATCCGGCTTTTCGATCGGCAACAACGGCTCGCCCTTCAGCATTTTTCTGCTCAAAAGAATCGCGTGCGAGACGATGTCCCTGTATGTTCTGTAGTGAGTCAACGAATTCGGATGACCGAATCCGTGGGTGGAGTTCGAGAACACGTGATAGGCGACGTCGAGAGGCGTTCCCTTGAGCTTCTCATCTTTTCCATTGATTTTTGGTTGACGAGAATTCAATGTTTCGATTATTTGATTCATGACGGCTCTGAAATATTCATGAGAATCTTTGGAATTTCGGATCTCGCCACAAAAATTGATTTTCGTGGCGAGACCCCTTGAAAACGTAAACTTAAACTCACAGTGTGTTCGTTAGCATTTTCTCGCAAATCTCCACTGTATGCCCTTTTTTCAATAAATTCTCGAGCATCTGCCGCCCAACATCCGCAACCGGAAAATACTTTTTGTAGAGCATCTCAATGTCGTAAGCCAGCTGAACAGCCTCCTCCTCAAGGATCGGCGAGAAACAGTTCAGTTGTCGTTGACGTTGCATTCGTGGAATTTCGATATTGTTCTCGCACAATGTTTTCTTCAATTCAACAATGCATTCCTTTTTTTTTGATCTGGAAAATTAGATTTTGAGCAGGGAAATTGGAAAAATGAGCTTACTTTCTGAAAAATCCATAAATAGTGCTCAAATTCATGTACTCCGGAGCATTGGTTCTTCTTCTCAACTCATCGACAGTCAGAATATATTTGGATCGATCACCAACCGTCGGAAGCCTTCCGTCGACCTCATCCAAGATTTTATTTCCATTTGGAGATACCGGAACTCCGAAAGTTGGAAATTTAACTGCTATTTCTTCAGATCTTTGTGCTTTTGGGACGGCTTTTGTGACGGGAGGTTGTTCTTGCGGAGCGGATTGAGGTGATGTGGATGACGTGGCAGGAGCGGCTTCCAGACTTTTTCTTGTAGGGTACGGCTCGATCTTCGAAGTCCTCTGACGTGGTTTCATCCGTTCCACGTGGATGTCATGCTGATTCGACGGTAACGGGAACGGATCTTCAGGCGACTCTGGAGTATACATCACAGAGCTGCCTGGTGGAACCACGGTGACTGGCGTCTGTTGAGTCTTGTGAGCGTCTTCTTCGGCGGCTTGTGGTGGAGTAGTGGATCCTGTGCTGGTGGTGGTGGCAGCCGGAGTGTTCAACCAGAAGAAGTTGCTGTTTATCTGGAAAGTGCGCTTTAGGAAAAGTATATTGAGAGTTAAGCTTACCACTAAGTCGTTTCTTATTCCGGTCGTTGAGCTGCTTGCATGTCGCCACGTGGCAGCACTTGAAAACGACAAATCCTGTATGGTGTAGTCGTTCTCCGGACGCTCTTGTGACGTCATAGGGAAGAATCCCGAATCGATGGAAGATGTGTTGCCGGCTGAAGACATTTCTGTATGAACTGACTGTTCTGAATGTGTCTAGAACGAGTGACAGAGTGAAGGGCGGAGCTTAGTCTGGGCTCCGCCTACTGAGGCTATAACTGGGGGTTTTGGAGCTATCGAAATGAAACTAGAGGGCTTCTGATAAGAATAAAGGGGTTTAGAGCCCGGAATCGTGATTTTCAAGGCCGGAAATAGTGTTTTAGAAAAAAACCGGATTTTTTCGAAGAAAATTGATTTTTTTTATTTTCAAATTGATTTAAATTATTCCGAAAAGCAAATTATTCTGAATTCTTTGAGAAATTGCCAGCAAAAGCATGGAGAAGCAGCAAAATATGGAAAAAAATGAAAGAAAACTTTCAAATTTGAGATGGGCGCTCAAAACTGGATACTGTCGTTTCAAAGGCGCATGCTTATTTTTATAGAAAGTTTAGCTTTTCGTGCCGAGACCCTCAGCTTTTGCAGTTTTTCGGAAAACGTTTTTCAATGAATTTTTCCGAAAACTAGATTAAACCTTGTCAGAATTTTTTCAAAATCAACCAAAAATTGTATTTTAAAAATCAGAAACTTTTAAAAAAGCTTCATGTTCTGTTTTTTTTAACCCGAAAAATCTTTTTTCAAAATTCCTTCTTTCTTTCAAATACCTGTAAACAGGCCTGTTCTAAAACTAGTCTGCTCATCCCAATTAGCCTAAACACAGACCTCCTTCCCCTTTGTCTTCCAATTACAGCCAATCCATCATCGTGAAACTCGCCGACACTACCCATATAAAAGGGGACAGGTGGGTGAATGTGGAGTTTTTATTCAGACCAATCTAGGTTCAAATCTCTCGTTTCTCTCTTGGTTTCCAGTCTTTTCTCGAAAAAATCCATTGTTTCGTTGAGGTTTTGGGGGTTAGAGAGTCTTATTCACTAAAGACAACAGAGGTTTACTCTTAAGTGACAGTCCTAATTATGATGACGTATTCTGAAAATGCGGAGTTTTTTGTATAGTAATGGAGGTCTTCTAGAATAGAGAAGAAGGAGAGAGGGGGTAGACGAGGGACTGGAGGGTACTGTACGGAATTCTGAAAGTTTGAATCCTAAATTTCCAGTTCGGCACCTTTAAAAAATTGAAAATCCAATTAGTCTTATCTGAATACAATCAGCAATTAACCAGCTGGCTTTACGACCGATTTACAGCCTGTTTTCCTATCCTTTAACCCTTTCCCGACATCTGGACTGCTAATTTTACGATGTTTACAGCTACTGGGCTAATTGACTACTCAAGAACCAAGTAACAAACCTAAAAAGTCGATAAATTCAAACTGAAAAGAAACACCTAGCTTTTCTCAAAACCTGATTTCAAATTTCCCCCAAAATACACCGGTTTCCACGAGGAAAACCGGCAAGCGCGCTCCACCGGACTCCCCGTTGTTTCTTCGATTTTCGCCAGCATTCATGGATTTTCCCAGTAAAAAGCTTGTTTTTCATAAGATTTCTTTAATTTTAACTCGTAAAATCGTTCAAATCATGATTTAAACCCTCTGAATCCTCCGAAAAGTGATGGTTTTCCAGGTAAAATGAACAAAAAGAAGAAGGTCTCGCTATTCGGCGACGATGAACCGGAAGAGAATGGAAACAGCAGTCTGGATATCAATAAAGTGATTTTTAATCTGAAATTCTGATTGAGAAAGCGTTTTTTGCAGGGCTATGCTCAAAAATACGATAATTGGAGACGTCTCGAGGAAATGCAGAAAAGTGGGTGGTTTTGAGAGAATAAATGAAAAATAAAAGAGAAATATACGTGAAACCATTTGAAAAACCTTTGTTTTTATTTAAAATTGATTTATTTCTTTACAATTTTTATGAAAGTTCGGAAAAAATCTATATTTTACCTGGAAAATATCTAAAATCCTTATTAAAAAGGCATTTGAATCGGGAAAGCTCATTGATTATTGCTGAGAATCATTGGAATATTCATGATTTTCATTTGAACTTCCTTAAAGTCCACTTTCCGCTCTAAAAACCTTCTGGAATCGCTGAAAAACGCTATTTCTCATTTCCAGTCAAAGACAAATACGGCGACGTCGACGACGACTCTTCCTCATCAGAATCCGAACCAGAATGGACAGAAGAGCACGAAGAGGCGTTCCTGAGAACTCTCGGAGCACTGAAATCCGGTGATCGAGAGTGTTTTGCCGACGGAAAAGGGTTTTTCAATGGGATTCAGGAGGGTAATGGAGTAGCTAAGAAGAAGAAGGAAAAGGGGAAGAAGGATGAGAAGATGACCATTAAGGACTACGAAAGAAAGCTCGTTATCGAGAAAGGAGGGTGAGTTTCCTGTGAAATTAGCTTTGAATTCATTTAATAGCCTCGTTTTTAATTTTTAATCACTTTGGAAAGGTGTTAAAAATATCCTTTTGAAATCCAGATTCCAGCTAGCCTGTAAAATCCCTCTTTCCGCTCTCAAAACGGGTTAATAATGACCTTAAGTCGCCCGAATTTCGTCACCTGACCCCTATTTTTTATTGCGAAATATCCAAGTTTTGAAAACAATCTTATTTTTAAAAAACAGTTGTCAGCGATTATTTCTGCTTTTTCACTGAAAAAATACATTATTCAGCTTAAAAACAAGCTTTTTTCGTCACAGAAAAGCCTTTTTACTATGGAAAAGCACAAAAAAAGTCGTTGGAAAGTCATATTTTCTACTAAAATGAGTTTTTTCTCCTGTTAAAAACCTTCTTTCCAGTTTCCAGCAAAAACCGATCTTTCTAGACAAAAAACATTGCTATTCTTGTAAAATGAGGCTAATTCCAATGTTTACCAGAGCCTCTGCTCATTAGAAAGCATCTCTTTTTGTATAACGCAAATTTTGGAATCCAACGCGGCAACCCTCGAGGAGGAGAAGCTATTTTGTCAACGTGTCTGGCGGCTCTCCTCGAAACGCCCACTCTCTCGTTTCATTTACATGTCGTGGAAGAGAAAAGGGGAATCCGATAACATCTCTCTTTAGATATCCTTCCTTCTCCTCTAAAATAGCTCCTTTTGTTTTGAATTTTATGCTATTTTGGCAGTTTTCAGTGTATTTTATGATATTTTTGCAGACAAATCGACGAGAGTGATGAAGAAGCTGAGATTCAGAAAACTCATCAAAAAGGATACTATGAGGAGCAGGAGGAGATCAGAAAAAGGTGAGAACCACAGGGAAATCTCGAGAAAAAGTGTGATTTACAGTCTCTCCGCGGCAATCAACTTTGGAGACGACGATGAAGACGATATTCTGACAGAGAGAAAGAAGACGTCAAAGGAGGTGGAAGAGGAGGAAGCTGATTTCTATGAGTGGATGAAGACGGCGGATGGGAAGGCGGATAAGAAGAAGGCGAAGGAGCTGAAGCATCTGAAGAAGTTCTGGAAGGATGAGGAGCATTTGGATGAGTCGGAGAAGTTTTTGAGGGATTATCTGATGAATAAGGACTATCAGCCGGGCGAGAATGAAGAGTGAGTGGATCTTAGGGAGCGCTTTTTCAATTTAAAATTCAGAAATCCGACGTACGAGGACATTGTGGCTCTGGAGGAGGATGAGAAGGAGCTAGACAAGAATCGGCAGTACGAGCAGAAGTATAACTTCCGTTTTGAGGATCCTGATCAGGAATTTGTGAGTTTTCTGAATCCCACGTTTCCACGAACCCATAATTCGAATTCAGATCAAACAATACCCGCGTACTGTCGCTGAATCAATGAGAACCGAGGATTCATCAAGGAAAGAGAAGCGTCACGAGAGAGAGGAGCGAAAGAAGCAAGAGAAGGAGGAGAAAAAGCGGGAGCTCGCCGAACTGAAGAAGATGAAGCGGTCGGAGATCGAACAGAAGCTTGGGAAGCTCAGGAAAGCGGCTGGCGTGGAGATTCCGTTGACGTTGGATGAGTTGAATGCGGATTTCGATCCGAAGGAGTTTGATAAGAAGATGAAGTCGATTTTCAACGATGAGTATTATGGGGTGGAGGAGAATGTGCAGGAGGATGAGGATGAGAAGCCGGTTTTTAGTGATGTAAGTGGAAAAAGACCCAGAATCCTTGAAAATATTCGATTTTCAGATGGAAGACAGTGACTACGAGGATTACGATAATCTGGATGTGGAAGAGCTCAAGAAGCAGGATATAGAGGAAGAGGAGGAATCAGAAGAGTCGGATGAAGAAGAGGAAGAGGCTCCCTCCAAGAAACCAATGAAAAACGGGAAGTTTGATATGGTGGCAGCGGCGCAGAAGGCAATGAACAAGGATCGGAATGGTAGGTGTCTTCGGATGCTGCTTGGGATTCAGAAACTCCTTTTTCTAGATAATCGTCGGAAAACAAAGAGAAACGCGCTGAAAATCGCTCTAGCCAAGAAAAAGCCGCTTTTTAATCCGAAAGAGAAGACGTTTGAGGAGTATTTCAACGAATACTACGCTCTCGACTACGAAGATATCATTGGGGACACGCCCACCCGCTTCAAGTACCGTGACGTCGAGGCGAACGATTTTGGTTTGAGTGCCAACGAGATTCTGGAGGCAGATGAGCGTCAGCTGAATGCGTGGGCTTCACTGAAGAAAGTGACGGCTTATCGTACCTCTCAAGAGGAGTTTTTCGATCGGAAAGCCTATCAGAGGAAGGCGGAGGATGTGCAGAAGAAGAAGAAGATTCTGTCGACGGATTTCGGTGGGAAGAAGTCGTTGAAGAGGAAGGCGGAGGAGGAGGAGATGGTGATGGCTGGTGAAGATCAGGAAGAGGAGGAGGAAGAGGAGAAGAAGAAAAAGAAGAAGAAGAGAGGAAAGAAGAAGGTGAAGGTGGCGGCTGTGGAGCCGGTGGAAGAGGAAGAAAAGGAACCAGAGCCAGAGCCAGAAGCGGTGGAAGAGGTTCAGAAGGAAGAGGAGGCTCCAGAAGCGGAACCGGCGAAGAAGAAGGCAAGGAAAAGGAATAAGAATAAGGTAAGAACCAGAAAATTGAATTCCCCTTGATCCTTTAAATTTTCAGAACAACGTGATCGCCGAGAAGTTCGGAGCAGGAATGACTGATTCCCGTGTCAAGGCATACGGTCTCAATCCGAATCGCTTCAAGAAGGGTCTCCTCTATGGAAAATAATTTTTCTTGTTTCAGTTTGTTGTTAATCCCCGTTTTTTGTTGTTATTGTTATTTCTTTTTTGTACTCAAAATCGAGAATGAATGATTTTTGATCGGGTTTCAGGAGAATTCGCTGTTTTTTGATAGGTTTTTATAGCCTTTTTATTTCTTTATTTTTTGATTTGCTTTTCTTTTTCCCCTATTTGACCCCGATCAATAGACTCGTCTTCTCTTCCACAAATTTGTCTTCTTCCTCTTCCTTTTTTCTCAGGACCCATTTGGTGGGGGTGCAGTTTACGGACACCCACATATTTAGTAAGAAGAAGGCAGAAGAAGAAGTCAGTTTTGGAAATAGAGAGGAGAGTACAATGAGATGGGCACACATAACTCCTAAGACAAGAGAGCGAGAGACCCCATCCGTTTACACTTTTTCGAGAGGGAGTCCAAAGAAATGGAGATTTTTCTTTTTTTTCGATTTTTCTATTTAAAAAACTAGATTTTTTTTCATTAGAAAATCCATTTTCACATGCTAAAAACTCGAAAAAGAAAGTTCTTACTGTCGACGCATCAGAATTCTGAAAACTCCAAAAAATAAAAATATTTCCGTGAAAAACAGCCGTTATCTCCCTTATAAAATTCCTTTTTTCCAATTCTGTCATATTTCCAATATTTAAAAAAACGAGAAAACCGAAAAAAAACTAGATTAATAACGGTAACTAAACCCACTGCTTTTCCCTTAATTCTGAAATTTCTTGTGAAAAACACAGATTTCCGGAAAAATGGCCATTTTTGAAAAATTTAAAAATCCCCATTAATTTTTATTCCTTCTTGCCGAGAAAATGCAGGTTATGTTTGTTAAAATACCTGCTTTTTTGGTCAAAATCCATTTTTTACATGTTAAAAACTCAAAAAATACGGCACAAAAATTCTGAAAACTCCTGAAAAAATGCAAATTCCGTTAAAAACTGCCGTTATCTCCCTTACGAAATCCAAAAAATCCTCCAATTTTTTCAATTGAGTTCTGCCAAATTTCCAATTTCTACGTGACCTTCCCCCTATTCCATTTTTCTTAATTGCCACGTATTTTCCGACACTCTCTCTCCCCAGACAAATCTTCTATTTTCAGACTCCAAAAATGGGAGGAGTAATGTCATATTTCCGCGGACTATTCGGCGCCCGCGAGATGCGAATTCTGATTCTGGGACTCGACGGAGCCGGAAAAACGACAATTCTCTACAGGCTGCAGGTGAGAAGAGAAAAGGGGGCGTGGCTGATCAAGAGCTTCAGGTCGGCGAAGTAGTCACCACAATTCCGACGATAGGATTCAATGTGGAGCAGGTCGAATACAAGAATCTGAAGTTTCAAGTGTGGGATCTCGGAGGGCAGACGTCGATTCGACCCTACTGGAGGTGTTATTATGCCAACACCGACGCCATTATTTATGTCGTTGATTCGGCGGATCGGGATAGGGTTAGTTTGGGTTACGGTAGTTCCAGAGAAATAAAATCTTCCAGGTCGGAATCTCTCGTCAAGAACTCGCCACAATGCTCCAAGAAGACGAACTACAGGGAGCCGTCCTTGCCGTTCTCGCCAACAAACAAGACATTGCCGGATGCCTGACAGAGACAGAAGTCTACAAAGCTCTCGGACTAGACGCCCTTCGCAATCGAACCATTCAAATATTCAAAACGTCGGCGTCAAAAGGCGAGGGTCTCGACGCGGCGATGGACTGGTTGGCCAATCAATTGCAGCAGAAAAAGTGATTCCCGGATTTTTAATATTTATTTTCTTCCCCCCTTCTTCCCCAATTTCTCGACGAAAACTAGCTGAAATATAGTATTTTCGGCTTGAAAAATGATTTCTAGTAGTCTTTTTTACCATAATTTCCAAACAATTTTCTCTCTATCAAAAATTGGATTTTCTTGTTTTTTCAGCTACAAAAACACGAGGTGTTCATCTTTTTTCTCTATTTTTCTCTCTCTCCCTTTCCCTTAAATTCTGTGATTTTTCCGTTTTCTTTACCATTTTTCCCCCTTTCTATCGCTTCCGATTTATCCATTTGAGTTTTCTGACCACTTGTATTCCCCCTTTATTGCAAATGTAAAAATAATTATTTATTCGCGAAAATAAATCGAAAACCGCCCAGACGATCAATGATGGCGAATGTTGGATCTTGGCACGAAGCCAAGACCCAATTTGGCAAGTGACATGTTTTTTCTCAAGTTGACCACGTGGAAATACGAATCACGGGGTCCCGGTTTTATGAGCCCTTGCGATAGGTAACGGATACACGTGTAGAAGTCGCAAACGGCGGCGATCTGAAAATTGGAAAGATACAGTAATCTAGTGATACAGTAACCCAGTGTCCACAGGAATAGTCTTATTGAACTCAGCTCACCGAGAGCTTCCAAATGAGTATAATCATGACTAGTTTCGGATAACTTTGAGTTTTTCGGGTATTTGGGTCTCACCACGAAAATGTAAAAATTATCGTAACTCTTCGAATTTTCTAGTTATTTTCACAAAAGTTTCATATTTGGATTCAGCTCGTTTATAGCTTTCAAATGAATATAATCATGACATGGCTGGCGTTATTTTGAATTTCGGTGGTCTCGCCGCGAATCAATTTTCGTGGCGAGACCCACCGAAATTCAAATTTGCAGCTAGATATGTCATGATTATACTCATTTTAAAGCTCTCGACGAGCTGAATCTAATGGGACTAGTTTTGAAAGAATTGGATTACTGTAGCTCCGGATTACTGTAGTTTTTGTTTTTTTAATTACAAATAAACGCTAGATAGGTCATGACTATACTCATTTTGTAGCTCTTGGGGAGCGGAATTTAATAAAATCAGTTTCAAATTGAAAGAACTAACCCTATTCCTTGCAATCAACGAAACAAAATGCCACTCGGCGTCGTCTCCAATTCTCACGCGATAAGGACAAAACCGCGACGCATTGGTCAGCGAACAGTTTTTGACAGAAGGTTTCAGCTCGTTCAACGGTTCCAATTGTACTCGATTCTCGCGAATCGCCGTCATCAATTCAGAAGCCAACCTGGAATTCTCGAAGAGCATACACGGCTCCACCTCCTCCACCATGACTCGATCGATGAATGGATGAGCGGTGTCCGGATGTCCGGCGTCTCGCCACGATTCGAATTCGGAGAATAGAATCGGATCGATTTCTTCGACGGCGTCGGCTTCTTTCTGCTCCCTCTCCTCTGTTGAATTCTGATGAGAATAAGAAGATGTCGATGGAAGAGATGACGCCTTCTTCTTTTCCGACGCTTCCTTCGGCGGTTTCTTTGACGATGACGTGGAATTAAACAGCTTGGAAAGTGTGGATTTGTGTTCGGGTGACGTCGTCTGCTTGAAATGGTTCTTTCCCATACCGGGTGCCGAGATGAGTTCTTTGAGAGCGCGCACCTCAGCTTGTAGGACTTCAACCTCTAGTCGCGACTCATTCAGGAGCTTCTCCGCCTTCTCACGACGCTCTTCTGCCGAATTCACCATTTTGTAGGCTTCCTGGAAAAAAGCAAAAAGTTAGAAAAAGATATTCCGTTGCGGGGAATCGAACCCCGGCCTTATGGGTGAGAGCCATAAATCCTAACCACTAGACCACAACGGAGACGGGAAACTGGGTGGTGTAAAGGCCTAGATATTACCTGGAATAGCTTCTCCGTCAGCTCCTGCACCTCCTCATCCACCGTCGTCTGAATCTGTGTCATTTTTTTGTCCTTCTCGACCAGAGCCATCCGGGTGGCACGGAGTTCCGCTTGCATCCGAAGAAGTTCCTCGGCTCGGGGACTCATCAATTCGGAGTCGGATGACGTGGAAGCGGAGGAGGATGTTGTACTTCTAGCGGAAGTTCTGGAAATATTTAATTAAAGAGACGCAGAGAAAGCTAGAGTGTCTCAGAGTCTGCGTCTGTATTAGCCATGCGTAATGCGGACATTTGGAAACTACTTCTCCTTCATTTTTTAATATCACTCCACTTCCAACGCTTATAACTCCCTTCATGTTAACGCTATCAAAAAATTTTCAACTAACAAAATGTTCAAAAAATCAAGCTGAACAAATCATTAGTTGACCATTTTCCTCTATCTCTACTCCAAATACCTCAAATTGTCCTGTGGATCAACAGACATCTCCAAATGAATCGGGTTCAGTACGGCGATCGCGTCGACCATTTTTGCATAGTTTTTTGTACAGATTCTGAAATCGATATATATTCAGAAGAGACAAATCAAATCAAAAAAAGTGTTTGTATGATAAAACGAATCGTAATGTAATCGGCCGAAGAGAAACGGGTTCTTGTGGTTGTAAGAATGATGGGGGGAGAAATGGGGGTTCCAATAATCCCGAATGGATTAAAAAAGAAGAAGAACAAGGGGAAAAGCATTGCGAAACGACGAAGCAAATGCTTTTAAAAAAGTGAAGAAATTCTGAGGATTTCTGAAATTTTTTCGCGAAGGAAACAAAGATTGTTGGAAAGAAAAAAAACATCGGATGAAATGTCAGATGATAGATTTTTTGAACTTCTCTCTCTCTCTCTTTCTCTCTCAAAAAACGGATAGAATGACACATGTGCTCTTCTATATGATCAAATTGAAGAAGAAGACAGAATAACAATAAACACAAAGATTGATGGCTGGGGAGAAATTAGGTTCATCAAAACAACTGTAACTCAATTATCTTGGAAGATATGAAAAAGTGATCAACTAGAAAGTTGCTCAGAATAAAATTCTGATCATTTTGTTAGTTGACAACTTTTTGATAGCTCTAATGGTTAGGGAGATAGAAGCTAGATAGAGACGCAGAGAAAGTGGAAGGCTAGAGCGTCTGATACACTGCGTCTCACCATGAGATGTACCCCATTTTCAAACGCTCATATCTCGCTTACGATGAAAGCTTTTAAAAAACGGTAAACTGATAAAATGTGTAAAATGTTAAGCTGAGCAATTTTGTGGTTGAGCGTTTTTTGATATCTCTAACGATAATTGAGGTATGAGTGCTTTAAGTTACCTACCCCTAACACATACACGGGTTCCCCCTTCTTTCCACTGATTTTTGAAATTAGTGTTGTTCACCCGTGTCGAGAAGTCAAAAAAAAGCATGTCAAAGCATATTTTTTCACGACAGAATGTTTACCTACGACAGGTGCAGCAGAGAAGTTGTCATAACAAAAAGGTAGGTGGCAACAAAACTACAGTAATCCAAGGTTGCCAGAGTAGATAGCTAAATAGATTCGAATATAATTTTCAAAAATCCAAAGAAAAAATCGGGAAAAATGAAAATTCAAATATTTCGGAGGACTGTAGAACTATCAAAATTCTGCCAATTAAGAAAATGTGTAGAACTTTAATTCTGACAGCGATAAAATTCGAAATTAGTGGGATGGAGACCTTGAAATGCTTCTATAAAAAGTGTCCTTTCCTAATGACCCCTAAAAACGAGAACTAATTTCGAATAGAAGAACGAAAAAGAAGAAGAAGTAACTGAAAAGGAAAAAAAAAGAAGAAGCAAGTAAAAAAAGGAGTTAGCTATTCATGAAAAGAGAAAGAGGACACAAGAAAAAACGAGCAAAAAACGAGAGAGAATTCCGTGCGAAAAGTGTAATCAAAGAAGTTACGTGTCTTCTGAAGGAGGAGGAGAAGAATTGCCCGAACAAGAAGAAAATGGCTTATTATTTGTGTATAGTTGTCATGTCTAGTTTCCGTGTTTTTTTGGGAAATTCTGATTTTTATGAATCATTTAATTTCATTTTGAAGGGCTATGTACTTTACCGCTATAATCTCAAAACAGGGTGTGTACTCCTCTCGGACAATTTTTTTTTCGTTTTTGGAAATTTTCTGAAAAACTTGTTTTGACTAGTTTCGAACCGTTAAAAGTTTGAAAAAGAGAAAAACCATGTCATAAAAGAACCTAGTTGTGGTCAGTTGGCGACCGAAAAGAGATGAAAAGAGTTGAGGGGTAGAAAAAAAAACCGAATGTTTATTTTGTGATTCCGCCGGTTCTCCAGCAATAGTCTCTCTGGCGGTATTAAACCAACGGATCAAAGGGAGAACAGATGACTCATAAAACTGTATCTTTTAAACCAGAAAATCTATCAAAAAAGAGTCTATAAGAAATTGCTCAGCTTAATATTTAACACATTTAGTTAGTGGACCCCTTTCTGATATCTCTTAAAACAAGCGAGATACAAGGGTTTGACGATCGGAGAGAGTGCAGACAGTCAGACGCTCTAGCCTTCTCTGCGTCTCTCACCATATTTCTACCGTTAAGGACAGGGTTTTAAGGGTAAAAACTAGAATGGAAAGGACCAAAAAGATTCTAGAAGAGTCCTCCGTGTGTGACACATGACTAATCATGGGACGAAAGTAAACAGAAGCGCTTCTTCTTCTTCTCCTTCGTCAGAAAAGAAATCGAATTCCGAAAAGTTTTTGGAAGACCGAAGAAGAAGAAGAGAGGCAAAATAAGAAGAAATAGGAAATGCTCTCCTCTCCTTCGAAATGGGGCACTTTCTCTGCGTCTCCGAGAATTCTCATAGTCTCTCTGCGCGGGGAGGGAAGAACAAGTGTGGAACAGATGGGTCTAGAAGAAGAATCTAAACAAAACCGGGGGATGATGAAACATTGAGATGAGGCGACGGAGATTATCTGAAATGCATTGTTTTCGTGTCCCTTGAGAGAGGCAGATGAGAGAGAGATAGAGAGAGAGAGCGCAGAGAAACGAGACTCATCTCCGGATTGCGTGGGAAGATAGAGGGAACTTTTATGATGAGCAAATGAAAGTTTTCGCTTCGATGGGAAGTGAGTTATAACTAAAATAGAGCCGAAGAAGATTGTGGCAATTAGACACCCTCTAGTGTCAGAAAGAAAAGGGGGAGAATCGCAATGAGATGAGTCAGACGGAGAGGGGGAGGAGGCAATGCATCACAATACCATCTGTCTTCCGGTTAACGGTTTGTATGTCATTTGGATGTCTTCTTAATGTTAACTAGTTAACATGTACTACTCGAGGGGGTAGAGGGGTTTTGGGGGTTTAGAAGTGTCAGGGAAGCCTAAAAGAAAGTGTCTTTTTAATAAAATATCACATCAGAAAATCCTAGACTTTTTGAAATGTCATCTTACAATTACAACTTGGTAATTAATGTTAATGTTGTACAGCTTGTTGATTTCATTGCTGAGGACTTGGTAAATAAATGAATAACTTTTCTAGGAAATCCAACAAAAACTCACTATTTTTACCTAGGGTTACTTACTCTTATCTGACTGATTTTTTTTAACATGGAATTTGATTTGACAATATTTTTTTACTAAACTTTCAATATTAAACCGTATGATGTCTTAAACGAATACTAAAAAAAATAAAATAAACGAATAATTATCTATTTTTCTAGGAAATCAAAATAAAACTCACCATTTTTACCTAGATTTACTTGCTCTTATCTGACTAATTTTCTTAAAAATGCGTTTTAATTGACAACATTTTTTACTAAACTTTCAGCCCTGACTTAAAATTCAAATATACCGTAACACAGCAAAAATCTAAACATTTTAATTGAGTGAGCTGTGATCACTTATAAAAAACCTACTTCCCTAAAATAGTGTCTCTATCCGACACTAAGCCACTAGAAAAATGACAAATGAGAAAACGCGAACCTTCTCTCTCAACCACAAAAAAAGGGAAAAAATTCCCGCGGGGGGTTCCATTGGAAGGGGAAACAATTTTACGAGGGGTAGTAGGAGAGCCAGTAAAGGACATAAAATATTCAGTGGTTTCTACTCGCTCCTGGAAAGTTGTGACTTTCGAAAAGTTTTTCTCCTCCGAATCAATAACTATTCTTCTGACGTCTTCTAATGATGATAGAAGAGGGGAGGAGGGGAGGGACCATGAGGAGCAAGAGAAGAAGGGGGTAAATTGAATTAGCACACTCTTCTTGAAGAGGGGGATGGGAAATTTCCCTTTTCTTCTATTCTCCACTAGAGTTATGCATTGTTCTCGGAAATTGAATAGAAGAAAAGGGATTCTTTGAAAAAAAGGGTTCTGCATTTTTAATTTCTAGTAGAGTTGTTTTTCCAGAGACTTATGGGTTTGAAAGAAAATTTCTTCAAAGAATATACTGAATTTGCGGAGTTCCAACTATACGCTATAATGTTTAATGGCCTTCATGAAAAATTAAAATCTTTGAAAAAAAAGAGACGTCATGTCAATTGGGGTTAATTGCTCAACCTAAAAATCCTTGAATCGAGAATTTTATTATTAGATGAACCTAGGTGAACAATCAGGAACTCAAAAAGAGACCTTCACTAAATTTTCAAAAAATCTCAATTACCCAAACAAAACTCCCAATAAAAAAAACAGTACTACGCAACGAGAAGAAATGGGGAAGAATGATAAGAAGAACTGGCAACGCACTTTATTTGCTCAGTGTTCCATTCGGACAGATAGTCTTTTGACACCCGCCCATATTGCCGCGCCGTTCTTCTGACTTTTACCGAATGGCATTTTGATGGGGGGAGACGGAGGACAGAGGGCTTATAGTTAAGGACTGGTTCCCGGAAAGAAAGAAAAAAATCTGAAATTTGCGAGTGAACTGGATAAGTGACAAGTCGATTCATTATCGGGAAAGTTGGGAGGTGACTTATGTCATCGCGGTTAGCGCATCCCCCCTATCATATGAAAACAACAAGTTATGCATAGCAAACTTGTTACTGCAGATTAAGGAGGAAAACGGCGTTCGTTTAGCATTCAATATCATTCGAGAATCACGACACTATGCGATGGCTAATATTTCTGTGTTTTTTACATGTAGATTGGTAGGTTTTGAGTCCCAATGTAAAAAATCAACTTCAGAATTTCAGTTTTCCTAAAAAGAAGCAGGTTTACATGGGTAAGTACTGTTTCTCACTTTTTCACCCAGGTCCTTTTAGCTACCATCGACCTGGACACTAAACGCCACGTGGATCCCGAGGTAGTACTGGACATAGGGTCACAGCTGCCACCCGTTAAACGCAATGCTACTACGCCAGGTACCAGATGGGTGCTCTGTCATAATGAACTTGATTTTTAGCCCCGGATTACGGTGACTATGAAGACTATGAGCTGACAGCTAGACCCGAGACATCGACGCCGAGAAGAGTCGAGCCACATGTCCTAGATTCACAGTTCAAGCCACATGTAAAAGTGACAATGAATCAGAAATCGAGTGCAGAGGTCGTTAGAAGCTTCTGATCCCCTATAGAAAACGATTTCAGGTCCGCGATGTAGTGGCCCGTCTTATGGGTGACCTCCATCGCGAGGAGCTCACACTAAGGACTACAGTAACCCCAGCAAGTGCATCGCCAATGGAAATGATGTTATTGGGTAATGAGACGATGTTTTTTAGCGATGAAGAGGGATCTGGGGAGATGGTACAGGATCAACTTCTGAATACAACTGCTGCAACAACTACAAAACGGCCTTTGCTGTTCACCACGCTGATTCAGGAAGTTGGAAGAGACCCCTATTACAAATGCATGGTCTTGTATTACAGGTTAAGACAGTGGAAGTCACCGCTCGCCCCGATCAGTTCGCCCATTTAGATTACGATCTTTCGGATTATAGTGATTTGAAAAAGTTACCGAAGCCTAGTAGAAAGGTTATAGAGAGACCATTGAAACGAAAGTTACACGGCGGGGCAGTTGGTACAGTTCAAAAACAGACACTCACCAAATCTAACAAGCCAAACCGTAATCCAAAGCCCCTCTTGATTCGTGCAGGCAAGCCAATCCGCCGAAAAACGCTGAAAAAAATGAAGAAGATTGAGAGAATGCGACGAGTGAAAAACCTGAATCATCGGGTCAGAGCCCAAAACAGAATGCGACTTCGGAAAGTGCTATCCAAGATGATATTCGGCCCACGGGACTCGGATGTTCAGAAGAAGTCCACGAAACTGAAATTTGTGGGATCAGATGGGCTGGTGACACCAAGGCCAAGGAAGAAGGTTCAGAAGCCACCAACCGAGTTTTTCCACCAGAGAAACCGAGACAAGCGATCAATCAGTGAAGAAGATACAGTACCCATTGAGAAAAGTATCATCGAGTCGATTCATTTCGAGCCTCATCCTTACTATCATCTTCGGGAAGACGGGAAGACACAAGTGGAGCCGAGTCTTTTGGTAAATGAGGATGCAGAGGAGAGGCCAATGAGAGAAGGTCTTGTGCAAGTGGCTCTTGGGAAGCCGTTGAGGCTCGTGACACTGAAAAAAGTGAGTAAGAAGGAGAAAAGTGCGGATGGGGTGGCGTTGGTAGCACCCTCGGCACACAAGCCAACGTGAGTTTTTCGGTGGGAAGGCGGCAAACCTTAGTTTTAGGTTCAAGCCTAAGCCTAAGTTTTTGGCTTAAGCCTAAACCTCATTCTAATCTTTCACAAGGCCCTTTTCCAGAATGCTTGAACTCCTCATCGGCGATTTCCTCCAACGACTACCCCCAACAGCTCGAAGTCCCTATTTAACTGACGAGCAGTGGTCATAGAAAACAATGATATTTTTTTCTCTCAACCCCAACGTGCAATAAATTTTTCTTATTTGCATATTTTCCTGCATTTCGAAATCGAGTCAACATGTTAATCAGAAGAGACGCAGTTGTTTTATGGTTTGAGAGTCAACAGACGAGAGAAAACTGCTACAGTATACTGACCAGAGCAGACAGAACAGACGTGTCAAAACATCATGAGCGAGAGATATCGAATAACAAAACTAAGGTCACACTTAGTTTTCTACCAGTCAACAGATGCCCCCTTTTTAACGGATAAATGGTGACTTGCGCAACACATATAGATGAGGTAGAGTATCATATTTCTAATATAATGTATCCATGCTCATACGCAATCGCTGAGGCCGGTAGCCAACTTGCCACAAGTCCAACTTGCCACCGAACGAAAATTGGTCAGTGGTGTCTTTCGTGGTGTCATGTTTTGGTCCTCAAGGTGTATGAATCATTGTCTATGATACTTTTAATTAGGCGTCAGGTTGGTAGAGCTTAGCCAGTCATGTGGTGTCGCTTGGAGTTTCTGGTGTCACTTGGAGATTAATCTTGTTGTTATAACAACTATGACCCTCTTATATGTAGAGGTGAAAATTTCGGAACACTACCAAACGTACCTATTTTCAAAAAATGACACCTCCTTCTAATAGAGGTCTATTGACTTGAACTTTGAACCTTGCATTTGAAACTATTTGAAACTCATCAACCACATTTCCCCACTTTTCTTTTGTGCACTTCCATCAGCGGCCGCCATGAAAGGCATCACTCATCCACCACCCCGGCACCCTCCTGCACCACCCCCCCCCCTTTCTTATCTGGGCGCCTAAACTCCGCCCCTCCAAGCTTGGTGAGGCTCCGCCCCCTTATCTCCTGGCCTTCACACCTCGCCATTTGTTTTACTACTTGTTTACTTTGCCTCTTATACTTTTATACGCTTACTAATCTTTTTGATTTAGAAAAAATGGATGAACGCTTTCAACGTGATGAGAGAAGAGATTCGGACCGGTTGAGTCATCACCGCCCGTCTTTTGGCCACTCGTCGTCTGGCAGCAGCCGACCATACCGCTCAGCGGAAGAAGAATATCGATTGAAGAGAGAGAAACTAGAGGCGGATAACTCGGAAGCTCCCCAAGCAAAGAGAAGATATGAGGGTAAGCCATTTGTCTCAAAGCCCTCAGACTAAACTCTAAGTTTTCAGAGGCCTCACCACCCGACTCTTTCTCCCCCATTGGTACCATTCCTGTTCAACTCAACTCGTGGTTCGTGGACATCTCTCGTATGGATGAGTGTATCAAGAAGATTCTGTTCAAGACAACTTTGATCATGGGTCAGAAGAGCTTCGACTTATCCGACGGACTAAGCGCCATCAGTGGGGACTCCAATCGTCAGGTTCGTCGTCGTGCACAATGTCTTCTTTTCAAGACATGGTTCACGAAGTATTCTCATTTGTTCCATGGCTCATTGAACCCTGCTATCTGCGCCTATGACGCGGCGGATACCATCTATGTGGCAGCTTCCAATGTCATCGACAAGATCCCAGAGGATAATTGCACGTTGACGGAGACAGACTTCACGATGGATGAGTGGAGGGTGATCAATAAAATCTCGAGACGCCGTGACTCAAAATTCGAGATTCGTTTCGGAAGTGTCGGAGAGCTCTACACAAGAGGACCGCGTGCAATGTCGATTGAAAACCGTTCGGAGTTTACTCGTTGCCTGGAGACCATCTCCAATCAGATCCTTCACACCGACGAATTCCTTCTCTACAACTCAGGAACCTACCCTGTCAACGATGGCATTCTTTCCGAGCCGGACAGTGTGACAATGATCAAGTCGGGATTCTCGAAAGTGTCGAAAGTCGTCGAGGACCCGGATGGAAATATCCAGGCGATTCTTACAGTGGACACTGCAAGTTCACCGTTTTACAAGTCCAGTTCGGTTTTGAAATTTGTCACTGCGAAGCTGGAAGAGGAGAGGAATGGGCCGCCCAGAGGAGGTGGAGGACGTGGAGGATTCGGTGGAAGAGGCAGAGGAGGTAGAGGTGGCTTCGGAGGAGGGGATCGTCGAGACAGCTACGGTCGTGACGATAGACGGGACTCAAGAGGTGACCGACATCATGGTGATCGGAGAGATGATCGTAGAGATGATCGTAGAGATGATCGTAGAGGTGACCGAGACCGCCACCGTGATGACCGCCACCGAAGAGATGATCGCCACCGGGACGACCGCCATAGAGACGATAGTGATGACCAGAGAGATCAAGAAATCATCCCAGACTACGACGATCGTGCAGTCCGTGAACTCGAAAAGAAGTATCATGATACCCGAGATGACACCGGCAAGTACATCCAAAAGATCTCTGCAGCACTGAAAGGACTCGAATGTCAGCCTACCCATCTTGTAAGCTCCACCGCCAACCGCTGCATTATCATCGATTCGATCCACGACGGAACATCGGTCAGCGTCAATTTCCTACGCGAAAGACGTGGCGAGGATCCGGTCAACATCAATATTGTACAGTACTACCTGGATACATATGACTACAAGATCAAGTACCCGAACCTCCCAGTCGTCGCCGCCAAGCAAAGAGGACACATGTCTTATTTTCCCATGGAGTTGTTGCAAATTGTGCCAGGACAGCGGATCAAGAGCTCGAAAATGACCGCTGAGATTGTAAGTGGGCGGGGCTTAACTATTTTAATTTATGGGTTTTCAGCAATCACACATGACGGGACGCAACTCATCTCTCCCGCAACAACACGTCGAGGAAGCCAATCGTATCCTGCGTGATTATCTGAAAGTCGGGAGCCGAAACCCTTTCTTTGAGGCCTTCAAAATGTCGATGAAGAGCTCCTCGCCAATTAAAATGCAAGCTCAGATCCTGGCTCCCCCTGATATTCAATTCGACGCCGGGAGCCCATATGTCATGAACCATCAAGGTGTCCGCTTCAAGGAAAGTGGTCGATTCGTGAAGCCCGCCAAAATCAAGTCGGTCATGATTATCAATTATGACAAGGGATTCAAGACTGAGCAGTTAGTTTGAAATGAGATTTTTTAAAAAACTAGTTTTGGGATTTCAGAGAATTCTGTCAAGGACTTTACCGTGCTTGTTCTGAGCAAGGAATTCGTTTTGAACAGAGCACACATGACTGGCGAATCGAGCACACGAATCCGGACAACTTCAGTGAAACCGAGAGACTTATGAATAAGGCCAAGGAAAAGAAGATAACGATTGTCATCGGAATTGTCTATGATAAGAAACCGATTATCCATGGTATGCTAGCTGAAGAATTTTCTGAAAACTTAGTTTTTTTCAGATTACATGAAGTACTTTGAGGAATTCATGGGTCAACTGACTCTACAGATCACAACGGATACTGCAAACAAGATCGCGTTCGGACGTGGAGGCCGCCAAACCATTGACAACGTGATCCGAAAGTTGAATCCGAAGTGCGGGGGCACCAATTTTTATGTCGAGGTGCCACACAAAATCAACGGACGCATGGTGTGCAACGATCCGGGTGCGATGCACAAGAAGCTCTTCAAGAACACTCAGTTCATTGGGTTCGAACTTTCTCATACTGGCGCCAGAACCAAGTTCGACATCCAAAAATGTATTTTTGATGGTGACCCGACAGTTGTGGGCGTGGCCTATTCATTGAAGCACTGCTCACAACTCGGTGGATTTTCCTATTACCAGGATACTCGACTTCATAAGCTTACGTAAGTAGACCTCTTCATTCAGCTTGACATAACACTGAACAACATTTAATTTTAGAAAACTCGAGGAAAAGTTCAAAAAATGTCTGAAGCGCTACGAAAAAGAAGCCGACACCCTCCCGGAGACCATCGTGATCTACAGAATTGGATCAGGAGAAGGAGATCACCCACAGATTCTGAAGGAAGTCGAAGAAATGAGAACATCTGCGGAATTCTACCAGCCAGGATACGTTCCGAACTTCTTGGTGATCCTCGCTCAGCGAAGATCACACGTTCGCATCTTTCCCGAGAAGATTTGTGGAGGAAAACCCATGGATCAGAATGTTCCTTCGGGAACTTGCGTCGACACCTTTGGCTCGGCGCACATGGAGTTCGTCCTTTGCTGTCAAACTCCACTCATCGGCACCGTGCGCCCGACCCGCTACACGGTTCTAGTCAATGAACCAAAATGGTCGAAAAACGAGGTGATGAATGTCACGTATCAGCTATCGTTTGCCCATCAAGTTTCCTATGCGCCACCCGCAGTTCCGAACGTTCTCTACGCGGCAGAGAATCTCGCAAAGAGAGGACACAACAACTACAAAATTCACGAGTGAGTTGAGACAATTATCTTTCTGAAAAAATAATTATATTTTTAGGCGCCTTGTAAACATCAGAGACTCCTCTTATCAAATCAAAGAGAAATACGGGGATACTGTACCTCCTGAGAAGATCGAGGAGGCCCTCTGTGAGAAGTTCATCAACAAGGTATGCAAGGAGATCAATGGAATGACAATTTCCGGAAGAAACTTCTGGGCCTGAAGAGCCTGTTAATTTTTTCTCTGAAATCCCGATTCTTTCTTCTTTCCTAAATTCCGATTCTCCATGTCTTCTGAAATTCTGATTCTCTCTTTTCTAAAATTCCGATTCTTTCTTTTTTCTGAATCTCCGAACCTCTCTTCATTTATCTCCTTTATGTCCTCTGAACACATTTTTATTCTTCTGTAATCCTGAAATTTCAAAATCAACACACCAAATATTCTGAATTTTCAACTTGAAACAATTTTTTAAAAAATAAAATAAATTACAAATCGGTTCATTCGATGTATGGACGAAAAGTTTTTTAAAAAATCACAGACCAAAATGGAGAAGAATTCAAACATCTATAACAATTATTATTAAGAATGAGGTAATTTTTATAGAATCTTTGTTTTTGGTCAAGCAAATTGGGAGGATAATAAGAGGGGGAATGACGAATACCCTGTGTTTGTGTTTGGTAGAGGATTGGAGGATCGATGATGGTGTGCTCAGTTTAGGAGCGTACTTAAAGGAATATTAAGGGAGAGAGAATTGATTATTCAAGAATATATATTAAAAAAATACTCGATTATATAATTAAGAGGGAAGGGGATGTCATTTGTGTCTGTTTTTGTACCCTGGATGTGGCTGAGACTAAATAATATAACAAGAAGATAAGGTGGGAAACGCAATCACTGGACTTGAATAGTAGAGAAAAACAACTAGAGAAAGGGGCCTAATCCGAATCGCCGTCTTCCGAGTACGCGTAGTTGGCGTCGTGACGTTTCATCAGCGGAGACGCTCCTTCGCCACGGCGATGCAGTTTTTGGCTGGGGTATCCACGTTGTTGGTGGGTTGGAGGCCGTCCTGCGCCAGAGGAACCTGAATTGGGGAGTTTAGGATAAGAGATGTTTTAGAGGCTTACCACTATGAGATCCAGCGCGATTCTGATGTTGTTGGAGAATCGAGTGAGCCGGACTGGCTAGCGACCACGACTGAAGCCGACTTCGAATCTCGGAGAACGTCGGTCGCCGCTCGATATTCTCGTGCCAACACTCGACCATCAGACTGTAAATATTGGTGGGACAGTTGTGTGGACACTCCAGAAGATGTCGATTGGCGATCAGCTCGATGACTTGTTGATTGTTGGCTCCCTCGTACGGCTGACGGCCGAATGACCAAATCTCCCAGAGAGTTACTCCGAATGACCAGACATCGGAGGCCTCACTGAAGCGACCTTGCTCAATAGCTTCCTTCGACATCCAGCGAACTGGCATCCAAGAGCGGTGAATCATCTGAAACGTGGATTTTGGGTATTGGGGTTACTGTAGCGATCTACCAACCTTATAATAATCGGATCCATAGCTAGTCCTCATCAATCCGAAATCCGCAATCTTAATTGTTCTCGTATCGCCAACCAGACAATTTCTCGTCGCCAAATCTCGATGAACAAAAGACATCGACGACAAATACTCCATTCCAAGTGCTATCTGTGTGGCAATGTACAAGAACTCCGAGTTCGCCTCGGTAATCCCTCCGATATCATGATCCGCTGGCGGCACACGAACCTTTAGCAACTCGTGGAGATCTCCGTGGACCATGTACTCGAAAACGGCTAGAAGAGAGTTATCCATGTAGCAGACGCCAATCAGTTTGATGACATTCGGATGGTCGAACGTGGCAACCGTTCGGATTTCCTGCTCGAGTTGGGCTCTTTCGGCGTTCGTCGCCGTTTTGTGACACATTTTGATGGCGACGGCCATTGGCTCTGGCGCGAAGAGACCCGATGTGTAGATACCCGAATGCACGACTCCGAACTGACCGTCACCGATTTTCTCGCGGACACTTAATTGGGATGGGGTGATCTCGAAGACCTTGTAAGAGTTGTCGTCGATTGGCTCTTGAGACGGGAACCGTCTTGCCACGTGTTGCTGTGTCAGTTCAATTGGATAGGGTGGTGGTCCGAGGTGTTGTCCTTGTAACAATGACGTCATCTCGACGCCGTTTCTTCCCATGATAGGCGTACTAGTTCCGTTGAGCTTCCGATAGTAGGCCGAGTTGGCGGCGCTGTTGATGACCGATGGAGCTGTAGAGTGGTTCTGATGACGTGCCTTCTGAGACTTCTTCTTGGCTCGACAACAACACGCACAACAGAAGAGGAGGAGGAGGATCAGCGAGAAGAAGACGCCGCTGCAGACAAGAGTCACTTGCATCGTTGGGTCCAGTGAGTCCCAGAGAGCTGTCACAGACTCGGAGACGCCTCCCTTCGTGGATCCCTCCACCTTCTTGTCGTTCAAATGTGGGTACATGTCACCTGGGCATTGAGGCACGTCACAGTACTCCTCCTGACCCATTGGCTTCGAGTAGCACCACGGTCGAGACTTCTTGCCTCCCGGGTTTCGGCAGTAGTTCTTGGCGGTCATGAGTTCCGGAAAATGGTGAACGTTGAAGTCACGTGACGTGGAATCGATCCATGGCGCGCATTGTTTTCCAGATGAGGTCTGGGCGACCGTACCCTCGTACTGGGTCCCACTATTCACATAGCACCAATGGGTCAAGTGACCTCGAGGCACTTCTGGTACCGGGTTCTGAAATTTAAAATTTAAAATTCAGATTTTTAAAAAATTGAAAAATAGACTAACCGATTGCTGCATAGCCGTACTGACGACCGGAATACAATTAGATGTTGACGAGAGTCGAGAGCAGAGAGGGAACAATGCTTTGGGCGTGTCGCCGACGAGTTCGTGTTGTGCGGCCAACGCCAATTCGGTGGGACATTCGTCGTTCTGTAATGAGCGATAAATGGCGGGTGAACTTAGGTAGATCAAAATAAATCTATTCTGAAAACCAACCTGAATAACATCACAATCGTGTCGACAAATGGAGACAATCTGATTGTTGGAATCCGACTCGCAAACTTTATACATGTGATGACACGCCACCGCCTGTGACAACTGCCTACACTTTTGCGATATCGTTGGCGCGCCGTTGATGAAGAGCATCGCGGCACGAAGGTTACGGTCAATGTCATACATTTCCTCCCGTGATTCGTTGGTCATCATCACAAACTTGTTGGACAAGTACTGTCGGCACGCTTCACCGCGATACTGCACACAATCCCCGACACGGTATTTGATACCGTCGAGCCATCGTTCTGAGACGACGACTGGGGCGAAATTCGAGCCAGCTGCTCCATCCGGGACACGGTAGAGGTCGGCTTCCTCTTCGTCGGGTAGTCGGCCACGATCCATTAACTGAAACTAGCCTTATTTTCTGTGATCAAGGGGGAAAGGGGCAAACCTCGTAGTCCTCGTACTCGTCGAACGCAATGTGTTTAGTCGAGTGGTGACCTCCTTGATGCTTCTTGTTGCTATTCGATAGTTTCACCGCATCCGGCACGTTGTTCACCTGAGATTTCATCAAATGTTTTGGAGCTGGAGTCTTTGCACCACAGATAGGGGGATAATGAGGGGCGCCGGATAGATCAAAAGGGATTCGAAACTTCAAAGGGCTGACTGATAAAAGGGCGCCGAATAGAAGAGAAGAAGAAAAATGATAGGAGAGGGTCAATTGATAGTGAGCAATAGGAGTGGGGGCTCATGTGTCTACACAGAGAGAGTAAACAGAATGTGGACAATAGAGACGAATAAAAAAGGGGTTATGCGTGTGAACTTCTATAGAAGAATGCTCAATTAAATTCAAATGTGATGCTAATGTGAACGATATTGGTTTTTGAATTCAAGTCGAATGGTCTAAAAGGTTTATTAGATTAGGGGCCTTAAGAGACAATCTCTGAGATTATCGAGAACCCGTGACAACAGTAATTTCAAACTCTCTGAAATGATCTGAAATTTGGTGTGAGGGTACCCTAGGGTGTCCTCACTGCAAAACCGCTTTATTTATCCGGATCCGTTCCTCCTCTCCATAGTTGACGTCATCTGAAGTCAAAAAATCAAAATTGTTAGTTTTGAAGATAGAGGTCTAAACTCTTTAGAAATGAGTTTAGGACACATAAATAATTATTTTTTTAGTAGTAGATCATTAGTTTCCATCTCTCTTCGTTCAAACGGAATTTTCACTTTTACAACTAATTTTTCAGTTTTTTGGGATTCCTGAAAAATTTTACTATACGTGTCCGACGAGATAAATTAAAATTATGGAAGAACGGGTTCATATACATATATATCATACGGAATTGCTTGTTTAAACCCGTGCCTAACACAAGTTTTTTGTTCATCTTTCTCATATACCATCAAATTCGTTCAGCATCTAATTATGGCTTTTTTTCAAAGCGAACAATCTAGGAATTGGCAGTGACTTTTAGAAAAAGATGTTTTCTTACTCATAAAACACCTTTTCCTTCACTATCTCAGCTTTGAAGATATTTTCATTGCTCACTTTATTGCTATCTACTTTTGAGACTAAATTTTTACGAATTATGGAGAACATTGAGAATTTAGGTGGGATCTGAGAGTTTTTTGTATGAGTTAGGTCCTTTTACACTAGAAAAAATCAAATTCAGCAAGTTTCCGAAATAAAAAATTTTTGGTTTTTTTCATGCGGGGTACCTCATGAAAAATTCAAAAAATCTCAAAATTTTGAAATTTTGAAAATTAGTCAAATGCATGTATTTATGCATAAAAATAACTAAAAATACTTCCAACCTCAGAGAAATACTTCTAAACTTCTCAATTTTTGCAGAAATCATAATTGGTGAAGTGTCAGAATCTACAAATGAAATCAAAACAAAATTGAAATTTTCTGAGCAAAAACGTGCTATATAGAGAAAATGTGATAGAAACAGCCTGATGATGAAGAATATTCATCTTGCATAGTTGAAAAAAATTTTGCTATAACAGTATTTCTGATATATGAGAAAGATGGGCAAAAAAATTGTGTTAGGCACGGGTTTAAACAAGCAATTCCGTATGATATATATGTATATGAACCCGTTCTTCCATAATTTTAATTTATCTCGTCGGACACGTATAGTAAAATTTTTCAGGAATCCCAAAAAACTGAAAAATTAGTTGTAAAAGTGAAAATTCCGTTTGAACGAAGAGAGATGGAAACTAATGATCTACTACAAAAATACTCATTTATATGTCCTAAACTTATTTCTGAAGAGTTTAGACCTCTATCTTCAAAACTAACAATTTTGATTTTTTGACTTCAGATGACGTCAACTATGGGGAGGAGGAACGGATCCGGATAAATAAAGCGGTTTTGCAGTGAGGACACCCTAGGGTACCCTCACACCAAATTTCAGATAATTCTAAACAGTTTGAAAATTAGTGTTGTCAGGCCTTCAGTCCTGTGGTCGACACTCTCAGAGATTGTCTCTTAAGTTGCTCAGTTTTCGAAAAGTTTGAATTTTAAAATTTGGGTATTTGGGACCGAAAATGACCCACAATCAAAATTATAGAAGCCAAATTATGAATAAAATTTTCTTAATTAGGTGATTCCAAAACAGAAAGAATTTTTGGATTTCGATCAGAAATAGCTGAGATACGGTAGAAAGTGTTTTTAGAAAAGGACCCGAATAATGAGAATTCGGAAAATTTCAAAAACTAGGAATCTGGAAAAAACCAAAAATTCAGTATTGGCAAGTATTTTTCCACTTGGTCCCAACTACAGTAATCCCCCAATAAAAAATCCAAAAAATTCTAATCAAGCTAGAAAACGCTCCTTCTCCTTCAATTTGACACACAATAATAAAAAAGATAGGTTGGAAAATTGGGGCGTCGGCAGAAGAAGGATGAATGGAGGAAGGAGGGAGAGAAAAGGAGGAGAAGGAGGTCCCGGACCCATAAATCAAGTGAATCTCGCTCACACACACACACAAATTCTCGAGGAAGACTCCGTCTACGACAGGAGGGAGGAGGAGGAAGAAGGATGTTATTTGTTGCACTTCTCACTTCTTGGCACCAACTTTTTTTCCGTCAGTTTTTGTGGGGTGACAATAGGTTTTTGGGCGTATAATTCGTGGAAACTTAGTTTAGCTACCAATTTCAAAATGAATAATGTCACTGAGAGAGCCGTTTGACTGATCGAATGTGCGTGGATGGGCGGTCTAGAGAAGAACGGTTTGTAAATAAGGAGGACCCTCTGCCACCACCACCACCAAAGATGGATACAAATGATATGGTGCATGGAAGGACCCGAGAAATGATCGATTAGATGCATCTGGCTAGGAATCTGCTAGGAATAGGGGGGTAAACAATCAAAATTCTGGATAGGCGATGGTTGTGGAAAGCCCTGGTATTAGGCCCAGAAGTTGTGTCCAGGGGCAGATGTTTTGGTTTGTCGAGAGTGTCACACCTGGCCACCCGGTGAGTCTCAAGGACGCCAACCCAAAAAATTCCAAAAGTTTGCAGCATAACCCAAAAATATTGGAAGGGGAGAAGCTGATTCGAAATGTATGCAATTTGAGAGGAAACCGGCACCCATTAGAGTTTTGAGACAACACAAAACGCAGAGCAAAATGTGTTTCTGTTTAGGAGGGGGGAAGAAAACACGCAGAATATATGTGGAACTAAATGGGCAATCTTCTTTTGTTTTGGAATTAGAAATTTGGGAAGAATAGAAGAACTTCAGAGGAACTAGATTGGAATTTGGAAACTTCAAGGTTAAGCCTAAGCCTAAGGCTAAGTTTAACTAGGTCTGAATTGTGATAGAAGCCTAAGGTTAAAGCTTAAAACAAAAAAAAGGTAAAAAGCTAGGCCCAAATCTAATTAAAAACCACCAGAAACTCCTCAAAACCCAAACCAAAAAAAAAGAAATCAATCGATGATTATTATCACACGACAACTTGCCATTCGTCTTCAATGATAATAATCATAAATAATCGGGCACTAATTTGCTCTCCTTCTACTGGTCACGATATCAAGAACACCGGGCGAAAACTGATAAGGGAAATTTGGAGAAGATGGATAGGAGACGCAGAAAAAACTATTTCTAGAAAAAAAGTGAAAGGACACAAAGGGGAACAGATGTGCACTATAGCCGTCTCTTTTTCCACCCCTAGAGGGGCGGTATTCTGAAGTGGTATTGGTGAAGTAGTGTGTTGGAGGTCAACTATAGATTACCGCCATCGAGCCTTTTTGTTCAGAAAAAATGGTTTTAGAAAAATAAAAATAATTCGAAAAACCGTCTACTATGTAGAAAATATTGATGTGGTCAGTGTGGTGGTGGTGGCATAGAGAGTGAGAAACAAAACGAGAGAGAGAGAGAGAGAAAGAAGAACGATCCATCACTAGGAGCTGACAACTATCGAGGGTCTCTCTGCCCTCTGTCGTCGAAAAGAGATGAAGGGAGGCAGATGAGGGTATGGTTAGATCAGTTTCTTGAAAATAAAACTAAGACTACAGTAATTCAGACCTACTTCAAGTCAACTTAGTCCTCAGAAAAGACTGATGAGCGCACAGCATGTACAAAAAACGTGTCAGGTGTTGAACATCTGCCCGAGTCTCAAGACCGCCCATCTTAGTTCAAAAGGGAGAACTTGGAGAGTAGATTACAATAAAGAAACATATGTGTCAGCTGTTTCAATTGGCTAGGAAAACCGCCGACGAACGGTTTTCACGAAGGATAGAAGTCCCCGGAGCAGCTAACTAACACATTTCGCAATTCTTAAGAGGAGACAATTCAATTCCAGAAGACTTTCGCAATATGAAGAGTCACACTCACGCTCACAAAGAGACAGAACTAGTAGTCGTGGGCGTCTCTCGAAATGTTGAGATGGGACAATTTCAATTTGTTGCGTCGCCGCTGTCCATCAGATGGACTACAAAGGGTGTCCGATGTACGCGCTGGTTAATCATTTGTGTAGAAAATGTACATATACAAAGGGATGGCAAAAAGAGACCCCAATTGGTTTTGGAGGAAGAGACGGAAGGGAGGGAGGGGGGCGTGGGTCGGATAAATGACATGACTATAGTCCTATTAGAAGAGAAAAGCTATAGTCCGTTTTGTAGAGGGAATAGCTGGAGCGGACCGGGTGGGGCACTTTCAGAAAATTGCAAACCGCTGGACCGCCCGAGTTTCGGCTAACCCGTCGGGCCCCTTGGGCTTGGCCTGTCCCATAGGAAGCCCCGATTTTTTGCAAGAGGTAGTGAATGCAGCACTTTAAAATTTTTTGAACCGCCCATCTAGGCCCCAAATTCAAGTTGACCGAAAGTTTCTCATTAGAATTCTGACAGGCCCTCGATCTGCCCTAACCAAGACTTCGCAAGTAACCCAAGGGCCCTCAGGTTACTGTAACCTTGCTTAACCGTTCCCGGAGACACTCACCCTCAAGACACTGGTCGTGTTCACCGACGCCGCCGGATTCGACACAATACACTGATAGTAGCCACTGTCGAGCACGTCGAGCTGCGTAATGACGAGTCGCGACGAGTTCTCCTTATCACGGATCTTGACCCGTTTCGTTTTCTCCACAGGACCATTGTTTTTTAGCCATCTGAATTTTTTTTTCGTCTTTAATTTTTTCAGAAATCTCGATAGTGTTTAGAGGTGTCAAAAAGACTGTCAAGCACAGATTTAAAAAAACTCACATAAACTTGAGTGGCGGCGTTCCGAGCGCTTCGCACTTGAATCGAACCTCATCGCCCGAGCTTTTTGTGGCGTTCCGTAGTTGAGAGGTCAGTCGAATGTAGGGTCGCTGTCCGGTTGATGTACCCTCCATTCTGAAAAAAATGGGATGATGATTGAGGGAAAAGCGAGAAGAAATCGAAAGAAGGATTACGATAAGTCTGGAATTCCAGTGTGCTAACTCCTGAAACCCTTTTCACCCGTCCCATAAATCTATTTTATGGGGTGCCACTAGTCTCGGAGCACGCCCGTCGGAAAGGAAATATGACATATGGTCTTCTTGAGAAGGCGTATTATGCAAATTGAGAAAGAGGGTTTTCTTAAGATAATAAGGCAAATGAATTAATTTGGGAAAAATGAGGAGAAGAAGAATTTCTAACCTACACCCACTTTCCCATGTTCTTCATTAAGCCTAAGCCTAAGCCTCTACTAAAAAAAGGGCTCCAAAAGAATGCGCGAAAGAGTCATAAATTGCGAAAAGCTGTCAATAGTCGTAGGAGGAGGAGGGTCCCAATGTGAAAACTAGGAGCTCATTATTCACACAAACGCTCTCCTCTTCTTTTCTCTTGTGTGTGTGTCCCGAATGTGTCCCGAAAAGAGGAGTCCGTGAAAATGAAGTGAAATTGGTTGTGTGTGTTGCGAATAGTATGGGGAATCGAGAGATCTCTCTCCTTACATGGTCTGTGTGTGAGGCCACCAAGTGGTCCTTTTCAATTTTGTGAAATGTTTTGAAGAGAGAAAGTTTTCTATTCATATTAAAATAAGGTCGATCTTGTCAAGTGTCTTGGTAGATCTCATCTAGAGCTTAGTGAAGTACGAATAGGAAACTTCGGAATCGAAATTTTTGAAAAAAAAATCGAAAGCTATGATTCTAGGTTCAAAGCTCATGATCTAGACTATATTCATCTAGGAGAACCCTTCATCCGAAAAAACCAAAATTCCTGATCTCAAAAAATGCATTCGCGCTCTATTGAGAAACGACGAAAACCACCTCTTAATGGAGGGAAAACTGCAAAAAATACAGAAACCTGTCTATTTTTCTTATTAAAGCTATACTTAATCTACGGAAAAAACATTCGGAAAATCAAAAACTGCTAGAAAAACTGAGAAAAATCCAAGAAAATCCAAAAAAACCACGAAAATTACGAATTCCGAAAATCAGAAGGATAGGTCAAAACTCCATACTCAAGAAAAATAATGTGGATCAAAAAACTAGCGGTAGATCGAAATAGCAGGTCTAGATCAAAAATCCCAAAAAATCCATTTATCCTGATCATAAAGATCCAAGTACAAATGTAGATCAAAAATGGTTTATGTCAAAATAGCAAGTTTAGGCTTTAAAAATTCCAAAATGGACCCCAAAGGAATCCATTTGTCCGGATGTCCCTTCGAAGATCTAACAAGACCTCAAGAAAGTGACAGATTGTACAAATATTGTGGTGAGGGATTTTTGCACTCAGGGTGTAGAGCACACATAAGGAACACATAGGGGGGAGGAAAACAACTGAAGGACCCTCGAAGCTTATAATCGGATCAAGTGCTCGGGACCATAAGAGGTGATACCCTGGTTGAAGAAATGCTGCTCAGATTAATATAGAATTACTACTATATAGGTTCAGAACTAACATGGGTGGTCGCATAAGAGAACTAATTAGGTCTCTCTCTCCGGGAGGAGCATGAGGGTAATGAAAAGAGCATCAGTCAAAACTAATCGAACATTTGGCTTCATTTCTCATTTCTTGCCTCCTTCTTCCCCTCTGGCTCTTGGAGAGAGGAGCAAGAGTCTTGCTCCTCCATACACACACACAACCAGCACACTCACTAAATCACGAAAGAAAGTTGTCTCCCTGTGTGTGTGTGACGGCGTAAATAGTTGAAATAATGATGAAGATTGATGAAGTTTCAATGGAAAGAGGACTCTCCTCTTCTCCCTTCCCAATTCATCGAGAGAAGGCCGGGAGCCCAAATTTGTCTGTCGGAAAGTGGCCGCCGACAACATGGGTCGGCTAGTCGTCGAACAAGAACAAATTGGATAAACATTATGATGAGTTAGTAAAGAGAAAAAGAGATGAAGGAAACGAATGAAAGTGGATCACCAAACATTGTATTTCTCTCTTGTATGAGAAAGAGAGAGCTCTTGGTATATCGATAGATTCCTCGAAAAATGACCATTCTTCGAAATATGAGCGCTCTTAGAACGGGTAATATTCTCCACACATTATCCCATAATAGCCGTATAAGCAAATAGCTACTGGAGACAATAGGTGGTAAAATGTGTGGGGGGGGAGAAGACGTGGCACGCACGTCAGATGACACACGTCGACAGAAAGTTAAGATAGCGGTGATTTTTGTAGATAAGGTTGTTAATTTAGCCATGGGTAGGGTACGGAAAATTTGGGCGGTTCCAAAATGTTTTTAAAGATGTTTCAACATTTTGGCACCGGTTCCAAAAAGGGTTCAAATAGAAGGGAACTTCTGATTTGAAAAAAAACCGTTCAAGCAAGTTTAAAAGTGAGTATGTATTGGGGCAGCTAGGATGGGCGGTATGCTCGGTACCAGGGCGGTACCAAAAAATCCGGGAGCTTCAGAATAAGAATTTTGGACAAATTTTCAACATTTTCAACTAAAAATGAGCCTTATAGCATAATTACTAAGGTTCAAAAAATAACTTTCAGGATGGGGTGGGTCGGAAAACGACACAGGTTCTACTGGCAGATAGTCGGACCAGCGAAATCCGGACTTCCGGAAGCTAACCAATCAAAAATTAAAATTATATAAATATGCCAAATGAAACTAGAAATATCACAATTTAAGAAACCCCAAAATCCCGACAAAAAACGCACAAAACCCATTAATTACGCCAAAAATGATAAACGAGCGAACGGGAGGATTTTTTACGATGTGTCATCATCATCATTACAAGGCCAATAAATTATAAATCGGGTAGTCGCAACGTCGAGCGTATCTCTCCTCCTCCCAGAGAGCGAGTGAGGAGGACCATCCCCTCTCATCTTTGGAAATAGTATGGGGATCCGAGAGGGTGCTAGAGAGGGATAGAGGCAGAGGTCAGTCGGTTTTGTCAGTCAATTGGAAGACCTCTCTCTCTATATATCTATGGGGGAGAGAGAGAGAAGGAAAGACAGAATGACACGGTGGTCCGTTGGCTGTACGATGGTGGTTGGGTAGAGGTGTCAAGTGGATTATGCAAGACGGTGTGTGGAGGAAGACCACATCCATTATACAGACATGACAGGATCTGTTTTAGGGAGGCTCGGTGTCACTTAACCCAATTTCCGCTTTTATGGAAATTTTGATGCATGAACTGGAGCCCAGTGGGGACATGTAATTTTTGGTTTTTGAAAAATGATGAAATAAAAAGAATGCCCGACTTAATAACATAATATGTGAGCTTTTCTAGAAAGTTAGACAGGTTTTGAGTTTTTAAGGGTCTTTTGAATAAACTGACTAGTTGACCCTGTACTAGGTTCTCTGTAAATTAGCTGTAGGTAGGTATACTGCTAGCTATTAACCTATGTAGTCGGGGTTAGTGGAATTTTGCAAAAATGAAAAAATGACTAGCTTTTAGGCCTATAAAACTCAAAAAACGATAATTGTACATTTATTGAATACCCATGACCGTTTGGTATACGGATGAATACCCTAGGCTTGAGATAACTGATCACCAGTTTTTTAAGATAGACTTTTCAGTATTTTCAGAATGGTCTGAGTTTTTCTTCCAATTTTTCCGACCTTATTTCCTTATTTTCTAGTTAAAACCATTAAGAAAAAGTGTCAAAAAGTAGTTGTCAAGTGAAAAAGCGACGATGAAAAATGGGGGAGAGATCGTAAAAGATAAAAAAGTTGCGCCAAAAGAATAGGTACAATTATACGATTCTCTAGTTGACAGACTGTCTCTAAATATATAAATTATCAAGATCCTCCCCTCTTTGCCAAGGCGTGCTATTGCATAATCCCGTGGGGGCCTGATGGATGTGGGAACGGACCCCGCAATCGCTGGGAACGTTTGTATAAAATAAGTCCGGATGTCCATTTCTCTGACCCTTAATCTGATCCCACCTAATTACTGTACAATTATCGTATAACTAGGCAAAACATGTAATTAAGTACACTTACGATGCGTTTCCGTAGTGAAGACCCTCATCGTCGGCTGGTTCTATCACGAGATCGTCATCTTCGGGTCGTGGTGACATTGCCTGAAAATTTCTGAGTTTAGGGAGAAAAATAAGAAAAAAAATAAAAAGTTTAAGAAAAAAAGAGGATTTTGAGATTCCAAAATCGGGTTAGCTTAAAATTGAATTTCAGCTTAAAATTGAATTTATCGTAAAATGTAATTTTTTGCATTTAAATCCTATTTTAAACTCATTTCAATGATAAAATATCATTTTCAATACAACTTATCCAAAAATACTAAAAAACCAAAAAAAAAATCGAAAATCAAAACCCAAAAACTTCAAAAATTCATCGAAGCGAAATGAGGCAGGTGATATTTTTCAGATGAATTCGTGAATAATTCAAAGTTTCTAGAAGAGTTTCGAATCGAAAAAGGCAAACTTGACATGAAAAAGACATTACGGAATTTATAAGAAGCGCAGGAAGTTTCATTAAAACTTGAGGGGACCACCAAAGAGGAATTGAAAGTTTTTTTTGCGAGAATGTTTTTTTGTTGGAGATTTTAGGAAATTGACAATTGCTGACAGTTAAATTTATTACAAGTAAACGTTCTGCGGAATCTCTAACGATAGCCAGAGCGTAAATAGGCAGACCTAGCCTTTCTATAGGGCCATAACTCAATAGCTATCAAAGATATCAAAAAGTGATCAACTAAAAAGTTGTTCAGAATAAAATTCTGCATATTTTTCTAGTTGACTAGATTTTGGTATCTCTAAAGATGAGCAAGTTATAAGCACGCAATTAGACATTCTAGGCTCTCTGCGTCTTTCCATTAGCTACTAGTAATATCAAAAAGTGGTCCACCAAGAAGTTGCTCAGCTTGAAATTCAGTAACATCAACTTTCCGAAAAAAAAAGTAATTTTCGAAAATTTATAAATTTATTCTATTAGTAGTGCGTTTCCTTTTTGCCCATTTCATCTCTTCATTCAGTGTGATGCATGTAAAATAAATGTGATGGATGACTTGGAAATGAGTTGTATATGTGTTGGTTGGAATTTGGTTCGAGAAAAAGAGAATTAGAGAAAAGAGTATAATGAAATTTCTGGAAACAATTTCGTGTGGCACCTGTCCTGTAATAGGATTTTCGGGGGCAGCTGGATAGATGATTAGGTGTTGTTTGGGTGTTAAGTAACTCTATTCAGTTGACACATTGTAGCCAATTTCATCTTTTTTTGAGAAAATTTGAAATTACGTTTAATTTGAGTGGAAGATGAGCAGGAAGTGAAAGGAAGACGCTTCCTGGTATAAAAGAAGATGAAGTGAGGGTTATATTAGTCAGAGGTCAGGAGGATCACTCTTTTTTAAGAGCAGGGTTTGGGGGTTTAAAGGTGTTTTTTTGAAAAATGTGGTTTCTGGCTATGAAACTAGAATGAATAAATGATGACTAACTACGAAAAATCAGAATTTCAGATTTTCGAAAAAAAAACTGAAATAAAAAAATTAAACTTGGAGATTTTGGGGATAAAAAAGTTTGCGAATGGTTTTAGGAATTCAAAAAAAAATTTTTTGGAATCCCGATCTTTAGGAATTTAGAATTTCATAAAAACTGAAAATCTGAAGTCTAACCTGAACTTCAGAGCATTTTTTTAAAATTTATAAGCTCTCTCTGGAGCTAAAGTCCAAACTTTCAGAATCCAGAAAAAGGTTTTCAAAAAAATCTGGGAAAAGGAAAAAGGCGAAAAGTGTGACAAGTCTGTGCGGATAAAAACTGATTATGAAAGGGCAGGAGGACGTGTTCATCCACTTCTCCTCTACTTTTTCATCTTCAGAAAGGGGATGAATGAAAGAGAAATGTGTGTGTGCAAAATTTCAAGAAAAGGGTCCTTGAAAGACAGGAGAGAGAGAGAGAGAGAGAGAGAAGGTGGTGTCCCAGTGTGTGTGTGAAAATTTGTTTATGTCTCCGTGAGGAGAAGGAGGATTAGGCGTGAATGAAAGAAGAAGAAGGAAAAAGAAGAAGAAGAAGTACCAAGAAATAGACGATTATAATCAAAATGGACAACAAGTAGCCCGGAGCCTTCAATTTTGGGAAAATGAAGAAATGAAATTAGAAATTTGGTGGGGAGGAGAGCCTAGAAAAATGAAGAGGATCCTGTTTTGATGGACCTCGGAGCTAGTTTTATTGGAGCTGGTCACTTGGAATTGGTAGGACTAGCTTATTTCTAGTTTTTAATTTCAAAATTGCCACGTGGAAAAAAATGGGTCTGAAAAATCACAGTTTTTAAGATTGGGAGGTCTCGAAAGTAAGGATCAAAAATAATGATGAAAATAAAAAAAATCTAGTTGAAACTGGCTAAACAAAACAAAAAAAACTAAACAAAAACCATAAAAACAACTCCAAAATCACTTGGAAAGCTCCCAAACCGAACATTTGTGGTGGTGAAGAAACGAACAATGGTTGTTGGTTAGAGGAGGATAAATGAATCTGATTAGACTGCCTCTTCGAAAATGAAGGCACATCTGGAGGCAGGAAGCGAAGAAGAAGAAGATACCTCTAATTAGAAATAGCTTCTTGTGTTAGCTGGTGGAAAGAAGACGTCAAAACAACAAAACAATGGATTCGAAGGAGTAGTGGTAGTATTCAGGGGACAATAGAACCAAGGGGAGGGGGGTGAAGAGCCATTCTGACACCTGGGTACGAATGAATGGAGGGGTCCGGATGTAGTTATGTCAAAGTTTTGAGGAATTTTCGAAAATCGTAGCAGTTGGTTGGGGGGATTAAGCGGATTAGAAGGAGGAGGAGGTGGAACTTGATTCGAGACGACAGAACAAAGAGGTTTCAGGTTAATCTAGAAGGTCATATTGAAGTTTAGACCCGGAATAGAGCATAGGTATTGTGTTGCCCCTAGCCGCGCGTGCGGGAGGGACACAAACACGCAGGAAGTATGGCACACCGAACACCCCTCCTAATTACGGTATTACGTTTCGGTGAGCCCCTCCTCTAGCGGGAGCCTCTCCGAAGGTGCAGTGGAGCGAAGAGACACGCGAGCGGCAAAAGAGGAGGAGGACAATGGTTCCTATTGAATGGTGTAGGAGTTTGAAAAGGATTTGTATGCACAAATTATGAATAGGAGGAGAAGGGGGGGGGCAGGAGTAATTACACTTGAGAGCAAAACGACGACTTCAAGAATCGTGCGCGAAACGACATAAGGTACTTCATTAGGACCTCTAAGGGGTACAGTTTAAACGTTGCGCGCGACCTTGGGGGACAGCGGCTTATCATCAGGGACACAGAGGAACGGGGGAAGAAAAGAAAACAAAGATGCATGCAACCTTCGTCTCGTCACAAAAAAAATCCGAGAACAAAAAATGGAGGAATTTAAAGTTCTCGCTAATTCCCGTGGAGATAGAGAGTGTGTATGGGGGGAGGCGAGGAGACGTGATTCGACAGGTTTTGGAAACTAATTTGAGTTGTCAGATTTTGGAAGAGACGGGGTGACGACGCGCAGAGAGGGGGTCAGATCAATTTCAAACTTGTTCCGTGGGGGTGCCCTTGTAAAAGAGGGGTTGCCCGGGATTCTGAGAAACCTTGCCTCTCAAAGGATTTGGAGGGGTGCCCTTATAAAAGAGGGATTTGATTTTGAAAGATTCGGTTTGAGGGTTCGGCATGCTTTACAGAAAGTAAAAACGTTTGGAACTTTCATAGTTCAGACCGCCCGTATGTTCCAACAGGTAGAACTGAAGCGGAGGGGGGTGAAGCTTGTGCCGCTTGTGTTCAAAACGTCTCGAATTTCCGGACGGATAACACCGACGATGTCTTCTTTCTCTTTCTCTCTGTGCGGGAGGAGGAGACGAAATTCAATATGGGGGAGTGTTTGAAGGTGCAATGAAAAGTGCGTGTACTTGAAGGCCGGGGGAAGAAGTTTTGGTTCGCAAGGAGAAGATAAACCGTGAAATTGACACCCCGCGGGGGGATGAAAACACAAAAACGGTTCGGAAAGTCATCAGACATCATCTTGGAAATCGGATACATTGGAATTTGAAGTTGTGATTAGGGCGAGAGTAGGAAAGAGAGTCTTATGAATCCAAAATGAGACCGCCCATCTCTTTCTAGGCTCATGAAATCAAATATTCTATCCCTTCTCTCTCTCCTTCGACTTCTTCTTCCAAGTACATAGACATCAAAAAAAGTTGGGTGCGAGATAAAAAGTAAATGATGGGCGGTTTAGAAGTAGGGGGACATGCTTCATGGTGTCCGATGAGAGATAGGAGTCAAGAGAAGGGGACCCCTCGCAGACACGATTGTCAGATGATGTGATTGACATGGGGCAGTTGGATGGGGAGGAGAAAGAGAGTTGGAAAAACCCGCAGAACACAACTTGATAGATGGGGTACGAAAAATAATGGGAGAGATGAGGTAATGAAAAATTGGGTGAGGGGGGAGGAGCACTTGACATTGTTCGTCGTTTGACACACTTCACACTCGATGATATGTACCTGGAGTGGAGGAGGAGGAGGGACAGGGAGAGAGAGAGGGGAGCAGCTCGGGGGAAGAGAAGAACATGACAAGGTGGCAAAAGTGGTTTGCAACATTTTTGAGGAATGGTGGTTTTGAACAAGGTCTGAGCCCAGGTAGACCCTAGAGGCTATTTTATGATAGACCCTGGAACCTCTAGAGTGAGGAGATTGTGGTAATGCTACCGTAAATACCATAATAGACTTGCACCCCTAATAGTATTGCTCTCAGAAAAGCTCTACGAACAATAGTATTGCATGCAAGTCTATTAGAGTGTTTACAGTAACTATATAACTGCAAGAGAGCATCGCATAGCTATGAAAAGAGGTCTGATAAATTCTGGATAGGCCCGAGAGAAAATTGGAACAAAAGAGGAACCACCAACGCGGTTGCTAATGGAAACCTTTTCCCAGTTAGAACAGGTGAAACGATTTTGCGAGTGTGAGGGGCCTTTCTAATAGGGGCAATGTACTCAGCACCTTATAAAGGTTACTGTACACAGTTCTAAGCGAAGTGAACTGATTGAAACTTGAGAACCTTAATCAAAAAAGGTGCTTACGCTAGACAAGCTTAAGCCTAAAGCTCTGGAGAATAGAACGAAGGCTTGATAAAAATAGGGTTAGGCCTAAGCCTAAGTCTTGACAAAAATAGGGCTAGACTAAGGAACGACAAAAATTTCAAGCCTAAGCCTAAGCGTAAATCCTACCCTACCCGGTAGCAAAAGCCTAAACCTAAACACAAAAATGCATAAGTGCTTCCGAAAAGTATCATCCACACGCAACATGGAAAATTATCACAAGCGTCGTTGTTTCCGAATGTATACAAAGTGTGTATGTATGTATGTTCGGAAGCGAATACCGAGGAATCACCAAACAGACACTAATCATGTGTGCACACAGGATGACCCCATAGACTCTCTCTCTCTCTTAGAAAACACTCCTCCTCCTCTTTCTTGTACGCTTTTGTCTATCATTACGTAATTCGACTAGGTGTAGACAATTGGAGAATATGTATGTAGGGAGTGCAATTATGGTTCACACCTTTTATATATATGAGATATGACCTAGGTCAAAATGTACAAATAGACAAGGTTTTAGCACAATTATAATACATTAGTACATCCGTCATTCCTTCTGGTGAGCAGATTCAGGTAGTTGTACTGGTGTCCGGTGATCAGCTGAAAAATGATTTATGTAAGAAAGGGGGCGTGGCCTCATACCTCATAGCTAGACTTTCTAAACACCATTGGCTTATCCCACAACACTTTCGCATCGATTTCGTCATAATCTTGACCTCCATGACCCGGGAATTTGACGATTGTCAGTCGATCCAAGTTCACTGCTAGATACAGATCCCCTTGATTCTCCATCAATTCCATTGATGGTCGACGGTGATGAAACTGAGCGGGGGTGCCATGAAATTGAGATTTAGTAGAGAGGTCCCAGGTATCTGCCACGTGGATGTGTCCAGAACGATCTGCGGTGACAAGTCGGGATCCGTCGGAAGAAAACCTCATCTCGAAGACCGACGCATAGTGGATCTTCTTCTCGGCCAACACTCCACGTGTACTTCTGACATCGAAAACGCCGACTTTTCCGTCTCGTCGAGCCACATACACATAGTGATGTTTCGATGGAAACCATTGGACGGCGTCCATGACGACGTCTTCCCAACGAATTATCGACGGCAGCGACATCCCGACTCTATTTTTTTCTTTTCTTGAGAATTAGATCAACTAGTATCTCACCTGAAATCCACGATTTTCATCGTTCGACTCCCATCCGCCACCGCCACTTTCGAGTTACTCGTGTTGTGTTGATTCCAATCGAAATGAACGTCTCCGTCGAATTGATGACTATTTATCACTTTCTCCGCTGGCGCGTCGCATATTCGCATCCAGTTAGCCGCGCTGGTCACCATGAATAGACGCAGATCTATTGGACACCATTTTATCGTTTTCAGCGCGTGTTTTTGAAGTTTTCTGGAAAGAAAAACGAGAAAATAAGGTTTTGTGGCCTAGAAACCCACAACGTCATTGGTTTCTTCCATTTCTCGCGACCCAGATTCTTATAATTGGCCGCTGACACAGATCCACTATGCGATCCAAAAATTATCCTGGAAATTCAAAATACTCCTAAACTTCAGGAAAAGAGCACGCATACATTTGATCTCCATCATCTATATCCAAAGCACTGATATCTTCTAAATGTCCTTTTTTCGTGTGATCACAGCCCATCGGAATATGTTTTGACCAATATAAATTCATTAAAGATTGCGAAACTTGCTCCCTCTCAAATTCTCTCATATTTCTGAATAAACTATCTAGGTTTTATTGATTTTCTAAATTAAAATACCTTATATCATGTCCTAGAATATATTCTTCGTGTCTAACAACCATTTTTAATTAATTTTTAGTCAGAAATATATAAAAATCCAATTTCCAGTTCGATTTTCCAGCGAAACGATTCGAAAACCCTCTAAAAACCGGCGAGGGACTAGAAAACTCCGCGATTCGGATCCTAGTCCGCGCGATTTTTTTGCGACTGAAGCGAGGTGATTCGTCACTTTTTATGCACTTTTTCACATGTTTTATGGATTTTTTCTCAATTTTCCTTTCAAAATATTCATTTTCGTTTTGAAAACAAACGAAAAACAACTGAAATTCAGCTGGAAAACCTGGAAAACACGTGATTTCTATTGATCTTTCGAAAAGTAAACAAAATCTAGTTTACACTTTTTCCCCCTTGCAAAGCGATATCAAATTTCAGCATTTTCCAGCCTGGAATGGCTGCGATAATCAATCAACGTGTCGAGCAGGGCGATTCGAGTATGGGCGGAGTGAAGCCAGGTGAGCAGAAGAACTTTTTTGAATTTAAATCAAATTAAATTTTCTTCTAAACGTTTCCCACTAGTTCCAGCCCTACTTCACAAAATCAGTGGCCACGTGGCTCGGATCAACGACGTGATCCTTCTATCAAAAGACGAGGGAGTGTGGACGGCAAGCGACGATCGTTCGGTTCGTCTTTATCTGAAACGGGACAATGATCAGTTCTGGCCGTCGATTCATCACTTCATGCCTGTTGCGCCGACCTCTCTTTACTACAGTGAAGAGACATACAAGTGGGTTTTCAACAGAAAAGTTAATTTTTTAAATGAATTTTTCAGGCTCCTCGTCGGTCTCATCAACGGAAACGTCTACGAGTTTAGTGTGGCCGACGACTTCAACAGCATGACAGAAGCGCGGAAATGGTCCTGCCACGCTGGCCCGATTTCTGGCCTTGGCTTTGCTCTCTCCTCGGAACTCATCTTCAGCTGCTCCCGCGACAAGTCAATCGTCTGGCACTGCTCGGAAAACTCCAACAAACTAGGTTCCTATCTCCTCGATAACAGTTGCACGGCGATGGTCATCGACCTCCCGTTCGTCTTCGTCGGCGATCACGGCGGCCACGTCACCGTTCTTCGGATTGTCGATAATCGCCCGAATCTCGTCAGCAAACTCAGCGCTCACACTAGTAGGGTCCTGGTCCCTGTAGCCCTTCTAAAGAAATAATTCTAGACTCGATCACAACACTGACCTGGGACGGAAATAAGAAGGTGTTGTATTCGGGAAGCAGCGATAATCTCATCATAATGTGGGATATCGGAGGCGGAAGAGGCGAGGCTTATGAGCTCAAGTAAGAACGTGAAAAATGAGAATTTGTGTGTTAAGGGGGAAGGAAATGAAATTAGTTCAGACATCTGAAAGGTTTTTGATCACTATTTTTAACTAGAGAAGCTAGAGACATTTCGGAAAACCGGAAATTCCGCTAATTTTTCCTTGATCATTTGCATTTTCACTATTTTCTAGTAGAAAGCTCCTTTTTTCAGCGGCCACAATGGAAAAGTGACGGCTTTATGCGCGGCTCCCGCCGCTAAACGACTCTTCTCGGCGGACGAACATGGAAAACTAATGTGCTGGGACATGGAATGCAAACGTGTCGAGACACCCGAATGGAAAACGTCCGATTGCTGCCAAAAGTGTAATCAGCCGTTCTTCTGGAACCTTCAGGCGATGTGGCAACGGAAAGTGGTCGGGCTCCGACAACACCATTGTCGTACGTGTGGATCGGCGGTTTGTGGAAGCTGCTGTGACAACTGGACGACCTATCCGCCGATGGGTTATGAGACGAAAGTCAGGATCTGTAACGATTGTAATGGGAGGATGAAGGAGAATCCGCAGAATTTCAAGTAAGAGCCTTTTTAGATTTTTGATATTTGATTCCAAGAATTATTTTCAGCCTGACACCCCTCGCAATCTCTCACGAAATCCGTACAGGCATCACTGCAATGCACCTCCAGGAGACCCTCGGCCTTCTTGTCACTTCTGGCCAAAACCGTGTCATCATGATCTGGGATGTTCGTAGCGTATGCTCCGCCCCCTCGGGATCCACAGGACCTTCTACGTCATCATCACGATGAATCTGAATATAATTCCCATAATTTATTTCTCCTTTTATCTCCTCTGTAAATTTCTATATTGAGACCAACCAATAGAGCTCCCATTTCTACTCCTCTTCCCCTTCTTCCGAACAGGTTGTTCTCCTATAGTAATAGCAAATGTGATTTCTTGACTCATCTTCTTCTACTAAAACCACCCCGATTCTATCTGCAAAATGCCCCGTATTATTGTAAAAAGTTGCTCCTTTCCCCCAAACACACCATTTGTAATTAAAAGCACCCAGGAATTAAATTTTTGTGATTTTTATCATTATTTTGTGAGAAACGCCTAGAAAATGGGTCATTTTCTATACCAAAAATGTCTGTTTTTCTCTTTCAGAACGAGACCATTTTCTACGCGAAGACTAGGAGGTACATTTGGAGACACACGGATAACTGGGACAAAGGGAGACAAAAAAAGAAAGCTCACAGGTAAGAAGACGAGAAAACTTTGGTTTCGAGAGTGACAAAAAATTTGGGGAGACGCTAGGCGAATTATGACTACAAATCGGGGAGAAATACAAAAAAATGCATTCAAAAAAGATCAACATCCACATGCACCGCCCGTTTCATTCGTCGGGTAGCTCCGCTCGGAAAGACACACCGACTGGGATCGCATTATGCCGGTTTTCAGGCCTTCCCAACCGTCGACGGGACGGAGTTCTCCCTCGTCGACGCGGTTTTGAATCTGTAAATTTTCATTTTTATTTTGAAAAAAGTCAATAATTTTATAAATTAAAAAACATCTTATTTTAAAAGAAAAACTGCAATTTTCTATCGAAAATTATTTTTTTATGCCAAACAAACCTCTTGCGCAATCATATGAAACGCCTCATTCACATTGTCCCCTGTCCTCGATGACGTTTCGATGAACTTCATTTTGTGATATTTGGCAAAATATTCGCCTTCTTCGTAGTTTACCTGGAAGCTTTTTTTGTTTTCGATCTTTCCGGTTGAAAAACTATTTTTTTTCCGTCATTTTTATTAGTTTCTAAACACTTACTTGTCGCTGAGCATCCATATCGCACTTTGTGCCAACCAACTGAAAAACGCACTTTCCAGGGCTCGGACCGCCCAGATTAAGCGCCGCCTCTTTCACCCAATTTTCAACGTGTTCAAAACTCTCCCGATTCGTTATATCGTAGATGGCAAGTACTCCAACCGAATTCCGGTAGTAGGATTTGGTTATAGACCTAGAAAATCAACTGTTTGAACGGAAATCCATATAGAAACCCACCGAAACTTTTCCTGTCCGGCAGTATCCCATAACTGAAGCTTCACACGATATCCGGGCCTCAACTCGATCATTCTGGCATAGAAATCGACGCCTACTGTGGGATCACTGATCTCGGCCATCCTTCCCTCCGTAAAATATCTCAAGAGACTCGATTTGCCAACTGTCGAATCACCTATCACTATTAGCCGATACTGATAGTGGAAGAGTGGTCCGTAGTCGTCGCCGATGAAATTTGATTCCATTTTGGTCTAGAAATTAATTATTTCTTCAAAATTGAGAATAGTGACGCAATTTCCGACTATTCTTCGATAGTTCAAACATTTTTCTACATAAATATGAAAATTCTACCGATTTTCTGCTATTTCTATTTATTCTAGCTACGAAATTCTCGAAATTTTATCAATTTTCAGCGAAATCAGCTGATCAATAAATAAAAACGGCTGACTTTTTAAAGGCACAGCACATTCTTTCTTCAATGAGTCTCACGCGGAAGAGATCCCCTTGTGTCGATTTACGAGACATCAACGATTATTTTGGCTATTTTTAGCCGTTTTCGAGTATATTTACGAGTTTTTAAGGCAGAATTTGTTTTTTCTTTAACATTTTAAAGTGTTTGTCAGGTTTTTGAATCTATCTTGATAGTGCCATTCGTGATTTTATAAAATTATTGATTTTCAATTTTTTATACTCCCTTTTATAGATTTTCTATGGATAATTAAATTTTGCTGAGCACAACCGAGAGAAAAATTTTTTAAAGTGTATCCACAAAAAAGAGCTAAAAAGAATCAAAAACCAGATGGTTTCGAAATATTTGCATCAAAATTAGCAATTCTGATGAGGAAATCGCTTTTTAAACTCGCTTTTATTTTTCCAAACTATAAAAAAATGTTATCTCTTATTTTTCGTCAAATCCCCACCTCCCAAAATCAAAGTTTTCGTGATAAACCCCGCTTTTTCTTTTTTCTCTGGTTGTAATCGTCTTTCAAAAACCTTCGAAAATCCGATTTGCCTAGAAAAAAAAAGAGCAAGATCCATTTTCCCTAATCCTTTTTTAAATAAAATAATTTTTGGTGTTGCTTTCTTTAAATATCGTGATCTTCAATTCTAATCCAACTGTAATCTGAAGTCAACTAACCTTCCAGAAATGGCGAAAACCTCCGAATCTCATCCGTGGCTCGTCGTTCTAATCTTCGCCGCGTTTGCCGTCATCATCAGCGGCGTCTACCTCAATTTTCCAGAGGTTTCGCCAGAAGAGAAGATGCATCTGAAGTATCCAAGGAATCTGGAGGATGCAAAGCAGCTGGGACGAGTCTTATCGAAATACAAAGAGAACAACTATTCGGTCGTGCTGTCCGGTGTGATTGTCGTGTATATATTCCTTCAAGTTCGTCAATTTTCTTGATTTTCGGGACTTAATTTCACTTTTTTTCAGTCGTTCGCCATCCCTGGATCGCTCTTCCTTACCATTCTCTCCGGCTACCTCTTCCCATTCCACGTGGCTCTCCTCCTCGTCTGCTCGTGCTCCGCCATGGGAGCAGCCATCTGCTACACAATCTCCAACCTCTTCGGAAGATCCTTCGTCCTTCAGAAGTTCCCAGAACGCATCTCCAAATGGCAAGAAGACCTCGGGAAGCATCGTGACAACTTCCTAAACTACATGATCTTCCTCCGTGTCACTCCGATCGTCCCGAATTGGCTCATCAACATAGCCAGCCCGGTGCTCGACGTGCCACTCTCGCCGTTCTTTTGGGGAACTTTCCTCGGCGTCGCTCCGCCCAGCTTCCTGTACATCCAAGCGGGATCCACTCTTGAGCAGATGACACATGCGAGTGTCGCGTGGAGTTGGAACTCGGTGGCGCTGCTCGGAGGATCCGCGCTGCTGTCGTTGGCTCCCATTTTGTGGAAAAATAAAATGAAGACCGACTAATTTTTGTATATAAATCACTCGATTTCTAACCATTTTCTATTGCTTCCAAGATCTCCAACATCCCCCTTTTCCCATTCTTCTAGTCAGTAATTCACTTTTCTTCGCTACCCAAATTTTATTTTTTTCTAAATAATTCTGAAAAATTGGGTGCCAATACAGGGAATATAGATACGGTATTATATGATAATAAATAATTGTTTTCTAATTTGTCGAAGAAAATTGCTAGAAAAAGAGTTATATTGCTCGTTTCTTTTATTTCTTGCAGGTGCTTTTTCAGGATTTTCAGATACTTTTTTGGAGAAAAACTTTGGATTTTTAATTTTTTTCAAATCAGATTTTTTCGAAAAACCCGGATTTTCAAATAGTCAATTTACCTATTTTATTTTCAATTTCTAGTCCCAATATAATTTTTTGTGTTTTTAACGTTTCTTTTTTCTTTTCCGTCTATCTCATCCCAAATTCACCCCGCCTCTTCCAGGTATGCAACAATGATGAGAATAGTCAGCAGACGTCGATACGCGCTCAATTTCAGTCGGATTTCCAGTGGATTCGTGGTTCCAGAAGCAGGAGGAGGTCCACAGGAGCGGGATCTTCACACCTTTCAAGGACGCCGGAATGCAGGATTGTGAGTTAAGAAATTATAGATGACTTCTAGGATTCCCTTCCCATATAAATTCCAGTCGAAACGTGACATTTCGAATATTTGCACTTGTTCCAGCTGCACACAAAGGTCTTTTTGCCATCTGTCCCCCTCTCTCTCTCTGGTCTCTCCGCGCCCCTATCTCAGCGCTCTTTGATGAGTAATAAGACACCAAAAACCATAGGAGGGGAGGAGTGTTTTGTAATACCCCTTTCTTCTCTCTCTATGTCTCTTCGTCGTCTCTCTCTTCGTCTCTCCCTATCGCTCCTGCTGCTGTTGGTCGATGACGTTTATCAGAATATTGGAGAGAGAGAGACACCCCATCCAAGGAACTTTTTGTTGTTTTTCCCCTTTTCTTTGTGTCCGCAGAAGTTTTTTTTCCTTCTAGAGGATCTCTAGGAGTTCAATTTATTCGTCTCAAATCGTCTTTCTCTCTCTCTCTCTCTCACAGAATGTTTTCCTGAAACGATCACATGAAGAAGCAACAAAGTACCGTTAGGAGGGAGAGAGACACCACCATGATTTTTGGTCAGAAAGTATATGAAACTATCAGCATCTTTTGGTTGGTTGGTCAGTGAGATGATAGATAGCGAGGCCGGAGAGAGTCCGGAAGTTGACTTCAAGGTCGAGAATGACACACAGACTGATAAGTCTAGATGATCTAGATTCTGATCTAGGTGTAGTCTTCTCGATTGCTCTGATAGATGCCCTTTGCTAAACAAGAGTCGAGGCTAGCTGAATTCTAGACTATAACTTCTTGACTACGGTAGCTGGGGCTCTTCTTTGTCGGTTGACAGTATTCTGATACCTAGAGATTCTGGGTTTCAATTGTACATTGCTTGATAGGATTCTGCAAAGAAATTACCTTTTGGATCCAGTCAAATTGATTGATTGTACTGATTAATTAAGTTTTTTACGATTATAAGCTCATAATCTTCGAATAGTAACTTATTCTCGACGCCTATAGCACCATCAGCATCGGTTTAATTACTCCTAGGTGAAGAGAAGTTGATCCGACTCTGATACCCTCTAGTGGAGTGACTGACCGTATGGGGGTCAAAGTGTTTTGTTGACAACTGGACTCTCTCTTTCTCCCTCTCGAGCCTCTTCCGCACCCTCGCCTACCATCGGGAGGGAATACCCAATGAGTTGTTTTTTCTGTTGGTCTTTGACTTGTTTATCCTCCTCTTCTCTGGTGTTTTCAGAGAGTAATTGAAATTGTGTGTGGAATAGACGAGACTTTTATGAAAGGAACACACAAAGAGTTCCAAGGTTCGTGGAAAACAGAATGGGGCGTGGCCTATGAGGAATAGATTTCACACTGGAATCTAGGGACCCATTTGAACAGCTTTTTGACCTAGAGTCGACTAACTGAAAGGTTTCTAGCTCCTTTTTTCATATCAAAACCTTCAAAAACTAATAAAATTTCTCAAAGTGAGCATATGATCATTGATGTCTTCTGCATTCTTTTCTCTCTTTCCCCCCTTTTTCTGCTTTTTATGCTGTTCGCGCTTTCCTTCTTCTTTTTTCAATTATTTTTCTGATCCACTAACGTTCCGACTCTAGAATTTGTCATCGCATTCTGTTTGTCCATCATAATCCTAAGCCAAAAATCCGTCTGAACTTGTGTGTCTAGAAGAAGAAGGCAGAAACTCCGAATTTGCAGACTCCAAAAACGGCCGGTGGTGATCAATCTACAAAGCGAGCGCGCCTTCATAGGAATAGCCGCGAGTGCAGCAAGACACTTGCTCAAACTTCGTTATTTCGTTGCTACTGGAGTCATTGGTGGAAGTGTTGCAGCTAGAACGGTAACCTAGCTCTTAGTATAGCTCTAGAAACCGGGAATTTTGCAGTGGTACGAAGAATGGAAGTCAAATCTGCCCGATCTTACCCTTCCTGAATGGTTCGACGCGAACGGATCTTGGAACGAGTTCTCGCAACGAATGAAAGGCATCAAGGATGGATTTGGCGGCGTTGACGGGCAGGGTAAATGGGCCGAATGGATGGCCAAATTCGAGCAGTTCAAACAGCAAAAAGAGGATAAGGAAGGAGGAGGAGGAGGGGAAGAAGTGCCAAAAGGTTTAAAGAGGGATTTCGTGCTGATTTATGATATAGAAAAGTTGTGATGGGGGGAGAAACTACTTTTTAGAGATTTAGGAACAGATCACTCAAAAAGCGTCACTTGTGTTGATAGTTTTGCGCATTTTCGATAGGTGAAAATAGATTTCGACGTCAGTTCCTTTAGGTAATTGCGTTCGAATGAATAGTATAAAAAGAGCTGAATGCCTTCAGAAAACACTGAGTTTAGCTGTGGCAAATGTGTTCTATCAATAATCTTGAATATTTCTCTTCAAGATTATTATCTATAGAGTGCATCTGCCACGTTAACGGGGAACCAATGCCCGATTTTTTTTTGCTTCTACCGTAATCAACACAATTCCAGAGCCTCTAGTTTTGGCCTCGTTGATGTCCGCATTTGGCGGCGCCAAAAAAGACGAAAACGAGGAGAACAAGCAGAAAGACGCGAAATCGGCCGAAGAGAGAATTCAGAAGCTGCAAGAGGAGATGCTGAAAACTCAGAGTCAATATCAGCGAGAGTTGGAGCGTCTCGAGAAGGAGAACAAAGTTTTGAAGCAGCGTCTTCTGTTGTCTGATGACAAGGCGGCGACGAGGCTTAAGCGTCTGAAGGTTCGTTTGGATACTGTATATACCGATTAATCCAATTTTTCTTTCAGAGATCCCTTATCGATATGTACAGCGAGGTTCTCGACTTGCTCAACGAATATGACTCTTCCTACAACACCTCTGACAATTTGCCACGTGTCGTCGTCGTCGGAGATCAGAGTGCCGGAAAGACATCGGTGTTGGAGATGGTAGCACAAGCCAGAATTTTTCCACGTGGCAGCGGAGAGATGATGACGAGGGCGCCTGTGAAAGTGACGCTATCCGAAGGTCCATATCACGTGGCACAGTTCCGTGACTCGTCTCGTGAATTCGATCTGACCAAGGAATCCGACCTGCAACAGCTGCGAAACGAGACAGAAGTCCGAATGCGTAACTCGGTTCGAGATGGAAAAACGGTGTCGAATGAGGTGATTTCGTTGACTGTCAAAGGTCCGAACCTTCCCCGGATGGTGCTGGTTGACTTGCCAGGAGTCATTTCAACAGTCACAGCCGATATGGCCAGAGAGACCAAAGATGATATCATTCGGATGAGCAAGGCGCATATGGAAAATCCCAATGCGATTATATTGTGCATTCAGGATGGGTAAGTTCTCTCGGTGAGGAATCCTACAGTACCCCTCACTTTTTTCAGATCTGTAGACGCCGAGCGTAGCAACGTGACTGACCTTGTCAGCAGCATTGATCCATCTGGAAAACGAACGATTCTGGTGCTCACCAAAGTAGACATGGCCGAAAAGAACCTGGCAAATCCGGATCGTATCAAGAAGATTCTCGAGGGAAAGTTGTTCCCGATGAAGGCGCTCGGCTACTTTGGAGTCGTCACCGGCAGAGGTAACAGTTCGGATTCGATTGAAGAGATTCGGAAGTACGAGGAGACGTTCTTCAATTCAAGTCAGCTTCTGAGAGATGGAGTTCTTAAGCCGAGTCAAATGACTACCAGAAACATGTCACTGGCTGTGTCGGATTGCTTCTGGCGGATGGTTCGCGACTCGATCGAATCGCAAACCGATGCGTTTAGAGCGGCGAAATTCAATCTGGAGGCAGAGTGGAAGAATCATTTCCTGAGAATACGGCAACTGAATCGAGATGAACTCTACGATAAAGCCCGTGGAGAGATCCTCGACGAGATTGTCAATCTTTCTCTCATTGGTGTTGAAGAATGGGAGAAGCTGCTCCAAGAGAAGTTGTGGTCTGGGATCTCCTCGCACGTCTTCGATCAGATTCTGATGCCGGCCTATGCTTCGTTGAGCTCTGGATCCTTCAACACGACGGTGGACATTAAGCTGAAGCACTTCGCTGATAAGCAACTCGCTCAGAAAAGTATTGAAACGGGATGGGATACCTTGAAAGAGGTGTTCTTCCGACAGATCAATCAGGATGCTAGAACCAAAAAGGATCATGATCCGGTCTTTGATTCTCTCAAAGAAGCTGTCATCGAGGAGGCGATGCTGACCCATGGATGGGATGAGAAGGCGATGGAGTATCTTCGAGTCATTCAGCTGAACGCGATGGAGGATCGTGCTGTTCAAGACAAAAGATCTTGGGATGCGGCGTGCAATTTCCTGCAAAAAGCGGCTACCGAACGACTCAACGCTGTCAAGAAGCAGCTTCATGAAGACCGCGGGCCGGGATGGGCGTCGAAATGGCTGATGTGGAAGACGCCGACTGTCGACAATCATTTCTCGTGTGTCATTCAAGACGAGCTCTACTCGATTCTCCAAGCAGATCCCGAGCACAAGCAGGCATTGACTGATGACGATATCACAGTGATTCGAAGGAATATCGAGACTAAAGGAGTGCTGGATGTGCCGACGGAAGCTATCAGGAAGCAGTGGAAGCTGGTGTTCAAGAAGCACTTTTTGGAGAGAATCATTAATGTAAGTGTACAGTATTCCTGTATTAAACTACAGTAATCTTGCAGAGCTCAAAAGACTGCCTCTCGATGTATCAAATGTATCGGCAGGGAATGGTGGAAGGACAGGATATCGATTGCCAGACGATCGTCCTATTCTACCGTATTCAGAAGATGGTCAATCTCACTTGCAACGCTCTCCGCCAACAGATCACCAACACGGAGCATCGGCGACTAGAGAAGGAGATCAAGGAGGTGCTGGACGATTGGTCGCAAGAGCCGGAGATTAAGAAGAAGTATTTGACGGGACGAAGAGTCGAGTTGGCTGAAGAGATTCGTGAGTTTCTCGGGGGTTACGGCAGCCGTTTATTCATTCTGACTTTCAGAACAAGTCCGGCGAATTCAGGAGAAACTCGAAGAGTTTATGGCTCAATTGCAACGAGAAAAAGTTTAATTTCTTTCTTTCTTTTTTCTAGATTTTGTTAGCTAGCTTAGTTTGTTCTCTCTGACCAAGTGCTTTTCCGACTTTCTATATGTACTTTTTCCCTTCTTCTCAATTTAAGCCGGTTTCCTTCTGCTGTAAATACTCCCCCCACGAATCTAGGTCTCCCATTTTTCCCCCACTGAATACTCTGCAATTTTATATTATTTTCCGAAGAAATACTGTTTTCATTTCCATTTTTTCTCGATTATCAACTGGTTATCCCCGATTTCTATATCTTTTTGGTCTGTCTTTTTCTCGTTTAAATTATTCAAAAATCAATTCCAGATATGTCGATTAACACGGCGAACACGCCCGACGGACTGGGCGTTCTACTCTACAATGGGGAGACGATTGTGATCTTCGCGCAAGGAGTCGTCATGACACTAGGCACCAGTCAGAATCAGGTGATTAGAGTGGCCTAGAATTCGCCTTTTAGGCCTGCAAAAAGCATTTTTAAGCTCGGCACTTTCAGGGTCTGGAAGGACGACGAACTGGAACGATCTATCTGACGTCACATCGGATCATCTTCATGCCGGATCCCAGTGGCGATCAGCTGAAATCGTTCGAGATCCCATTCAACAACATGCAAGACGTCAACCTGAATCAGCCGATTTTTGGTATGAATCTAGAATTTATCTGGATTTTAGGGGCTGATTTCAGGCGCTAACTATCTATGCGGAATTGCCACAGCCGTCCAAGGAGGCCAAATGCACGGAGAAGTACCGTGGCGAATGACGTTCAACCGTGGCGGATGCATCGAATTCGGACAGTCGCTTCTTCAGGCTGTCGAACGAGCCGCCCGAATGAGACCGCAGAATGCGCCGCCCGCGTACTCCCCGCCACTTGGTGTTTTCTATTCGGCACCGCCCGCCTATTATCAACCGTCGCCGGATCAAGGTAAAATGATATCGAAATTCATGAGCCAGCTTCTGAAAAGCCGCCTTTTCAGTGATTTTTCAACTGAAAATAAATATTTTGATTGTGAAATTAACTATTTTCATATTTTTCTTGCTACCGGGACCTTCTTAGATACAAAGAGCTAAGATATCCTGCGATTTACGCCGAAAAAACATGAAAAATCAGCGGAAATAATAAATTTCTCTCGAAAAATGCAAGCGCGCTCCATTGAACACATTTCACAACTCGCTCGATTCACTTCTTTTGGACCCAAAAAGCGCCGGATTGTTCCGTTTTTCTCAGATTTTAACAGTTTTTATGGATTTTTTGGGGTTCCGCAAATTTTTTAGAGCTAAATTATGATGAAAATCAGGTTTCTGCGTTAGTTTATGCTGATTTTGAATTTATTTTGAGAAAATGGTTAATCTTCCCTTAGAAAACGATTTTCTAGAATTTTTTGCGGTTAAAGCAGGCGCTGGCTCATGATTTTCAATACATTAAAACTCTTTTCACTCCAGTTTTTCACCTCTCTCCCTTCTTTCCAGGTCCAAACGGCTTCAACCCGACGACCGACTCGTTCCCCGACCAGCCGAACCCATCTCGTGTCTTCATGAGTTCCGCGCCTCCTCCGTATCCGGGAATAGGGCCGGAACGCGGTCCTCATCCCACTGAAGAGCTCCACGTGGCCGGTCAATTCGAGGCGCCACCCGCTTATACGGGGGAGACTGCCGAGGGGCTGAGACGACGGGCGAATTGAAAATTGTGGGATCGGATTATGTAGTTTAGAAGAGAACGTTTAGTGGGGCCTTTTTGACCGGAAAAAAAATGAATTTAAACGGAAATTTTCCCCTAAACCCTCTCTTTTCAATAGAAATCCATTTCCATGTTTTCTTTTTGCTTCAAAATCTCATTTTCTGATATTTATTTCATCTCTCTCTCTTTCTTCCCGTTGTGATATTTATACCCCGCCCAAAATACCATCAACACTTACTCGGTAGACTATTTGATCCGTTTATCCTTTTCAAATCCGAAAACATTTAAAAGCGCTTAGAAACTACCGAAACCTAAATTCTTGCGCCTTTTAATTGTTTCAAACGAATTTCTCAAGCCTATTATCATTGAAAATCTCTCCATCGTTGCTCTCTATTTTCTTTTCACACTGTTTGCTCGTCTTTTTCGCGTTCGTTTTCTCTTTTTTTGAATCGAAGTTTCTCCCGTACTTGTATATATATACACAACAATAAACAGTTTTCCACTGTAAACGCTAGATTTACAGGATTTCTCGACTTTATCAGTTTTTTATGCTGTTTGTTTATTTTGTGCTCTTCATTTTGCTTCAGGTTATGGAAAATTAATTTAATTAAACAGAAAGAAAAATAATTTCTATGCGAGAATCAGAAAATAGCGAGAAAAACAAGCTATAACTTTGAAAAGCTGCATTTTCAACGTTGAAATGAAATATGAAAGCAAATCCATGCGGCTCTATCATTTTCAAACAATAACAAAATGAAGAACTTTAACTTTGTCTTGAAAGTCCCATTTATTCATATTTTAGTGTAAGAATGTCTTTTTTGGTTCAAAAATAAGAAAAAAACTCTGCTTTCCTTTTTTCTTTTCAAAAATATTAAAAATATCAAAATACGCTCCTTCCTTTCCCACGTTTTCCACTCGTTTTCCCGTTTTTCCTCAAATTCTGGTAATTTTTCCAGGGTTCGCATCGTCATGGCATCCAATTTGACAGTCAACGTTCATCCAGGCGTCTACATGAATGTCGTCGACACCCACATGCGCCGATCAAAGTCCAAAGGAAACGCTCAAGAGAAGTGCATGGGAACGCTTATGGGATACTACGAGAAAGGATCTATTCAGGTAAAATTAGCCTTGCAGTATCCGCTTAAAACTAACTTTTCTAGGTAACCAACTGCTTCGCAATCCCCTTCAACGAGAGCAACGATGACCTCGAGATCGACGATCAATTCAACCAGCAGATGATCTCGGCACTGAAGAAGACGTCACCGAACGAGCAGCCAGTCGGATGGTTCCTCACCACATCGGACATCACTTCCTCGTGCCTCATCTACCACGACTACTACGTCCGTGTCATCACCGAAGCATCGGCTCGTCGTGAATCCCCTCCAATCGTTGTCCTCACCATCGACACGACATTCTCTGGAGACATGGCTAAAAGAATGCCTGTCCGCGCCTATCTCCGCTCGAAAGCCGGAATCCCAGGAGCTGCTGGTCCACATTGTGCGATTTTCAACCCACTTCGCGTGGAACTCGCCGCTTTCCCCGGAGAGCTCGTTGCCATGCAGCTGATGGAAAAGGCGTTGGACTCCCGACGTCGCGAAGCAACCCTAGAGAGTGGTTTGGAACAATTGGAGGTCAGCACTGCCCAGATGATCGAATGGCTTGAGAGAATGCTGAGCTACGTGGAAGGCGTGAACAAGGACGGAGAGAAGCCGGGAGATGCGCAAATCGGACGCCAACTGATGGACATCGTTACCTCGTCATCAAATAACATGCAACCGGAAAAGCTGGATTCCTTGGTGAAGAACACTCTGAGGGTAAGGTAAAAGAAGACGTGACATAACTTATTTTCTTTGTTTCAGGACTACGTGATGGTCTCCTACCTCGCCAAACTGACGCAGACTCAGCTCCAGGTTCACGAACGTCTCGTTTCTGCATAGATAATTGTTCCCTTTTTCTGCATTCTCCACTCGTCTCTATTCCTTTTTGTTGTTTTCCTTTCGACCCCGGGGATTTTTCCCGGAGGTCTTTAATTTATCCTTTTTCTTTTTCCCCTCGGGATTGTTTATTCGCAAATTTATATGGTTATCTGAAATGTTGTTCCGTCTTCTCGACTATCAGAAGACTGTCGTTATTCTGATGAACCTGGTTGAACAAAAACCGTTTTCTCTTTTCTTTTCAATTATGTTTCTGCATGTTTTAATCTATCTGGTTGGTTTTTCTGCTAATCTTTTTAATTGGCACCGCCCGAGAAAAAAATCCACGTAGAAATATAATTTATTCTACGTGGAAATAAAATATATAATAAATGGAAAACGTGGTCCGCGGTAAATCATTTTAGAAAAAAGGAAAAAAGCTTACGATGGCCTAGAAACACCTAAAATTAGTCCCCAAATTTCTAGAGATTCTACATGAAGGAAAATGAATGATCAAATGAAAATGAGGTGGAAGGAGGCGAAGGAGCGGATCGGCAACGCCTATCATGACTACGGAAGGTAAAGCCACGCCCCCAGCTCCTCCACTAACCAAGCCCGCTTTCCAGGTTATGCGCCGCGCATCCGAAGACGTGTCTGACGATGTCGCTTCTCACAATGATCGTCCTCTCGTATCCTACCGTAACCCGGCTCCGACTCCCTGTCAGCACTCCGATCGACGTTTTTTGGAGTGAACATTTGCATGTTAATGGTAAAAAGAGTAGCTGGCCACGCCCATATGTCTAGTTTTCAGACAAAATCGCGCCATTCTGGATCAACGAAAACCCGGCGTCGTACATCCAACAACTGATCGTCTCGACTACCGTATCCCCGTGGAACGCCACCGAAATGTCGCCGGAACAGGCGGTCCGAGCCGCCGCGGCAAGCGCCTTTCGGATCCGTGAACTCCTTCTCTCGGAGCCAGCCGTTGAGGAGCTCTGTCTTCGACTCGCCAGCCAGAGGGATTGGCCATTCCGATCGAAATCCGTCTGCGTCGTCCTCTCGCCAGCCACCATCTGGTACAACAATATTCAGAAGTTCCGAGAGGATCCAGATGTGATCGAGACGGTTTTCAATGAGCAGTGCAAAACGACGTTCTGTATGAGGGATTTGTTGTTGGGCGCCCCTGTGACAGCAACAGGGATCAAGCAGAAATATCAGACGAATCGGAGGCGAAGTTTGTTTAGATACAGTAACCCATCTCATCTTCTGAATTTTCAGAAATCGACTACGCGGTGACAATATTCTTCGCAAGATACAGCCGAAAAGTGATCCAGGGAATCAAGGAAAAACTATCCAAAGAATTCGAACTTGTGGTAAGGCTCAGAATACAGAGCCTACAGTAACCCTATCTATTTCAGGAGATGCCAGCCAACGACGAGAGGACATTTGTGCAAGTTTACTTCCACCCACTGAAAACGTTCTCCTCCTACATTCCACTCATCTCCACGTATTTCGTCTGCATGATCTATGTCTACTATTCGTGCCGAAAAATCCAAATGGTCGCTTCTCGATGGGGATTAGCGTTCGCTTCGTGCTTCACCGTCGCTTCGACTCTTCTGATGACCACTGGGATTTGTGCACATCTGGATCTAAGCACGACTACCTGGGGCTCGGAGGTCTATCCGTATATTGCGTTGATCATGGGTCTAGAGAACACTCTTTGCATAACTAGAAGCGTAGTTTACACGTCGCCATCTCTCGACGTCTCATCCAGAATTGCTCATGGTTTATCTCAAGAGGGCTACAAACTCACTAAATACTATATCCTGGAGCTCCTAGCTCTTCTGATAGGATTCTTGACACGGATCTCGGATCTTCAAGAGTTCTGTCAATTCGGTGTCATCTGTATCACTGTTGACTTCTATATGCAGCTCTTCTTCTACGCCCCATGTCTCACTTTCGACCTCCAACGTCTTGGCCTCGAAGAAAAACGGAAATTCGCGGAGCTCCTCCTCTACGAAGAAATTCCACGTCTCAAAAATTACGCGCCAATCAGCTGTCCGATGCGAAAAGTGTGGCCGAAGCTATTCGTAATGAAGAAGATGCAGAAGCGACGACTATCGGATTCCGGGGTGGAGGAAACGAAAAAGGAGGAGATTCCACGTGGCGACTCGAAAGACGACGGCGATGTACCGGTGCCACGTCCCGAGGATAGCGTTCGGATGAAGATTATGTATTTTATTACGAGAACTCGAATCGTTCAACGAACGATTCTCGTCGTATTTGCCACGTGGACTTTGATTCTCGTCTTTTTCGTCGGATCAAGGCAGCTGGGAATGGAAAGTAATTTCAGTAGTGAGTTGGAGACGCCACGTGGCTTCTGGATCCAAAAGATATCTTCCAGATCAATCCAGCTTGACTCGATCTCATCGGATTCTATCTACAGCGAATTTACAGTATGGAAACTGGCAAAGGAGGACATATAAATGGTAGGAGAGGAGCTTCGCCTGGTCTTTTATTCATTTTTCAGGTGGCCAGCTGTTGCTCATGAATACAACATCTCTTTAAACTCCCGATACGTGACGTTCCTTCCGCCGATCGTTGTCAACGCGCAAATTCATCCATCTGACTTCCTGATGCAGAGAATTGAAAAAGATCCAGAAACTCCAGAAGGAAAAGAAGAAGAGGAAGCACCGGTCCTTCGATCTAGAATCGACTGGCTCGAAATGCAACTGAAAATGTATCTAGCAGCGTTCTGGATCCTTCTGATCACTACAGTAATCTCATTCTTCGCCTACGTATTCCTATCAGATCGATGGAAGCAAGTTGGAGGAGTGAAACAAGTTCAGGAGCAAAAGGAGACGATGGATGTTGGAAGTGGAGTTGTTGGAGCAAGTGGTGGAGGAAAGAATTTCGTGGAAACGGTAGGTTTTCCTAGATTTTTAGTGCGTTTTACAAAAGGAGAAAAACCGGAAAAAAAAATGATTTTTGAGAGTTTTCCCATATAAAAAATGTTGTGCAGACCCAGGGTATTCAATGTTCTACCCCGGGGAAGAAAGAGGCGAAGTTAATTGTATTGCCTAGCCATTAGTACTGATTATATCTGCTAATCGCCATCCTTTTATGTGACAATTTGTGACATTTGCCCCCCTTATCTGTTTAGATTAACAATAAGAGGTGGAGATGACGTTGTGTCACACATAGGAGAATGTGGAGTTTTCTTTGTTCGGCATTCCCAAAAATCTTTGTCTAGATAGATAGAAGATTTATCTGTCAAACATGTCATTTAAATTCATGAAATTAGGCGAGAAGATAAAATAAAATAGCGATAAAACATATACCTGGAAAGAATATGAGCATTTTTGTTTCTTGAAGTTTCTTCCATTTTCCAGCTCCCCACCGCTTTCCAAGGACACCGATTCCCTATTGAATCGATCGCCGTCGACGAAGCCGATCCGTCGACATTCGTCTCATGCTGCCAGGAAGGCGTAGTCTACGTGTGGAACACTCAAACCGGTCAGCGAACCATCAGAATTAATCGACTACGGGCGGTTCCTGATAAGGAGATTCCGGCGGCGCCGAAGATATGGGCTCTCGCTAAAAAGTAAGCTTCGAAGAGCTCCTTTTTTAGTTCTCTGGAGTTTTCAGATCAGATACAGTAATCATTGGATGCTGTGATGGTAGCGTTGAGATCGCCAGCGTCTCCCGGAATAAACTCATCGGTCTTCACACCAAATCCACCATCGGCGTCTCCCATATCGTGATTAGAGACGATGACGTGGCCGTTGTCAGACTTGATGGAACCATTGATTTTTTGACAGTGGATTACGATAGATCAGAAGGAAAAGTGGGTTTCTAGGCCATCATTGGAAGCTTTTGACCAACAGTTCTAGGTTCGTGTTAGACAAATCAACCTCCACAAGTCGATCAGGGCCCATCAGAAACCAGTCTGTCGAGTTGCCACGTGGAACAGCCAACTCATCACCACGTCATTCGATCGAAGTATAAAAATGTGGAATTGGAGTTCAGATCCGATGGAAATCGAGATCTCCAACGTCTTCCTCGCCCATAATTCGCCTGTCGTCAACCTCGCAATCGATCAATCGACAATGTATTCGTCATGCGAAGAAGGTGTGATCTGCTGGTGGAATCTGAAGACTGGCGAACTCATCCGATCACTGGACAACAATTGCACGTGGGCATTTCAATTGGCCACCTCCACCGAATTCCTTCTCGGATTCTATGGATCCGCGCAGTTGTTCATGTGGAATGTGGAGAACGGACAGCTGGCTTGTCGAGTTACGGACGCAATGGGCGATGGATCGGTAAAGAAGGAAGCCAATTTGCAAACACTAACAACTTTTTTACAGAGCGAAGACACGCTATACACTGCCGGAAGCAGCGGCGTCGTCACATTCGACGACGAGATCGCAGCCACCGCCTCCTCAGATTCGGTGACATTCTGGGATCTGAAGCATCGAGCGATCATTGGAAAAGTAAGGATTCCCTCTTTTTCCGACCCCAAAAAACGCATTTTCCAGGTGAAACTAAACGGAAAAATCGGATCGATGCGAAAATTAACAGCTCAAAGTGTCCTCTGTGGAGTGGATAATTCGATGTACTCGGTTACGGTGCCTTCTGTCAGATTTAAATAGAGTTTTCTAGACCATCAATTGTATATATTTTGCCCCTACTTGTCTTTTCTTCTTGTGCCTTATTGTGTCGTCATCCTCTCTAATTTTCAGGAATTTACCATTGTGATAATATTAATATGTTCTTAGTTCTAAACTGTCTGTTTGTATAAACAATTTCACATTTTAGGGTTTTTTCTCGACTTTTTAATTTGGTTTCCCGCCATTTTATCTTTTTTTGTGCTATATTTCTCATTTAAATTATGTTTTTTCTGCTGAATATCCTAAAAATCACATTAAAAGTACCCTAAAAACTTAAAAATCATCATTTCCGCCAAGAGAAAAAAGAAATCCGGCGAATGGCCGAGAAATTTCCAGAACTCTTCCACGCAGATTTTCGGCGATTTTTCGAGTTTTTTCGAGAAAAACCCTGGAAAAAAAGCAGAAATTCAATTCATTTTTTAATAAAAACTGTGTATTAAGCTAGTGTTGTCCGTTTTTCCTCTTTATTTTTGAAAAAATACTGATTTTAAATCGAAAAACTTCTATTTTCAGATGTCGGAAGAACGTGCCGGCTACCCATTCAGCACCTTCCTCGACCAGCATGCGGGTCAACTCAACGCGTCGGCTGTACCGCCCGAGTTGTGGCATCATCTCTACAAAAAGCTTTCTGATCAAACATTCGATGCAGGTGATCATTTTCAAATCATTTGCGAAGAGGACGATGAGAACAAAAAGACGCTCTTCGTTCGAGCTTTAGAAGATATGCATAATAACGATGAGGAGAAGTAAGAATTCTTGGAAATTCTCTAGAAAACATTGTTTTTCAGCATTTTCTTAATCGATCATTTTGTCTCGTTCTCATCTGACACCGCCCGGAAATGTGTCGAAACTACAGAAGGATTGGCGGAAAAACTGGCAGGATTGTTCGGAATTGATGTACGGATTTTTATATTTTTTGACTTTTTAAACAGTTTTTAGTCGCGAAAAATAGTTTTTTCTGATTTTTTTCTTGGAAAAAGTTGTTTTCTTCCAGACGGACTCCCCATGCGATGACACCGCCGAGAAAATCGAAACATCCATCGAAAAAGAGGAGGAAGAGCACGCGAGACGACTCTCGAATTCCGATCTTCAATCAGGACTTCCACGTCACGAATCCGTCGATGCTCGTCTTTCTTCGTATTCTGTCGACGATCCGAAGGCAGAACTCATCGAAAAAGTTATGAAATCTCTGTGGAAATATGCTCAAACTTATTCCGTTAGCTATCAATTGGAGAATGGGGAGATTGAGAAGAAGAACGTGTGGTACATAATGGATGACTTCGGCTCTAGAATTCGTCATTCTGCTGCTCCAAACGTCCGCATCATCCCATTCATTTTCCTCCCACAAAACTGTGCCTACAGTATTCTCTTCCATACAAAACCAGTCACTACCGACGAGGAAATATGCATGGATTGGGCGGCAAATGTGATCACTTCACAGAATCCTGAATGGAGAAAGTATATGGAGAGTCCGTGGGCTTCTGGCGACTTCTCTGCCGACTCGATGACTCCGGCTAAACCCACTTTGGAGTATTTCACTTCGGGACGCAATCCGGATTTTTTGGCGAGCCACGCGCAACAGGAGACATGTCAATCGGCAATTTTCACTTCGTTGGGAGTTTTGAAGGGGAAGAAGATTAAGGTTAGTAATTGGGCTCCATTGGAATCTAGAGCGGAGTTTAAAACGTGGAATTATAAAAAAGTCACGTGAAAAAGCCACGTGGATTTTTTTGTTTTTTTTTTAACACGTAGAATACACGTTTCACGTAATTAAAGGATTCACGTAAATACACGTTTCACGTAATAAAATAAGAATTTCAAGAGTCCAGTGGAGCGTATTTTCTAAGTAACAAAAAGAAATTCAGGTCTACGCGGACGACACGCAGCTCACCGATCACCTCAAATCGCTTCAAATCGAGTATGTAGACGACTGGAAAAAGGCTGACGTCGTCTGGATGATCAAACATTTCCACGACTACGGCGATCTATCCGAACAAAATCCATGTGCCCAAATCAATCAATTCCCATTCGAATCGTGCCTAACTGTGAAGGATCTCCTCGCGGCTTGTGCAATGCGTGATCCAGTGAAAAACGATTGGTATCAGTTGACGTACAATCTGAACACTCAACTGCCCGAATTCGTCGCCAGATTCCAGAATCGAGAGAAGAACGGCGAGCACAATGTGTGGATTGTGAAGCCGTGGAATCTGGCAAGAGGAATGGAAATGACAGTCACACAGGATCTGAATCAAATCATTCGAATGGTCGAGACGGGACCGAAGATCGTATGCGAATACATTCCACGTCCACTGCTCTTTCCACGTCCAGACAACAAGAATAACGTGAAATTCGATCTTCGCTACATTGTATTCGTCAACAGTCTCTCTCCGGTCACCGCCTACGTCTACAATCGATTCTGGATCAGATTCGCTATCAAGTGAGTCTAAGCCACGCCCACTTCTCAAGATCTCTCGTTTTTCAGCCAATTCTCTCTCTCGAATTTCGACGACATCGAGACCCATTTCACCGTATTCAATTATTCGGATAAGGGGAAAATTCTTCAGATGAAGTGCGAACAATTCATTGAAATCATTGAGAAGACGTATCCAAAGATTCAATGGAATAAAGTGCAGACGGATATCAATGCGACGATTCGAAAGGCCATTGAGGCGGCAGCCGCGTAAGTTATTTCGGATTCTCTCTCCTCTAAATATCCCCATTTTTCTAGAGAAGAAGCGCCACGTGGCGTCGCTCCAAACGTGCAATCACGTGCCATGTACGGAGTGGATATCATGCTCCAAGAGAAGAGCGACGTCGTAAAACCGACACTTCTTGAGATCAACTTCATGCCAGACACAACCCGCGCCTGCCAATACTACCCCGACTTTGCGGATACCGTATTCGAGACGCTCTTCCTTGACGAAATCGATCCGACGAAAGTTACACCGATCTAATTAAAGTCCCGTTGATTTTTTTCTTTTCTAAACTCGCTTGTTTTGTTTTGTTTCTGCCTAATTTATCCAATTTATGTTTCGAATTATATAAGAAAATCAGTTTCAATCTTTTTTTTTCGTTTCGCGCCAAAAATGTAGATCAAAATTAAATTTTTGATCTACCTTTTCGCGCCAAAATTGTAGATCAAATTTGAATTTTTGATCTACTTTTTCCCGCCAAAATTGTAGATCAAATTTAAATTTTTGATCTACTTTTTCCCGCCAAAATTGTAGATCAAATTTGAATTTTTGATCTACTTTTTCCCGCCAAAACGGTAGATCAAATCTGAATTTTTGATCTACTTTTTCGCGCCAAACTGGTAGTTCAAATTTGAATTTTTGATCTACTTTTTCCCGCCAAACTGGTAGTTCAAATTTGAATTTTTGATCTACTTTTTCCCGCCAAAATTGTAGATCAAAAATCGCTAGATGAATAGTCTGAAAAAAAACGGTAGATGAATAGTCTGAAAATGTGAAAGAAAAGAAGACCAGTTTCAAAGATAAAATCATTTATTTTAAAATTATTGGGTTACCGGGGTGTCTCTAGGTTCTCTTTCCAAGGGTTTAACCCACCCAATGAAAAGAGCCGACAGGTCGAAAAGTTTGGTGAGAACATTCGACATGCGGGAGACAGTGTACTTCTTAGCCGCCTGTGAAACTCTCCATAGGAGCACCTATCCTATCTCTAAGCTTCACAGACGCTGTCTCTTCTACGCCACGGAGAGGCGAAGTACGTGTAGAAGGTGGAAAAGTATTTTTTTGATTGTTTAATGAATAAAACTTACATAAATTGCGCGGAGCTATGATATCGTTGAAGCTATCCCGGTCGCTGAGCCTGTCCTGGTTGCTGAACCCACGATCCTAGTCAATATATCAGAGTCATACTCGACAATTTGTCTCGAGATTGTTCGAGAAAAACTTCTCGTGAACAATGTAGACAGATAAAACTATTGAGTTTTTTCAACCCAAAAAAACGGATAACAGATTATCATTTTATTGATGACCAAAGCTGACGAAATTTAAGATGTTATTTGAAAGACACAATTTTAGGAAACATTATGAAATTCAAACAATATGTTCAAAAATTTAATAGAAAAAAGAAGAGCAAGATGAAAAGTTACAGGAATTGTGTATTTTAGGATCTTTCTTGGGGCTTTCACCCATTTGTTTTCACTGAGACTGAAAACACGACTACCGAACGAAAATGTAACATTGACGAAGCGGGTATTCGCGGTCGGTAGGCTCCGAATGACCGTTATTATCAAACTTTATAGAAGGAGCAGATAATGCGAAAGTTCTTGATTGAACTGTCGCAATTTTCCCATTTGGTCCTTCGATATCCGCTTCTTTACATACCCAATTAGCTGTATGATTATTTCTGAAGGAGACAATATTACAATCATCTAGTATAAGTGAAAACTTTTGATAGCCTACCGTATGAATCGTTTCAAAGTTCGATATTCGGTGCTAGTGCCTTCTAGAATTTTCTCTAAAATCACATCGTATTGCATTTGAAAAGTAGCCGTTTTCAGATTGGAATTAGTCATTCCAGTCTGCCAGCTTTTCAGAAAGTCCCTCAAACTCTCGGTTATATTACCAGAAGAACAATACACATCAAGATTCGGAGCATCGATGCGGGTCAGAAACGGAATGTTAAGAGGGCTGATCGAAAAGATTTTGATATAAGAAGGCCACTCGAAATCAATACGCTCTGGCACTTTTAACTGATTTTCCTTGCAGAAACCTATGTGTAATTCATCATATGGAGAACGGAAATTCTCGAAGAATACGCGCATCCGTTCATCGTCTTTGAAAAGATAATAGACCTCTGTTATACGAAACGGATTGAACCAATTCAACCATGGCTGAATGTAGGCAAAAGGAAGTGTCCCGTGCCATATAGAGAGTTCGAAAGATCGACACTTAAACAGTTGGACCAAATGCTCTGTTGTGCTCAACGCATCTCTTGCGGGGTTTCTCGAGAAGAAGAAGAGCTTCAGAAAGAAACTCGTGCCGGTCTCATTTTCATCGTCCTCCTCAATCTTCTTTTGGGATTGTACTTTACACGGACAAAACTGATAGAACAGGTCGCTGTTTGGAAAACGAACGGTGACGTTGATATATTCGAAATCGTTAAGGTATATGGAATTGGCTTTCTGACTTACTAATTTAGCCACACTGTTCGCTTTTTTCGAGATCAACGATATTTTGTATCTGGAATTTCGGGTTCATTGCGAACATCAGTTGAGAGAAAAACGCTTACATCTCGAGAGGATTCCAGAAATCAGCAACGTGGTGAATTGCGAGAAGAGGCAGTTTCAAAAGAGGAAACGTGAACGGGACCAAAGACATTTTATGAAAATGCGAGTGTGTGCAGCCAGACATAGAATACAGGTGGAACGAACAGATCTGCCCTTTCGATCGATATCTATTTTTTGAATAAAATGGAAGAGGCAGAAACAAAGGACTAGAAATATCAATAGAAAATATTCTCGTCTTCCGCTTTTTTCTATTTCATAGCTGACCTCTCTAGTCAGCCGAATGAGGCAGACAGCTGGAACACTCGTGATCACTAATAATGATCACCGAACTTTTCAGATTGAACCATAAAGAGTACTGGTGACACAAAGAAATATACAACGTCAAAAGGCGAAACGGAAAACTGCCACGCTTCGTCTGAGCAATTTATCTTGTTGTCTTCGGAAAAATGGAGTTCGAGTACAAGATTGTGGAAGAGGAAGAGATCAAAGATGTCGGAGGGGAAGAGAAGACGCTCGACGGAATCGAGCGGATTTACCTCAACAAATTCGTCGCAGAATCGTCTTCAAGAACCTTCGAGTTCTCTTTGACGGGCTCATCCAGTGCTGTGTCGTCGAAATTCAGCTTTCTAGCGGTGACAAGACAATTATTCTGAAAACGAAACATAAGTCAGAAATGGCTGAAATCCAAGTACCAATTGATCCGTTTCCTTCAGTGCCGACCGTTTCGATGCATCGTGCTTGTGAACGTATGGAGTGGCAGCCTTCTGATGACTTTTCTCTTCTACCACCTCTTCTGGCTCCTCTTCCGGATTCTCTGTGACTGGCAACGAGAACGTCGCCGAGTCCTGAAATGAAAATTCAATTATATGAGGCGGGGGAAAAAGAGAAATAGAGACGAATATTACAAAAAAGCAAGAGGAGGCAAACGAATAGCTTGACAGTGAAGTCTGGTAACAAGAGAACTTTTAAAACACGCCAAAAACCCTCGACGCAGTGTTAGAAGTTTGAAAATTTCTTTTAATAACGATGGAGTTGAATGAAACGAGAAATGTGAATTTCAGAAGTTTCATCTCGGAATACGAATCGAAAAATGTGGAAACATAATCCGATGATTTTCACGTAGAAATTCGAATATTTTCGAAAATAATTGTTATTTTGATCTTTTCCCCCGGGAATCTTCTGGGATTCTTCACGTTTCTGCACAGAACGAAGAAAATCCATAACTAGAGAGTGTGGAGACCGAAAGAGACGCAGACGAGGCCCATTGTTCTCCATTTGACCTACCCCAGTGCGCGAACCACCAAGCCCCGCCCCTTTTGCCTATATAAGGCCTCGTTTCCAGTCATTCATCGGGTTCTCTCTCGTTTTCGCCAATCGGGTAGTCCTGTGCGGCTTAGGTTTTGCTCGAGAACCCCAGCCTGTTTCCCAACGTGTGAAGCGGCATTTAAGTGTCCGGTCCTCGCTCCGCCAATCGGGCAGTCCCGTGCGGCCTAACTTCCCATGGAGCCAGCCTGTTTCCTCAGTGTGAAGCGGCACTAAGATTCGTCCTCTCCTAAAAGCTCAAGCCTAGATTTCGGGAATAGCCTGAAGCGGCACCACATTCCATCGAGCTGTCTGTTTCTGGGAATAGCCTGAAGCGACGTAAGTGTCTTCTCCGTTGCTCCGCCAATCGGGCAGTCCCGTGCGGCCTGACTTTCCCTATGGAGCCAGCCTGTTTCCTCAGTGTGAAGCGGCACTAAGATTCGTCCTCTCCTAAAAGCTCAAGCCTAGATTTCGGGAATAGCCTGAAGCGGCACCACATTCCATCGAGCTGTCTGTTTCTGGGAATAGCCTGAAGCGACGTAAGTGTCTTCTCCGTTGCTCCGCCAATCGGGCAGTCCCGTGCGGCCTGACTTTCCCTATGGAGCCAGCCTGTTTCCTCAGTGTGAAGCGGCACTAAGTTCGGTTTCTTCTACACGTACTTCGCCTCTTCGTGGCGTAGAAGATCAACACTCTGGGAGACCAGGTGGCTAAGAAGTACACACTCTCAACTTTAAAAATTATAGGAGATCCAGGACAATTGAGTGCAGCGACAGGGACAGCGACCAGGATTGTAAGATCAGCGACCGGGACAGCGACCAGGATCGTGGGTTCAGCGACCGGGACAGCGACCAGGATCGTGGGTTCAGCGACCGGGACAGCGACCAGGATCGTAAGATCGACTAGGATGGTTCAGTTACAGCAACCGGAATGGCTGGATAAGCGGATTCACCATCGACTAGAATGGCGAGCCGGTTGAAACCAGATGGCCAAGGTAAGTTAACCCAAAATCTTGACTCTAATGAAAAATGTGGATTTTCAGATTAGACTACCGCGTGCTTGACGCAAAGAACGACTGCAGATTTTAAAGAATCTGGGAGTTCCTTCTGAAACGGATAACGGGTAAATACGAAAAGATTGTTCCGAAGATTCAAAACTATGATAATTTATATCAAACTTACATTTAGACGTTATGGGCTTATTCAGGACAATGGGCCTATTCAGGAGAATCGTGACTGTAATTTTGAGCAGGGCGTTGAAATTATACTCCCGCAAATCGACACAGCGGAGACTTTTTGCACTTTTCTAGATAAAAGCGCCCTACGCGTCGAATTTTTTGCATTTGTTTGCGGCGCATGAATAAGGGCAAAAAGAAAACAATTAATGTTTTGCGGCCCTGAATAGGCCCATTTCAAAAATGCGAAAAGATTTTTTACAAAATCAAGAATGGGCAATAAAAATCACGAGAAATGCCAGACGCAGAGGGTCTGATGAAACGCTAGCGCGTAGAATAACTGTTCAAAAGAAAAGAATATGAAAATAAATATAGTCAGGACGTCTGCTACGCCTTCTTTGAAATTATAAATAATTTGAGCGAAACCGTTTATATATACACAAGGGAATCACAAAATAAAAACAAATTGGGACGACGAAATGAATAATGGGAAAAAATTTACAAAGCAAGATATTTGGATGTCTAGTCGTTGCTTTCAGAAATCCGGCAGTCGACGTTCGGCGAATCTTGTTTTCTGAAACAAAGCAACTAATGTTCTTCCCGTTCTTCTTCATCTCTTACCAATTGAAGACTTTCGAATTGAATCGAAACTTCCTCTTCCTCGTCAACCTCGTTCTCCGAAATCGGTACCAGTTGTCGCGTCTTCGACATATCAATCTTATTCTTGAACTTCAGAGTGTTGAGCACTTCGAGACAAGCATCCAACGACTTCAACTCATTCGGACTGAACTTGTGGGTATTTAGAATCGTCAATCCGTCGTCTGCGATTTTTTGGATAGTTCTGGAAAATGGATATGGCTCAGCAGCTTTCATTTCGCGGATTTACCTCAACAAATTCGTCGCAGAATTGTCTTCAAGAGCCTTCGAGTTCTCCTTGACCGACTCATCCAGTGTTGTGTCGTCGAAGTTCAGCTTTCTGGCGGCGGCAAGACAATTATTCTGAAAACGAAACCTAGATCAGAAATGGCTAAAATCCAAGTACCAATTGATCCGTCTGCTTCAGTGCCGATCGTTTCGCTGCATCGTACTTGTGAACGTAGGGAGTGGCTGCCTTCTGATGACTCTTCTCTTCTACCTTCTCTTCAGGCTCCTCTTCCGGATTCTCTGTGACTGGCGACGGCTGAAACCGCACTTTCTGGGCAGATTTCATCGATTCGGGCATCTTTTTCTTGCCGGCAGGAGTTGCTTTCTGTTTCATCCAGTCGTTTACAAGTGCTCTCTCGGCTTCTGTCGCTTGAAAAATGTTTATTCCGAGAGGAAGAAGAGATGCACGTGGCTCCTGAGAAGCTGCGATGGAGGGTCTCTGAAAACGATTCAAAAGCTTTTCTCGTTATATTCAGATTGAACTTACAAAGCGATTCGCGTGGAACGTGCTTCTCGGCGCAGTTCCATAATTCGAGGGTCGACTCACAGGCGGAATGATCACATTTCCGCTCTCGATCATCTCCATCGATCGGTGATCTATTTTGAAGTCGTCGTCGACTGTCCGTGATAAATTCGGAGCTTTATAACTTCCGGTGTGATTGAATTTGAATGGAACCGGTCGGGTTAGTGGTTTCGTCGTTATGGATCCCGACGTCTTCAGCCCTGGAGCTATCGATGTTCTCGGAGCGATTTGCTCCAGAGAACGGCTTCTTCGAGGCGGTTTCCTGCCGTACATCTGTCGTGATTCCTTGATCCGCGCCTGGCGTTCTTCCCGGGTAAGTGTGGGTTTTTGCATCTGGAAAACCTGGTTTTTAAAAATTCTGCAACAAAAAAGAAATAAGAAAACGTGGCAGTTTGTACAAGTTACTTTCAGTACATGAAGGATATGGGGAACATTGAAACATTTATAAAACAACAAAACTCTAGAGGGTTAGTGTGGAAATTCAAGAAAAAGGCCACAAATAATTATTCCGTTTAATATAATAAAACACGTTTAAAAATGAAGGGGTTGGCGCCGAGAAAACAAGAGTTCAGTGGGGCACGAATGCAGTGAAAACCGGTGAAAAAAAGAAAGAGATACATGACCGGTGGGATTTTGGAGGGCAATAGAAAATGAATACGGGAAATGAAAGAAAGTTACATATGAGAAATTAATTATATTAGAGCTGTGGTACGTCCAAATCCGCCCATGAGAGGTATTTCTGTCCTCTGCTTAGATTGGGAACAATGCTGATGATCGCATCTTCTATTATTTCTGAAAAAAGAGAATTTGAAAGAGTTAGACACGGTGGTTCTTACTCAATTTGGTCTCCATATTCTGTCGATCGTCACCGTTTAGAATCACATAGCAATTGGAGTTCAATGTTCGAGTTATTTGCTCCGAAACTCCTTGCTTGTTGATGCACAGACTGTGGATTAGAGCGGAGACCTGGAAGATTATTGTAGAACTTGTGGGAACATGCCTACACAAAAACTCACCATTTGGTAAGTAGCCATTTTGAAGATATGCATCCGTAATCTGGGCAACACCGCTCCCAACATGAACGTTTTTCCGTTATCTCCAAAGTACTCATTCACTTTCCGAAGCTCCTCGAGAATCTTGAAAAACGGTTGATTTCCGAACGATTGGAGGATTATGTTGTCCAGTGCCGGCGGAACATCCTTTCGGCTCGATATTCGTTGCTTCGAAGTCATCGAAACCATCCGAGCGATGGCTCTGAAGCAACGCGCAATGTCTAGAAGGAAGGCCATCCGCCACTTTTGCTCAGCCTTTCCTTTGTATTCTTCGGCGCCGGCGGAGATCCACTCGATGAAATGATGGAAGACTAGCAGGATGCCGTGCGCTTCGTCGGACATGTTGGTGTTAACCAATCGAAGCTCATTGACACAGTTTTGTATTTTTTCCCTGAGGTTGTACTCGATAGTGCTGTGATGGATGTTGCTCACTTTGGCTTTTGATCTTTTCTGCAAAAAATCAACTATACATAGAGTGGAAAGATTACGAAACAACGAACAATATTCTCGTCGAGATAAAACTTTTTGCAGTATTTCGCATAACGAAGAATTCCAACCATACTCGCTTGACATTTCTCACACTTCAGCGCCGCTCCCTGCTCCTTCAGCTTCTTCACATGTTCATCGAGTTGTTCGGCCGGGAAGATATGACTACACTTCGGTATTTGAATGAGACGATGGACACGTTGTTGGGTGGATGCGGTGGAGACACACTCCAAATACCTGGCTCGTTCGCACGTACCGCAGATTTCTGAGAACGTACAGTTTGATATGCTCTTCTGAGAGAGTTAAACTCACTTGGACAAATTTCACCGCACATTCCGATACACGCGTGTCCACACTTCAGCTTTTCTGTGCAAGGCTCGATGCACGTCTTCACGTTACACTCTTCGAAGCATTTCTTCGTGCAACTACGATGAATACACTTGTTGGAGCAGTTGGCCGTACAAAGAACACACAGTTCACTGCACCCTCGCGCGTAAGTTCGTTCACCGATGGCTCCGCATCCTTGATGAGTACACCAATTCAGACAGTACGCCTTACACGGTGGACATCGCTCTCCGCACTTTGCACTACAATTGTGACCACAATCAAGCACTATTTGACATCGTTGTTGGCACGAGTGATTTTGTGTCAGGAAGCAGTTTCCGCAACGATCACCACAAACGTGATTGCATTCTTTGATGATTTTTGTGCACGTACGAGTACACAGATCTGTTGTAGGTTCTTTACTGCATGGAATTGGTTCAAGATGACCACAAGGAGAAAGGGACTTCGTGACAGGATTCTGGAAATAAAAAAATAGATGAAGTGGTATACAGTATGTATCTTACCGTGCACTTTATCAGATCCAAACAATCAGGCTCGTAACTCGAACATATCACATCCTGTGAATGTTTACACGGTAGCTTTACAGACACCATCTCCTTGCATTCAGTGGTACACGGTTTTCCACAGAGCTCTTTGCATTGATGTTGACAAGTGAGCATCATGTTCTCGCATTGTTGAATACAATTCAGATTCGGATCGCCGTGTGTCAACTCGTTGCATCTCATCTGTTTCGAGTGGCCACACATGAGTTCGAGAGGGACCATCTGCTTGCAATCGGCGGCGCCAATACACTCTGCACCGCATCTCATCGGGCAGTTATGACCACACTGGAGTTTTTGTTTGCATCTGAAATTAATTTGAAGCTGTTGATCATCCAGATGAACTTACAGTTGATCACATTGAGCGAGATGAATTCTGCTACAAGGAGTGGATACAGTATGTCCACATTTGAGATAAACCTCCACCAGGCACATACAACTTCCGCAATCTTCGAAGCACATTTTGGCGCACTTATGGTTGTACTTTGGATTGGAACACGTCATCTTGCATGGATATTCACATCTGTTCATATGTTCGATCTCGATTTTTGGATGACAAGGACGCTCGCAAATGTGTCCACATCGCTTCACAATGTTGCACTTCTCCAAACATCCACCTTCCGGTGACAGCCTCTTGAAATCCGAAGGCTCCAAACACTCTATCTCATTTCCATGAGCTACACACTTCAGCCGAATGAAGTACTGGATGAGACGTTTGCGATTGAGACGCTCTACGATCTTATGCCACAGTTGCGAATTGTTCTTTATGTAGGCACCGTTTCCGATGATGTACATGCCGTGTTGAGCACGTGTCAAGGCGACGCAAATACGGTTCGCTACTGCCAAGAATCCGATTCCAGTGTTCTCTTGCTTGCCACGATGAGAACGGACCAGTGAGACGATGGCGATCTTGCGTTCCTGGAAGAGATTAGAGAATTCAAAAAAAAAACTGGGGTTGATAACTCACTCTTCCTTGGAAACTGTCGACGGTTTCGACTGGAATGAGCTGCTGGTCTGGAGAGCTTCCGAAGATCGATGGATACTCCCGGTACATGTACTGTCGTTGAGCAGCGTAAGTGGCAAGAACCACGATCTGAAAATTAGGACTCCAAGATAAAACTCTTTCGGTGACATACATCTTGTGTTGTATAGTTCTGCTTTAACAGATGCCGTACGAGAACGACAACCATTTCGGCTTCTCGTCTATTCAACCAAGACACTCCGTCCGGAGTCTCTTCCTGTTCGTGATGTGACCAGAAGTAAAGATTAGTGGCCATTCCTTCAACATCCGGGTAGAGACCGACGTTCTCCGCGTCGACGACACTGAAAAATGTTGTTTTTTGTTTGTAATTTAGATTCCACGTACTTATCATAAAACGCTGACTTGACAATAGTATCCGAAATCAGAATGTTCATTCGATGTTGCTCTCTGAGTTGAGAATAAGGTAGCGCGCGTTCTACAAGCCGCTCGAACATGGAAATTCTCATTCCGTACTCGACACCCAACTCGTGAACAGCCGGATTTGGACGCAGCTGCTTGTGATCTCCAATCATGACGCAATGCTCGATGGTAGAGATCATGGCGGATAGAATGTGAGCTTCCAGCACTTCTGCCGCTTCTTCGACAATCAGAATACGCGGTTCGACACACTCTAGAATCGGACGGAGACGTGAACATCCTGTGGTCGTGGCTCCAACAATCATTGGCAATCTCATGATCTCAGCGTCAAAGTGGTCTTGTGCTGCTTGGAATCGTTGACATGCCAAACGATATGAGTCGATCTGTTTAGGGAGCCCTTCGACGACGAGACTTCTCACCGCATCACACCATGTCTTGTAGAGAGCCCATCTTTTTGGCCTCGAGAGACTGAATATGTACTTGCAATCCTCCAGTTCGTGTTTTGGAAGTGGTTGCGTCGACAGTATCATCTCCTTGATCTCCTTCACGAGACCGTTGATGTGCTCGTCGACGGGATTACTGTTCCCTTTCTAAAATTGAAAAAGAGTCAGAGAACTGATGAGTTTTATACCGATTTTATCTTTTTTCCCATCAATACAACTTCCGGTGGTCGATGGTCGTGTGCGATTTCCCATGTTCCTTTCGTGTAGTACTCATCGCCAGCACTGCCATTTGCCAATCCGAGAATGTCTTTTCCGGTACATCCGAGCTGAAAAAGTATGATTTGTGCAATTGCAAAGGCTTTCAGGCTCACATTCATCTTATCGAACAACTTGTCCAACCTCTTCTCATCGTCCATTTCCTCGTCACCATCCTCGTCGTCACTGTCCTCGACTGTCAAGCATTCTTTGACCTCCTCGTCAGAATCTGCTGACATCTCCTGGAACTTGTTCTTCTTCGACTTCGTTTGCAATTTCGATGCCTTTCCGAAGTCTCTGTCGAGAAGCCAGCAAGCGATCGCCTCATCGGCGCCCAGTGGGTATCCTTTGCTGTCGACGTGTTCGTAGGCAAACGTGTTGATTTCCGCTTGATGAGAAGGATCCATGACTCGGGAGAGAATGAGATATGAAAGGATGTCGCTGTAATTAAAAAGATTATGAACTCTTATAGAAAGACACTTTACGTTCTGGAGCAATAGAGTGTGTAGCTAGACAGAACCAGATCGGCTCCAGCCTTCCGTTTCAATGAACCAGCTTTACTCTGATCTCGTTGTGCTGCTTCAGACACCAAGCTTTTGTATAGATCGTGAGCATCGTAGCGCATTACGTTTCGACGCTTCAGATAGTCAGACTCGCACTTTCTACCGTATCTGATCATTTTTGGTCTCCCGTTGTCTCTTGACAGCTCTTCGTCGTCTGAAAACCAGAATTGTGAAATTTAGAATCGAGATTTCGCTCACTTTCGATCATGTCGTAAACTCTTTCCAACAAATTATCAAGTCCCGAGTTAGTAAAGCAAACCACAAGAATAGGTTCAGTCATCTTCCAATGCATACGGTTGTGAAGCATAGTCTTGATAATCTCCACTCCGATGTGAGTCTTTCCAGTTCCCGGAGGTCCTTGAATCAAAGACAACTCGTGTTTGAATGTGTTACAGAACGCTTGGCGTTGACTTTCGTCCATGTTCGTCGGGTGGAAATCGTCGAGAAGACGAGAGATCTTGTACCATTTCTTGTTGATTTGGATTTGATCGCTTCCTACAAAAAAAAGAATTAAAAGAGAAGCTAACGGGAATCACCTCTGGTGTCGACTCCAATAAACTCTCTATAAATGGGCTCTCTCAATTGCAAGTACTCCAAGTCGATCTGATGTTTCTTGGGTTCGTTCATTTTCGAGAACTCATAACTGTCGTTATCGTCATCTAAACCCTTTGGCACAGCTTTTCCATCCATATACCTTTGAGATGCTGCTGCCGACCGAATATCCGTATAGATTTTCTGTAAGCGTTGCTCCTCCTCCTCCTGCTCTTCTGTTTTGGTGTGCCGATGGAAGTTGGGACGGAAAATGTGTTTTCTACCATGTACCAAATAGCGTTCGAAGGGAATCGGTTTGAATGGACTAATCGTTTTTAGATTTTGAAGGACATGTTTATAAGATGGAAGATATGAAGTGGCCTGCGCCATTTGGTAAGTCTTATTCGGTTGGAATGGACGAGTCTCTTCGTGAACAGCCAGTTGGAGACATCCTCTGTTGACCAACATAGACATCTGAATATGTCCCAGATGGAAATCCTCGACGAATCGATCGCAAGACAGCATAACCAGTCCCAGCTCTTTCATTTCTCTATCATTTTCCAACAAGTTCATAATATCGTATTGAGCAGGCCAGATGAGTCTCATCTCGGTTCCTTCTCTCTCCGTGACTTGTTTTCCATCTACAATTTCGATGCTGAAGAGCGATATGTCGGAGCAAGGCTCATCCGGTTTCCGGTTTCCCTTGCACGTTCCGTTTAGACGATAGATGTTGATACCATCTCGCATTGGACTAATCAGATCTTCACGGAGAAGTCTAAACTGAACGTCTAGGTAGTGATGAGCGGATTTGTAGACTCCGAGCTCTTGAATACGACGAAGATATGGTTGCTTCGGATTTACATAGTCGGACATCGTTGGGACGGCGGTAAGAGTCTGGATAGTATTTTGAAAATTTTAGTAATAAGATTCTAGCTTACCTTGAAGTCCTCTGGCGGTTCCATCCTTTCGGATTTCACATACATAGGCTCGTAGTCATCATCATTACACGCCTCCTCGTACTTGTACGGTTGCTTCGGCTTCTCATCGGTATCCTTCTCAACTACCGGTAATACATCATCTTCTTGATCGGATATATCCAAGATTGGATACTCCCCATCACTGTCGACGGCACCACCGCCTTTCCGAAACCCCATCTCTTCGCGTCGTCGTCTATCGTAATCGGCTTGTCGCTTCCTCTCGTCATCCCGTCGCTGGTACTCCTCTTCTAGACGATCTTCTTCTTCCTGCCGACGCCGCCGCTTTTCTTCCTCCTCTCGCCTTCTATTCTCATGCTGCTCTTTTCTGTACTCCTCTTCTTCTCTGGCTCTTCTCGACTCCTGGATTCGTCTGTGCTCCTCCTCTTCTCTAGCTCTTATATACTCCTCTTCCTCTCTATCTCTCCGCGATTCCTGAGCTCTTCTGAACTCCGCTTTCTCTTGAGCTCTTCTAGCCTCCTGAGCACGGCGGAAAATTTCCGCTTCCTCTCTTGCGATTTTAGCTTCTGCACTTCTCCGATATTCTTCATCTTCTCTGGCTCTTCTGTACTCATCTTCCCGTCTATTAGAAGCCGAAGAACCTCGATAATCAGAAGAAGCGCGTGATTCTATGTCTCGAGAAGAGCACGCTCGATGATCCGGACTATCCATTATCATACTTTCGTCTAAAAATGTTCTGTCCATTCTTCGTCCCACACTCCCGTTTCTGTTTACTTCCTCTGCATGTTTGATCCACTTTTCAATGTGAGTGATGAGTCTTCCCATATTCAGGAATTCGCGTTCAGAGACACCAGCCTGTGTCAACATCCGTTTATCACATTCGTTGTATCGACCACACAAATCTCTCCAAGTCGGGACAAAAGTGTCGATGCTCAGCATGAATCCGTTCTTATATCTAGCGGTGTTGAAATACAGAATGACCAGTTCAAAGAGCAAAGTGGCTGCTTCGTCCGACCATCGTCCACTGGCAAACAGGTGATCCAGAAACTTTCGACGAACTTTCACAGAATATCCTCGCTGAAATAGACCGCGGAGCAGCTGTTTGGAAGAGCTTATGATATCTGGGTTCTTGGAGGCTAATGCATAGTTGAGAAGGAGGAGAAGGTCAACGTTGTGAGTAATATCAATGAATGGATGTTCGAATCGTTCGTAAATCTTGGATCCGTTCATTGACTTGGCCTGAAAAATGACAAATTCATCTTTTTTCTAAAAATATGAACACCATAGAATCCATATGCTTGATCACCGGAACTCCTCGACTTGTACTTTGAACACAGATCGTCCCGATGGCGTCTCGAATAGTTCTGTAATCGAGGATGTGCGCTCCGACGACTTCTTTCTCTTCTTCGTAAAATGATGTGGTTGGCGAAGAAAAATCGCCGCTCAATGGAGACTCCTCTCGCTCAAGAGGTGAAGGTGTTCGTGCTGGAAGAAAAATCATAGAAAGTATGGTTGGAATATATGAACGGAGAATCGAGGTCAACAGTTTTTTCAGTGTAGTTTTTTCGTATTTCGCCAGATTTTCTCAAAACATTGGAATTCAGCTGCCTTTTCTCTCTACCAACCTAGAATTCCTGGTGGCCGAGATAGAGCTTCGAGACCAGGTGGTTTTTGCATTGAGAGACCTGGCGGCGCCCTCGGGACACTCAACCCCGGTGGGCCCGAAAGTCCCGGTGGTGGAAGCCCTGGTGGCATGTGTGAAGGTCCTCCGAAGCTGGTAGGAAGTTTTGGTCTCGAAGTTCCCTGATTTGAGAGACCCGGCGGCCGGATGCCCGGGGGCCCCATCATTGGACCCATTTCCTCGTATTCGTTGATGAGTCTGCAAAAAAGATTTGTATTGAAAATATATTTGTAATTCAATTCAAACGATGAATTCATACGCAAAAGAAGCTAATTAACGATGATTTCCCACGAGAAAAAGTGGTTTGTGGTGGCAAAAAAACTTTCGAATCGCTGAAAACACTTTCTTTCGCGGAATAGATCATAAAATGGGTCCCGGCGCGAAGAAATGAATTACTGTCTCCAGTAAAAATATTTTTGCAAAATATTAAAATAAAAAAATAAATTGTGAAGAAAAAAGCGATTTTCCGTTACTTTTTCGATAGAAATATTCTTTCTGACGGAGAGTTTTCACTGGAAAATTGAAATAAACACTTTTCTATCGGAGAACTGAAAAAAAACTTTTGAGAAAGTGACGAAAACTAATAAAAACCGTGTTTTGATTGTTTTATCAGTAGCAAACACGGTTTTTTTTTGAATAAAAGCGGTAAAAACTCTTCACAGTGTCTGCGTCTCCTTTTCCAAACGGTTTCTATTCTTCTCTAATGTTGCAAGCCGACTGGTCGTTGTAGTAGTGCAGAAATAGGTGAATTTGAAAGAAAAAGAGAAGTTTGAAGGGAAATCTCTGTGATAAGAGTATTGCTCAGCCTTAGATTTCGGTTGAGCAACTGATAAATGAGAATGACATAGTACAAGAGATAGATCACACGATTAACAAGATAAGATAAGGTTTTGCATTGTAAACCTCAAATTCTTCAGTCGATGCTGAATCTCCTCATCGGTGAGCAACTGATTCTCCTCTTGTATCCGCAAGAGCTTCTGCTCTTCTGTTTCCTCCAAAATATCGTCCTCATCGTCAGGAACCACTCCAAACACCTTATGTCTGAAATTTATCTATGAGAATCCTCCCCGGAAACACTGATTTTTGCCTCTCGTCCAGCGGAAATTGATACGCGATCGATTCAGATAGTCCCTCGGTTGCAGCTAAAAGCTGAGCGAATGTCTTACATTCTTTACTGAAAATATAGGCATTGTTCGTTTTCTTCACAATTTCTCACCGTATCTCTTCGAGGTTGCTAGACTTTAGCAGCTCCAGCGCTTCAGTCCGATCCATCTTGAAGAAATACACTCGGCCGGAATATTCGTAACTGACTTCGTCGACCTGAGCGGCATCTGAAAGCCATCGTCATCGTTTAAATCCCACTCGGCTGTCATACCATACTTGTCCAATAGCAGAATTACGATCGGAATGGAAAGAACACCGGTTGGGTAGACTTTGAAGCTCTTTCTCAACCCCTCATCAAGTTCTGTTCTCAACAAACCGTAGTCGTCCTCGGTGCATGTTATTTTTAGCACGTGCAAATCGTCGTCGATCAGAATTCCAGTCTCTATGATCAGATTTCGTATGATTGTAATGAAATTGCTGGAAAACGGATAAATGAATAGAGAACGCTAGTTTATAGAGGAACTCGCGCACATAAAATGTTCCTGAGTAAATTCCATCGACGAAACACCGACTCGGAAGCACATCCACGGTCGCCGTCTCTGCCCCCGATACACATCATCGTCGTATTTCGGTTCGCCTAATTGATACGGCAGCTTTCGGCCGCCTATATCATCAGAAGACGCCATTTCTGATTCCGAGTCTGGTGTTAGTCGCTGATCGAACGATTGTGAAATCGGGCTGTTCTGAAATGACTTTTGAATGGAAATTTTACGGCGAAAATAGGTAAAAACGTTCACAAAGTAAGCAAAAAATAGACGCGCTAGAAAAACAGTTTGGTTTTAATTGCTTGCCTTAAATATGTAGAATTCGTACAATTGGCGCAATTCAATGAGAATGTCTAACTTTTCAGCAGTCTCCGCCATTTTCTTTCTTTTTTCCCGAGTTTTTCTGGAATATTCTGAGGTTTTAGAATAAAAAAACACTTTAACGTTTAATTTAAATTATTTAATACTTGGAAAACGCAAAAAACAGGTTTTTAGAGAAATAATTGAGAGAGAAACAGAACGGCGACAATGTTGATTAAAACTGTTGTTATTTAAAAACTGCTGTAAGGAGACGCTTCGTTGTGAGACCCGGTTGACATTTTGAGAAATATTCCTTTAAAAAATTATTTCCTGTAACTTCTGGGTAAGCAGCTTTTTCTTAAACTAATCAAATAGATCAAAATTATTTATTATTTATTAATCCACAAAAGAAAAGCATACATCACATTTCAACAAAAGAGTACACGTATTCAGAGTACAATAACAAGGGGTGGAAAGCTCGCACGGTCCGAAAAAAAACAAAAAGAAAATTAGAAAAATCTTCTACTTGCCACGTGGCAAATCGTAAACCAATCCATTGGTATTTCTCTCCATCTCCGCCACATCAAAGATCAGCATCTCGGCTCCATCGGCAGTCTTTCTGCACGCCAACCCAACAGAACTCTCCTTCTGCTTTGGCAAGTTCCAGATGGTGTACTTTCCAGGCTCCAAGAAGATACGATCGAATCCCTTGTACTTGTAGATGCATCCGACTGTTGTAACCTTCGTCTTGTTGGCTCCATCGGCTTCACAGGTCTTCTCAACCTTCCAGTCGGGGTTCTGCTCGTACCATCTGCATCCGATCACTTTGTTAATGTCACGTCCATTCTCCACAATGTTGCAACCAACAGCACGATGACTTCTCTTTCCAGGGCGGATCTGAAATGATTGTTCTAGAACCTCTATCGATTTCTTATGTAATACCTCGCATTGATAAGTAGTTCCGTCTCTCTTGTACCTCTGTCCATCATACAAGTTCTGACCGTTGGCATCGACACATCCAATGCATTGTTTGGTACACTTGCCTCCTTGAAGTTTGCAATAGAAGACATAGTCACCGTCCTGTAAGATGATATTATCTTTTGTGTGTATGTAGCTATGGCAATATCTTAATGATCGAGAATCATGTTAAAGAGAGAAAAGGAAGGTTGCAAAGAGAAGGGTGTGGCGTGGAGATAAAAGTTGGAACAAGTTCGTATTTTGAACGTGTTCACTGATGATTGAACTACTTCCGGTGTAGAAGTAATTACTATAGTGACTCAAGTCATCTTTACCTTGTATTGTTGACCAACAGTATAACGGGTTCCCTCGTGAATGCATCCGACAGAGCACATCTGTACAACTCCGGTGGTCTTTTGTTGGCATTTGTATCTGTAATATCGGATATGGGATCAAAGTTTCAAATCCGCTAGACATCTCCTATCACCCGATAATAAAAAGTGCACTTATCCGAAACAAAAAACAGTGACCTCGATTTTCTAGTGATCCCTATCATAACATTTGAAAAGTTGTAAAAGGTTGTTGCAGAAACGGAGATAGTGCGAATTTCGACGAAAACTTTGAAAAACTGGATTTCGAAAAGTGATAGGAGATAAGGGATACTGTAGCACTTCCGGATGACGGTTTTTGATTTTTTGAGGTGATAGGGCCTACCAGAAGATCTACTTAGTCCTAGATCCTAACCTTGAAAGTCAAACCCAAAATCTATCTTTGAACTAAAGATCCACCGCATCTATCACTTTCGATCTATCACAATCGCCTCCTATCATCACCATCCCCCGAAACCATTCTTTAGTCTTTGCCCAGTCTCTAAACCCGTCTCGACCGTGTGTTCTTCCCCGGGTGGCCTTCAAGACCATATGTCACCTATCATTTACACTTTACCTAACTGAAAGGCGACAAGGTGGCGGCGCCGTGTCGGCAAAAACAAAAGATAAGAAGATAAGCCCCCCTACTGGGGACAAGAAAAGCGAAGAAACTCACGTGTATCCGTTGAAATCGTCGGTTTGTCCGAGTGGAACTCGTCGTTGCTTGTCATGAGCAATGCATCCTTCGATGGTGGTCTTCACGACGCGTCCATCCTCACGACAACGGTAGTAGTAGGTGTTCTGAAAGAGAGGTGTGTACAAAGAACGAAAATCGAAATCGGATTTGATTTGAAATCAAAGGATCACAATGATTGATGGGTTTTGTGAATTGTCATTTTGTTCTGGGACATTTGAAATCATAAGTATTGAGTCTAAAGTCAAAAACAAGGAAAACAGAGTGCAAAGAAGCGGAAGTGTTGTTTGGAATACACTCTCAAGTGTCCATCTGTTGACTATTTTGTTTTTGATTGATGACAAGTCATAATGAACACAATGATTTGTGACTCGGCATCGACTAGCTAATTAACCCGATCAATCACTGTGATCCTTTGATTCTAAATTGATTTGAGAGTGTGCCCCTCTATTAGAGGTAGTGGTTCTATGATGTTGAGGAGTCAGGTGATATGCACCCGCTGTGCCGGAAACGATGCAAACTTTCTCTCGATCTTACCTTGGCATCGGTCCAAGTCTCTCCTTTCTGATAGGTACGTCCGTCGGCGGCGACACAGGCACTGTAGCCGAATTCGATGTAACCGTCGTTTCCTTTAAAATTGAAACAGTTAATCGTAAAAAGACAGAAGATTAGATATGTATCAGATGATAAGACGAGAGAAATGGTTTTGAAAGGTCTTAATCGGGTTCAAATGGAAAGTGATCTTAGCCAACCCTTACCTAGCTGACAAACAAACTCGTAGCCATCCTGTTGGAAGGTACTTCCAAGTGGAACCTTCTCCTCCTGATTGCTCAAACATCCGAGAGGCTCCAGCTGTCCACGACGGCACTCATAGAAGAACTTTCCACGTGTAATTTGCTCGCCTTCAGGCCACCATTGAGCAGCACGTCCGTTTCCACTCGTCCAGCATCTAAAGTCATTTTGCAAATGTACTTGTATTTTGTAGAAACTGGTTCTCTCTTCGCTTATCAATTGGTTTCGGTTTCGTTGAGAACCGTTTGATGGCTACTAGCTACTACATAAAGGGAAAACATGAGAGAACGGTTTTGAAACTTTTTTCTCGAGGGAATTCGAGGCAAAGCCTTATTGACTTGTACAAAAGGATGAATATTCACTGGTGAATCCAAAACAATTGAAAATCCCAAAACTGTTAAAATCTCAAGAACCTAGTCATGATTATACTTTTCTGAAAGCTTATTACTAGCTGATTCCAAATATCTAGTCAAAAACATACCTGGATCGAGCGGCGCCCTTATCCACATCAGAATACGCCAAAACTTGGGTCGAAAGAATCGAGAGGCAAAGTAGAACGAGGCTGTTCTGCATTTTCATCAGTTTTCTTTCCAGTTGTCTTGAATTTTCCCGCACTTCTTGTGCCCATTTTATATCCCCCCTCTCTCCCTTCATCGCTTACCCCCCTACCTTCCTGTCCGTTTTTCGTGGCTCCGCCCACTTCCTCCCCCACTTTTTCACTTTTTTTCAATGTCTCTGTTTCTCTTCTCGTGTCCCTCGGCCTGGCTATCTGTGTGCCGAAAACGGACAATTGTTCTTCTCTCTCGCTCCCTTCACATCTTCATCACTAGAAGAGAAAATTGGGGCGGGGCTTCATTGAAAAGCGATACTGTGTTTGTCTTTCAACAAAAAAACGGAAACTTCGAAAAGATATACATCACTTTTCTCGTATATTAATAACTATGACAAGTTTCGGAGAAAAACGAACACCAGATGACCATCATCAGAAGGGGAAAGTGTTTTGTGTATTTGGAGGTGTGAGGGGGAGGAGGAGGAGGTAGGAAGAAGAAAAAGAAGATGTACCGGAAATTCTGGATAGTTTGTTTCCTGAAGGAATCATGGTGATTGGTCTGAAGCTTCGATAGAAGATCTATTTTCAGCCAGTTTGGCTTCATAAGGTTTCCTCCATTTAAATAGCTCTCAACAGATTCTGTATTATCTCAATTCCTGCAGGAGATATGAAAGAGGTGTCAACTTAGGAATTGTTCAGCAGAATATGAGCTACAGTTGGCACCTTTTTCAAATTTTTTTGCGAGCCTGGATATACTTTTGGAAAGTTCAGCTTCTTTGGCTTTCTTTAGACACTGCGAACCTATTTCGAAAACCTAAATCTTTTTGGATCGTGCTCAAGGTAATTTTGAAGTCAAAGTTTTCTAAATGTCTTCCTCCTTTCACTACTGGGATTACTGTAGTTATCAATTGTTTTATAAACATTGACCTCTATCAGTATTATCAACAACGCTTCTCCAGTAATACAAGTTTTCCATCACCACCAGCTGTTTGTTTTTTGATGTCCTTTTCATCTTCATCTTTTTTTTTCTTCTAAAAACTTTTTTTTCTTCCTGCAAAAAGAAAACGACAGAGAACGTCTTCTCTCTCCTCGAATTTGAATTCGTCAGTGTGTGTACTGACACCTACACACATCACACAATTTTGTCATGGTTGCAGGAGGAGGAGGTGGTGTAGAAGGCAATTAGCATTGCGTGGGAAACGGTTTCAAAGAAGGTTTCGTCGAGGAAACAGGTCAATGAAAATTATATGAAGATTATGAGACGCATTGTTGAGAGAGAGGCAAGATGAAGATCAAAAATCGTCAAGTACAGAGCCTTCGACTTCAAGGGACTGCTGCGGACAGCCTAAAGCAGAGGTATCATAACAGAAGCGGAATCAAAAAAGCCCCAAAGGTCACTTTAGTGTTCTTTACTCCCAAAAGTGGTTGTGATGACCGCTTGTGTGTCAAGACGCCCGGAAGAAAAACATAATTAGTTCGATTCGATAATATGATACTGACAGGTTGTAACAACGAGTATGGGGCGAAAATTAATTAATTCGAATGAGAAAAAAACGTGGGGGTCTGAAAAAAGGAACAAGGAACGACGACCCCGGAACTTTTGGGGGAAATGAACACAACGGAAATGGGTTAACCTAGAAGTGTCTTCTGTGAATTAACATCGGGGTTCAAATAGAGTTTATACTTTGATCTAGCTGCAAAAACACCAAGAACTCAACAATTTTGGAGAGTCGTCATTCCGGTATCATGGAACTTGGAATATAGCTAAAAAGGTTATTCTCATTGAAAAACTGACATTTTCCTCTAGAAAATAGCTTGTTCTTTTAACCCCAAGGCACAACCAGACCTTCATAATCAATATCAACCTCCATCCCACTTCTAATTCCCAAGAAAACTCCAATTAACAATTTTGACACTTTATGCAACCGAAATTGAGGGGTTTGCGAGCAAAGATTCAGAAACAATTGAAAAAAAGGTTTCCCATAAAAATACGGAAGGAAAAAATATTGGATTTAAAAAAGAAACGGAACAAAAGAGTCTTTTGTGAGATACGGAGAACAGAAAGTGTACCGAGTGAGGGACTGAAAAGAAAAAATATCTGAAAAATTCAGAAAAAGCTACATGGATCGGTGAAAGGGGACACGTTGAATTGGGGAAAAACGGAATTGACTAAATTTGCATTGAGAGAACATGAAATGGGATAGAAGAGAAGGAAAATGAGAGTACAGTATGCACAATTTGGCAGAAAAACGTGTTGGTTAGCTGGAAAGTCCCTAACCAAAACAGATATTTACACGCAATATACAGATGAAGGGCCAGGGCATAACACAACAACTTCTACGGGAAGAATGGGGCTTGTAGAAGTCGTCAGTGGTCCACGAGAGAGCAGACTTTATCTATTTGGCAGAAGAGGAGGGGACGGAAGAGGTGATCTGTTGCAGGGATTGCATGTTGTGGGCGGTTAGCGACGACAAAATAGTCGAATCGACGGGCTCCAGGCACGAGGGGCACGTGAACGACTTCATGAGCCACTCGTCGACGCACTCCTGATGGAATGAGTGCATGCAGGGGAGGAAACGAATTCGCTCTCCTGGCTCGAAGTCGATCATGCAGATGGCGCATCTGCAAGCAAGGTTTTTAAATAATTAAATTTTTCGATTTGGAATTATTTTTTAATATTCATTTCCTTCTAAGCTTGAATTTTCAACTAAAAACTCACTCATTACTCGCCATATCTCCACGGAACACGTCGGCCGGAATCTGATCCAGAAGTCCTCGAATCCGGTTTTTCTTCGCCTCATCGATCTCCTAAACTCATTTTTTTAATATTCAGAACACATTTTTCTAAACGAACCTTGCCCCGCTCCTCGGCTTGCCTCTGTCTAATTACGTTGTGTTGGTAGAGCTGATTCACGTACGAACTCTGAAAATATGTCTTAAAAGGGAGAGGGGCTTCGATCCTTACGCCTTGCTGCAGCATATTCGGGTTTGTGAAGCTCATCGCTCCCTCCGAAGATCGGTTTCTGTAAAAAATGTCTTCTAATCCCGCTAATCGAACCAGTCTCTCTCCCCCACTTCCTTAGACCAATATCGTTAACAAAAAGTGACAAAGTAAATTACCGTCGTAGTGGTGTCTCGTCCTGTTGTCTCACGAAACCGAATAGTGTCGGCAGGCAGTTTCCCATTGTGTGATGAATCTAGCTAAAATTATTTAGAAATGAAGTTTCAAGGCACTGAAGAAAAAAGAAGCAGGTGAAAATACCTACAGTAAGCCCAGAATTCAAGAGCGATGGGAAGAAAAAAAGGAATTGTTTAGAGACGGGCGGATAAATATGACGACACCATATGTCATCACGCGAAGGGGAGTTTATGCGTTTTTTTTTGTGGAAAGTCAAAAATTTGTTGATTCCAAATGTTTAGAAATGAAAATAAAAAAGAAAACCTTTGAAAGAAGGCCACGTTTTTTTAGTTTTTAAGAAAAACGTCAAATGAAGTAACAAGCTCATCAAGTGCACATTCAACCAAAAGTCACCTCAAAAGACATGATATTCTCAGAAAACCAAATCCTTCTCAAATCAAGCGAAAAAAGCCAGCCAAGTACGTATCTAGAACATTCTATAGAAATAATCACGAGGCAACCACCCAAAATGAGTCATCTTGTTCGTTTCAAAACGTGGGAATGAGAAGAGAATAAGCGACTAAATTATTCATTTCTATTTTTCGACACAAATCAATAGTTTGTGGTGCTCACAGGGCATTTGTGTTGCCGAGAAGGAAAGAGAAAGCAAATATTTGGGGTGGAAAAGAAGGAAACCGGTAGTCTTTGGACGGTTTCTGGAGGGAAATTGAGGAAGAGAGAACAAAAATAGGCGGAAAAGATGTTCCTGGAAAGCCATTCAACTTTGTTCATCTAAACTTTTTTTGTTAGTCACCTAGAGAGCACTTTCCCAGATTAGGCAGCCGCTTTTGAGCCCTCGATAAAAAATGTGACGTAGGTGCCTTGGTTTTAATCGAAATTGGATTACGGTGGTTTTTTGCACCTGCGTTCCGAAAGAGTTAATCTAGTTACTTTGATTTTATGTGACAATAGGCATCACACTATACGAAGAACAATAGTGATAAGAGTTGGTGGTCAGTTTTGGAAGGAAACTTGAAATTAGGAGTGTGCTAGACCTATTAGTAGTCTAGATTGAAGGGAAAAGTCTTTTTGAAAGCATAAATATGTTGAAATAGACATTTCCAAACAGAAAACTAGATGAATATTCGCAAATTTTGGTAGAAGGACCTAGATATTTTTGGATTTTGACAAAGGACCTAGAAACCTTTTTAAACAGTGTTCTTTTACATACTAATGGAAGAATCTAGACCGAAAACTTTGAATTTGTGACAAAAACATTGTAATGTCACCTGTACTCGATCAATACTCGAACATTCAAAGAGAGACAGATGACAGAAGGGCAGATGGTCGGCGAAGAGAAATGAATGTTTGAAAAATCGTAGAGTTTTTGAGGCTTTCATATTCGGAGCGACGGAGAGTCTCCATGGAAATCCGGGATGCCGGGAAACGAGGTCAGGGAACTTGAAATTCGGGATTTTGAGAATGTCAAAGTTGGAGGATGAAACTGGTAGGATGGTATTTCAGAAGAATCGATTTGTATACAGGTAAACCTCTCTCTCTCTCTCTCTCTCTGTCCCTCTATATGAAACAGGCCAAAAGTGGTGTGTGTGTGTAGTGTCGAAGCAGCCTTTCTGTGTCAGCCTTCCCCTTCCCCTTCTCTCAGTCTTCCATTTCCCCAGTGTCTCTTTTCCATCTCTCTTCCTCCAAAAGACGAGAGTGCAACGAGCAGATCAGTACGCAGGCAACTAGACATTCCACGTAGAGACTGTACGAACTGAAGAGGCCCCAGTGACATCATCCGCATGACTACTCGGTCGTCTTCTGACACACACTCTCCGCTTGTCCTTTTCCCTCGATTTGCAGTAGAAGATGATGCGAAGAAGAAAAAATAACTAAGAAGTTCCCGGGTTTTTCATTCAAGAGCCCTATGTGAATAGAGCGCATTTCCCCATCATGGACGTGGGTAAGCTTTTTCGGTTTTCTTTCAGATATCGATAGACGGCGAGAAGCGAAAGGATGTTGAAATCAGAAAGTCGAACCTTGATCAATAGTATCGAAATGCTTCTCGAATGGTTTCCATCATGCGGATTGCGAAAAGTCATTAAAAACACTCCAATAATAAAAACGAAATACCAGCAACAAATTTTACGGTTTAGAAACCAATCTGGAGCTGTTTCCATCACGAAATATTCTGAATGATGAAGAAAAAAGTGAAGATAGCCAAAAGTTTAAATAAGAATAAGCTTCGTGCATAATGTCTCCAAACTGATCATGCTTTTGAAGATTCATTCCTATATTTTGGTTTACTGAGAACACGAAATTTAAATATTCATTCTTCTCAATTTATCTGTTATGACAATCACAAAAATTCAGTTCTCACACAAGATAAAAGCTTTTTTCAATAACTTCAACATCATTCCAAATCCAAGAAATTTCGAAATACCGTGTTGCTCATTTTTTATAGTTTACAAACTGATTTCCATTGTTCTGTACTCATGGTTACTGTCATCCCTTCTCCCACCTTCCTTCACATTTCCATATTTTTTTAAAACATGTGCATATAATTTGAATTTCTTTGTTTCGAACATTTTATTTTTTTGCAAAAAATAAATCTTGTATATTTCAATAAAACTGTGTTGTTTTCTCTAAAAATACGAAAAACGGTCCCTTCAGAACCCCTTCGATTTCTTATTACAGAGAAAAAACGACAAAGACAATTGTGAACAGCTTTTCAGAAACCTGCCAAATCAGATCTCCATATCAGTAGCCACAGCCAAGTGCAATAGCTCAATCAAAGGTAATTTTTGCTTCAAATAAGAACAAAATAAGGAAAAAGCTATTAAAAATGTTTAAAATGAGTGCGAAGTACCAGTAAAATTTCTATTCATTGATAAGTGATTTTGTCACTTACTTGCTAAAATGCTCATGAGGTCGGGGGATTATGACAGTATATTCCCCAAGAAATTACATTTTTTTGCCATTTTTTATTATTAATTGGCTTGCTATATAAGGCTTTTATTCATGGAAGCTCATAGTTTATGTATATTATTAGAATATTGCTGCTGGATCATTTGCTTACTTATCGACAATTGATTCCATTTTTTATAAACCATTTGCAGTTTGTTTTGCTATCTTGTGAATACTCTTACTTGTTCGAACCTCAATCCTCTTCTTCACTATTACCACACAATATGTAATCCTCTACTACAGGAACCAAGATATTTGTAACATTATCCTTATTTGTCCTCTTCCCCTTATCCTCCTGTTTTTAGGACCACCTGTTAATATTATGTAATCCTCTAGAATCTACTAGAACCATCTTTTTGTCGTTTTCTCACCCACCTGTTGATAGTGGGCGGGACCATCTGGACCATTATTCGGCATTTGTTCAGTCTACAGTCATTCGTGGTCCTATTCCGCCTATGATCTGGTTAACAGTTTTTTGTAATATTGCTTTTTTATTTCTCGAGTTACGATACTTCTTTTATAGTTTATCCTCGAAATCTGTCTTTCTTTAGATTTTATCCCTCTTAAAATGATTACCATTCCCGCTTGGCTCTTCCAAAACTTCAACGGTGACCCATTCCATCGTGGACCTCACTCGACGACTTCCACTTCCAAATTCTGGCACACTCAAGTCACCGATTCAGTTCGTGAACATTTCGTTGAACAACTCGTCAACTGCCAGAGTCCTAAGGAATCCACTGAGGAGTTGATCAAGAAGGGAAGAGAATTCGAGCAACAGATGTTCGACGTTTGCAATTCTCGCGAAGAGTACTATCGAATGGTGGTCAAGAAGATCAAGCAGATTCGGAAGCAGAATCAAAAGAAACCTGATAGATATTATTAAATGTTTCAGTTTCATTATTTATCTTATTAATTTTCAACGATGATCACTTTGCCTCCATGTGTTTTTTGTCAAATAAATGAATCCTATCGAATAAGACTCTACACTCTGAACACCACACTCTCTCCCCAGCTCACAGTACAATGCAAATGCGCTATATGGCTAACAGTTCCCCCCTCATTACCTAGGACCCTCCCTATATGTGTGCGCGCATTGCTCTCCCGCGCAACACTCATTTGTTTGCCGCCGCTAGATTAGATCACATTATAAGAAGGTGTGAAGGAAGTTGCTTGTTTTTGTTGATCTATTTGTTTACTTTCTCTTGAGGATACGGTATAAGAAGTTATGACTTCAAAAAAAAGATTCTAGACTTCTTTTGATTTTTAGAAATTGATTCCGGAAGTGAATTTTTCTTTTTCAACATAAATATGTCTATCTCCCATTCGAAATTCAAAAGTCCCTCATTTTAAATTTCTAAACTAGGACTCTCATTAACAAAATGAGTATGTCCTGTGCAACGTGCATCTACTCTAATTGCAGGATTATCCTACACACACCTTCTCAGATATCTATCCTTTTCCCGCACGTCTCCTTTAATTAGCGAATGAACCCCTTCCACACACCTGCCTAGGCTCTCATATTCCCGCATAACTACGATTTTCGAAACTTCTTCATAATCCTAAATATTTTCAGATTACGTGTCACAAAATGCAACACAACCAAGAATTAGAAGAGATCGCCAGCCTTCCGATGGTCGAAGATTTCGTCGGAGATCTAACACAATTCAGAAGTCCAAAACTCCGAGAGCACCTCGTTCGAAAGCTCATAGAAGCGATTAAACCCGATGGATCCAATGAAAATGCTCCTCAAGTAGAGCTCGAGGAATACTGTCAAAGTACGGAAGAGTACATTTCAAAGTCCTCGACAGACTATCTCGATTATTATTCCAAGATGGAGTATAAGTTGAGAGTTATTCAACAGGAGTTCGACTCCGGAAGAGACCATCCAGCGTGGCTCTTCGCCCTGTTCAATAAAAATCCATTGGCCCAAGGAAGTTCGGCAAAGGTGTTCGAGAAGGAGTGGCAGAGATCAATCACTCCACAAATTCGAGATCACCTTCGAACGTGTCTCCGAATGGCTCTTCTCTACGAGGACAATGGCCTCGAGGACACCGCCACGTGGAACCTCGTAGAGAATCTCGAGGCTGGATATTACCAAAGTTCCGACAGCAGGACGGAATACTATAATATCGTGGCCATGAAAATTCTCGAGGCCCTTTCGAAGACCGGAAAGAGGCTCGACGAGGTAGCCATCACAAAAGTGAAATACGAGCTTCCGAAGTTCAAAATCTTTCGAAAGCAGGCTCGTCAAACGCCGTTGATCGTCAAAAAATCGGCATGGGCCGACCATCCGATGTTCGCAAAATATGTTGGTTGCCCCTCCCAAATTACAAATGAAGGGGTGACCTCGGCTGCCGAAGCCTGTAAAGAATGGCAGAGATATATGAAAAAAGATGTTCGGTACACTCTTCAATGGCAGTTGGCAGACGCGATCGGAGGTCAGACTTTCAAAAAGTATGCGTACAAGGTGGAAAAAGAGCTCTTCGTCTTCGCCGATTCCAGAGAGCATTATTTCCGAATAGTGTCAAAAAAAATCGAATCGATCAAAAGAGAAGTCACGGATTGGCCCTCGTGGTTTATAAATGGGTTCTCGGGATATTTCTTCATGCCAGGACCACATTCACCAAAAGATCACTCTACGAAGAAGTGGCAGAACAAGATCACTGAGGCCATGAGAAGGTATTTCAAGAAAATACTCAAGGAGGCCATCTCTCCTCCATGCGATTCAGTAGTGAATAGAGACTACCTCAAAGATCTTCAAGAATATTCGGATGGAATAGAAGAGAAGCTATTCGAAACCGCAAATGGCAGAGACGAATTCTATAAAATGGTAATTGACGAACAAGGGAAGTTGAAGAAAAAGAAGGAAGAAAATTTAAAGAAGGCCGCCAAGAGATACACGAAGCATGTTAGTTTGTCTCGACTCGAAATGGGAACCTACAATTCTTTGTGGAGAATCGGCGGTGAGTTTGAAGATGAAGAAGAAGAAGAGTCTTCTGATGATGACGAAGAGGAGGAAGAGCCTGCTCCCAAGAAATCTTCGACCAAAAGAAAGGCCAAAGTGGAGTCTTCTGATGAAGAGGACGAGGAAGAAGAGAAGAAGCCGGTTCTTAGAAGACGAAAGGCCAAGAAGGAATCTTCAGATGACGAGGAGGAAGAAGACGTGGCATCGAAGAATCTGAAGAGCAAACGGGATTCTGTAAAACGACAAAATAGTCAACGAAAGAAGAAAGACGATTCTGATGAAGACACAGACGATGAAAGTTCTGAAGACGAGAAGCCCAAAAAAAGACAAAAGCCGAAATACAAGAGTGAGTCTGATGATTCTGAAGACTCGGAAAAAGCAAAGTCCAAAAAGTCCAAGAAGAGCAAGCCTGTTTTGAGTAAGAAGAAACGAAGAAACTCAGATTCGGATGAAGAAATTGCTGAGAAGAAGAAATCCAAGAAGCGCAGCTCGGATGAAGAATCAGATGAGGATTCTGAAGAAGAGAAGTCGAAAAAGTCGCAAAAGAAACAGAAGGCATCGACATCAGTGACAAAGAAGAGAAAACGTCAAGATTCTTCATACGAAGAGGTAATTTAGAAAAATAAGTTACAATTAAATGAATAATTTTTCAGGAGTCTTCTGATGACAGTTCAGATTCCGAAGAGGATAAGAGGAAGCCGAAGAAGTCTCAAAAGCAACAGAAAGCATCGACATCCGTGACGAAAAAGAAACAGCGTCAAGATTCTTCGGAGGAAGACGTATTTTAGAAAAATAAATTCTTATAGAATCAATAATTTTTCAGAAATCTTCTGATGACAGTGATTCCGAAGAGGATAAGAGGAAGTCTGAGAAGTCTAAGAAATCCAAGAGAAAATGCAATTCAGATTCGGAAGAGGTATTTGTAAGAAAATGAATTAAATAAAAAGAAAAAAGTTTCAGGAATCTTCTGATGACAGCTCAGATTCTGAAGATGAGAAAAAAGCGAAGTCTAAGAGATCCAAGAGAAAGATCAAGGCAAATAAGAGAAATCGTAGTTCAGATTCGGAAGAGGTATTTGGAAGAAAATAAATTAAATAAAGAGAAAGAAGTTTCAGGAATCTTCTGATGAATCGGAGGATGAGAAAAAGAAAAGAAAGAAGAGCAAGTCATATAAGAAGAAGCGAAATTTCAGTTCAGACGACGATTCCGAAGAGGAGAAACTTTCGAAAAGAACCAAGAAGAACTATGAAAGTTCGGATGACGAGGAAGTTGTCGCCAAGAAAAAGGCATCGAAAAAGAGATTCGAGGACTCCGATGATGACTCGGAAGAAGAGAAAAAGTCCAAGATAAGGAGAAGTAAGAGAAATGATAAGGTATCCTGTTTTCCATCATTCCATCAATAATCGAAAGTTCATTTTAGGTTGAGCAACCGAAGAAAAAGCGCCGCCCAGCGATACCGCGTGGTTTCAAGTGGGGGACATTCAAAGAGACAGATTCTGATGAATCCGATGACTACAAAAGCCCACCATCAGATGAGGAGTTTCATTGTTCGAATCGAAAGTACCTCCTTCCTAAACCATGATTTTATTTCTTGAATTCACGTGTCTTTCGTAAATGTGCAATAAATGCATTTTTGACTATCACATTATTATCAATTTTTATTCTTCGGGATCCGAACTTTTTGAGAATTTTTGCTTGTGGAAAAATAATGGTGACGAAAAATGAGTGAGAGAGACGGAACGAAATAGAATAATAATAATAGAAATAAAATAGGAACGAGAATCCAAATTTGGCATTGTAAATCCTGGGGGTGTGATCGAAAATAGGGCGAACAATGAAGTTTGAGTGGGTAGTATAAGTATTAGGGATGAAATTGAATCGGGCCTGAAAAATGGGAGAGAATGGGCGGGGCGAGGCGTGAATGATTATGTTGGGCGCTAGAGAACTATCCTAGATTGTGCAAGAAATCGACAACGGGCTGAATGGGAGAAAAGTGGTGGAGAGAGAGATACACAATTATGTTTCACAACACGGGTTTTATCTTTTTTGGGGCTGAGGGAGGATGAATTTTTTGGAACGGAACTATTATTTTGTTATGATAGGGAAAAGAAACGACGAGAAAAGGAATGGAAGAACAAGACAACAGGAAAGGAATTACCTAGAAACAAGACTCGCGAACGGGTCTGGAAGAAGCCTGAAGAATCTGTGGATTTGGGGAAGAATGGCCATCTGATAGGACAAAGAAAACGAAACGGTGAGAAGAAGGTAGGGACAAAGGGAACAATTGAGTGGGAACCCGATAGGAAAAGAGACAGAAACGTGATTTGTGGAAACGCGATGAGAATACTAGTTGGGAAGAAAACAGGCGAAGAAAATAAGCGACTTTTCAATGAGAAGAAGTCTGGAAAACGAGTGAAAATAGGATAGAATGGGATGAAAAGAGGGGAAAACAATGAAATGCTAAGCTCAATGTCACTAATTAGTCCTGATGTGAAAAGAAAAGCGGTGAGAGAGATGGAGAGAAAAGAAACAAGTAAAACAACAATTAAGGAACGTGACGATCCGGTGATCCTGGAGTTGGGCGACGTGCCGGTGGAGTAGAGCTGTATAGTGCGCTGATTTGTCCGTTAAGACAGTTCAACGCTTCTTTAGTCGGATTCGGACCGCAGCAGACGAAGGATTGCTCTCCGAAGCAGAGATTGTCGAGGCGAACGCAGAAAACATGGTACCATTGATCGCAGAGGGAGCAGGATACCTGGAATTACAATTTTGACTTTTTATTTTACCAAATTTATTTTGCTCACCCATTCGAGATTATGCTTCTTCTCGAATTTGAGACAAAGACAGAGACTCTTGGAGACAACTCCGCATCTCTCCTTCTCAGGATCAACGGGTGGACGGGCCTCATCTGACACTTGACCATCGTGTTCTGGTGGTGGAGTGGCCTTCTTCTGTAATAAAACAGTTCAAAGTTGCACATTTCTATCTCATTTAACTTACTCTTCCTCTCTTCTTCTTCGGTGCTTCCTCGGCTCCATCCTCATCTACTGCTTTCACTTCCTTCGCCTTCGGTGTTCTCTTCTCTTTGATTGCCAACTGACTGGCTGTCCGCTTCAGATTCTTTCGACGGCCGCCGCCACGTGGAGTTGCGACGGCTGCTTCACCTTCTTCTGATGGTCCCTCCTGATCATTCTTCTTGGCAACCTTCTTTGCTGTAGCTGGTGTTTTTGCAGTGCGCGTGGATCTTCTGATACTCTTCTTTTTCTGTGCAGATGCCTTGGCAGTCTTGTTGGCATCATCCTCGGATTCAGAATCACCGGAAGAGTCGTCCAGTTGTTTCATGCGACGTTCCTTCTGTTGCTTCGGTTTTGGAGTAACTTCTGAAGAAGCGGCCGACGTAGATGGACCCTTGACTTGTTTGGCGAGATGCTCATCCTCAGTAGCCAACGCATCTTCCTCTTTTTGAACGGAAGGTGCGGCAGTTGACGTGGAAGGAATCATAGAAACTTTTGGGATTGGAGAGCTCATCGGAGTTGGCAAAGCCGAGACCACAGCGGATGGTGTTGACTGCGCATCGATTCTAGGTGTGCAGCTTTTGCGGAAGTCTTCTGGGACGTCTTCCTTCTTCTGGATATCCTTTACCATGTCTGCTGGAGTCGGAGTAGGAACGTTGTCAGTCTCAGCACCGTCCTCCTTCTCCTCCTCCTTGTCGGCACCACCGACAACATCAATTTCGGATTCTTCCGAATCTGAACGATTTCTGAAGTTGTTGGAGGATCCAACGGATCCGGTGCTGGCCGAATTACGCTCATCGTCTGCTTCCATAGTCTCATTAACAATCGGTTTCACAGAAGGAGCTGGCTCAGGAGCTTCATACGACTCGTTAGGAACCACGTCAATAACACGGTAGAGCGCTTGAAGATAGTGTTCGTAGGCTACTGGCTCTTTATCAAGTGAATTGATCTCGGAAATGAGCTGAATAATCGTCATTTGCAAAGGTGAAACCGGCAATGTCCTTCTACACGCGTTGTCTGCCAGTCGCTTCGTGAGAAGAAGGTTGCCCACTGGAGGAAGCTTTTTGATTGAACGCAAGTAGTCAATGTAGGCCTGCTCGGTGCAGACAGGCAATATTGGTTTCGGCGAGTAAATCATTTGCGGTGCTTGGAACGCGCTGTTTCTCGACGGCTCAAACTCGGAGCTAGTGGGCCCGTCGTGGATATCAGCCAACAGATCGCGAATACTAGACGTGTTGGGCTCTTCTTTAACCAACATCTCCGCCAACTTCTGCTTATTCTCGATTAACACTTCAATGCCACCTGTTTGCTCGTTAGCCACACAGAACACGTCAATCACTTCGAGCTTCTGCTCCAAAGTAGTTTTCTGTTCATGTGCTACGTGAATGTCTAGAAAGTGTCTCAGGAGAAGAATAACGGGCCCGAACGCCTCTATTTCACGAGAGAATCGGACAGCTTGATTTGCGACCGCTTTCTTGTACTCGGGTGAGTAGCGAGCGGTACGATAAATGTAGTTGTTGAGTGGATCACTGAGAAATGTGTCATGTGGAGCTCTCTTTGGAATGTCTGGCGGCATGATGATTGCTTTTGAGGTGCTCTGAAATGAGTTATATAGTTTTTATCTTGGGATATAGTCAACATACAGGTAACATTGGATTCCGAACTTTTGAAAAGACGTCTGAAGAAGTAGACGCAGTTGTTCCGTTGACTACACTGAAACTTGATGTAGTTGCCTCATCAGCTCCTGATGACTCCACGTTGCCATTCTTTGTCGTCTGATTGTCTGTCGATGATGACGTAGTTCCTGGGGAAGTAGAGCAAGATGGTTCAACGGGTACTGTCGTCGTTGACGATGATGCATTGGAGGTTCCATTCGCCATTGGAGACGAGGCGGCCGAGGATGATGAGCTAGACGCACTAGTATCAATCACCTCCGGGAAAGTTCCCTCTGTTGAGTCGGCCTCTCTCTGCTGCACCTCCTGAACTCGACGCGTCGCCGAGCGGACTGTGTCGCGTTCCTCGATCTCCTCGACGAACGGACTACCGATGTAGACTTTGACTTTGGCTTCTTTGATTTGCTCGGCGATCGACTGATGAAACTGATCGCCGTTGGGCTCAGCCATGATAGCGCGGAAGGCGAAATCGGCCTCCGGATTTGCGTACGTCTCACCGGCCTTATGGGTCAGACCGTCTTTGTGACCGAATTTCAGCGTGTCACCTACCAGCAGACGCTCTTTTTCGTTTCTCTAAACACATGCTTTTATCTACTGATTCCCATGAGATTCAACCTACTTTCAAACGCCGATCGTTGATATAAGTACCGTTCTCGGACGTGTCTTCCACAAAGTATCCACTGGCGGTGTGATGTATTTCCGCGTGGTGCAGTGAGATATATTGTGGCCTGAAATGGGTAACGATGATCAGAACACAACTATGATAACAACGATAACAACGACGTAAACAGTAATTTCCGGAGCTTCTAGACAGAATCTCTAGACAAAAGCAGTTATTCTCAGAGATTTTTGGTCGTGTTTTCTATCATCTGACGGCTAATTGGAAAAACAATAAAGTTGTATAGTAGACAGTTGTATATGAGCCAGGTGGGAAAAACAAGAGGAAGGAAACGACGCGCGAGGCGAAGTATTAATTATTATTTTTCAATCTGGTTAATGGAGCTATAGGTAGAATACGAGATGATACGATGAAGAGAGATAATGTGTAGAGAAGAGGCGCAGTGATTTGAGTTCCACGTGGATCAAATTGAAGTTTTTACGAAAGTTATGAAGATAGAAGATCAGTTCAAAAGTATAGTTCTAGATCAAATTATTACTTTTGCACCTGTCATTGTGAGAAAAAAAGTTGGAAACGTGATGTATAAAATGTACTAGGACGTGGGAAAGAACAAAATGAGGTGGCTTGGATCATGCGGATATCCAAATATCCACGTACGAAGTGGCTTACCTTAAGACAGATATCGACGACTTCCTTCTAGCAACAAACAGAATATACGAAGTAAGGGGAGAAGAAGAAAAATAGGAGGCTTTGTCGCGAAATGAAAATCAGAAGAGAATGAAGAAAAGGAGGCGTGTCGGGTGGCGACGGGTGTGTTTTGGTGAAAACGCGGTTGCTATGACGATGATGAAGAAGAGGTAGAATAGGGCGGAGCGAGAGCTGTTGATTCGGAATTTCGAAAAAGAGTTGAGGAGAAGAGCGTGATCGGATGATTCAGAGAATTCTTCGAATTCCGGCTCTTGTGATTTGTGAAAAGTGAAAAACACATTATTTCAGAATGGAGCCCAAGGAAACGTCAGCTTTATGAAGAAAATCGGAACTCACTCCCTCTCTATAATTTCAGCCCCATCCATGAAAACCACATCGCAAGTCGGCGCTCTACCAAATTTTTTGCCGCCTCGTACCCTGTAAAAGTACACGTTTAGGCATCACACTCACAAGCAAAACAAGCGAAAACCCCCGGTGCCCAGCTCGAAAAGTCATGCTCGAAAAAAGGAAAGACTAACAAAATGATTGTCCGCAGTTTGTCTTCTTCCGACATCTGTGGAGTCGATGCTCTTGCCGGATTATGCATGACTCTACGCAGATAAATTTGCGGCGGCGGTAACACTTCCGTGCTCGGATTCTCATCGGCCACAGAATCAACCATTTTAGTCACTTTTTTCGTTTTTTCTTTTGGGTTAGAATTTTGGAAAATTCGTTACGGAGACTCGTTGAGTAGAAACTTTCAGCGCATAACCTTTTGTTACTGGAAGGAAATTATGAGTATTACGGAGGAGAACAGTAAGAACGACAGAGAAGATGTCGGATTGAAGGTTCAGAGATTCATGAGTAACACTTTTTTGATGGAACAGGTGGATTATTTGGTCAAGATAGACTAAGGAATCATAAGCCTCCACGTGGAAGTACTAATATTTCGGAAACAGCAAGCAGAAAAAGTTCCACGTGGAACAACAGAAAACTCAAATTTAAACAACGACGAATTCAGGGATATTCGGGAATTAAAGCTGTTCCACTTGCAATTGGATATGAGCTCTTGAATCAGTGTAAACGGAGTGTATGATTCTGAATCAATTGGGATCAAATGAGTTAAGAATTGAATGACTATGAAGCGATGTCAACCGGACGGAAGTTTTTCAAACAGTGAAATGTTCAGAACGAATATGGCTCTCCCGACAAAATAAAATATCGCTAATTTATATTTCATTGACATGATTATTACTCTCAATCAGTATCAGCTGCAGAAACATTAGATGGAAACGGGGGGACGAACTGTGGTTGACGACGACGACGGGGACAGGCACACACGCCGATTATTATCACTTATTATCGATAACGATTGATCGATCAGAAGAGAAGAGAAAAGAGGAGAGGAATGAGAAGGGGAGATGAAAAAATCGGTCGGTAGATTGATGTCAAATGAAGAAAGAGGGAGAAGAAGGCGATGATGATGATGATGATGATGGTAGTTAGTTAAAAGAGAAGGCGAGAATAACAACTTTTTTTGAAATGAAAATATTGTCATTTCCAGTCTGACGAAATAGCGGCAAAGTCAGTTTTTTTAATGAAGAAAAAACCATTCATAGAGCCACCGTATCATAAATGAAAAAACTGGCATTTGTCTAGAAAGAAAATTCCTCATATTTCATTTTGACATACCACTTTTTTCTATCTCTCCAATCTTCGCAAGAAAAAAACTTTTCGCAACTCTTTTTTTCCCTCTCGCATTTCTCCCCCACACACACGGTGGCTCTCCCCCAACTCTCATCTCCCTGTGTTCCTCTTCTTCCCTTCGACCCAATATTGACATAAACTTTTTCAAAAACTAAAGTACACAGAAGCGAATTAGCTCCGGTTTTCTTTGAGTCATTTTGACCGATTGTCGTCGGGAAAATCTGACTGTACACGGCCCCAGTTATGATTTCCGGTGGAATAAAAGAATAGCCGAAATGAAGGGAGCCAATCAGAGGAAAAACAGTTAGGAGAGTACTGTAGAAAGAGTTCGAGAATGTCATCGAATTGACAAATGAATTCGCTAGCACTATTGCGTGTTTGAATAAATTCATTAGTGCCAAAATTTGAAAAAAAAGAGACAATTTCCAATTTGCGATTCGTACAAATTGAGTAAATGTCAAAAATTCTATTATTCAAGAGCAGAATCTAATGGAAAACAACACTTTCACTTTCAAAAAAATTATGAAGAATTACGAGAGTCGTCTGAATTTCACTCATAGTTTTGTCGAATGTTTTCGAAAAAGCGCAGACATATACATACAAAATACGAAAAATCTCAAATGTGCTCTGGTTGCTCGGAGAGACAAGACGGCGTCAAGGCGAAGTCGTAGACAGACGAAAGTGGAAAACGTAAAATCGTATAGACAATTCGGCTCTACACATAAAACTACAGTATGCTGGCCAAATCCGAAAAGACGAAAAAGGTGGAAATTGTGCATTTTATGTGGAAAAGGAGCGAGCGCTAGATGGCCTTCATCTCCCACATTTTCGAAATTGGTTGACTACACCCAATTTCAGGAGGGGGAGGTGAATGTGAAAAAAACTGAATGACATTTTTGTGCCGAAAGAGCATCGGAGCACATCACAGCAAGAAAAAAAGCGGAAAATGTTGTGTATGGATGGAAATAATGGATGTGTGTATGTTTGTGTGTGTGTGTGTGTGTGTGTGTGTGAGCGAGAAGAAAGAAGGAAAAAAGAAGAAGAAAACGAACTCTTAGTGAGAGGATGATTGCGAAATGTTTTTCTTCACCCGTTTTTCATCTCGTTCAGAAACCTTCAAACTACAGTATCCACCTCTTCGATAGACAGCGACACACACAATATTTTTAATCAATTTTTTTTCGTGTTCCCCCCATATATTTTTTAATATTTCGTATAGCCGACATATCATAAATTTATATTGTTAAAATGCTTCGAGAAGAAGCAGAAAAAGGCAAAATATATAAATTCGAAAGCGACCCGAAAAAGCAGAAGACAGGTGGAAAAAAGAAAAATAGAAATTTGTGACAGGTGTTACTAATCTATGGTGCGGTGTTTTTTCTGACTAATCGAAGATAGAGCAGCACGAAGTAGAAGAAGAAGAAGAAGAAGACGGGAAAACTAATCAAAGTAAATGGGAGGCTAGAAAATTTTGGAGTTCATCCTTCTTTTCTGATATAGAAATCGGATTAAAATATGTTTTTTTCCTATACTTTTAATACGGAATTGAGAAAAGTACTCTAGAAACACAAATAAAGTTCCAATTGAGCAAAAAATAACTTAATGTGAGAAGCTGAAAGATGATATTCCTATCAAAATTCCATTTGATTATCACATGATAAGTACTTTTGTTACTCTTGTTTGTAAGCAACTTTTTTGATTGAAAGCTTCACCATGAAGAATTTTCCGAACATTTTGAAAGAAAACAAAATGAGAAAAATTAGCATTCAAGATGAAGAAAATGTTGAAAATTCAAAGGTCGAGAAGCTTCTGCAAAATGTGGACTCTTCAGTTCTATACAACGTAGATCAAATTAGAAACTTTTAAACTATCGTAAGAAATTCGGCGATTTTTGAATGATACGCTCATATATTTTCTTTAAAATGTATTCATTATGCTTTTGGGTAGTTAATTAGAAATAAAACAAAATGAGTTCAACAACTTTCAATTTTTAAAATTGAATGTTCAAAATGTATTTAAAAATACTCCGATGTCTTCAGAACATTACTAGAAATTACAATTTATGTTGAGAAGCAGAATAAAATCCAACTTTGTGAAGATATAGAAAATAGTCCTATATTTACGAATTATTTCGAAAATACTATTTCTGATATTAGATTCGTTTTGAATTTATAAAAAAGTATCTGTCTTCAAACAGAATTATTTCTCTATTAGCTCGAAAACTTTAGAAAAGACCAAAACTCCAAAACTCCAAAACCTTCAATCCGAAAAAAAAAACTAATAGATCAAAGCAAAGAAAAATGGTCGGAAAATCCAAAAAACCAAACTCCAAATCGATAAAAAACGAGATATTCATCATCTTCTTCAATTCTTTCTCACAGACGAAATTCTGCCGAAGATGGTTGAAGAGAAAAGAGAGGCGCGGGGCGCCCGATGGGCATACACTCACTAGTCTCTCTCTCCCTCTCCATCTCTCTCATACGACACACTACGCCGTCATCGGGCCCGCAACCGCCGTTGTCTCTACACAATCAATAGGCGGACTGAGAAGCGGAGGGCACAGACACCGTATACCTCGACGAAATAGCGGCTAGGAGGCAAGAGACGGTGAGACACGGGCGGTGTCTTGTGTTGAGATGAAGCGAAATAGCGGGGGATTTCTGGAGACGACTGTGGCAAACTGGCTGACTGCCCTTGTCTTTTGGCGCGTTGCCCCCTACACACACAGCCTTCCTTCCTTTCCGTCTTCTTCTCCTTTCACACAAGTCCATAGTACATTTGTATAGACACCACTAGTACTACTACTACCATCAACCACTATATTACGTGTGTTGAGAAGAACAGTGTTGTTGTATGTACGTGTGCGTGTAAATGTGCTTCTTTGTTGTTTCCTCACTTTAAAGTGTTCGGAGAGACACAAATTTATGTGAGTTTGAGAATTAGAATAGGGTTGACATGGCTTGTTAGGAAGAATACAAACTCAAACCTCGAACCAACCTATAGTTGCTTTTTCCCTTTTTGGGAAACTTCCTTCCTATAGCATGAGCGCTGAGTAGCATTCATCTTTTTATTCTAGATATAGAATTGGGAATAAGCTCTACCTGACAGAGGCTAAAACGGAAATTTGAATTTTGCTATTCCCATGAGATTTGCAAAACGTTTCGATCAAGAGATCAGTTTGCGTTCAACATTTTTTCTGCAGCTAATTCTCCCACCGATGAGAAATTCTCAGTGAAAATTCTTGGAAATGAATTCTGCCAAAACAGTATTCCTCATGACTTTTTATCTTTACCGAATCTAAAACCTTCGAACATCGAAACCGAAATTCCTAGCGATGTCAACCATCACTACTTCTTTTTCTTTTTTCTCTGCGAACGGAATGCCCTTGTCTTTTTTTCTTCAGTAACCCTGACATATTTAGTAAAGAACTGGTTCTTGCCGTTTAGAGATGTGGCCAACTCTCGAGGTCGTAGCCGAACCCTTTTCTTGCAAATGCAGTGGCACAAAAATTCCAATTTATTTCTCCCCGGTTACTTCCGCTTTTCCAGGAATATGACACATAGCCTCTCTTGTTTTTGCAATTTTCAAGTCGAAGAAAGACTCGGGAAATTCCATCGACAAGACCAACCAAACAGCTGCCCCATTGCAATATCATCACTTATCTTTCATAAAGGTCTTGTGATTCGTTCTTGTCACTGACACGGAGATTGTGTCTTTCTATTGTGTTTCTGCACGTGCGCCTTTAAAGTTTTTGGTCTGAACTCGTTTCTGGTTTTTATTAGAAGACTGATCGTGAGTTTTTGTAGAGAGTGCGATCACGAAAGTTCAGATCGGTCACAAACCCTCATTCTTTCTTCTTTATTAGTTTTTGGTCTCCGGGACCTCTTCAGAAATTCAATTAATGTTGGAAAACTTGCAACTGCTATTCCCGTCACTTTTCGATCAACACAGCCTTTTCAAAACGTTTTTCTATTTAGAACTGAGTTAATCGGTTTTGCTGGTTCAAAAACCAACTCGCCAGCCTCGTTTAAACCGCTTTGAGTGTGCCGAACTTTCTCCTCTCTTTTTTCCGACTTTTCTGAACCTATTGTTACACACGCACATACGGCAGACAGAGGCAACGGCAGACGATTCTAATTCAAACAAGGTCGAATGTTTAAATGCATCGTTTTCAATGACGACGGTGAAGACTAGTTTTCATTCTTGATAAGAAGAACACTCTACCGATTTATTCTCTTAATTTGATTTTAATAGGCTCTCGATGATGATGACTGCGTATGTGTGTATGTGCTGTCTCCCCCACTCTTTATATCAATTACCGTATGCCTTTTCTCGTCTCTATATCAATTACTAACCACCAATTACTGGTTGATTTGTGGGCGGTGTTGGGTTGCTGGCCTAAATTTTCAAAATTGTGGGGTTGTTGTTGTCGTCTTCTCTTCTAAACTGATAACAGGTTGTGTTGTTTGTGCGGAGAACTGATCGTTTGATGTCTTAAGGTTTTCGTATATTTTAGTGGCGTTTCGAAATGAACACCATATTGATGAGAAGCGGAGGGGCTATTGGAATGCGGAAAATTTAATTCTGACTTAAAAAGATGGGGAATTTGAACGAACAGCAACTACTAAACAGGAAAAGTGAAACAACAACTTCTTTTCAGATCAATGTAGTCAGCAAGAGGAAAATGACTTGGGAAAACCAAACTTCCTAATTTCAAAGGAGCAAATATACGTTTGAACTCGAAAATCATGATAGTTTTAACATCTGACACTGATAAAAACTGAAGAATTACTGTCTCTGTAAAAGTGCAAGACAATTACACAACGTCATGGAACAAGAACTGGATGACTCAATACGACGTTTGTGTCTCGGACACATGTCTTCCCTCGTCTCTTTTTTCTATTCCTTCACTTTTTGATAGCACTTGACATAGAAAAAAAACGTATTGGATATGTTTACATTCGAGAAAGAGAGGAGGAGGAAAGGGTTGCCACTTGCGGCCTCTCTGCGATAGACGGAGAGTCTTGGCTGACGACGATCTCTTCTCGGCGACCAACTTTTGTTTCATTCTCTTTCTCTTTCGCTCTTTTTCGCCCCAAGCCAATTTGTTTATATAAACAGTGAGCCGATGAGGAACAGGGGGGAATTTCGAGAAAATTTCAGGTTTTGGGGAAAGAGAGAACGATGCGAAATTAAGCGGGAGTTGATGAGATTACTGGGAGGTTTTGTAAACGTTTCAAAGGATTTAGCGACGTGGGAAGATCAGATGAAAACTAAGACGGACGGAGGAAAATGTTTTTTTCAACGCGAGGAGCTTTTTTTCAAATTTAAAGTGTATAAAGTGGAAGAAATTGAAAGAAAAAAATTAAACTAATGGTGAGAAATCGGAAATTGACTGAAAAATGAAAAAGAAATTGGCGAGAAAAGTCATCCTTTTTCTTGGTAGCTTAAAGGCGCATGAGTAAAAATATTTGTGGTCTTACAACGGACTTCTTTTTAATTTACATGTTTTAACATGAATACATAAAACCATTCACAGAATTTTCAGATAGCCCAACAAAAATATAAATTTCTCCTGATTTTCTACCAAAAAATTACCATCAAGGCCGTGGCCTTGCAGTAACAACTAACTTCTCGTCCATTCCCACACTGCCAACCGACGAAATTTGCACTTTTGCGATTTCGCCATCAATTCTCTTGCTACATACAAAAACGTGTTCGCCTATAAAAAAAGAGGCTAATCTCCGTCTTTTTGAAAATATTAGTGTCAGAAAGTTGAGATTCAATTCAAAATTTGATGCTTGTAAAAGCGAGTTTGTAAAAAAGAAGGGGTTTCCAGGGCAATATTTTAGAAAAGTTGAGAAAACAAACTGCCAAACTTTGAAAGATCACTATTTGTTCATCACCTTTTTCCATCATATGTCTGCCCATTTCATAAGATAGCTATCGTTGCCTTTTGTCGCTTTATGCGGGAATTGTTCGTTTCAATATTCAGATTCTTTTATTATTCGCAGAAAATCTCAGCTTTTTTCTATTAATCTCCGTAAACATTTACAGCAAATGGCGGATTTTCTCATCGCCTACGGCTCACAGACGGGTCAAGCGGAAACTATTGCCAAAAGTGTGAAAGAGAAAGCAGAGCTTATCGGCTTGGTGCCGCGATGTTTCACACTTGACGAGAATGAGAAAAACGTGAGAATTTCGAGTCTTTTTTAGTCAGAAACTCTAGATGTTTGCTTCTTTTAGTTCAACTTACACGAAGAAAAGCTGTGTGCCATCGTGGTCTCTTCCACTGGGGATGGTGATGCACCGGACAACGCGGCTCGGTTCGTAAGGCGAATCAATCGAAGAACGCTTCCCAATGATCACCTGAAAGGCTTAGATTATGTGATTTTAGGTATTCTTTCTGGATTCAAATAATTCTTGGTTCTAAAATTATTTTTATAGGTCTTGGAGACTCAAACTACTCGTCATACCAAACAGTTCCTCGGAAAATCGACAAACAAATGTCTGCATTAGGAGCTAATCGTCTATTCGATCGAGGAGAAGCTGATGATCAAGTTGGGTAAGTATTAGCTTTCTATCCCTATAAAAACATTATTTTTTTATAGCCTGGAACTGGTTGTCGAGCCGTGGATCGACCAGTTTTTCAAGACTCTGGCAGCCAGATTCAATATTTCTGACGAAAAGATGAATGCGATAACGGAATCACCGAATATCAAACTGAATCAGGTGAAGACTGACGAGGAGAAGAAAGCGCTGCTTCAGAAGAGAAAAGAGGATGAGGAATCTGATGATGAAGGAAGAGGAGGTGTTCAGGGAGTGGATATGTTGATCCCAGAGCACTACGATTATCCGGAGGTGTCTTTATTGAAAGGTTAGCATTGGTTCTGAATTTAAAAAATTTTAAATAGCATTATTTCAGGATCCCAAGTCATTTCCATTGACGAAAACCTCCGTGTTCCTATTGCTCCTCAACCATTCCTCGTCTCCTCGGTATCCCATAAGAAACTAGAAGATGATCACAAATTAGAGTGGCAAAACCTATGCAAAATGCCTGGAGTCGTCACGAAACCATTCAAAGTGATGGTGGTTTCTGCTGAATTCGTGACGGATCCATTCTCGAAAAAGATCAAGACGAAAAGAATGATTACTGTGGATTTTGGGGACCACGCTCCCAAACTTCAGTACGAACCAGGAGACGCCATCTACTTTTGCGTTCCCAATCCACTGGCTGAAGTGAATTTCATTCTTAAGAGATGTGGAGTCCTCTCTATTGCCGATCAACAATGTGAATTGACTGTCGATTCGAAAACAGAGAAAATAAATGCTCAGATTCCGGGACATGTTCACAAGCTTACCACTTTGAGACATATGTTTACCACGTGTCTTGATATCAGAAGATCCCCAGGACGGGTATGGGTGCAGCTAGATTTAATATTCAATTTTTGACATTTCCAGCCTCTTATTCGCGTTCTGGCTGAAAGCACTTCGGATCCATTCGAGAAACGTCGTCTTCTAGAATTGTGCAGTGCTCAGGGAATGAAGGATTTCACGGATTTTGTCAGAACTCCTGGATTGTCTCTGGCCGACATGCTCTTCGCATTCCCGAATGTTAAACCGCCTGTTGATAGACTTATTGGTACGACCAATTTAGTGAATCCTCTATTAAAAAAAACCTTCAGAACTCCTTCCCCGCCTCATTCCACGTCCCTACAGTATGTCATCTTATGAAAACCGTCGAGCTCGTTTTGTCTATTCTGAAATGGAGTTTCCTGCTACAGAAGGGAGAAGACATTCACGAAAAGGACTCGCTACCGATTGGCTCAACTCACTCAGAATAGGAGATACTGTGGAAGTGATGGGCAAAGAGCCGGCTAGATTCCGTCTTCCACCACTTGGAATGGAGAAAAACGAAGCAGGCTCGATGCCGTTGTTGATGGTTGGACCTGGAACTGGTGTATCCGTCTTCCTTTCGTTTTTGCACTTTTTGAGGTGACTTGAACGTTTGGAGATCTATAATTCAAATTCGGTATTTTCAGAAAACTAAAAAAGGATTCTCTATCAGAGTTCTCGGAAGTGCCACGTATCTTGTTCTTCGGATGTCGTGATATGGCTGTCGACGCTATTTATATGAACGAGCTGGAGTCATTTGTGGCCGAAGGAATTCTCACCGACCTCATCATTTGTGAAAGTGAGCAGAAGAAAGAGCGGGTTCAAGATGGCCTCCGAAAGAATCTCGACAAAGTTCTTCCATTCCTTACGCCTTCCTCCAACTCGAAAATCTACATTTGTGGAGATGCAAAAGGAATGTCCAAGGATGTCTGGCAATGTTTTTCGGATATTGTTGCCAAAGACCAAAGTAAGTAGCCATTTGAATTCTCGAGAAATTTTAATCTTTTCCAGATATCCCCGACATGGAAGCCAAGAAGAAACTCATGGAACTTAAGAAGAACGATCAATACATTGAGGACGTTTGGGGTTAACTTGTTGATTTTACTTGTTTTTTTTGCTCACTTTTCGGGGTATTTAGATAATAAATTATGTGATTTTTTATACTTCCACACAGATTCTTGTAGAATAAATACTAGAAATAAATGCAAGTTTCAAAATTGGAAAAAGCGTGAACTCTTTCTATCTCTAACTAGAATCTAGAGTAAAGATCTGGAGCACTGATAAGAATTTTGCATAAATAGCCGTCGGTTTCACAAGAATCTTCAGAGAGTTCAACTCCTCCCAAGAATACCAATCAACGATGGCCCAATCTGTCCCACCAGGAGACATCCAAACCCAGCCCAACGCGAAGATCGTCTTCAATGCCCCGTACGATGACAAGCACACCTACCACATCAAGGTGATCAACTCATCTGCCCGCCGTATTGGATACGGTATCAAGACCACCAACATGAAGCGTCTCGGAGTCGATCCACCATGCGGAGTCCTTGACCCAAAGGAAGCTGTGCTTTTGGCCGTCTCTTGCGACGCCTTCGCTTTTGGACAAGAAGTAAGTTTAGAGGATTCTAGTGAATTTTTAAAATACTATTTCTTTTAGGATACCAATAACGATCGTATTACTGTCGAGTGGACCAACACCCCAGATGGTGCCGCCAAGCAATTCCGTCGTGAGTGGTTCCAAGGAGACGGTATGGTTCGCCGCAAGAATCTCCTAATCGAGTACAATCCATAAGAGAAATCTCGCATTGCTTTCTTGCACTTGTCAAAAGTTATTGTGTGCACCTCCAATAAAAGTAGTTGTATGAATAAAGATGTCATTCTTTCTTGTCTTGTTGTTTTGTTGAGCTCTGAAAATGCACGGATAATATGTAGAGGTTCTCTAGCCAGAAACGAAAGCGATCTTCTGCTTGGATAAAAGTTTGGATAAAAGATAGTTGACTCTCTCAAACAAGTTTATAAATAGTAAAACATGCAAAAAAAATTCAAACTCATTATAATTCCTCCTGGACAGTCATTATTCCATCGATCATCCGAACTCCCTCCGCAGTCAATTCGTTCTCCAAATCTTCAAATTCCTTTGCGAGGCTCTCTTCTCTTACCGTAATCCTCTCTTCCAACGAACGCTTTCTAGCCAATTTTCTCAAAATGCTAAACTCTCGAGTCCACGCTGGCACCGTGTTGCCTCTCACAAACCTATGTGGTTTGTTGGGGTCCTGAATTGAGAACTCGAGCTCCTTTCTTCGTTGATTTCTTGGGTGTTGTACTAATCTAATCGCCATTAGGCATTGGGTATCTGTTGAATTTGATGATCTGCAAAATTTCGGAATTCACCAGTCGACATATAAGAGATGTTCATTTTCAAAAAATTAATATTTTTGTCAAAAATCACTGAAAACTTAAAAACTGTGTATAAATTAAACGAATTATAATTTCGTCGGTAAATATGGTGAAAACACAGTTTATTTATCCGTTTTCTTGACGTTGCGACCTTTTTAAAAATTTCCTGTATATTAATATCTACGTGGAAAATATACGGAAAACCAAAATCCGATTTTCTGTATATTTGCCACGTGGCTACAAATATACAGAAAATCGGATTTTGGTTTTCCGTATATTTTCCACGTAGATATTAATATACAGGAAAATAAATGGTATCATTGTATACACGTTTCATCTGTATAACTATACAGAAAAATCTTTACTATGCTGACAAAAAAATATTCGGGATTCAGTACAGAAAATTTCGATTTTGTTTGAAAATGCGAAGAAATATTAATTTTTTGAAAATGAACATCTCTTATATCTTATAAATCTTACGAGAAATCTCGGAATTTCTCGCAAAATAAAATAAATGAACTAACATCAAATAAAACAGTTCTCTGGATCGAAAACCTTTGAGTACAGTCATATCTTTGAACAATTCTGATATATTCAGGCGTTCGTATTCTATATTGAGATATGTGAACATCTCTTCGTCGCAGTTCGTCCAATATTTGATGAACGTGTTCAGATCCTCCATACTGAAATTGTTCGTTCCGAAATACGACCGATACAGTTCTCTCATTGAGAGTAAGTCTTCTAGACGAATCCATCGAGCGTCGCAGTAATTCACTCCACTGAAACGGAGAGCCTGAATCTATCGATGAATTGACACTATTGTTGATATCTTAGCTGGCAAGTCAGATATAGTTTGACATTTGACTTACGTTCGGATGTCTATAATCCGATGGAATGTTGTCAGATCCAACAGTAATGAACTGAATTGCATTCTCTTGTTTCCATTCCATAACTGCGTCCAAATCGCATCTCTGCACTGTTCCACCGTAGATATGCACACCCTGTCATATTTGCCACGCAGGGATGATTTATAATTTTTGGAATCGGCGTCGGTTCGATTTCGTCCAAATAAACGTGCAGATTCATAACTTGGAGCCCGGAAACACGTTTTGAAGACGTGTATTACCATTCACATTAATCAATCATTGTGCACTTCTCGTTTAACCTGAAACATTATTTCAATTTTAGCACTCACCATGGTTTCAGCATCTTCTCTGTAATATAATTTCGGCTGATAAGTTCTCGAAGGAGTCATAAAAGCCTCCAATCGTCGCGATATATATCAAGGAACGACTTCTCGCCACGCAAGTGCACTTTATAATCAAAAACTGGAACACGATTTTTGAACATCCTCGTCAAGTATTTTTCCATTCTCCGGGAAGTGAGGGCCAGCTTGATTCTGCAAATGAATGAGTAGATTGTCTCTAAAACAGTCTCAAAATATTCACCTTTCACCAGTCGTCATCAATTGGATAATTTGAAAAGTGGGAACATACGGCAATCGACACAAGGGGAATTCCATTCTGAAGATCTATACATTTATTTAGAAATGACTCGAGAAATTAACTGAAAAATCGAAAAAGATGATTTGTCAAGAAGAGAATGTGGTCTTGACGTTCAACAGACGGGTAGTGAGATGACGTGGCAGATGGACTAGATAGTCTGTGTCTCTATTTTCCTCTTTATATCTCTTCTGAGTAAATACAGGGACCATTCGCTCTTCTCTATCGAACGACCATCTGTCTTATGTTATTAGGTCCAGTTTTTGGAGGGATTGATTCTTCAGATATTTTTCAGAGATTACAGTACCCTTTCTTCAATCCACCTCTTCCGTCCATATCTCCATAGGCCGCGTTCGATGGGAACTTTCTTTATATGAATCTTACTCTTTTTCTCGTTGTTAAACAAAAAATTGCGCATGGACACAAGAAGTACTAGCATCCGCCAGCCAGAAACAAAAGCGACCTTGAGCTTCTGAGCGTCACTTTGCCATTTGAACATTAGAACATTAGTCGAATGCCATGAGAACAATGCTTCCTGATGTTTCCTGAACTCTAGAGACCTTGGACAACTAACAATTCATATCTGCGAACCTAATCCGAATCAAACTTCATACACATGACTCATGCCTAAAAGTTTGAATAAATTCTAACCTGCTGATCATGTTTGTTCACTGGCCACACAAACACAAATCAACACGTACGCAATTTTTATGTGGCCGGCCACCCTCTCTCTTTCTCCTGTTTCGTCCACATTTGCTTATCAATCGATTTATTCTAGTCCGATTCTTCCGGAAAAGTCAAAAAGAAAGTATTCGAACTAGGAACCTTGGCAAAGATCCAAACCCCGCCCCTCTCCGCAATCGCGTGCCCTCTAGGAGGCTTCTGGCGCGTTTTTTGATCCAATTCGAATGCCGCCACTCTTCCAGTGTAATGCCATGCACACTTTTTACAATGAGCAAGAAGCTTGTCTGATTCATTTTGTCCTCCTCTTCAATTTTGCACCATCATGAAACATAACGCTTCAAACAAACACCTTGTTTTTTTAATAAAAGAATCTAACAATGAGCAACAAATGTGGTGATCGGAAATGACGATTTCCACATTTCTCGTCTTTTTTCTCTTATCGGCTCCCTGTTTTCAAATCGAGAGTCTCAAGATAATAATTTCAGTCTTTGCCTACTCGAACAACCAGCAATGTGCCAAGTTATTCTCATTCTTCTCGCCTTGGTTGCACCGGTAAGTACTCAGAATTTCTAAATGAACAACTTTCAAGATTTTGGAAATTTGTTTTATTCGAACAAATCTCATGATTTACTTTTCCAGCCACTGGCCGTCCTCCTTGACCAAGGATGCACCTGCGATCTGTGCCTCAACATCTTGCTCACCGCTCTCTTCTTCATTCCGGGAGTCATCCATGCCATCTACGTAATCTTGACTAAGAAGCCCGTCACCCAGAACATCTACGTTCACACCGTAAGTTCTTTCCTTCTTTTTAGATGTTCAACAGACTTTCAGAGCACCTACGAACCATCTGCCCCAACCTACCGTGCATAAAGCCCCGGCTCCATGACGTTTCCAATCCGTTTCACTTATTTCTTGTTTCTAACTTGATAAACATTGATTTATTAACAGTTTTATGAACGCAATCATCGCATATAAATTGGCATCGAGAGGTTTGATTAAGTTGCACGAAGGCACAATTTGATTAATTAGAGAAGTGCGAGAAGCGTAAATGATTTAGAAAAATGGTGGAGATGGTGGTGGAGTTGGAGTTGGTTGATTGTTGATTGTTTGATCATCGTTTCCTTGTTGAAGACTTTGTTGTTGACGATCGAAAAGAAGCTTGCCAACTTTTTGGTCGATTTCGTCAATGTATTGAGCGTATGAGTTCGATGACACGAAATATTTGTTCTCCAACACCTTTGCATAGGCAACGTTCTCCTCGACATGCTCGTTGACCTGAGGCATCAGAGTCTCAAAAACGTGCACAATCTTCGAAGCACGGTCTTGATTAGTGACATGTCTCTGCCACATTTTCGGATAGTCATCTTGTTCCGGGCCACGGATTATCATGTCCATGTGAATCGCGTAAGCGTAGCCACTGTGGACCGTGTTGAACACCTGAGTTTCGATTTGACGCGCCATAATCGACGCATATTGGATCGAGTTTGGATTGGTGACATCCGGATCAGGTGGAAGGCGAGTGGCGAGTTGGCCGACATTGCTGTTGCGAATGGACGGCGAGAGTTGATCACGCCAGTTATCGACGGCGTTATCCGGACGGAAACCCACTTGTCGGTGATGGATATCAGGAAGATCTATAAGAGATTTTGTTCGTGTTCAGTTTCTGAGTGACTCTGATTTAAAGCTACTCACCCTCAATCGCTCTAGCTAGTTTACACTGCTCACAATCAGCTCGGGTACAATCTTTCCAGTGAATAATCAACGCGCGAGAGGTTGCACAATTTGGGACTACAATGTGCTAAATTCTACGAAATATTTCTATTAAACATACTTTTGCAGCCGTCGATTTTTGGACCACAGGTTTGCATGTGTTCCAGAACACGTTTGGTTGGTGGACATGATTCGATTGTGCACGGAGCATATTTCGGTGGCTCGTTTTGAATTGCAAGTCGCTCGTTTTCCTGAAAACAATCATTTAGATAGAGTTGAATAGGACAGCGATTACCTTGCATTGCAATCTGCACTTGTGTGCATGGATGAGCATGTACATATGGTCCTGAATATGAGCCTCAGTTGGTACATGTTGTTCCATTGGAACCGGAGCGCTTGCAACGTCGTCAGAAGTGGACATATTACCTAAACGTTCAATTGATCGATGAGGAAGAAAAAGAAGAAAAAAAAAGAGCAAGAAAATCATAATACGTGCGAAACTGAAGAAGGAGTGCGCCCTTTGGCTCTGATTATATAGCTGTAGGCGAATCATTCTACCGTAAACTAGAGAGACGTACGTCAAATCCCACCTTACCTAATTTCTAGTCTAAACGCAATGAACTGAAATCAAGTGGAATGATATGAAAAGAAGACTGGGATAAGATATACGGATATGGGTGGAGCGAGTCGGATTTGGGCGGTGCTTTGGTATGTGATTTGTAAATGAGGACATGAGGAATAGGCGGGATGTTACGAAATAGTCCGAAATAAGATGAAAAATCCTGATGAGATTGGAAGATACTGTAATCCATGATCTATCTGAAGTCAGGATAAGTATTAACAAAATACTCCTGTAATCCAAGTGAAGAAGTGGCAGAACCATCTTCGGAAAGTGATCATTCGATGAAAGTATTGATGAACTATAATAGTAGTGAAGTTCTTCGCCCACCGAGGACAGCTTTTATTGGCTAAAAGTGTTCTATAGTCATAAAAAGTTTGTTATTCGGACGTCTACCGTATATCTCGATATAAGTATTTCAAAACATAGCAATTACTGAGAGATACGAAAACTTGTTTACGACAAAAAGCCATAACATAATCACAGGGCTGGGACGAGCACCGTAGCTATGGCTACTGGTTAGATACGTATGTGTACTCGATGCACATACATGTATCTGCTCATTATTTAAAGTATCGCCTGACTGCTTCGCTTTAGAAACACATACAGCACAAGAGGCAACCAACGACAACATGAGGTTTTTGAGTTGAGCAACAAAACAGTAGTTTAAGCTGCAAAAGTAGGGAAGATAGGAGAAAAGAAGATTTGTGCCGAGCCGATTTGGTAAAGCTTCGGTGGTAGTACCTAAACGAATATACTCTGCGAGAAACATCTAGAACAAAACATTGCTTTGATAAAACACCAAAATGTGTTTTGACTGAAAGCAAATAAGTTGTTTGGCCAACCAGGAAGCTTTGAGAAGTCTTGACGATAACACAGACTCTTCTAGATTATATGTTTTGATGTCGGGCTTTAGGGATCTATTGATTACGAGTAAAAGTAAAGAAATTTCCAGATAGATGCACTCTTGATCATCTAATTCGTTAGTTAAATATAGAAATAAAGGTAAAACATCACATGTCAGGTTACAATGCAGAAAAGGATTAACGACCAGAAGACCGCATGTATCTTGTTCTTCTAATCCATTTGAAAACCAATTTCTTAGGTGGAGATTGAAGAGGAGTGTGGTCTGAAGAAGCTTAGCGAAAGTTCATCTGGGCAATCGAGCACGGATTTCTCGTCAGAGTGAAGAAAGTTTGATGTGCAGGCTTTTCGAAAAGGATAAGTTTATGTTTGAAGCCTTGCAAGGCGATTGAAAAAAACACGGATGGTTACTGATCAATTGATATCTGCAAGGGTAGATTATCAAAATCTAGAAGAATGGATTTTAGGAGTAACTTTAAATTTTTATGCACACTTGAATAAAATTTTCCAATTTCTAATGTTGCGATGCTTAATAAACAAATTTAATTTTTGAATGAGAAACGTTTTGAAAGGTTGGCCTACCTGAAAAAATGGAATCGAACGTATGCAAATGTGGTGTACTGTATATGTAGAACATATATTTTCTATCATCGTCATTTCTTCGTATGAAATCTTCCGGAAACTTGTGTATATGCAAACAATATGAATATGAATAATCTTTTTATTGGATGACATTAAAAACAGGGAAATATGCATACATGGCGATTTGTGGCACACACACGCAGATCAAAATAATCTTTTGAGAGGAGAAACCATTGGTGTTTCAGATTAACTAATATCTGGATAAAAATAGCTTGCAGACTCATAGTGATGTCGTCAATCAGTTGAAGCCATATTTGGATACATTTTGGGAACAAGGAATCAACTAGACAGTAGTTCAAAATGTTCTGGTTCTTTGTGTCGGATTTGTATCAAGAATCGGTCGTCGAACCGATATCAAAAATCAAGGTCATCACATTTTCACTTTGTTAATTTGAAGTCTCCCAACAGAATTTCAACTTTTTAAAATCTTCAGTAATTTTTTCTATCCCATATTTTACAAACCTACCTTAACTTTATAGTCTACAGTTTTTGCTTGTTTTAGACCACGCCGTGGTCACACATATTTAATCAAAATCATCTCCTCGAATGACTACACCGTTGTCTCTGATTTTCCCCTCTTTTCCATCCATTTCGCTTCTTATCTTCATGCAATCAGTGACCAATAACAAAACGCAACATATAAAGTTTTGGCTTCTAATCAGTTTTTAGTATCTACATAAACAACGAGTTCCCTAATTTCGAATGAAGTTTCTAATTCACGGTAACTTTTTCAGGAATGATATTCCACGGTGAAAAGCTTGAGCACAGTGACAAGCCAATTCACGAAGTGCTACTCGAACGATTCGATATTCATCACAAAGCAGATCCAGACTCGTTAGCATTTGTAACAGCAGAAGACGAGAAGGATTCAGTTACTTTTGGGCAGCTCTATAAAAAGATCGTTCAGATTTCCGAATGGTTTGTGGAGAACGGGTACAAGAAGGTAGGGGTTTGAAAATTTTTTATTCTGTGAAATAGAAACTGATTCAGGGAGACGTGGTGTTGCTGGCTTCCTACAACAACTGGAGATGCTTCGCGGCGGCACTTGGCGCCTGGCGAGCAGGAGTGACAGTATCTGCAGCTTCTAGTCAGTTCACGTCATGTAAGTCATTTCATAAACCTGAAAACGTTTGTAGAAATGTTTTTTAGATGAAATGCGTTATCAGATCGAGGACTGTCATGCTAAACTAATTATCGTTGATAGTCATACCATCTCAACTGTTTTGGAAGCTACCAAAGGTTTATCTTTTGTGAAGAACATCGTTACAATTTCACCTAATCCTCCATCTCCTGTTATTCAATTCGATTCACTGCTTGCCCGTCTTGTTCGAAATCTCAGAATGCCCTCAATCGACCCCTCGACTGATTTGATCTTCCTACCGTACTCTTCTGGAACCACTGGCAAACCAAAAGGAGTGATGATTACACATTTGAACTTCTCGATGATGCTCGAAGCATGTGTCAAGTATGGTGGAAAATGTTTTACTTGGAAAAATCAATTTCAGATTTTTCAACGGTGCACACAAAGCTCTCGGACTTCCAGAGGACTTTGTTTTTCCACATGACTTACATTTCCTTCCGATGTATCATGTCATGGGACTGTTCCGTGCACTGATAACTTCTTATCGTGGAACGACTCAAGTCTTGTTCACCAAGTTCAATATGGAGTTGATGCTAAAATTCATTGAGGAATATTCAATTGCCATTTTAGCTTTAGTACCAGCTATTGCTGTTCGCCTTGCCAACTCACCAGACTTATTGAAAAAGTATGACATCAGTTCTTTGAGTACCATCTCTGTCGGCTCCGCCCCTTTACCGGTAGGAGCTGTCCAGAAACTCAAGCAAATGCTGCCGAATCTCAAAGTAGTCCAAGGGTACGGCATGACGGAACTCACGTTTGCTACACATCTTCAGAGTCCAGACTCACCCGAAGGCAGTGTTGGAAGACCGATTCCGGGAACAAGTATGAAAGTTAAAAAAGAGGATGGGACACTTTGTAAGCCACATGAAGTTGGAGAGTTGTGGATTAAAGTGGGATCCAGATTTTAATGATTCAACAGAAAATAAGTATTTAGGGTCCACAAATGATGAAAGGATATTGGAAGAAAGAGAATCTGCTCCAAGAGTTAGTCGACGAAGATGGCTTTATGAGAACCGGCGACATTGTTTATTTTGACAAAAATGGAGAGACGTTTATCTGCGATCGAATCAAAGAGCTCATCAAAGTTAATGCTAAACAAGTGGCACCTGCCGAGTTAGAGTCTATTGCTTTGGAGCATGATGACGTGGCAGATGTCTGTGTATTTGGAGTTGATGATGCGAATTCTGGAGAGAGGCCAGTTGCATGTGTAGTTCCGAAAGGAAAGAGAGATTTAGACACAATGAAAGCAATTATGAAGCATGTTAATCGTAAGTTTCGATAGTTTTCATATCCAAAAGATGTTTTTTCAAGAGAAACTTGCGCGGTACAAGCATATCAAAGAAGTTCAATTTGTCAGCGAAATTCTGAGAACGGGCACAGGTAAAATTTTGAGGAGAACGATGAAGAAAGAGTTCTTAGACTCGAAGAAATCAAGATTATAAAATTATAGAAAAAAAATTTTATGTACACTTTCAATGAATTGTTTGCAAATTGTTCAGGCCACCAGATTCTTCTCGTCAATTCCTTGACTCAAGCAGGCTCCCAGGGTCTCTCGAAGTTGTGTTCTTCGTAGGAGATACTCATCAGAGATGACTGCATAGAGTGCACTTCGTTCACATCTAAAATCGGGAAATCGGATTTTGAGGTAGATTCTGAACTTACACATCGGCCTGCACACAACAGTCTCTCAACAGTGCACACTCTTTTCTCTTCCTCGAAACCGCGAAATGACAGTTCACTTCTTCTCTTCTCGGCTTATTATTCTTCAGAGTGCTCGCTCGGCATACTCGTTCGGTAATCAAAAACTCTCTGGTCACATTAGCAATCGGAACACATTTGTCCAAATAGGCAAATGCTTCCTCTCTACGCTGGTTCATCAGATAATAGTCCTCTTCAAGCGAGGTCTTACAGTTCTGCCACGTGGAATCCGAAGAGTCATCTGTGTCAAGACCGTCGATGGAGTGGTGCTGAAAATTGTTATTTTTTTCGGGAGATTAGGATAGCGTTTACATTGGAACTTTTTGAGCAGTCAACTCTCATCTGATGTGCGTCCTTTTGACATTGGAGGTATTTCAGACAAAGTGAGAACGGAGGCGACTGAATCGCTTTGATTTTTCTCTGTTTCTTAGATTTATCAGGAGCTTGAGGAGGCTGATGCGGTCGAATTTCTTCCTCTGAAGGGAGCCTTTTTTATAAAGAAAACAAATCCTTACTCACCATGTTGTGCACACTCTGCCATCTTAATATCAACTTCTTCCTTCAACCCACTCAAAGTTCGTCCGTTTTCACTGTAGACAGCTTGTTGCTCGCATCTGAAGTTTTCAAATCGAGTAAATACTTTTGTCTGAAGATCTAACCTGACTGCTGGCTCACAACACCTTCTCAACGCATCACATCGGTTCTGAAGTCTGGCAAGCCTCAACGGGAACTCCCCTTTGGTATCCGGACGATTGAAGAGGTAGCTGGCGCAGAATCGATTCTAAAATTCTAAACATAGAAGCAGAAGTATTCAAAAAACTCACCTTGTCTTTACTTTCAATTGTCGATTGATTTCTCTCTTTGATATCCGTTTCAATGCAAATCTTAGTTTCACTTTTTATCAGTTCCTCGTATTTCTCTATTCCATCAAAATCGTTTTTCATTTTTTGCGCACACTTTTGATCAAATTTCTGATGCTTCTGGTCATACATCTCGACCAATTGTGCTTTTTCATCCAGACATTCATGATACGAATCACATACAAACCTCAATTCCAAGGGCTGAAACTATCTATAATTAAATAAAAATATCTGGAGCTTACCCTACTGCAGAATCCGATTGAAACAAATAGAAATATGCAAAGAACCTTTAAACTGCTGTCCATTTCTTTGTTTTTCAGGATGGAAAGTGAAACAAAGCTTTATCAATTTTCCATTTCGGTTATCACTCCCTTCTCTCTTCCATAACGACTTCTCATTGTTCTATTGTCTATTCAAGAGAAGCGGCTAGCCAAAAACCGGTTTTAAATTAGAATAGAAAACTTTATGAATGTTCTTTCTGGAAATAATTCAAAGGTTAAGAGAAACAAGTGAAATCCATTCATTTAATTAAAAGGATTCATTCCATGGCAACTGTTTGATGAATGTATTGGGATGGCTTGATTTCGGGAATGTGTGCTGCTCTTTCCGATCGGCGCATCTTCGTCTTATTCTCATGCGATAAATAATACTCGATATTCATCGGAAACTCGGTTTGATCAGCCAAGACGGAACGATATATTACTAACAAGATCTGAGAGCATCTCGGAGGAACGACATCACCATAGTTTGGATTATCATTGTAGCCTCTAGACATATACCAAGTTTCACAATCTTGACATCTGATACTGAAAAAAAATGTTTTTTCAGATATTAAACTGACTACTTACTGTACATGAAGATATTTATCATAGTTATAGTTCTCGGCCATCACAATCAGAAAAGTGTCAATTTCATTTGACCATTTTTTGATGCTGATGTCTTTTCTGTGTTTGAGAATGTCTCTTCCTACTTCTGATACCATCTTTTGGTAAACTCCAACTAACATCTCAGGTCTCAGACTACACAACTTTGCACATATCGGAATAGAAGAGTGTATGGCTACATTCCGTTCTTCTTTGATAGTTGAATAATAAAACCTGGACAAAAGAATCATGTATTCTCCTGGTTCAAGGTGCACATCCTCAGAACTATATTCTGTTGGTCCGCAGAAAATAATTTCTCCAATATCTGTTGGACTATCAGAGTCGATTCGGTGGCAAGATATCCATGTGATGTTCTGAAAAATAATTAATTGATATTAATATTTAAATGAACACTTACTGAAATGTGCCGGTACTTTGGCCTGATTGCTGTTACGCAAATCTCACAAGTTCTGGGAACTGTCACTTTGATTGCTCTGTAATTTTATTACGTGATTGAGAGCTTTCGATTCTGCTTACACTTGAGTTCCATCCCACAATCCTCCAATCGACATATTCACACGAATATCGTCCCATTCTTCACGGTATCTGCTGATAACCACTGAAATCTACTTATTAAAGAGCTATTTACGTATTCTAACCGATATCAAAATATTTGAAAAAATCATCGTAATCGATCCAGAACGATCCGCTTATAAAATCACGCGGATGAATTGATTTGATAGTTTGCTCACATTCGAATCCATTCCAACTTGATGACCATTTACCAGTCCAACCGCTGATTCCCCAAGGATCACGTATTTGTAACAGTTTATGCCCGAAAAGTTCAATGCATTTTATCAATGTGTACCCATGATTTTCATTAAGACCTTTCGGGAATTTGACTTTTTTCTTGGAATATGTTCCTACTGTCATAGGAAACTTTTTCGAACTGAAAATCTCTTGAATTTTATTTCTAGATACCGCCTACCTAGCTTCTCTCATAACCATCCACAGTTTTTTCTGATTTTTCTTTATAGTCCGAAAACGATTTAGTGGAGCCCCAGTCATACACGTTAAAGCGTTCTGTGCACTAATTCCATTAATTCCATCGTATCCACCAAGCATTTTCGCAATAGCTTTTTCAATTAGAGACGGCCAAAACTAATTTAAAAGTTTGATTTTAAGATTTTTCGAGCTTTCAGAGACACTAACTTGGTGTTTCCCTAGCATGGCAACGTTCGATCCTGTATCCCTTGATGATCTTTCAAGAGCTGGCATCCAATCATCTATTGTGACAGTCTTCCATTCTCCTTCCATGCATAATTTCAGTTGATAAACACCGTACACACATAGCCCTGGACGCCGAAATATTGACTTTATAATCGATATCCTATCTGACACTGCATATAGAGAAGCTATCAGAGCACAATTCCCTATTCCATTTTGACAAACTGGATTAGGATAACATAAGTAATGAAAAATCCAAAAATTTTCGCATTGTTGATTTAATTCCACATCAGCACACGATGTCTTCCATTCAGACGTTCCTGATGCAGAAGGAACTTTTGTAAAAATTATTGGTCTCCTCCACGTCGCATAATTAACACATTTAATTTTATCAATCAAGAATTCAATTTTGTAAGATTTCTTATCAGAAAATGTTTTTTTCTGTAATAAAGATTGAAAGAGGTACGCCCTAAAATTATCATCACCTTTACCAACTTGATCCATTTATAGCTGTCTCCTTTTTTCAAAAGGTGTTCTCCTAGGTTTTCCTTGGTTAAAGGGAACTCTCCGTCATGAAATGTGGTGTCGTGTTGTCTAAAAAAGATTTTAGAACTATAAAAACAGAAAAACAGTATTCTAACTTACTTGCAATAGTCAATGATTGTCTGGTACTTCACATCGTCGCCTTCTGTATCGTATACCAGAAACTTTGCTCGGAGTCTATCAATTCTCAACTGTTCCGCTTTGTAATCAATCTTTTTGCTTATTTTATTTTTTGACTTCATTTTGATGAATGTAAAATACGTTTGAATGCGTTTTTTCGGGATGAAGCAATCACAAATTTCTGATCAGATAAGAGTTCACGTTAGAAAAAATATGGAAGCCTTTTTTCAACTATACCTATCCCTGCCCTTTTCCCTTTGCATCTTCAACTCCGCCATCCATCCCCCAATTTTTTGTTTCCTGTGAGGAGATGGCTCGAATTCCTTTGTCTTTGCCTCAAACATTTTACATTGAGGAGTGCGCAGAAGATGGGAAAAAAGTGAGCGCAAACATTCTCTATCTCTCTCCTTCTGACCATCCTTCGGCAACAACCGAATTGACCGGTTCAGTTGGGGTGCTCTTTCCCGCCGAGACCTTCAGAGAAGATTAGGAGGAGAATGAGACGCGAGTACACACACACATACACACACATAGACCGATATGATATGCCATCTCGATAATCATTTCCGGCAGATTATTTTTTAAGTTCTCTCGTAGGAAGAGATGCGGCCGACGCGTGGGATCCGAATACCGGTGCCGATGCACCCTACCAATCAAATAAGAGACAATGCCGGAAGCGAAAAGTTTCATGATGTTGAGGATTTTGATATGTGGAGAGTAAGATGGAATCTTCAAACAAAGGATAGTTTGAGCAGGTTGTGTATGTTTGATTGTGTAGAACATGATCTGAGTAATCAAAGTGTAGTTTGATCTGCAAGATTTTTCGGAACTTTTGATGATAAGCTGGTATGATATTATACCAGAAATCGTAGTTTTGTAGTCTCATCTTAACACACTGGCAAATAAGACAATTCCGGAAAATTGCCAATGAAAAAAATTCTCCAAAACGTTTCTTGAGTGTGCAGCTCTTTTTGCTCTTTTCCTTCACCTAAGAACAGTATAATAATGGCTAACCGAAGGGTGCACCGTGTCAACGTATTACGCACAAGACTTTTTTGTCACCGATCCGGTTATACACGGAGGAAAGGGGGAGCAGGAAATGTGTTGAACATCTGAGAAAAGTACATGTGTGTTACTTCTAGCACCAAACATCATCTGTTTCGATGATCACTTTGAGAGAAGTAAGTATGAGAGAAGAAGAACAGGAGCCGCCGATCTATTGACCTGTCTTGATTTGTTGAACTTTTCCGGTTAGAATAAACTTGAGCTTGTTCGAAGTCGGGTGAGCAATTGGTACAGTACTTTATCGAAATAATCCCGTTTAGAAATGCTAATTGTGCCAATATTTTGCAAAAATCTCGACATTCAGAACATGTTGCCTAGGTATTCACTGCAACTGACCAAACAAATCTGTCAACTTATTCAAACCCCGGCTTCTGCAACTCGAGTAGCTCGCCTTGTTTATTGACATAGTATTTGTCATTTTCAAAGGGGTCTGGTCACTTTCTATTGCTTAGGTGCGAAAAAACTCATTAACTAGTTGCCACGTGTAGCTTACTATTGTCCACGTCAAATGACGTTTGGACTGGATTCTATGAGTCACCGAGGTGAAATCAAAACGTCATGGGTTAGACAGGAGCAACGATGTGTTAATTTTGTTTCAGGCCTAGCGCAAACAGAAAAACGAAATGCAGACGGTTCGGCAAAAAATCGGGTGTTCACTTTTTGATCTTGTTGGCATGCCGTTCGGGTACTGATTCGTCATTCCGCAAATCTTGACGTTTTTCACGTCGGCTCATAATTTTAGAATCGGGAAAATTCTCGATTACGGTACAACAGAAAAGCTCTCAGTATCTTAGAAAATGCAAAGCGAAAGCCGGTGAAGCCAGTTGAAGAGGGGTCGAAAAGCGACAAACATGTGTTGTTTTTTATCCATACAAGAGGTCGCGCGAACATCTTTTTATAGCCTTTTGAAGAGATACCAACAAGAAAATATGAGAGAAGATGAGAACGAAGTTGCGCAACTTGAACTTCTAACAAGATGACGAAAAAAATGAGGACAACAAGAAGAAATAATCAGGGGGGGGGGGGGGGAAGCAAAGAAGGCCAGTTGCTATTCTGGGATTATTGGTGTTCCCGAAAAGGGAAAGCAAGAGAGGTCTGACCCCCGAAAAGGGCAAGTTGGGCTCATTAAGGTTGGAGGTGAAGTGAGCAGACAACACGATGTGTTGATTGCTAAGGATAAAACTGGAAGCTCAGGAATTTCAGGAATGGATTTTTATACCGTGACAGTATGCGATTAAAATGATTATGAACAAAAGCTTTCAGCATTTCAAGAAAATTCAAGTGTCGGACCAGATCAGTCTATATGCCCTTCTATTAAAGGTTCAAACTACTCCACCGTAGTTTCAAGAATTCCGGGAAATCTCACATTGTAACAAATTTCACAATGGCTCCCATGCGTCACCGGCTTTTCCGGCTATTGAGAACCGTGAAAACTGTTTCGTAATTTTGAAAAATGTCTCTCTGTTTTTCATGCCTTCTCCTGCGTCCACCGTTCTTCGCCTACTATTTCCAGGATATAGTCGAACCCCACGGACGACTAGTGTCTATCCATCTGAGAGGGCACCTCTCGAGTCTTCCGATTCAAGGAGTTGTTTCGAACGCAAGAAAGAGAGAGAGAGAGAGGTCTCTCTGTCTCCGAGTCTCTCTATCTCAAGACGAGCGGCTCGGTGTACCGCAGGGGGCGGAGCGGAGTGCCGCGCGGCGCCCCGTCTATTACGCCCCTAGGTGTACGCGATATAAAAGGTACGCGGTGGCATTTGGCCAGAATACAGAGCCTTCGAGTTCTAGTCCTCTCCTCTTCCTCCTATTATCACTTTTACATTTCCAAATGGCACGCAGAGCCGCATCGATTCTTCTTGTCGCCGTGCTGGCACTTTCCAGCACCTTCGTCTTCGCCGACGAAGAGACCGCTAAGGTAATACTTTTCTCATTTTTCCTGATCATCTTCTTACTTTTTTCGATTCTTGTTCACTTTTCATACTTAGCAAGCATTAAGCTTTTGAAAATGAGCAAACATTCTCCATTAAAGGCTTTCTTCACAAGGAGGCGGATGTGTTTGAGTGTGCGCATTATTATACAATTATGAATAGGTTGAATAGAAGAATAGGAACTGGTTTCTATAGACTCTAGGAACACAGAGAATGTTTTTTAAAAATGTTCTAAATGATCTCTCTAGACTTGATACCTTGCTAATTACCCCAGTAACATCCTTATTAAAAAAATGAACACCTTAATCAGCTGATCTTTCAAAATAGCAGTATTGTCTAGACGTCACCCATTAAAAACTCGAGTGGTCAAGAGGTCAGCTGTGTAGCTTCTTCTCCTTTCTTCATTCCACCTATAGCGACCGCGATAAAAACAGGAAAAATGATAGTGTAAACAAAGGGCGCATGAAGATTTCTTCAATTTTCGGGAGCACCTTCCGAAGTGTGCGCGCAGAACTCTATGCACACACAACAGACCCCCAACCAATCGGTCAGAACAAAAGCAAATAGCCAAAATAACTGCAGAACGAGACCGGATTGGCGTTGTCGCGTGCCAAGCGTCAGTGCTGTTCATCATCGTCCAACTCTTGCTGTGGTAACAACAACAACGTTCAATGCGTCCCAATCTGTCTCCAACAGTGCCAATCCTCGTGCCAAACTTCTCAATGCGTCCAGCAGTGTCAGCCAGCCTGTAACCAACAGTGCGGAGGAAACCAACAGGTCATCCTTCTCCCACAAACCAGCTCATGCAACCAGTGCCAACAACAATGCATCAGCTCGTGCGCCACCCCAGTCTGCGCCCAGTCCTGCAACAACCAATGCTCCAGCTCGTGCGGTAACTCTGCTCCACAAATCGTTGTCCTTCAACCACAACAAAACCAATGCGGATCGTGCCAATCGTCCTGCCAACAGACCTGCCCAACCTGCAACTGCCAATCGGCTTGCGCTCCAGCCTGCGGGGGAAACAACAACCAGCAAATCATCGTTGTTCAACAAGACAACTCCTGCTCATCCAACTGCAACAACCAATGCTCCAGCTCATGCTCCACCCCAATCTGCATTCAATCCTGCCAATCCTCCTGCCAACAGGCCTGCCAGCCAACCTGCCAGCCACAATGCATGCCATCATGCTCATCCAGCTGCACCTCCAACCAAGCCCCAATTGTGATCGTTGCCCAACAAGGAGACTCCTGCTCTAACTCGTGCTCCAACCAGTGCCAGTCTGCCTGCCCAACTCCAATCTGCGTCCAACAATGTAACTCCCAGTGCCAATCCCAGTGCTCCAACTCGTGCTCCGGAAACAGCTGCAACCAACAACAGGTGAGTCATTTAGTCTAGCCACTGACTTCTAAACTTCTCCATTTCCAGGTCATCGTCCTCCAACAACAAGACAACTGCCAGAACCAATGCCAATCCTCATGCATGAACACCTGCCAATCCTCGGCCACCGTTCTCCAATGCCAGCCAATCTGCCAGCAAACCTGCCAGAACACATGCCAACAAGCCGCCCAGATCGTCGTTCCATGCGCTTCGACCTCCTCGGGATGCGGATGCTCTTCTGGATACTCCCAATGCGGTGGATCCTGCTGCCGTCGTCGTTAAGACATGAGTTCGGTACAACGACTCTCTTCTCCCCTCTCTTCCGAGTGATCCATGTAATTGGATGTGCCCCTAAGATACCGTATCCGCGTTTTTTTATGCGACAACTTCTGTTTTCGTTTTCACTTTCTCTCCTCCCCCCTCTTTCCAAATTTCACTTCTCACATAACTTTTGAATGACATTGTCTGTAAATAAGTGGTAGCAATGTGAGGTGTCTAATTATTTCCCATTATGATATATTTCATTGTCCTTGATGTTTCGACAATAAATTATTCTAATTTAAACAATTTTTTATTATGCAGTCAGAAATTAAACATTTTATTCTCTTCCAAGTTATCAGCATCATTAGTCATCAAGTCAAAAAATAATTGAAAGTGATTTAGTTCCAAAGCAATTTAGAACAAGTCGGGGTTGATGAGGTACTCTCCTAAGTCACTGCAATAATTTCCTTGTTTCAAATGTCAGAAACAGATATACTTACTCATAAGCCGGTCCAGAGATCTGGGCTCTCTTCCCGATGACTCTGAAGGGAGAGAAGAAGACGGAGTCAACGGACTCTCCGCGGATTCTCTGAATGATATAGATTTATGTATATGAACTGTAGAAATATGTACTTACTCTTTGAGGAAGTCTTCCTGGATATCCTTGACAAACGCCAACGAACAGCATAACAGCTACTAAGACCATGACAAAACGGAACATTATTGGTTCACTGAAAATTCGAACATTTGAGAGAATCGTTTTCTTTTATAAGAATTTCAAACGAAAATGAAATCAAAAACCTATATCAAAACAAGAAGAAAGAATAACAGACTGAATTTTCCTGAAAACTACCAATGGCTTCTAAGCCATTCGTCGGGGCGAAAGTGGTCAACTAATCTTTTTAGTTTCGAAAATATGGAGAAAACCTCTAAGCGATGGATTAGAGAATTTCGTGGAACTTTTAAAAATTTCGTAATTCAGGAAGTGACGAGTTTTGCATTAGTGTGTCAGGAGGTCCGCTTTGAACATATTTATGATTTATTAAATTTTTCTCGGTGAAGGCTGGCAAATTAGAATCTTATATTCAGAAGAAATTGGTTTTTGAAATTGTTATTGTTATTAGAAAACAGAAGCCCGTGTCTGGAGCATCCAAAAAACAATCATGAATTTTATTACTATCATCTGACTCATTTCTAGAATAGGATTTCTTCTGTAGCTCGAGACTTGTTTTTATTAAAATGAATAGTAAAGACTAATGAAAACTAGACTAGTTGCTTTGAAAACTCTAATGAAGTTTGAAAACTAGGTGGAGACTAAACATTTTCGAATGACTAATCAGGTGTATGACCAAACAAGAATTTTAGTGAAAACACCTGTAAGCATTTTTCTAACCTCGGGTCTCTCATAAAGAGAAAACCTCTGAACCATGCAAAAAAGTAGAATTGCAAAAAAAAGAGTTGCAACGAGTGGTTAGTCACTCACCAACAAATCTAAATTCAACAAAATAGAAGCACTTCACTGAATTGGATGCGTGCCGCTCCTCCTTTTTATTCGTGTCCGAAATGAATTATATCTCATTTGCTACTATACTAACACTTGGATGAATTGGAGAGCCCGCAGGAGTGTGTGGGATGATGACGAAAAAGGAAATTATAAGATTGAGATGGGTGGAAGTTACGTAGATGCTTCCGCTGTCTAGATGATTCGGAACCCCTCCCACTCATCTTCGCTTTTGGGACACTTGAAAAATATTATGTCACTTAATAGAAAAATTTGGTATCACATCATGATAATATTTTATTCTTGTTGAAAAACAAGAAAAAAATCCTGAAATTCTGAAATTCTGAAATCTTCTCACCCATCTCATGTATTTTTCAGAGACCACATGCGGTTTTCATCTTTCCAGCTGCATTTTATTTCTGAATCATAATTTATTTTTTTCTCTATCCAACCACTCATTTTGATAAAAATTCGAAGAATCTTTCTTTTTCAAAACAAACCCAAATCAGAAAGCCTCCCACACAAACACACACACACACGCTATTGAGGAGTCCGTTTCCATGGGAGCACCACGCTGTCTCGTATCGATTTCGACAAGTTGTTTGTGCAGATGACAGGAGGGAAGAAAAAAAGAAGAGATAGTATGATAAGAATTCTCGCTTAGCTTCTTTTTCTAATTTTTGTGCGTTCTCTACCTGAGTTGTCGCGTGAGCGCGCGACGCTCTTCATTGTCCAGTTTGAACATTCGCCTCAACAATGATTACTATCAAAACGCTTCTCAGTATCAGTTCAGAGAAAGTTGCGAGATATATTGATGAAGGTAACTTTATTTTAAAATCCTGTACTCAAAAATATTAAGGTTATCTCTTGAACATTGACTATGAGCTCAATAGCAAGTTGAGCAATGCTGTATTCACCCAGCTCAACAACAATTTTCCGTTGACTAGAAAAACCAATGAAGAGATTGCAAAGAAATTCAATTGCACCTGCATTGAAGTTCCTCGTGATGTTTATGAATACACTTTGAACATGCTACAATCTCAGAATTTTGTGGAAGTTTCTATTCTCTATCCCTCATCGTACAAAGTGATGAAACACGGGAGACAATGTAAAAACCAATGTATTAGAAAGTTTGAAGGGATCTTTTTGTTTCAGTGTTCGTATTAAAGACTCCAGAAGAAGTGGTTACAAAAATGCTCAATCCGGAGACTCAGAAGCAGCTGAAAATGTTTTCACTTTGCGGTGAAGGGTTGGAGTATCCGATGGGATGGATGGGAAAGGTGAGCTATGAGCTACGAGGCCAAGACTTGTGAGCCATTTCCAGATCTCATCTCTCCTCCCCTCACTCACAAGTCTCGTTCTTCCAAAATGCCAAATTGATCAAATAGAGTTTCAAGTTCTCTGTAGAAGCTTCAAAAACCTTCAGAACTTGGATATTTCTCATTCAGGAATCAGAAATCTAATTGGAATTTCTAATCTGGAGCATCTAGAAATTCTCAACTTGCACGCCGTTCCATTTCAGAGTAAAGAGGATATTGCAGAATTGTTTACCTTATCTAAATTGAGAGTTTTGGATATTTCCGGAGAGCCGTAAGTTTTCGTTCGCGAATCTGACAGCTTATCGTTCCAAAATTGAGGTCAAAAAAAGTTAGCACATTACATCAATTCGTGAATCTTGAGCTAAAACTCCCCGCATTGAAGTTTTTGGATTGCTCATTCAATAAATCAAACAAGTCTATTTTCATAAAACTGTTCTCAGTGCATGACACCATCGATAAAATCAGTATTGTTGGTGAGCTCGCTCTTCTGGCAATCAAATAATATTTTGGTTTAAGGAACTCGCGTCATAATCACGCCTATCAAGCCAGCTTTTCTTGATGGATCAGTTACCGTTTTAACATGTTTCGACTTAAAGAGTTCTCTTAGCACTCTCTTTCATTACACTAAAACCAAGCTTATTCGATATCCAACCACACAGAGAATCTATGAACGAATCGAGACATTTTTGAATTTTTATCAAGATGAACGAGATATTCAGAGATGCTTTGCACTATTATTGTCTATTGGAAAATCACGTTTTGAAGACAGAGAAACTATGACAGGAGTGATCACTTGTCTGCAATTATGGTGCAGGTAAAGTGATGTCATGTTTTATCTAACTTCTAATATTTTCTTTTCTCAGCAAATACGGTACAACTCATATAAGCCGTCCTTATAAAAATGCATTGATCCACATTCTTTACTCTGCTATCACACAAAACTATATCGTAGATCCAAACAAAACACAACTTGGAGTACTATTCAATGCGTGGGCAGTTGCGACAACTCCAGGCCTTTTTGACACAACTTCCTCTGACATTATTGATAGATACTGTGTCAATGTGGCACAAAAGATTGCAAAGAGAACCGCAATCGTCGGCGCTTGTCTCAGATTTCTGAAGAAGCATATTCATAGAATGAGTCCGGAGAACTTTCGCAAGTTGACGAATGATCCAGCTATGAGAATTGGGATTTACAAAATGATGAGATCTGCCAATCATTTCAAAATTTGGGAGCTTTGCTTTGATATCTATCGTATCCTAAAAGATAATTCTGATATCCGGAAGGAGGATCAAAAACAAAATGAGCAAGAGATTCGAACTCTGATAATCAGTCTCACTCGGCTCACCCCTTATCCGGAAAACCAGATAATCATTTTGAATTATCTTGAGAATCTTGTCGACACACTCAACCCCAAGTCATTCCACCAGTTCTTTGAAAAAGAGGAATTTCAAATTGCAATGTGAGTTATTCTTTTTCGAGCCAAATCAAACAATTGCTTCCAGATTACTCTTCGGCTCCGAACATACAGGCATCATCACTCGCTCTGTCTCTCTCTATGTCAAACTCTGGTATCTTAAAAATCCACGTGGCAGAGTCCACCCTTTCATTTATGACAAAAGCAAGAACGAACCTCTTGTCAATGCAATCATCAAAGCCTGGAGAAACTACCCGAAATCTAGAAATCTGGACAAAGATTTTATCTTTTTCTTGGGCTCTCACATGGACAAACCGCATCCAGGAGCTCATCGTTTCAAGTTCTGGGCAGAATGGACACTAATGACTGTTATGTATTATCGAGAACAATGGTTCAACAAGTGTGGCATTTTTCCATGATTCATTTTTTTCTGTCTTTGTGATAATAACCATGTGATTTTCTTCAACCAAGACTGTGATATTCTATACTTTAATCTTCATTCCGCTCCAATAAACTCCTTTTACTCGGTCATGTGCTACGAGCACTAATCACATGGTGGAAGGGATTCTGAGAAATGAAAATGAATAACAATATTTTGGAATACACAATAATTGAATTATGATCTTTGATTCATCGAATATAACATATGCAAATTGTCATGTTTTCTACAAAATTTTCCTAATATTATTCATCACTCATGACGCATTTCGAAATCGTACGAATTCCACATGTCATCTGCCTTTCTCCTCGCTCTTTCCTTTCCAACACGAACTCACCGCGAACGTTGCTTCGTCGCCTCCATCTCTCTGTTTTTATTATTGCCCTAACGTGCACTCTCTCTCTCTCTCCTTTCTCTCCTCCCCCACTTCTGCTTCCACCAGCAAAAACACAGCCGCGCCAAGCTGTTTTCTATTGTTGATATGTATACTTGAGGTCATACATTTCTCTTCGCGCTTTCTTCCGAGTATCACATACATAGGTTGCATAAAGCGCTATAGTTTTCAATTTTTTCTATTCTAAAGTACATTTCCACTCTCAAAATGTCATTTAGCCAATTTTAGGGTATCAATGACCGGATAGAGATAATATGAAGAAGAGACAGAAGAGACAAAAGCGGGAAGGGAGAGAGGTCTTTTTCCTTTCCCTTTCTTTTTTTTTTACCACATTTCGAAAAAGCACATATAGGAACAGAAACACAGCCAATAAATCCCATTTCTGCTGCTCGCTTTTTCAAATAGATGTTCATTAGGTTAGGACATTTTCGATACGAGTCGGCTTTTTCAATGAAAAGAAATGAGCTACTAATACAATAGATCGATCGTGCGCTCGTTTAGTTAATTTCCATTCTAATATTCTCCACGTTGCATGTATTTCAGATGGACGTCGACACCAACTGTGTTCGACCCCTTCGCAGCTTGTGCGTAGAATCGATTGTCAGAAATTTGTGTTTTGGTGAGTCACCTTCAAAAACAAAAATCTTTTTGAATCAAACGAGGTCAAGTAAACTAGAAAAGTTTAGACATGAAGACTTGCAAAAACTACCGCTTTGATCTCGAATCGAGTGATCAGATCTTGCATGAGCTTCTCTCCAAACACTATATAACTACGGATATCGCGAGAGAGGTTTCTGAAAAATTCAATGCGAGGAAGGTTGTTCTACCAAAACTAATTGTCATGGATGTCAAGAATATGCTTCTGACTCAGAACTTCAGAAGTTTTTCAATTCCTCATCCAGAATCCTATCAATTCTTGAAGTCGATGCATGATCAAGCTTCAATAAAGGGAGACGATACAAGACACGGTTAGATTTGGAGAATGAATATTCAAAAAATATTTGTTCTAGGTGAAATGGACCTACCATCTGCTCTGACTCTTATGCTGAACAAGAATAGTCGAAACGGACTTCACACTCTATCAGCTACTGGGTTCTCCATTGCGCACCCACGAGGATGGGTGTCGAGAGTAAGAAACTAGTTTCTCGTGATTACTGATTTCTATTTCTTTTAGCTCGCTGAAATCTTACCTTCTCTCACGAGTCTGACTATTCCGTATTGCAAACTCACTACTACTGACTTTACAATACTCTGCAACGAATTCCAGAATCTTAAAACGTTAGATGTTTCCCAGACAAGACTCACTAACTTGAGTGGGATCGAAAAACTGCAATCTTTGGAATCGTTGAATCTGAGTGGACTGTTTTTCGATACCGAAGTAGATTTAGAATGTCTCTTTGAACTGATGAAGCTGCGAGTGCTTTTCATTAGAAGCACACCGTAAGTGTATAGGCTCTAAAGTTTCACAATTTTATATAATTTCAGAGAAACCAATTCATTCACTTTAAATCAATTCCTACAAATAGGAAGAGTTCTTCACAGTCTACGCGTTTTGGATTGCTCGTTCAACTACATTACCGAAGAGGATCTGCAAAAGTTGACTATGTCTCATACGAGTTTAGAGAAAATTTGCATTTTTGGTGATTCTTTTTTCATCAGTTTTGCTAATATACAATTATTTAAGGTTCTCCTCTAACAGACACACTGTTGCCACCTTTCTCGAATATAAATTTGGTAATTCTGTCTTCTCGGACGCTGCGGGATAAACTGAACACTGTGCATTTTTATACCCAAAACAGGATGATTCAAACTTGGGAGTTAGTGGATATTATTGAAGTCATTTTCGTTGTTATGGCCACCCAATTGGAGAATGTTACCAAGGAAGATCTATATCCAGTTTTTATGAAAATGATCGAAATTCTTGAAGATTACCGTACAGATTCTAATATTATTATTTGTGTGACCGGTACACTGGATTTTATATGCCGCAAGTAAATGATCACTTAGAATGACTATAAATAGATGGCAAGTTTCAGAACTGCATTCATCGAAAAACTTCCGGTTGCTGTAAATCAGCGTCTGATCGACGTCGTTCTTCACGGGTGGTACAGTCTAGCCATGCTAACAAACGATCAAAAATGGGAAATCATTCCCTATATCTGGAACATTCTTTGCCACAAAAGCATTCATAGCTCTGCTTCTGCTTCACAACGATACGCCATCTGTTCTGCAGCTGCGGAAGCGTTGGTGAACATCGATGTTCTATTCACTGTACCATATGAATGTGCTCGAACATTCTCAAAAGTAATCGGTAAACTGACAGTCGCGGAATTGACTCGACTCACTCAATATAGTAGTCTGATGGATGTTTCCCTTGGATATGTGCGAACTTGTGAAAATTTAGAAGCATTCTTAGAATATTATAATATATTCCGTTGCCTCTACCATTGTGCAACAGTGCCAGTGGAAGAATGGAGTACTATCATAAGAATTTTGATGGAAAAGATGAAACGTTTTACTCGTTATCCGCATGCTCAGTTAATTATTTTACGAGGATTGTATGGAGAAAATTATCAGCTGATGAATGCCATTCATCGCGATTCGTATTGTACATTTTTCGAAACTCTCGGGGCAGAAGTTTTCGAGTGAGCCTAACGTTTTTTGATATCAATAAACTCTTCATTCTTTCAGACAGCTCTTTTCTACTAAAAACGAGGAGCTGCTCTACGCTACAGCAAGCCTTCTTGCAAACATTTGGGTTAACTATTTCTCGTGGTACCAAGATTTTCAACGCGACGATGTCGGTTCACTGGTGATCACATTATGCCAACTGTTCCGGGCTCATGACAGCTCGAACAGATCATTCGAAAACTTTTTAGTTGTCAATGCATCTAAGGGAAGTCGTGATTGCCCGCTTTTGAAGCCATGGGCGGAATGGGTTCATAGACAATACATCACCCGTTTCATGTAAATTCATTTTTTGAGTAACTCGGTCTTTATGGAATTAATTTTTTAAGTAACTCATTTTTTCTGTACATAAAAATTATCATTATTTTTATTTATTGACATCCGGGGTTAACCGTTCTTCTAAACGGATTCTCTACTTGTATTGCGGGAAATTGTATCATTACCTTTTTTATATTGATTAACTTCTCTTTTTCTCTTCTCTACAATGTTATAAACTTTCTTTGGCAGTATATGTCTATATATTCTCTTAAACAGAGTTGGGTGCCATGGCAACGCCTCCTCAGCTCTATCATGAGTTATCTTCTGGAGCCATTTTCATTTCGATTTGCGTCATTGGACGTTTTCTAGAAGACAGAATTTTCAGAGTTGTAAAAATTTGTTCAAAAATTAGGAAAACTCAGTTTTTGCATGATTAACTAAGAATCTGTCTATTCTTCTTTTTGCAACCTATTAAACTGTATTAAGTTGAAATTGCTTCTGTATGCTCTTAACTTTTCTTAACTTTTCTCTACATTTTCATGTTCACTTTTCCAGTTGATATGGTTAGAACACTAAAGGATCTCAGTGCCGAAGTTGTAGCAGAACATATAGTGGAAGGTAACTTTCTTGAACCTAGCCTCTGACACATGTAATTGCATTTTTCAGGGAAATGGATATCTAAAAGTTTCGAGTTGAGTTCCAATCTTGGAGATTTAATATGGAAAAAAATCTCTCATCCAAGCTTGGTTCTCAACAGAGATCTCGTTCTGGAATTAGTGAAGAAATGTAATGTAACAGATGTTCGTGGAATCAGCACCTTGTCTATAAGCGATTTGAAAGCTGTTTTTGGATTGGAGGGCATTAGGAGATTAGAATTGAACACGTTAATTGAGCCAGAAGAATTTATAATGAAGAAACCCCCACCTCGTAGGTCTATTCAAGTTTTAGCGACCCACAGTTTTTGTTTTCAGATTGGAAAGGAGATGTTATCAGTACTGTTGCAGTTTTGAAAAGCCTGCTCAGTCCTGAGAGTCAGTTGACCCTCAAGGAATTAGAGATTAATTCACAAATGTTTTGGACATGTTGGAGATGGGTGAGTTTTAATGAAGATCCTGCCGATTGCATATATAATTTACAGATGTCTGCAATCACCCCAAATCTTACCAGTCTCGAACTTGCACGATGTAAAATCGAGAATCATCATTTTCGGGATCTGTGCGAAACGTTTCCACATTTAGAAAAGTTGAACATTTCTGAGACAGACGTCACAAATTTGGAGCCGATTAAAAGGCTACAACACCTTGAATTCCTCAATATCAATGGACTTGTGATCCAAAAAGAAGAGGAAATTATGAGTGTGTTTCAATTGAAAAAGCTACGGGTATTAATCATGTCTCAAAACTTTCAATCCAAGTGAGTTCCCATGGATTTCACCCGTCTCATATCTTTTTCGCAGTACACAACCGAAACCGACTTTGGCTCTTGAGATGTATATATTCTGTGACAAAATGCTCCCAGAACTTCAGTTCTTAGATGTTTCATTTGCCGAAATTTCGGAGAGCATGCTTCAAAAAATTATGGAAACACACCCGAAGCTCAAAACCATAAGTCTGATAGGTAACGAATAATGAAATGTTAAATTTCTTGTTTGAGTTTAGAGACATCATTGACTAACAGACAACACCAGGAGAACATTGACGTGACTCTTCTAACCACCACAACTTTGGAGAGCACCTGGGAATGTATTGAGCACTATATTTCTGATAACTGTTGTCGAAAGGAAGAATTCATTGGAGGTTGCAATTACATGTTGTTGGAATGCCTCTTCAAAAGAATCGAGGATTTCATTTTACAAGAATATGAATTTCAATCGGAAGACTCTCTTCGTAAACTCTTTTACGGCCTTCTTGACATGAGAAAAACCTTTATGTGCTGTCCAATAATTGAAATGAGCATAGCAAGATGCTTGAGTGCCTCACACTTGTGAGTAGGTATTTTCAGATTTAATCGAAAATATTGTATTCAGGAATGAAAGAAGTGGAATGTTCACACAAGAAGAAAACTATCTTCTTATTGACGACTGTCTCGATTGGGGCAACCATAAACGGTGGCATAAAAGCAACGGGCAGAATTTTTTGACCAGTTCTGTCGTTAACGATCTGTTCGATATATATGCTTGCGAAGATGTTCGTTTTCCGATGGACTCGCCTGAAAAAATGGAAATGCTCTGCAAACAAGTGATCGAGTTATCCGAGTTTAATATATACCGCTTTGGTAAGAATTAGAGCTTTTGATCTTATAAACTGAAGGTTAACAAATTCTCATTTTCATTTCAGAAGATGTGCTGATCGTATGTCATATTTTTGACAAATTCAGAGAAGCTGTTCCTGCAAGAAGAATTCTGGAACAATCGAGTGGGGCTGATCTTCAAAGTTTGCTCTGTTCGATATTAGAGAAAGGCTTTCGTCCCCTGACCCAGAACAGACTGCTGGGCAAATACATTTTCGAAATTCTAGATTTATGGCTGTCTCTGGGAGAATCTGAAATTATTATAAGCTTTTTTCAACTTATTCCTATTATTACGTCATACATTGAAGACTTTTTCTTGGATGATGAGGTACTCAACCTTATACTAGGATGTATGGAGAAGGTTCTTTCGATCGCTCACCCGTCGCAGTTTCCGTCATTTTTCAGCAAAGAAAACTTTGAAACTTACAGGTTGGCTCATAAAATTACTCTTTTTTAATTTGTTCACTTTTATAGAAGAGTGCTATTGAAAGATGCATTCCGACAAAAGATGACTAAAATTCTAGTTCTGCTTGTTATAAAACTCAACTTTCATAATCGCTCGGAGCCTGCTTATATCGAGGAGTTGAGCGTTCTTGTATCGAACGATATCACACGATTTCTAAATGCTCGCGAATCGAATGAACGTTTCACCACAACCACAAGTTTCTTCGACTTCATCATCAATGAGAAAAGAAGAGAAGTGAAACAAGATGAAGAAGGAAAATCATTTACAATTGTGTGGGCTCGCAAGATTCTGAGTTTTTTGCATGACTATATAACTAGAGAGGAGTTAGAAGAAGAACTAAACTCCGACAACAGTTTCTCAGATTCTGATCATGACTCAGAGCATCGTTTTTCTGATGGAAATGATGGCGAAATTAATGGTAGAGAGCATAATGCTTGGGAAATAGACGTCATGTACAATTTTTCATATCGCCACGTCAGAGACGATAGACGATATTCTCCACGTAGAAGTCGTAGTCGAAGCGTGGAACGTCGTCGTTCACACGATGATTCTGATGATCAACACCGGAATGAAGGAAGGTATGATAGACGATACTCACCACGTAGAGGTCGTAGTGGGAGTGAACGACGTCGTGGTTCACATGATGATTCTGATTACTCGGAAGATGGGCACCGGAACGGAAGGAGATATGATAGAAGATACTCACCACGTAGAAGTCGTAGTGGCAGTGAACGACGTCGTGGTTCACATGATGATTCTGATTACTCAGAAGACAGGTACCGGAACCAAAGAAGAGATGATAGACGATACTCACCACGTAGAAGTCGTAGTGGAAATATGAGACGTCGTGGTTCACACAATGATTCTGATTACTCAGAAGACGGGTACCGGAACCAAAGAAGAGATGATAGACGATACTCACCACGTAGAAGTCGTAGTGGAAGTATGAGACGTCGTGGTTCACACAATGATTCTGATCACTCAGAAGACAGGTACCGGAACCAAAGAGGAGATGATAGAAGATACTCACCACGTAGAAGTCGTAGTGGCAGTGAACGACGTCGTGGTTCACATGATGAATCTGATCACTCGGGAGACCGTCACCGGGATGAAAGGCGAAACGATAGACGAGACTCCCCACGTAGAAGTCGTAGTGGAAGTGTGGAACGTCGTCGTTCACACGATGATTCTGATGATCAAGACCGGAATGAAAGAAGAGATGATAGAAGATACTCACCACGTAGAAGTCGTAGTGGAAGTCAACGACGTCGTGGTTCACACAATGATTCTGATCACTCGGGAGACCGTCACCGGGATGAACGGCAAAACGATAGACGAGACTCCCCACGTAGAAGTCGTAGTGGAAGTGTGGAACGCCGCCGGGGTTCACACGATGAATCGGATCACTCGGAAGATGGGCACCGGAACGGAAGGAGATATGATAGACAATATTCTCCACATAGAAGCCGTAGTGGAAGTATGAGACGATGTGGTTCACACAATGATTCTGATCACTCGGGAGACCGTCACCGGGATGAAAGGCAAAATGATAGACGGGACTCCCCACGTAGAAGTCGTAGTGGAAGTGTGGAACGCCGCCGGGGTTCACATGATGAATCGGATCACTCGGAAGATGGGCACCGGAACGGAAGGAGATATGATAGACAATATTCTCCACGTAGAAGCCGTAGTGGAAGTCAACGACGTCGTGGTTCACACGATGATTCTGATCACTCGGGAGACCGTCACCGGGATGAACGGCAAAACGATAGACGAGACTCCCCACGTAGAAGCCGTAGTCGAAGCGTGGAACGTCGTCGTTCACACGATGATTCTGATGATCAACACCGGAATGATAGAAGATACTCACCACGTAGAAGTCGTAGTGGAAGTATGGGACGTTGTGGTTCACACAATGATTCTGATCATTCGGAAGGCCGACACCGGAACGATCAAAGATACAATAGTGATAGAGAACACGGAAGTTCAGCTGGCAGAGAATATTTCTCAGATGAAAATGAGGAAGAAGACAATCATAGGCATCATGGTTCTGATGATAACCTCGAGTACAATAACACTCCAAATAGAAATGTAGACTATGATGGAAATGCTTCTGACAACACGGCCGATTATCATAATAATTCATCAAATAGCGATCGTGAAAGTAACAATACACGACGTTCTTCAAGCCATAACGGAAGTAAGAAAATCCTCAATTCGGATGAAAACTCAGAGGAGAGACGTGATGGTGAGGACGGATATGAGAGCGACATGGATGATACAGATGATGATGAGCCAGTAGCGAAGCGGCTAAGAATATGATAATTGTTAAGTTAACTATACTAAGTTTGTATCTGATGATGTATTTTATGGTGACCATTCGGTTGTTTTGATTTTGTTTATCTTGGAACATTTTTTTTAAACTTGTGATTTCAATCGAATATTCTTTTATTCAACTTAATTTTTTAAACTTTTATCAGAGGCTTTTCCACTCGTTACTTTCAATTATTCTTGCATAACACGCTATCCCATATCTTGTCTTCTCACTATTCGACTAATGCAGCTGTCGATTAGTGACCTTTACTCGTGCATCTTCCACACGGTCATTTTCGCTTCAAGCCGGTGTGCATGTTACCCTCCGCCATTCGGTCACTATCTGCGCTTCCAATCTCTCTTCCACCAGGCCTCCTCCAATTCTCTCATTCCTCTTCCCTTCCTTCTTCTATTCTCCTCGGTTTTTTGTGTTCTTTATTTTTTGCTTCAGCCCATCGACACAAATGAAAGAGTCGCTGAAGGCAATTTGTGCTGATCGAATTGCAGAATATATTGCAGATGGTTAGTCTTTCATAGAATACTATACAATACGTTTAAAAAATGCCTATAGCAAACAAAACATAGAGTACTGTGAAAAAGGTTGATTGGTTTGAGAGACACAGACAAATAAGAGGTGTTACACAGCCCAAGTCGTTGAGACAGTTCCTACTGATTTATGAAAAAATGAAAAAGAAATATTATATTGAACCTGTTTGGAATCGATTAATTAGATTCTTTTAATATTTTAACTTGCCGAAACAGATAAGATAATCTATCTAAATTCCCATATTTCAGGGTTGATCTACAAATTCGCAAAAAAACCTAGTCCAAAATTGAGTAATCAGATTTTCGAACAACTCATACACTATTCGAATCAAAGATGGCACAACAGTCACTTCAGAATCAGGGATATTTTGAATGTAACCGAATTCTGTTATTATGCTCCATATCTTGATCACCATATTTGTGCGCTGGCTTACGATCAGGATCTTGAATCGCTAGAGCTTGGAAATCTGAGAAGTTGGAGTATAATTCAATGGCAGGATGATCTAGAGACTGAAACAGAAGCAGCAGAAAGTGGAGAAAAAGAAATGAACGAAGAATCACAAGAAGAAAACCAGGGAACATCCCAAAACGAAGAGTTAGTTCAAGTTGAAGGAGATCCGCACCAAGAAGAAACAGAAGAAGACGATTACGATGATGAAGTATCAGTTACAGCAGATTATGTTTTTCAAAATGCACCTACACCAAATCAACAACTAGTCTATGATGGTATGAATACAAAATGAGAAATCCATATTTTGTGAGAGTTTCAGAGAGATTATATGTCGTCGATGTTGATGCGATGCTAGATAAATTTTTGAATCCCACGAGTAAGCAGAAGCTGAAAAGCTTGACAATTATTGGAGACAACATGATTCCATGCGCCGGATGGATTGAATCCGTGGGTTTTTATATGCAATAATAGAAACTGAAACAAAAATTCCAGCTTGCTGAAAAACTACCATCGTTGGAGAGTCTCAGCATCAAATACACAGCTTTAACAGAGGAGGACTTTCAAGATTTGTGCAACAACTTTGAAAGACTAAAAAGGCTCGACATTACTTATGCCTGTGTTTATAGTTTGAAAGGCATTTCGAAGCTGAAAAATCTCTTGTACCTTAACATATCGAAGCTGACACTGGATTCAAAAGAAGATATCGAGGAGTTGTTTGAGCTGCAGAATCTGCGACATTTGGTTATAGCTGATGATGAGTAAGTAGTTGGAAATGTGCTTTTTCAAAGAACACTTCTTTTCAGCATGCGTACTGGAAGCCTCATTGAAAACTACCTTGCTTGTGACAAAACTCTTCCAGAACTTCGCTACTTGGATTGTTCATTCACCCAATTAACAGACAAACAATTAGAAAAATTGTATAACACGCATGGCAAACTTGAAGTTCTCGGTGTTATAGGTGAGTATTCATGAAGATTAAAATATATACCTTAATTTTCAATTTCCAGGAACACAGCTTGAAGGGTATTTAGGAACGCAGAACAATGGGAGGCTACTAAAGCTTTTGTCTATTGGAAGTTTGGCACACTCTCTTGATACACTGGAATTTTATATTTCAACAAAACAACAAGATACTGACGCGTGCAAAAGATGTATCTTGGGAATCGATTGGTTTTTGTTGAACTGTTTTGATGAATACCCTCAAAAAGATATCAAAAGAGCTCAAAGACTGTTATGCTCGTACAAACCAACTGTGGCACAGAATATGAATATAACTGCCAAATGTTTGTTTTCTTTGGTCAAGTATGTACTTTTTTCCAATTTTGAAGCTAAGAAAATAGTTCCAGGTTCGGACATGCAGCTAAACTGACCTTGCAAGAGCGGTATCAGATTATCGGATATCTCCTTGATACCCTCCCAAAGTGGGAGCAAGGATACGAGAAGCGTTTATATGGTTGCGACGTTTTGGTGATTCTCTGTGAGGATATCCTCCTTCATGCATCACCGGAATCCAGATATGCCATCTGTTCAAGTGCTTGTGTGTACATGCTAAATGAAATTTCAATCCAGACTAAATCACTTTACGAGTGTTTTAGCATTCTCTGCAGGTGCTTACAGTAAGTTTTTATTCTTATTTCAAACTTTTTAAACCTTCCGACATTCAGATACTTGACACCAGAACAAGCGAGAAGCCTAATCAATATGGGCGTTGCTGTAAAAATTCTGCAAATCATTAGCTCGAATGATTTCTCTGGAGATTACGCGCGGAACTTCCATGAGTATTTGGACATGGTTGCACAATTATATAATATAAGAGGAAAAGACGATTGGGCTTTTGCACTGGATTACGAGTGCCTCCAGCGGATGAGTAGTTTGCTTCCTGTATTCGAGAAAGTGGAGATTTTTCAAGAACACATTCTGATAACCCTGGCTTCAATTGTGGTAAAAGCTTGCCAACACGCAGTGATGGGTGTGCTAACAGAGCAAAATTTCATTGAGATAGCGTACGTTTCTTGGTTTGAAAAAAAGTAATAAGGATTTTCTTTTAGAATTACACTGTACTCTCAAAATACCTCAAAAAAGCAGCTTGCCATGTTCCTATTAGTATCGATATATTATTGCGTTCACACGAACAGATTTGACACTCTTCCAAAAGGAGAAGACACATGGAGCTCTATGAACGTTCTCGTTCTCGACATGAGAGATGCTCTCAAAAACTATGTCGACACACCTGAACTGGGTTATCTGGATGGTCTGGAGTACGCGTTGACAAGAGTGAGATGGTGGCAAACCGAAGAGGTGATTAGTTGGTACCACAAGTTATACATGGATCTGTTGGAACTAAATCTGAGCGAGGAGGAGAACGTTGAAGACCAGCAATAAGATATAAACTGAACTATTTTCATAACGGGTTTCCAATTTTCTCTCGATCTGTAGTATTGACACTTTTTTTCCGTTTTTTTCCAATGAATCTTATTTTTCATGTTAAATATTCAGACATATAAATGTGTGTGTGTCGTGAATCCTAAAAATAGGATCAATTCCAATGATAAGAATGCGTATTTTGTGCTCTTGTCGGAGTTTTTCGAAGCAAATTGAAGGATAAGATAATATGTCTTCAATTCTTTTATTTGTAAATTCATTATTTTCGACGTGGTTTTTTTTAATTATTTAAAAGACATGCTAAACATTTTCTCCCGTGGCACCCTAAGACCTAACCTGACCTTAACCCCGTGAACCAATTTTTTCTGCTCCAAATACTCCCGACTCCAAGAATCCACGTATTGCTGTTCGACAAAATCGTTCAACTCTGTATTACTATTCATATTTATAAAGTAGTTGAGCAATTGACACCCAGTGTCCTTTGTGAGGGAAGCTTTAAAAAATGGTGAGTTCTTGGGTTGAAGTGGGAGCGGGATTCAGGTAGTAGTGGTAGTAGTTAGAAACTTAGCAGCAGCGGCAGCCGTAGAAAAACTGAATGGCGTTTGCTGACTAACTTCCGGTTACTTACCGGCTCCTTTTGTGTTTTGGTCACAAAACTCGAAAAATGAGTAGGCGAACTTCAAAGTTTTCTCATAATTTCAGGTTAATTGCGAGCAAACTTCAGACAAGGTTTTTCTAAAGTTCGGAAAATTTTTGTCGAATTCCCACACCACTAAAAACGTTAGAAATGAAAAGTTTGAAAATTATAGATAAGGCCACGGGAAAAATAAATTTAAAAAACTCAAACTTAAAAATGAAATTTCAGGGATCCCGCTGCAACGACAAACTCAGTAAAGAGAAGCTAACTAAGGACAAAACGCAATCTAGTCAAGATGAGAACGCAGCCGCCGCCTCAAACGCCTCTAACCAGGCCAACAAGTCTGTCCAAATCGACAAAACTCAAGTCGAAGAAGTTGCTCCTGCTGCTGGTTCGTCGCCAGCTCCCACCGTATCCCCAGCCGTGACGACTCAATCACCAGCAGTCACAACTCCGGTCGAAGAAAAGAAATCGGAGAAGTCGATGAACTGTGTGAAATGGAGTCGAAACGTGTTGGAAAACGCAAAAATCAGCAAAATCACTCAGGAGTACAGAGAATTTAAAGAGTACAAACCTGAAGTGAGAACTAACATTTGTGAAAAAATGTCGGACAAGAATCGGTTAGAAATTGATGTCGAATCCCTTTTCATTCATTATACAAATTTTCAGCTACAACCACATCTTTTGTGCTGACGAGAATCGTGTTATACTCAAGGATCGTGACGCTTCCAATGACTATATTCACGCCTCTTGGATGGACATGCCAGATGGTGTTCAATTCATTTCCACTCAGGGACCCATCAAAAGTACGATCGTCGACTTTTGGCACATGATTTTCACTGAAAAATGCTCTGTCATTGTGATGCTGTGCAACTACACTGAAAGTGATCAAGAAAAGTGTCAAAAATACTTTTACGACACTGAAAAAGAGTTTGGGGATTACAAAGTGAAAATGATTGAGAAGACAGCGGAGTTGTTCAATCCTGTCAGATATACTGTCATTCAGTTGACCAAAAAGTGAGTTGAAATTCACGACTTCTAGAAGTTTTTGTTTCAGAAACAGCAGTGTTAAACACATCGTCCATCACTTCTGGTACTACGATTGGCACGATCAAATTGCTCCATTGGACCCTGCTCCGATGATCAAAATGTACAAGGCTGTCTTGAAAAAGGTTAATTTTAAAAACATGAAAAAATAACTGAATAATTTATTTATCTTTTAGACTAACGGCAAACCAATCGTTGTCCACTGCTCCGCTGGCGTCGGACGTACTGCCACTTTCGTCGGAATCCATTTTGGATGCACGACGATTCGCGAGAATCCGTCAATCGACATGGTCGAAATCTTGAAACGTCTTCGCAAGATGCGCCTTGGTTCAATCCAATCGCAACTTCAATTCATTTTCTTGATCGTTCTCATTATCCAATGCTTCATTGAGGACAAGATCATCAAGAAGGATGCTCAGTTCGATTTGTTGCTCAAAAAGTATGGAGATGTGACAAAACGTGTTACCAGAGCTATCTTGGATGAAGAGGAGAGAAAGAAGAGTCAGCTGAAGAAGGAGGAAGACAGAGAGGCCAAAGAGCGTGAGAAGGAGAAGGAGTGGGAAAAGTACAGGGAGAGTAAGAATAAGGATAAGGAGGCTGAGAAGGAAGCGAACAAGGAGGCTCCGGTAGTTAAAGAGGATAAGAAGAAGGACAAGACTGTCGAGGCTAACTCGAAACAACCAACTTTGACGGGAAAGGTAACTTTGCGTAGCAATCCTTAATTTTTTCTCTTATCATTTCCTATCCAGCCCACACCGACACCTCGTGGTACTTCTCATCCAAACCGCCGTTTAGCCAATCACGGCGTGGATAGAACTTCGAAAGAAGCTGCATCCAAGTACGAAAGCTCTGTTGCCGAGGAGAGATCCAGAAACACTAAGCAGAAGAGTGTCTACGTTAAATGGGTATGTTTTCAAAATGTTTTCAGATTAAACTTTAATTTTTAGCCACTCTCTGACAAAGAAAAACGTAGCAAGCAAGAGAAGCATAGTCACTTCGTCAAGAAGAGAACTGTGAAGAAGAGCAAGAAGAAGCCAAGCAGCACTGGACATTAAGTGAATAATAGTATTTTTGATTGGGAGGATACCTCTCTCTTTTTTATTTCATTGCGGGTTCCCTTTCGGAATCCTGATCCTCGAAATTTCTGCATTCAAAATAAAAGATTTTATGATGGCACATTTGTATTGTGTGTAGGCGAAGTGGAGGTGAATCGAGGATAGGAAATGATGAGGTGCAGAAAATCTGAGATTGTAGGGAGATGATGAATTGACACGTCACATGGTAGCAATGTGATTTTTATAACAGTTTTAAATTATACAGTACTGAATAAACGAAAACATTATATTTTCTGTCAAACAGCCTGGTTTCTGACAGTAGGTATACATTTTTCTTTTGGGAAGCTTGCTTTGGTTTTTTAATTAAGATTTTCATCCGATTTTCTGAGCAGTTTCTACTTCATCACTGAAATAACTTTTCAGCCGTTCTGAAATTTCCTGTCTCAAAAAACTCAGATTAGCTTTTTCTCCTCTCAAGGGATATTCTAACCTTTAAGTTTCACAAGTTTGAAATAAACTTTATTGGATCATTAAACTAGTTGAATTTTTATAGACTTTAATACCGGAAAAATATATTTGAGAAGTAAGCGGAATGATTCTGAAATGAGAATACAAGGAAACGTTTGTTAGACAAACAATTGTGAATTAACAAGATTGTTTAGTATTGAGAATCAGGGATAGAAAGTGATAACTGGGTTATCGTAAACGCGATTAGCAGATTTTTAAAATATATAGAATGGAAGGAGACATTGATGAGGATCCTCTAAACAAATGATGCAAACTTTTTGCACCAAGTGTTGAACTCGTCCTTTTCACTTGGTATGTGGAGACCCATTCGGATACGTGCATCCATTACCTGTAAATCAATAGATTTAGTCTTTTGAAAATTCAACTGGTCTATCTACCTCTATGTAGCCAGGATTGTAGAACATGCTCTTCGTGACTTTGTTCGTTCTGGTAAAAACGAATGCCTTGGTAACCGGTGGCTGCACAGCAACCAATAAAAGAATCAGAAGCAGAACGGTTGGAGACTTCATGGCGCAGAAATGGAATGAGAAATACCTCTCAAAGTAGGAGCAGCAGAGATCCCGCCCTGTCTAGGGGAAGTTTCGATACTCTGTTTCAGAGGAGAAAGGAGGAGCCTCATCCAGGATACCCTGACGCACGAAGAATACAATAATTTCACTACAATCAGTGGGCCACAGTACGGTTGATAATCTGATGAGTTTATAGCAGAGAATTTTTAAAGTTTGACATTAAAAATTATACTTATCGTATACATATTTCTCGAGTTCTTTGCATTGAAGAAATGGAGTATCAGTCAGAAGTCAGAAGAGGGTTCGAGTATAATCAAGAAGAAAATGAGAAGTTTGGAAGGAAGAGATGATAAAAATAAATGGAAATGAAAATGAGATCAAAAGGATTATGAAAAAGATTTGCAGAACCTTTTTTCTTTGGGAAAAGTCGGAAAATTCAGAAGGCCGCAAATTTTTGAACTTTGTGTGAAGTCGATTTGGAATATGGGGGATTTATGAAGAAAGGGAAACCTTTCTATGTCTCAAACTTGGCTTGGTTATGAAAGAAGATATGCTTTTTCGAATGAGCGTAGGCCCTTGTTTCAGAAGACTTTTGTAATTTTTAAAGCTCGGATCCCTCATCCAGAGCCTATTTTTGAAGTTGAGAACCTCTCCCCTTGTTCATCATGTCCATCGGTGCAGGTTCCATTTTGCTCTTTTAAATTATCCCGTGTGCTATATCCCATTCAGATCTGTTCTAAAAAATTTCGAAGTTATATTTTTCTATCGAAACTAATCGTGTCTTCCCTGCTTCAGTGATCTATAATGCTTCTTTGAAGTCGCTTCCTATCTCTATCAATTGAACCGAGAAAACATTGCAACCTCTATCATCAACTTCAAAAACTTGACCCTTATCAAAGAATACGAAACTCCGGAGCTCAAATCGGTAAATAATGTGTTTCTTAGGATTCTTTATATGGGAATTTTGTAGAGTTAAATGCCACATTCTAGTATCACTTTATAAAAACAAATGATTTTCGGATGTTCTTTGGAATTTCGGTTGACTGTAGCTTTTTCGTTTTATTAAGAGATTTTCAAATTTCATGTTTAAAACTCTATATTTTGTAACTAATTTCACCATCAAATCATTTTGAAATGATGAATTAGGATGTTGATCATTCTTTTCGCTGTTATATTTTTCATACTTCTAATCACCGTACACTTTTCACAAAACTTTGAAACATTTTTAATAGGACTAGTTTTCTCCGTTATCGTTTTTATCTTGTTACACACTACCAAAATAATGACCATTGGCTATCTTCTCTCTTCTTATTTCTCACCCTCCCTTCCATCTCCTAATACCTTCAGCCACGTCACGTGGCCAACAGGAGTGAAAAAATGAGAGAAAATGGCGAACAACAGCATCGGAAAACTAAATGCAAAATTGCACGTAATCATCAAAAATAGTGTGTAGGACGTTGAGAAATAGAGATACCAAAATATGAACTTGCATTTTTTGTGTATTGCTTAGTTTTCGGGTCTCGGAACAAGTACAAGCGGTCTTGTTTTTCTACACAGACACGTGACTGAACTTTGAAGGGAAAGACTGGAAGGGAGGGTGAATAACAAGTTGATAGAGTGTGGAAATTCCAGTTTCTTTGTTTTCGCTGTGTCTGAGAATGGCAGTCGATCTGAATTAGTAGAGTTTTCTGGAAGATTAAGATGATTTTTGGCAAGCTTCTCATTTTTCCATAACTTAATACTCAGTTTCCCCTAGGTTTTTCGGTTTTCAACCCACTTGTCGTTACACATTATTCTTCTCATTATCTTTTGATTCTTCGCCTTTTTCTGCCGATTTCACTACAAAAATAAAGTGATAAGTGTACAGAAGATGGATTGCCAGATGAATGGTTCAATCGGTTCATTGTCACGAGAAGACACTTTGCCTTTTTGGGTTTTTCTGCTAAAAAGAGATTGATTATCCGCGTCGTTATCCCCCATTCGTTTTGATAACCGAGTGTGTGAAACACGTTACTTCCAATTGGTTGGCGGTATCTTTTGGAATTTTAAGAAGATTTTAGGATTTTGAGCTAGCTAATCTTAATCTGATTTTGAACTCCCAGACAAGAGTTTAAGCAAATCCTTCCAAATATTCTGACCAAACTCTTCTTGTGCTGTGTTATCATTGATTCATATACGATGACTATTGTGGGGAATGGTAACATCAAAAATCAAAGAACCGCCCATCCTTCGCTTACCGCTTGAGCTTTGGTCGACCGTTGTGCCTCCGAATTGACAGAGATCACTATACAAAAGAATGGAAGCAACGCGATTTGGAAGATTAGTCGGCTGTTTTGTCTTCGTTCTTAGAATTAGAAGAAAGTCGAAAGGGTCTGGTGATGAAACTAGAGTCTTATTTAGGAATTTTTGGATTTCGAAATAATAATTTCTTTTGGATAAAAGCATAAAGTACAAACACAAAGTTTCCATCCACCTTTCGTTTTCTCAACTCATGACGGGGTAAAGATCACTTTTTTCCTTCATTACATTTTGTTTGTTTGCCTTTCCCACGTTGTTGATCTAGTAAAGTACGTAGGGGAAAGAAAAGAAAGACGAGGAATCTTAGTTTCAATGGTTTTCAAAGTTATAGAAAAAGTCTAGTTTTCTTGTTCGAGAATTAGAATTCTTTGGATTCTTTGTTTCTCATATACGAAAGTTTTTAGTTTGGTAAGAAAAACGAATTATCCAAGAAAAGAGGTTTGAGAAAACCAAAGTAACAAGAAAACGAGATTGAGTCACCGGAAATCACTCTGGAAAATAATGTTAGCGGAAGCAAAAAGGTAGATTTCTTCGAATATTAACACCAGATTGTAGCCATTTAAAGAGTCACGTTTAAGGCTTCATGTTAGTTTTAAAGTTTAGCTCATATCACTATTCTGCAAGAGAGTTTCGACAACTTGTCACTTTAAAAAATCAAAAGTTCATTTTGTGGATTTTCTAACTCGAAGCATGCACAACAAGTAAGAAGCATGCACAACAAAACAACAACAAACATACATTCTCCATGTTTCTCTGAACATTCCCAAACAATTTCCTGCAATTCCCATCCCACACGTGATATCAGTGTCTCGTGTGTGTGTGTGTATGTTTTGTTCAGAAGGGGGAGCAAACCTAACTATGTCTATGTCTCCGATGCCCTGCATCACCAAATGTACTATCTTTTCGATAGATAGTATTGGGTTTAGAAGAGACTCAGATAGTTATGGTTGAAGCGCGTGCGCTCTCCTCTCACTTCTCTCTTGTCTCCCTTTTTTCTCTTTTTTCGTTTTTCTGTGTGACGACTATTGCAACTCTTAACGTTATTTCAATACACCAGAGATTGGTGGCAAAAGGATTTTGCAATTTCCTTTTTTTTGTTCTTGAGGATCTAATTTGTTGAATTCGTATCTAGTATGATCTTTTGGAATGTATCTAGGGATTAAGATTATGATTAGATGTTTTCGGCTTGACTTAAATGTAGGTTTCTGACTGAGGGTGATTCTATTTCTGATCATATATTTTTGTTTTTGTAGTTGAGGTGTGGGAATTGTCTAGTGAATAATGTATTTTGAATAATGAGTGTATGTGAGCTCTAATTATTTTCAAAGTGCAAGGTATAAATATTATGGTGATGAACTTAACATTTGTAATAGGTTTTCAACAATGACGAATTTAACAAGATCTTCGTTTCTTTTTCTAGTAATAGCTTGCTACTATAAAAACTCGAAGAATCCAAAAGAAAACTTAAGTGGTTTGACCGGTCATGTTTTGCGAAAACTCACTTCAACCTAGAATTTTGGATTTTCTTCTTATTATTTTTGTATAAAATCAAAAGTGTTTTTTAAAATCAATTTTTCATTTCAGTTTGAATTTCAACCATTCATTTCCAGTTTCTTTGAAAATTGCTCTGAACTCATCTCGATTTCATTGTCCTTCTCTTTTTATTATTCCAATTTAAATTCCAACTTCTCCTGACTCACTTTCTCTCAGTTTTCTCGCTTTGTGCTTTCCCAGCTATTCTCTCTCCATTTTTCTCCATTTTTTCACAATCTTTGACCTAATGACGTCACAATTATATAAAAGATGTATGTACTCAACGTGTCCCTCATCCGCGCCTTGATCATGAAAACAGAAACATGATGAAGATAAGATTTGAGTTTTCGATAGAAATTGAATTCCTTTTCTTGAAAAAGATAATCACAGGAAGAAGAATGACAGAGAACAGTTTTTGCAAGAGAAAAGAGATTACTTTGGAATGATTCATTCAATGAAAAAACTCTGAAAGCCAGATAAGCTATATCCGGAAGAAAAATTTCTGAATTGTTTCTAATTTTTGCAACAGTCATTCTTTATTTCAATGGAAAATAATATTACTAAAATTCTGAATTCCAATTCGTTTTTTCTACATATTCTTCTCTAAACAGACTGTCATCTAAACCATCGAAGAAATGTGAAAACAAAAAACCTCTACACTTCCCCTTCACGGTTTGACAACCGATCACTCACCGGGAGAAACTAGAAGAAGAAGAGAAACCCCAAAGATCTACCTCGTGGGGTGTCACCAATTGGCCGCACAAAAGCCACGTGACGCCAAGGTTTCCTCCAAAACACATACTGCAAAGAAAGTATGCGATTGTGTGGAGGCAAGAACAAAAAGTGTTTGTTTACCTAATTATATCAGAAATTTATCTAAAAAATGTCGTTTTTTTTGGAGAGAGAAGAAGATAAGGATCAATCACACGGCCCTCCTCAGTCTTCTCCGTACTCGTACTCGTCCTTCGTGCCCAACGTGTTTGTGGCGTGGAAGGAGGAGAAGAAATGTGTATCAGAGATTGTCACGATGATATTTCTCTGCTTCCCGAGTGCCCTCTCCTCTCTCTCTCCCAATTCTATCACTTTCCGACCAACGATGTCGTTTCATTTTCGCCCCGTGACCACTGATAATCGAACATTTTCCACCCATCAAACACACTCTATGCGTCTTGTGCGAAATTAGACCATTTTTTCTAGGCAAGTCTGTTTAGGCTCGGTTTTGTAGCTTCTGGGGGCCTCTTGGTGGTTGCCAGAAATGAATCAGTTGGTTGAGTTAGGTCTGATTTGAAGCCAGTTAACAAACCCAGCTAGGTAATCCGATGGGACTTACCGTATATTAACTTCTTCGCACCTATGCTTAATGTACACGTTCAGCATCCTATCTTCTGCTCTTTAACAACCTTCCTTATCCGATTCCCTTCGTTGTCATCGTGCTCACTGTTCTCCGATTCACCGAAAACATCTTTCAGAAATAACGGCGCTTCGCCAGTCAATGTCTACGGCATTTCAAAAAATGCCATCGTTCACATCAGTGATCACCGTGCCGAGTATAGCGGCAATGGCACCGCAGCTAGCCAGTGTGAAACCGGAGAAGGGTAAGCTATTAGTTTAGAATTTAAAAGTCTAGGTTATCTCCCTTAATCAAAACTCAAAAATTCCGATCTAACTACAACTCAACTTCCCTTTCGAATTTACGCAACAAGTTTATCGGCGCCCGCTGCTAGAAACCATGTGCTTACCATTTCACTTATTGATAATGAGCAGAAAATCGAAAGTTTTAATGGTTTCGGAGCAAAGACCACACAATTTTTTGATTACAAACATGTTTGGCAGTGGTCTTACGATGTTAGAGTAACAAAAATGCAGAGTTGACGGAAATTTAAAACTTTTTCGAAAATATGGAAGGAGTACTGTAGAAAGCTATTTCAGGTGTCATCGGGCAGTGCTTGATATGCGGCGAACCGTCTACCGGTAAGCACTACGGAATAGTTGCTTGCCTTGGATGCAAAACTTTTTTTCGAAGGTACATTGTTAATCTCTCATCAGAATAAACCAGAGATCAATTTCAGAGCAGTAGTCCAACGACAGGATACAGACTGTAAGCGTGACAAACCATGCGACACCACAACGATGGCAAGGAAGGCGTGTCGAGCATGTCGGTATCGGAAGTGTCTGGAGAGTGGAATGAGCAAGGAGGCTCTGCAACCACGTCGAGATCTCATTGGATGCCGTCGTATTCGCTCGCGACCCAGTTGCTCCCACTCTACACCAACCCCACCAAGGCATCAAGTGGAGGACAAAACACAGTTTTTGACGCTTTTGGATAACTTGACAACTATTGATGATAGTTTAAGGTAAGATCACTCATTTGTAATTCATATAACTGAAGGTGTTATAGGAAGAAGAAACTGGAAGTGGTCGCTTCTAGGCAAGCAGCGATCGACTTATCAAAGCTAACGAAACAAGGATCCATGAGTGTGAGATTTAATTTTTTTGTGTTCAATTGAATATTATATGATTTTAATTTATTCACTTTCTTATCTAAGTATTTTCAGATCGCCGACTCATCGATTCCCTCCACATCGCGATACATCCCAGGTGGCACTTCCCCATCATCCGGTGATCATAAAATGATGGTAATGCTCGGAACAGACATCTCAGTTGCCACTCAAACAGAACTCTTGATGATGCTAGAATGGACACGGACACTTCCAGTATTTGCCTCTCTTCCAGTTCAAGACCGATCAGTGATTCTGAAACGATTTGCAGTGCATTGTTTGATTTTGGAACATGGTTATTACACTGCACAGGCAAATATAGATGACGTCTGGCTGATTACAAACGGAACTTGTATGCCTAGAAATGTGGAGAAGTTGGAGGAAGGTAGCAGAGTAAGTATAGTGGCTAATCTCATCATGATTAATCAAGAACATTTAAGATCTCAGTCTCCGCGGATCGTCGGTGGCGTCAGGAGAAACTGTACAAGCAGATGACCGATTGTTGTATCGACGAGGTGGCCACGCCTCTTAGGAACCTGAAGTTGAGTCCTCAAGAGATTGTGGTCATCAAGATTATTGTGTTGTTCAATTGCGGATGCTCTTCAGGTATTATCAATCCCACATACATTTCAAATCCCGTATGCTTTCAGACTATTCCGAAATCTCGGAGGCCTCTCGTCGAGTGGTTCTCACGTTCCGAAACAAAGTGATCTCCGCCCTATTCGCCTATTATGAAAGTGTTGGACAACAGAATTATGCCGAACGATTCGGGAATCTGGTGTTGATGTTATCCGGAGTCTCTTCCGCAGCTGCCACTATGTTAGAGGCATACCAGGTAAGCTAGTTACAAAACTTCCATGATTGTGTTTCTAGGAAACGTAAATTTAAACTTCTGAAAATCTGATTTTCCAGGTAATGCGACTCTTCAAGATTACCCCATTCGACCCGCTCTCCCAGGAACTTCTCTTCAATATTTAGCTGTTCTATGTTATTAATTTCTCAAATCATCCTAATTCTTTCCCACCTCAAATCCCAGTGTAAATATCCATTGAAATTGCTCAACAAATTCTACTTGCTCCGAGTGTGATCCAATCAAAACAATACCTCAAAACCACCCAGTTTTCGATGTACATTTTCTTTCCGACCTACTATCACTTGTCACTCTTACTCTACGGGTAACCTTATCTTGACCATTCGCTGAAACAGAAAACAAAATAAACCATTTCTATCAAACACTCTTGGATTCTACTTAATTTCAAAGTTTAGATTTGGAGTTTAGCTTTGGATGATATGTGGGTGCCTTTTCATGAATAGGTAAGAAATCTAACAGATAACTATATTGGAAGTGCTAAAAACAAAACAAAGAAAAACAAGAAGAGGAATTAGATTTTTGTTCTCGGCCGGGTTCCAGCCTTTCCGAGTTCCGGTTGTCCGGTGAGTCGATTGAAATTCATGATGACGTCCATCGCGGTCATGTTTTCTGTTGAGATGTGCAGTTTGTGACCGTCGTCTGAAAACTATTATTTTTACACTGTATGTTCTAGAATTCGTACCTAATGTAGTGACGAAAAACGGCGCTCGTCGATCATTCCGAATTTCGGTTTTAACACGAACATTTGGGTTTGTCAAACGAACTTTCGGTGCCATTATCGAGTGCCAAAACGTACGAATCGACAGATTGTCGTGATGGAGTGGATCTATTGAAATGTCGATTGATTTTACCTGAACAAGAACTCTAATAACGGTTTTTTAAAATTTCAACCTTACCTTCTGCAAGTTGAGAGCTCTCGTGGCAAGAGCCAACCTTTCGGCCGGATTCCAGCGTACTCCATATCGGATTTTTGTCCAAAGTTGACTCATTTTCTGAAATTGTTCATTAAAAATCAATCTGAAAAGAAGAAGTTTCAGATACAAGAAGGCTGTGAAACCTGTAACTCGTGAAAATAAACATTTGTTAAAAATAAAAATTTTTCAAACTTTTGAATATTAAAACCTTTGAATAATGGAAGAAATGAAGAACAGGAAAGGACAAACACAACAAAGGATTATGATAAGAAGACAGAAATCTCAGAAAATATGAGCAAGAAATAGGTGGTTTTATTGCTCCATTCCGTGTTGCTCATTTTTGAACGCAGCCGCTAATTCGCAGATCTTCTCGACGTTCTCCTCCATTTGTTCCGGGGTTTCTGATTGAAGTTCATGAACGATTTCCTCTCTAGAAATTAAATCTTATTTAAAACCGAATAGTTATCAGTCACTTGTACGACTCCTTGGCTTCTTCCAATAACGTTCCGAATATCTCGCATTCCACGTTCTCTTTTATTTTGAAATCCGAGTATCCACGTGTTTGAAGTCGATCGTAGTGTTTTTCTGTGGAGCATCGAAGAACGACTACTACGTCGAACCATCTGGAATCACAGGAATTCAGAAAAATCATTAGGGTTTTTCAATACCTCTCTGGGAACAGATCGCAGCCGTGATAATCGACAACGATTCCGCCATCATCACTATCCATTCGTTCAGAGATGTGATCCAAAAGCTTGTCTTCGTCCAACACGTGGCAATTGTATTGCTCATCGAATTCTCCTTGAAGCTGGTTCTCGCGCACTTCCTTACTGATCTGAAAATGATTTTAAAGTTTAGAATTAACTTTTTTTCGAGTTTCTACAAACCTCAATAAACTCGAATCCCAACTTCTCTGCAACTTGCTGCCCGAGTGTTGATTTTCCGGTTCCCGGGGATCCGGTGATCAGGATATTCGGTTTACGACGAGTTTCCGGGGTAGCCATGCTGATATGTTCCATTTTAGAAAAAAAGCTGAAATGTTGTGAGATATGAAAAGCTGTGTAGAAAACAGCAGAGAAACGAGATGACAAGATTACAGGAAAAATAATTTAATAAGAACCGGGGAAAAACCAGAGAAAATGAGAGAAAGATTATTATCGTCCGTATTGAACTTGTGATAAGTCTGCTCTCTTCGACATATCCATTGTCAGATTTTGAATTTCGACAAGTGTTTCATTGATCTGAAAAGTTGTATTTTGAGCAAAGGCAACTAGTGCTTCGTTCTTTTGGATTTTTAGAAAACTGAAGCCTCTAGGTTTAGTGGCAAAGAAAAATGTTTTGAATATCGTGAGAATCACGTCAAAGCTAAAAACGGAAAGAGAGCAGTCAGGTGAGCTGCTCGAAATCGAAAGCCACATTAAAATGGGCGGAGCAAATGAGAAACCAAGTGGTTGTCATGGAGACTACTTCCTGATGTGGAAAATAATGAGAAAGAGAAAAAAATGAAAAGCATAGGATTTTATTAGTAAGCCTATTTGTCAGCTATTGAAGTGGAACATGTCGAGAAAAGATCACGGGTTACAAAACCGTGGAGACAGAACGAAACCAAAACGAAAATTCTTCAATCAGCTGAAATTCGAATCGCTTTTAAGCCATCTACAAACTTGGTTTTTGAACTCAGATCCTATGAAAATTGTGGCTTCTTTGCCAATTTTTAAAGAAGAGACATCCTATTTCGAAGTCTGCATGAAATTCAAAAGTTCAATACGAAAAGGTGATTCATTTAAATTTTTAAAAATCGTCTATCATCGAAAGTTCAGACCATTTTTTCTCGTAAGGATTCAGATTTTCGTTTTTTGAAGCTGAGATGATTCAAACGTCTTGTGCATGAGAAACGTTCAATCATAGATCACTGAACATCTTCGAACATACCATTCTAGAAACCTCTCTTAGTTGTTTCAAAGAGATCAATCGGAGAAGTCGAGCCGAGAAATGAACAGCTCCATTCTTCGGAACTTCCATTCCAATCGGGAAACTTTTGATGTCAAGCATTTTCTGAAATTCGAATTTCAGCATTTGAAAGTAGAAACTAAATCTGATTCACCTTTTTCTGCAAAACCTCCTCTGTCTCCTCAGCGATCACATCCTCTCCCAGATTTTCAGAAATATACAAACACGCTGCTTTCATCAGAATTTTGGGATCTGGGTGATGAGCAGAAATACCTAAGATCGAGCAAAGCACTCGCGCGTTTTCTGTGAATTTTGGAGAGGTATCTGGAACATTTTTTTTCCCAATGATACTAGTAGAAAAAATTACAATCAAGTCGATTAAGTGGATTTTGAGAATCACGATGAGCTTCCAGGAGTTTTGCTATTTGCTCCTTGAGATGATTTGATGAAAGTTCTGCGTCGCCGCCTGAAACAAAATAATTTATAGAAAAATTCTTCCAAATTTTGTTACCTTTCTGTTCATAAATCTTATTAATCGCCGCACTCAATACATAATCAACTGCAGCTGCTCTAGAACATCCTTCCGGTGCTCCAAACTCAGCGAAATACTTTTCCAGTTCTGCAGTCCATTTCACGGGATCCGTTTCGTCGAGCATTTGTGATGTCCAACTGTCATCGCGATGTTTTAAGTGAACCTCTTCTACAGTGGCGATGAGCCGACGGATTTCATGATCATCTGAAAAGAAGCATTGAAAGTTTGGAAACGTTTTGAGGAGTTACCATCAAAGTTCAGATAATCCCGATCGTATTCCACTGCTCTCAACTTTCGCCGACTCATTTTTTTGATCTAATCATCATAATAGTTTTAGAAATGAAGAGAACTCAGATATTATGGCGTTGAACCCTTAGCTATGAAAAAATCAGTGGAAAAGTACATATTGAGATTCATAAAATGAGAAATTGTTTCAGGAATGATACAAAACAGACAGATCTGATATTGAAGAGGAACATGTAGAAAGGAGAGATTAATAATAGGAGGTAGACTGGATAAAAATGATGAGCTGATAAAATAAGTCTGAATCTTTATCCGATGAACTCGGCGGCCGACATCTTCTCGACTTTCACCTCGACGACATACTTGATTTTGAATTTCTCCTCATCGAACATGACATACTCGTCGTAGAGAAGATCAGTTTTCTCCTTGATCGCTTCGAGGCCAGACTTGAAGGCGGGGATTCCGTTGCTGCAAGAATAAAAGGTTTGAAATGGAATTAATTCAGATTATCTTACATTTCTACAGTTTCTCTCGGAGTATTGCGTCCAGCTGCATAAACTGAAGACTTCTTTTCTCTTTTCATCATCTCATCAGCGTCTACTTCCGATTGGTGAAGAACGAGAGGGTTTGCAGTTTCAACCTGGAATCAAACAACTATTTTCAGTTCTTCTTCCTCGAACTACCTCGCAAAGAAGCATGAATACACGTTTCGAAGCCTCTGGGCAGCAGTAATTCGCCGATTTGGTTGGCACGTTGGCAAAGTAGACTCCGTTTCCGAACATGAGTCCGTAGCGATCTCCTTCTGGCATTTGTAGTCCTTTCATCAAAATGGAGAAGACATTGGTAACTCGTGTTCCGTGCCACAAAAGACGCTTCGTAGTCTGCGGAGCAGCTGATTTTCTTGCTCTCTTCTTTTCCGGAACATCTTCCGGCTCTCCTGGAGTTTTGAGCTCATACGCATCCAGAAGAGAAAGCTTGATGAAGTGAGTTGGACCCCTGAGCGCCAAACACTCAGCAATTTTCTCCGAAATATCATCCGAAACTGGGCACAACTCGCACGGGAGACGTTCGTAGAGTCGTTGATAGATATCCTTCGTGGATTTTGTCTTTTCAAGATCTTTCATCTCCAAGGAAGCTTCTAAAGATCCTTTGAGAGCATCTAGAAGCTCTCTTTCAGCCTCTACTTTTGCCAAAGTGTCAATCTTCGGGGGTACTTGGAAGCGGAAGGAATGTGGGATTAGGGAATAGTACTTATTGATGTCGTGCATTGATGGACCAGGGTTCTTGGCGACTGGAGCACGGGAACGGGTCGTAGAGCGAGCTGAAAATGATCAATAAAGTGACTGAGATCAAACTAAGGGAACCAAATTTCAAACTGAACCATGCTAGAAAATAAAGACAACACCACCTAAACTCACTCTCCGGAATAATAAGGTACCTAAAATCGAATCATTTTGACTACTACCTCGAGTTTCAGATTTTTCTTACCTTGCTTTCCTCCAATCGACGCTTCAATTGTGCTCAGGATTTCATATCCAGTCTGTAGCTGAGCCAGAGAAAGGCAGTCTATAACTTTATTTTGAACAACTTTTCTATATTAGAACTTACCAATTGGTTTTCCATAATCCTCATTGAACTTCAGTTGTTTCAAAAGACCTAGATGCACATCTTCATCACAAATACATCTCATCAGATCTTTCACTTTCTGATCGACCTTCTTGTCATCTTCTTCTTCTTTGATATCTTCTGCCTTCTTCTTTCTGCCACGTGTCTTCTTTTCAGGCTGCTCTGGCTCCTTTGGTTCCTCTTTCACTTCTTTCTTCACTTCCTTCGCAGTATTAACCAATTCAACGACTACATACTTGTCGGGAACTGGCTCATCGTCACGTTCTTCCCAGTGGAGATGAGTTTTCTCGAAGAACTTGCTTTCGAAGAACTTCTTTGCTTTTTCGATATCAGCGAACGATTTGGAATGAGTGACTCCGCGGTAACCGATTCGGCCATTGATGAGATTTACACTGGAAGACAGAAAAAATGATGAGCAGAAAATCTAATAACTTACGTATATCTTTCTCCTCTGCCTCCATTATCCAGCATCTCCATATCGTAGAATTTGTTGTTGTTTTGAGCAATGTTAGTCTGAAAATGACATTGTATATGCCATCCGAGAAAAAAGTGACTTACTTTACAAAGATGGACCTTGTAGGGTCTACCATTCTCATCATTGAGTAGAGACATCTTCTGAAATTGAATGATTTTCGGATACCCGAGAGAGAAAGAAGTGATATATGGATTATGGTTTTTAAACCGATAAGACTGATTATAAAAGTTCAGAGGGGATAATAAATATATCAAATTTCATATGTAAGAACAGAAAAAACAAGAATCAAACAACAAAAATATGAAAAATAACTAAAACCGAGACCATTAGATCACGAGAACAGAGAAAATGAGAAATATGATAAATATGACTTGAACAACTTGAACGGATCTTCACTCTATTTTCTCATCTGAACCTTTGCTTTTCTCTTCAATTTTTGCCTTAAACTTCTGTCGTTTTACCTCCAGCGTATCACACATCTCCCGATTTTCAAATTTCATGTAGTTCTGCGGGATCGGTCTATCCTGTACGAATTCATGAAGCCCTTTGGTGACGTCTTCTGAAGTCATTGATGTCATTTGAGTCAACTCTCCAATCATATTCTCCATCATCCGACTTCTAGCCTGATAGGCGGCCCATGTTTTTTGAAGTCCGGATACAGTTTTCTTGATGGTTTCGGAATCATGTATCCATTTCACATCGTCGTCTTTGTACCCACAATCAAATAGACATAAAGGAGTGTCTGAAGAGAGCGTGTAATGTGGACGTGCTGTATATATTTCAAGATCCAGGAGATCAGAGACAAGAGATGGTTCCTCATTTCCACGTCCTATTTCCTGGAGAATGGTGACAATGTAACGAATCTGATGCCAGAGGAATCCACTCCCAGCAACGGTAAGCTCTACCATTGAGTAAATATCTGGAATAAAGCAGGCATTTTAAAAAGCTCAGTAAAACTAACCATTATCTGGATGCTGTGATATCTGTTTTACGGTCACATCATAAATCTTTCTAATCATTGACTGATTCAACCGTTTTTCGTTTAGATCGAGTTGGCAGAAGTTTTGGAAATCATACTCGCCGATTAGTAGCTGAGCTCCCTGATGTATTCTCTGAAGGACTGGAATTTATTTGTGAAATTTCTATTTTCTACCCTTTTTTTCAACTTACCTCTAGATCCAAGTCAGCTTTCGCGAACGAATACTTATACGTCCTCCGATTGCAATCGAACCTTGCATTGAAACTTTGACTAACTGGAGCCCATGCGAACACTCGAATCGTTTTTGGAAGACATCCGTTCAACATTTTTATGTACGGAAGCTCCTCTTTTGATTTATAGTTGTTCTTGATTTCATCAGGAGTAGATGGAGGCCAGAAGACGTGTGGATCTTCAGGACAATTTGATCTGGCAACGAAAGCAGCAGTTTGTTTAAACGCCGATACTCCTTTATCTGTCCGACCGCAACGCGAAAATTCACAGTTCTCCCAACTATCGATGATTTTTGTTTTTAGGAGTGCCTTCATTATGTGCTAAAGCGTTTCAGTCATTTTCTCAAACTTAGTTGTCAAAACATACATTTTCTACTGTATTCTGGGTGTTTGCTTGTTGCACTAAGCCATCATACTCCCATCCTAAGTAGTAAAATTGTATAGCAATTTTCCGCTTGGGGTGAGCTAGGAAATCCATTATTTTTTGTTTTTTAGCTGAAAATATGGTTATTTATAACTTATTTTATGTTTTTCAATGAAAAACTTACGTTTTTGAGCATTCTGCGCATCTGGACTTGGTCGTTTATTAGGATTTTTAACTGGAATGCCATTTTCAGTATGAGAACTCATTTTCTATATTTTTTCTAATTATAATTTGAACTCTCTTGAAAAATCACACAACATGTGTTGTCCGAGAGGAATCCAAACGAAATGGAGGAGTGAATTGGGTTTCTAGTCCCCCCTCGTGCGAACTCCTCGCGGACAAACATTTTTCGTCACTTCTCTCCCGAATTCCCCTAAAACTTGATTTTCAGAATAAAATCAAAGAAAAATGGGAAAAGCAAAGAAAACAAAAGCAGGAGCATCTGCCGGAAATGTTCAATGTAAGAAAAATTTTCATGTTTTTCGTAAATGTATTTTTTTCAGCTCTCCCATTCAACACAGATAAAGGACAGCATATCTTGAAGAATCCTGGAGTTGTAAACGCTATCGTCGAAAAATCAGCTTTGAAATCCACAGACACAGTACTGGAAGTTGGTCCTGGAACAGGAAACTTGACGGTGAAAATGCTGGAAGTGGCTAAAACAGTGATTGCATGCGAAATTGATCCCAGAATGATTGCTGAAGTCAAGAAAAGAGTCATGGGAACGTAAGTTATCTATTTCAAATTACGTATCAGTTTCAAAAAACCAAAAACAACTTTCAGACCACTGCAGACCAAACTACAAGTGAATGGAGGAGATGTGATGAAGATGGAATGGCCATTCTTCGACGTCTGTGTCGCCAATCTTCCCTATCAGATTTCATCACCATTTGTACAAAAACTGCTGTTACATCGACCACTTCCAAGGTAAAAACATTACTTAAACTCAATTTTTACTCTAAATTTCCAGATACGCGGTGCTCATGTTCCAAAAAGAGTTCGCCGATCGTCTGGTAGCTCGCCCCGGTGACAAAGACTACAGTCGTCTCTCAGTGAATGTTCAGTTACTTGCCAAAGTGGAAATGTTGATGAAAGTAAAACGAACAGAATTCCGTCCACCTCCAAAAGTCGATTCAGCTGTTGTCAGAATCGCCCCGAAAAATCCACCCCCGCCAGTGAACTTTGTGGTATTTATTCTCTTACATAATTTTCTCGAAATAAACTCTTTTCAGGAATGGGAAGGCCTGCTTCGTCTATGCTTCATGAGAAAAAACAAAACGTTGCTCGCCATTTTCCGCCTCTCAAATGTAATCGAAATCATTGAGGATAACTATCGAAAAGTTTGCAGTTTCAAAAATAAGGTAGGCTGAACGTAAGGTGATAATCACAAAAATCGTATTTGCAGCCGGTCCCGAAAGATTTGAACATGAAGAAAGTGATTGAAGATACGTTGACAGCTTCTGGATACGCAGAAAGTCGTGCACGAAAAATGCGAGTCGAGGACTTTTTGGCGCTTCTGTTAGCTTTTAATAAAGCTGAAATTCATTTTTTGGCGTAAATTTCCCTGGTTCATTTTATTGTTATCCTACTGTTTTTGTTGATTTGAAAGTTTCCATAAAACCTGTTTTTTTTAATTTGTTGATTGATTCTTGAAATCTAAATTGGTATATTCCCTATGTTTTCTGCTGGTTTCAGATTTTTGGAAATTCAGGAATTTACAGATGCTTATCAAAAGATTTCACGTTTTTCCATGCCGACTCTTCTCTACAGCATCTACCTCAACGAATTATGAAGTGAGAAGGCAATTATGAACTAATTTATCAATTTATTTTCAGAAAACCCCTACGAATCCGGCCACAAAATGTCTACAACTAGCTGTGATCGGAGCTCCGAACGTTGGAAAGTCATTATTGACAAATTCATTAATCAGATGTCCTTTGTCGGCAGTGAGCAGTAAAATGGACACTACCACCAGAGTAAGACTTTTTCTGAAACTTTATAAATCATTCTATTTCAGAACATTTCTGCATCGATCTGCACCGACTCCACCCAGCTTGTATTCGTCGATTCGCCAGGAGCTGTCAGCACATCACACGTCCGACAAACTATGAAGAAAACGAGTGCGACGAGTGGGGATCGCGTACTTCAGGATCCCGAAAGAGCTCTCCAACGAGCTCAGCACATTCTCGTTGTACAGGATTCGACGGCACCGGGAAGCTATATCCATCACAGAGTTCTTCATATGCTCCACCGATATTCACATGTTCCGAGTACTTTAGTAATGAATAAGATTGATTTGGTGATGAGGAGATCTGATTTGTTGCCGCTGGTTGAGGTACTAGTTTGAAAATTGCTCAATCCATATTTCATTCTTCAGATTCTAACCAATGGACAGCTCTCCGATAATCAACAAATCTCAACAAAACCCGCCCAAATCGGTCGACTCGGAAAGTCCCTTGCACCTCAAGTTTCCACGTCTTCTTTCAATCCATCAGACGAAAAATGGCAAATGAAATTCCGTGAACTTATTCAAAAGCCCACGTGGAAATGTAGCTATTCGGAGACTCGATCTTTGTTTCGAACGATTTGTGGATGGTCTGGTTTCGAACGTGTCTTCTTCTGCAGTTCTTTGACCGGAGAAGGAGTCGACGAGTTAAGGGATCATCTGGTGAATATTTCTCCAGATGGAGAGTGGAAGATGCAAGAGGGAATGCCCACTGGAGAAGTAATCAAACTAAACCCAACATTTCTAAAGATGTGTTTTCAGACCGCTCAACAACTATGCATGGACTCGATCCGCGCCGCCGTACTCGACACAACCCCATCCAACGTGGCGTATTCTGTTCAAGCTCGAATCTCCGAATGGGAAGAAAATGGGGAGGTTCTCCAAATCGTCGGTGAAATCAGATGTGAAAAGCCGAGAGACGGACTACTGATTATTGGAAAAGAGGGAAAGCGAATCGCCGAAATCGGAAGAAGAGTCAATGAACACCTGCATTCGTTGTTTCAAAGACAGTTGTACGCTAGGCTGATTGTTACTTGTAAAGGAAAACTTGTTACTCAGGATAAATAGTTGTTTTGTTATTTAGAACTGTTATAGTTTCTTGTTCAGTTTTTTTGTGATTTTGAAAATAAATTGTATTTCTAAAGCATCTTTTAGTTTTTTCTTCACTTTGAACCTCTCCTTAATTACTCCCTCTTTTCAGTATTCCATCCCCGCATAGAGTCAATTATAAAACGGTATATATGCAGATGTAGGTCAGCTTCGAAGAAAGGGAATCGAGAAAGTGGGAACTTTCTTTTGTCCGGTGCACTTTCCGGTGGTTTCGCTTGCTTTTCGTTTGGCTAACTTAACCGAACTTTTTTGAAACTGAAGTATTGTGTGTACAATTGATTATCAGCAGAATAACTAATTTTCAAACCATTTGCTTATTGTTCTGCAAATGTTTATTTTCGAATGTTCTCTTATCTTTTAAATTTACATAATACAAACAGTTTTCCTAAAAGTGCATAACAAGATAAGAGAATTTTATAAATATCATTGAAATCAAAATTTGGTTTCTCTCGAGAAAATCATTCTAAGCAACTTGATAATTGCTTCGTTATATTTAAATGAATATAACTTAACGTTAGAACTTATAATTGATCTAGTACACCTTGACTCCCGTTGTCCTTGACTTGTTGCATGAGTACTTTAATAGATAAGAGACATTCTTCTAATAGATCAAGTTCTTTGTTTTCCTTCGATTCTTCTTCGCTTCATTTCATTAGGTGATTGTTTTTGGCGGAACTTGGTTCTTTTTTCTGAAATAGTTTAACTTCTTCATGAAGTAGATTTGAATGTAAACCGAATTCCAAAATAAAACATGTGTCTTGATATGTGTTCTTCAATAGCTTTTTCGAGTGTTTATGAGGAGCGACTATAAAATGGCGTGGTCGTAACCCATCTCTTTTGTCGATACTTGGAACACTTTTCCTATTTCTTCAAGTTATAAGAAGAACCTTTTGTCATGAGACACTTTCTCAAAACCAGTTATGAATTGAACTATTTTGTGTCGATCATTACTATAATATATCCTATCACTCAACAGAAAAATGAAATGAAATGACATTCATATGCCTAAATTATCGACTACAGATCGGACACAACTGTATGTTGTAGGTCTTTTTCTACTATCTTTCTCTCTGCCGTCTCTCTCATATCATTCCTTCATTAACCTCCCCTCTTCTCCCTTTTTCGATGTCATCCCTCTTATCATTCTTTCTTTCTCTGAACTTCTTATCTGTAGGTTTTCAGTATATAAGAATTTGTTTTTGGGATTTGATTTTTATTTTTTTTTCTCGGAACCTGTCCTTTTCAAACAAGTACTAATTTTTCAGCCGAAAAATGATTAGGCTCCTCCAACTTTTTTCCATTATTGGATGGGTAACAGCCGGAGACGTGCTCTTCATTCCGAGTACTCTTTACCCGGTTCACGGGCAGACCATGGCAGTATTGGCAAAAGAATTAGTGGATCGGGGGAATCGGGTGACGTGGCTGGAGATTGGTCCGAAGAAGGTATGAACTTTTTAATCAGTTGGTTTTGTATCCATTAATATCAGACCGACATAATTCTACCTTCCGAAGTTACTCGTGAGTTTTGGCCTGCTCAGTTTGGAGATAGAACTCTTCAGGACATTTATCAGCACAAAAATCATTCTTCACATTCTAAGGTTTGACTATCTGAACTGATAATTCATATCTCCAAACTTCCAGTTGTGGTCTCCAGAATATCTGAATGAAAATGAGCAAACCACCGGATGGTTGGCATCGATTCGTCTCTGTGATTCGCTCTTGTCTCGTAGCAAGAGCAAGTTCGATAGACTTGTTGAGAAAGAGTTCTCCACCGTGATCGTCGATGACTTATACAATCCGTGTGGAACCTTGATGGCCGGACTCAAAAGTATGTGTTCCTGTCTTCTCCAGATCAATATTATTAAATATTCCTTTTTTAGACTCCGTCTATATCTACTGGTCGATGACAGGTCTCCGAACAGAATCCGCCTGGGCGAATCAGTCACCATCTCCAGCAAGTTATCTTCCAGTCGCAGGAACCGGGCTCACTGATGATCTCACATTCACTGAACGAGTGTACAACGTGGCTTCCTACTTCAAGCAGTTGTATATCCATCAACATGTTGTACAACCAAGAATCGATGCGATCTATCAGGTTATTGAAAAAAACTATTCAAAACTAATTTTCTGGTGTTCAGAAGCACTATCCCGGAGTCTTCACCCATTTTGAGATCGAGCGTAACGCTTCCATCAACTTTGTGAACACACCGCCCATTTTCGATTTCTCCCGCCCATACATGCCACGTGTGAACTTTATTGGTGCCATTCAGTGTAGAAAAGCAAGAGAGCTGTCGAAGGTAACTCATTGTCTAGATATTTTTCTTAAGTTAGTCTTCTTTAGGAATTTACGGATCGCATCTCAGCCTACCCAGATGGTTTTGTCGTTCTCTCTACAGGATTCACAGCGCAATGGAAAAAGTCTCCAGAACACATCCGTCAGGCATATATCGACACTTTCAAAGCTCTACCCAACCTTCTCTTCATCTGGCAGTTCGACTCTGAGCTTCCATCAAACGCTCCATCAAACCTTATTGTGAAACACTGGCTTCCTCTTCAAGATCTCTTGGGTCATCAGAAATGTAGATGCCACGTGTCACATGGAGGATTAAACAGTGTCATTGAGTCAGTTTATCATGGCGTTCCAGTGGTCGGAGTGCCATTGACTGCAAGAGGTGTCGATAACTTGTTGAGGATCACCGCGAGGGATAGTGGAGTTATGATTGAGAAAAAGGATTTCGATGCTGATAAATTGATTGCGGCTATCAAGGAGGTCATCGGGAGCGAGAAGTGAGTTCAGAGTTAGCTGAATATGATTAACTCAAAATTTACAGATATAAAAACGAGATGCTGATCTTCCAAGACATGGTAACCGACGTTCCATACACCGAACTCTACCACGCCGCCTTCTGGGTTGAATTCATCGAACGGCATCAAGAAGTTCCACATGCCAGAAGCGGTGCTGATCATTTAAACTTCCTACAGTACTTCCTTGTCGACGTCATTGCCTTCTTCTTCTTCATCATCTACTGTACTTTCTCACTGATATTCTACACAACTCGGACGGTGTTCCGAACACTTCGATCCGTTGTCAATGGAATTCGTGGAGCTCCTAGAATTGTGACGAAAGGGAAGAAAAATAACTGATCTTCTTCTGATTGTTGTTTCTTTTTAGACATTTTTAGTTTTGTTCCTTGTGATCCACGGGTTTTTCTGGTTTTTCACAAATGATTTTATAAATTTTAAAAAGAAATCCCTTATTTATCAAAACATTTATTTTATAAAAGAAGGGGCGACAAGCACAAAGGCAAGGCGAAGGCACATAAGTCGATATAAAACATCTACAAGAAAAAAGTTGAGCCTTTTGAAAACATTGGGAGACGAAAATTGGGGTTCTATCACAGAGACATCTTTTGAGAAAACTAGATTTTTTGAGAGAAAATTTCAGTAAAAGGCCACCAAAAACAGGATACCCAAGTAGGAAATTACAGAGATAAAAACTTTGGATTCATGGGGAAAAAGAGTTCAGAGATTTTGGGATGGGTGAGAGAGAGTGTGCAGAGAAAGAGAGAGAAAGGTCGAGAACCTGTTAAAAAGCAATAGAGAAATCGAAAGGGAGATGGACAAAAATATATAGAACTCTGACGTGGTTAACAAAAATTGGGTGAAAAGGGGAAAAAGTACAATATAACGTAATATAATTGGGAGAGACGGTCTTGATTTGGACCATTTTGGAGTTGAAGATCAGGTTCGACTCAACACTGGATTATCTCCGTGATCGGTAGAATAGAAACTTCTAGAGAGGGTATGGAGGGGAATTCAGATTTTAAAGAACTACGAAAAAATGAAGTTTATGACTTTTCTAATAGAAATTTCACAAAACTCAAGTTTCCGATTTCAGAGATTTCGAAAAAATGTGAATACTTATTAATCTCTGAATTCTACATTTAAAACCAGAATTCGCACCGATACATATGTACAGTTCCTACTACCGAGTGTTGGCCATTCGAGTCACAAATGTGCTCAAAATTCGGATATAATATAGTTTTTGATACAGGATGGTAATTTGAAAACGCAAGATGTTGAATGATGAAGATGAAGACCATAAAGAGATCAGCGTCTGTGCTAAGAAGAGAGGATTCAGATTTTTGTGGATGATGTGCGTGAAGATGAGTGGGGTGAGGATTTGATCCGGAGATCTCTTGCATGGGAGGAGACGAGAAAGTTGGAGACGTAGAAGACGAAAATTTTTCAGAAAAATTTTCGGCAAAAGATCTTAATGATGATCGACTTCTTTTCGGCTTCATCCACCCATTTAGAGGCCGTTGTACGCTTTGGGCTTGATTGCTTGTTGTTGAAGAATCTCGATGATTTGTGCTTTTTGCTCGTCGGACAGCTCCGTCTTCGGGAATTCCACATCGAATGTGATGATGAGCATTCCCTTCTTGTTATTGTTCTCCATTGATGGCATTCCTTCGTCCTTCTTACGGAGACGGGCTCCTGGCCAGGTTACCTGCAAACGAATTATTAATGGAGGGTTACTGTAGCTGTAGAGAAAACAAATGAATTCTAGATGTAAGTGTTTGAAATTCAGTTTCAGTTTCTCGCGTGTTGTTCGCTTTGAACGTTCTGTTGTTCACACACTACATTGTGTTGATCAACTCTTTTCCTTCGCGGTGATCACTTCATTTCATCACTTTCTATTGCCACGTCATTCTCGTGATCAGTTAGTGGGGTGTGTTTTCTGTTTGAACATGTTGAACAGTCAACACCGTTTGTCCGGATAGGACAACTTAAATTCTTATGCTAACTCACTTTATCTCGGGAAACCTTGACAATGTGCCCGTCGAGATGCTGGATTTCCATTTCGAAGCCGTTGAGAGCGTCCTGGAGCGAGATGGTCACATTCGTGTACAAATCATCACCCTTGCGTTCGAACCTGCAATTTGGGAGAATGACGTCTGTATGGGGGAAACGGGTCGAAGTTCAACAGAAGCTACAAAAATGAGATGACGCGCATTCAGCCTATTCAATCAATATATTCCCTACTGATAGCTAGTTGTCTTGTCACCACCACAGCAGCAAAATAAAGGACTGCAAGTGAGAAAAGAATCAAGCGAGGATGGATGGAGGTGTTAGAGATGGAGACGAAACATCGCCAACGCATCAAACATTCGTATTACAATCTCACTCCTCCCCCTCTCGTTTCTTTCTGTTTCTCTCTCGGGAGGTACAGAGGCATGTACATATTGCGGAGATTAGTAATAGCAGAGGTAGTGGCTGAATTGATATCGCCGTTGACAGATCGATCTGGAGAACGACGAGAAAGAAGAAAGAAAGACGTCGTCTATCGGGGTCATCTTGATACTGTGTTTAACTACTACTATGCCTTTCGCTAATTGAGAGGAGGAAGAAAATCGTAAAGGGATAGGAGAAACTAGATTAGCTGTACTTCTGTCTGGGAGTGTGAGAGGGCAGGGAAGTACAGTCTGCTACTTTTTAAAAGTTAAATAGCGAGAACTATAACTGCGATTATACTATCACAATCATCTACAGTAATCTATTCGTTGTAGAAAATTTAATTACTAACGTAGTTTCCTCTTTCTACAGAACGTCAATCAATTCGAAGAATCCAATTCAAAGTACAGTAGTCTTGAGGACAGGAGTGCATGCTAATCCTATTGACATCGACAATGACGGCGTTGACGACAACGTCATCATTCCGGCTATTCTGTCTGACGAGATTAAGCCCTGTTTGTCGATTGGAATTTGAATGAGAATGATCTTTTGAATCAGAAGCTGTGAAAATGCATTAACATCAACAGCTATGACCGCTGTGAGCAAACACGAAAATCTATATTTTTCGGGGTGGTTATAGTACTTGATATTACGGTAGTTAGTTCCCTTATAAAAGGGTTTATTATTCTAATGTAAAACAGAAACTTGTCTGGCTAGACTCTCGAGGAAGGAACCTGTCGTCGTTCGAGATTCTTTTTTAATCGGGTAAAATCGCTGATCCCGAATCTCTCGGAAACGGAACTAGTCGTCGTTTCGTTTAGGGAAAATGGTGAAAAAACGCCGAAAAAAGAGTATTGAACAAACTGATAAGAGAATCCTGGAGGTGGCGGAGAGGAGAGGAAACGAAACGATCGGGAGAGAAAGATGACTATGAGAAAAAAGAATGTGGGCGTCCGATCGTTTTTTAATATATGTTGTTATTCTTTTCATCCACACAATACTGCATTGTTCGAGATACTGGAAGAAAACCAAAAGTGTCGAATTCCAGAAGAAGGAAAACTGCTGCAATAGGCGTTGTCAACCAGGAAGAAAAAAAATCAAAGAATGGGCGTACAACTTACGGAATAAGCATGACATTTCAATTCGAATCAATCAATTTCGTTAGCCACTTAATTTTTTCTCTCTTTCTCTTTCTCAAGATTGACACAACCTTGTCATTTCGAATGAGAGGTGTAGGAGGAATTGGAAACGAATCAAGGAAGATAGAGAGAATCAATTTCTCATTCTGGTGATAACGATGAAATTGGCACTTGTTTGTCGGTTGTCGACATAAAAGTGTCAAGATTTCTTCTCTTCTTACACATCTAATTAGGAAGATTTATCTTATCGTAAAAGGATTGATTGCGGAAATATGAAGTTTCACGATCAAAGTCTTCGCTGACAACAGGAGGTTCGCTAAACAATTTGTCTTGATGAGACTACAGCTCAATGAAAAGAGATAGTCTCGAAAAGCCTTGACAGCTTTCGAATCGTTCAAGCCGATGAGGATAACAATCTATGAGTTTATTTAAAAAGCCAATTGAGATCCATATCTAGTCATCTAGCGACAGCAATAAAAAGGTATTTTGAATAGTATTTTGGATGGTTTTTGTACTATGTGAGCTGTACACCGAGCTTTCACTGATCCCCTATTGAGTAATCTTACGATGACAGACCAGACTGACAATGTTTATGTTCGCTCGTCTACTAAACAAGCAGATTGAATTACATAGGTCACATTCCGGTCATTATTTCGAGATCAACCACCAACTGGTTAGATTAGGTGGCCACGGATAGTTAGATATTAAGGATAATGTCGACGTGTGAAAGCCTAGAATTCCTGATATTTTTGGTCTAAAATATAAAATGAGCCGAATGATCACCGATGCTATAATCTGAAAACCAAACAAGTATCGATCAGTTTTAGAAATAACCGAAAGCCTCAAAGAGTGAAGAGAATCTCTCTCTCGAGAAACCAGGACGACTGACGCACAAGCTGCTCCTCATCGTCAAGTATGTGGTGGAGCCTGCGGAAAGGCGAGAGAGCACATGAGAATGACGAAGTTCGCCTGTGCTGCTTCCATCCATCCACACACATCAATCAGTTGGACAAATAGAAAACCTCGAGAAGAGAGCATGATTGGAATGGAGAGTCGTCGAGAGAAGTAGAGTGAAGAACAGAAGAAGAAAAAGTGGAAATGAATGAGCACGAATGTGTGTTTGCGCCTGGAAGACGACTTTTTTAATCAATTCGTTTTGGTGCTCAACCGGATGTTTAGGCAGCCGCCTATTACCGTTTAACTGTAATTCGGAAGTTTTCAGACTGTACGAATGGTTTTAGCAGGGAACAACAACGATTAAAATCAAATTCCTCCTCTTCAGAGAAGTCGGCATAGTAAAGAGAATGAGTGTCGAAAACAAAACGACTACTAATACTCTACCCATGTTGTTGATGATGTTGATCAGAAGCGATGGCGAAGGGAAGAATGAGAGTGCCTAAACCACTCCCCTCTCTGTTTGCTACACACAAATGGAATTCGGAATTCTTTTCATTGTGAAATCGTAATGATGTCGAAGGGGAGTTGATGGGATGGTGGGCGGAAGGGAAGTCGGTTTGAACGGATACGTAAATTGAAGGATCATGTCTTGAAATCAATTTCGTGTCACTTGTAGGCTAATTACGTAACTTTCCTCTTTGAGATTTTCAGCAGAAACGTTAGAACAATCTTTCAAATTTCGTGATGTTTTTTATAACGAACTGCGATGATGTTAGGTTATAATGTTTTTAGACAAGAAAAAACTGGGTTAGGAATGTGAAGAAAATGAGCAATGAGCAAACAGAGGACGAAACAGAATGATTTTTTCACTAAAATCACGCTCTGTGTGCTCATTGTGGCGCCGGCTGACTAGGCGGGCATATATCGGGCGGTCTCGGAACGAACGAAGATGGCGAAGGAGGAGTAGAGTGAAACCTCATCGATGAAAACATGTGATTGTGTTTGTGTGGAATATGTTTTTAGTGTGTCTAGGGTTGGTCACACAAAGTGATGTATTATAATAAGTTGAGAGCATTTCAAGAATGATCTCTGATGTTGAAATCTGTAAGTCAGATGACAGCACGTCAGTACAGTAGTATTTCTCTATTGTGAATTGTCATTTTTCAACTGATGTCATTTATCCGAGAAGAAGAAGAATCTAGACTAATACAGCTGTTTAAACCACACAAACTTCAGAGCAAATATGTGTTATAGTCTGTGAGTCATTATTCTTCAGTTAATTTTATAAAAACTCGTATCGATTCGTTTTCATTTCATAGGAGGAGAAAAGAGCAGAGATATACTCTGATAGAGAGTAGTCAAGCACCGGTAGTGTAGTGTGGGTGTTGTAATGAAAAACTGATGAAGAAAAAGAAGATAGGTTGAGAGTGCGACTGCATTTCGTTGTGCATGCTTTACGTTTTTTGGAGGGAGATGCATGAATGAGTGGGGAAAAGGAAGATCTGATTGATTGAATTGATAGACATGTCGGAATTCGTTCTATGAATTTGAAAAACCAATGTATATCAGAGTTGATATTTCCAAGGATATCTTCCTGATTCAGTTTCTTCCCTTTTTGTCATACTGTAGTTTTTCTCATGAACAATGGGCAGTTCTTCAACTTTCCGAAAATGGAAAGTGAGTACATGGAGTAATGTGAGTGATTGACACATCATCAAAACTATTACTAAAAAAGAACTGTCAAACCGGTTTGCTTTCAGTCCGAAAAAAGGGATTTACAAGTGAAATGTGAATGTGTGCGGGTGATTGAGTGAAAGGTGTTAAGTGGGTGAACTGGAAGAGAAAAATCGGTTTACAACTTGATCATCCCATTTAGTTAGATCTACATCAAGTAGTTTTTTCGAGGGGTCGGAAAAAATTTTTGGATCGCTTTGTAAATTTTTTTTATAGAAACATTCGATTGATAAAATCACTGTTTCGCGTCATTATTAGAAAAAGTGCGCTTGCGTGGGACGAAAAAAGGATAAACTCGGGAAGAATGTTACACTTTGCCTTCTAACTAAACGGCGGACGGAAGAAATGAAAAGTGTTAAACTAAAGTAAAGACCGAATTAATAGGGAGGAGAAGAAAAATGGCTGAGGGATCTCGGACTCGAAACTTTCGTAAACATACCTTGGATGCTTCTGAATTCGGATCTTGAACTTTAAATCTCCTGGATCACCCTCAATGTGTGGTTCTCCTTCACCATGGAAGATTTGCTGATGACCCTCGTCGGCGCCGATCTCTACTTCGACCTGAAATGAATGGTGAAGAATTTAAAGGAGAATCAGGCGAGAGTTCCGCCTGAACTTTGAATACGTTATGCAAATTTATGTGATTTTTAGTTTTTCAACCGTAGGAACGACGAGACAGAGTATTATAATGATTCTTGCAAGAATAAAACTCACTTCCAACACCTTATTCTCTTGTACCAGCTTCACATTTGGACACTCGTCACAAACTTTCACTTGGAACATCTGGAACCGTCCCTGTCCCATTTGTTCGGTGCGCATTTCGTGTCGACAATTACACTGCCGGGTACCGCTTGTCTGTTTGTAGACTGCCTTCTTTCGCTTAATCTGAAACAAAAAGTGAGAAATAGTTTTGAAGATAAAGGATTGAAAATTAGTTTTCAGCTTTAGAAATGTTTTTAATGAAGATTTACCTCTACGAAATGACCATTGTAAGCTTCTTCAAGTGTTACAAATAGATCGATCGTGACATCAGCACCCTGAAGGAAATTTGAATTATGTAGAATCATCTATTGGGGACTCACCTTCGGCGTTCCTTCTTCACCTCCATGACCACCTCCACCGAAGAAGTCCCCGAAGAACGAGGAGAACGGATCGTGGCCTCCGCCACCACCTCCTCCCATCTTTGCTACACCTTCTTCACCATGTCGGTCGTACATTGCTCGTTTTTCTTTGTCTGAGAGCACCTGTAAACAGAAAGCTCATTCTTTTTTAGATAAACTTGGAAATAATATCGAGAATAGGCTTTTTCAGTTTCTAGGTGTATCTTCTTGGTAGCTATATTTTTCTGAGAAAAAAATTAGTCACATATATATTTTCAGTAATTTTCTTTTTTTTTCTCAAACCTCGTAAGCTGCAGATAAATCTTGGAATTTCTCATTGGCCATTTCGTCGTCATGATTCCTATCCGGATGTAATTCTTTTGCCAATTTTCGATAAGCCTGGATTTAAAAAAGCTATTATTTTTCAAAATCCAAAATAATTACCTTTTTAATTTGGTTTGCATTGGCGTTTTTCGCCACTCCCAGTATTTTATAAAAATCTCGTCCACATTCGATGAAATCTACCATGAAGGTGGCTAGTACCAGCAGGGAAACATTCAATATCCGCATTATTCTGAAAGATTGTCAAGTTTAGAATAGTTTTAGGGAAAAATAGAAGAAAATGGCTTGAGTTTTCTGAAAAAATAGATAAGGAAGACTTTTCCGGATGAGAAACACTAAAAACTACCACGTTATGCACACGTCAGTTTAGCATTGTTCGGTGGAGCGCAATTGCTTCAGGCTCTTATCGGTAGCAAGTTTATTAAGTTTTCAGCTTGTTTTTCAATTTTTCATAATATTTTTAAGGTGAAATTATGTTTTTATTAATTTATATCTGTTATCAAAAATGTTTATAAAACAGAAAGTCGTTGCGAGACTCTTATTTTATTATTACAAATACCTTTAAATTCCACCGTAGTCGTGCGTGAATTTTCGTCAATATTTTCTTAATACACTTCTTCCACGCTTTTTTTCTTGTTAGTTTCATAAAATAATTATTTTAGAATGCTTCTCAAACTTTTCCTTCTATTCGTTCCGGCGGCGTTTGCTGAAGATGTCACCCAGCGGCAGCTTAAACCAGTCAAGGGTGTTCCACATTCACGTAAAGTTATAAAAGTTGAATGTTAATGAACCGAAACTATTCCAGGACTCAATCTTTATCAACCCTCGACCACAGACACCTTCCGATGCCTCGATGGATCCCAAACTATCCTTTACTCGCAGTTGAATGATGATTACTGTGACTGTAAAGACGGAAGTGATGAGCCTGGAACCGCCGCCTGTGGGAACGCTCATTTCTACTGCTCCAACGTTGGCCACAGGGGAAACTTCATTCCAACAAACCGAGTAAACGACAAACTCTGTGATTGCTGCGACGGAAGTGATGAATATGATTCTGGAGTCGATTGCCCCAATATATGTGATGAGTTGGGACGAGCTGCTCGTATTGAGCGTGAGAAAATTGCCAATGTAGCCAGAAAAGGATTCCAGAAGAGACAAGAACTGGCCAAAGAAGGACAAACTTTAAGAGATTCAAAGCTGAAAGACGTAGAGCCTCTCAGACAGGAGAGAGCAACTCTTGAACCAGAGAGATCTCGTCTGGAAACTGACAAGAAGTCGGCAGAGGATGCTGAAAGAAAGTTACAAGACGAGCACAGAAATCAATGGGAAGCAGTTAGAAATGAAAAGAAAAAACTGAGAGCTGCGGAATGGTTCGAGGAACTGGATCTCGATAAGTCTGGTAAAATTGATAAGGAAGAGCTCCGACAGAATTTGTTCTTGGATGAGGACAACGATGGATTTGTCAGTGAAGATGAGGTCAACGCTTATCTGACTATTGGTAAGTTGAAAAATATATAACTCTTTTGATTCAGTTTTCCAGACGAAGCTGATCCAGAACACTTCCAATCTTTGATGTACGATCGTCTGAAAACCGCCAAACGAAACCATCTGGAAGATGCCCGTATAAAAGAGGAAGAGGAAAAGGAACGTGCCAGAGCTCTTGAAAATGCTCCAGATGATGATGACCTCCTAGCTGAAGAGGATCGTCATGATTCAGAAGATGTCACCTCTAATCAGGAATCCGATGACGACAATGACAAAATGCCGGAGTACCCACCAGAAGTACAGGTTGCCAGTGAAAAGGCTCGTGAAGCCCGCCGATTATTCGATGAAGTCAACCAAAAAACTCAAGATTTGGATTCGAAGATCCGCGAGGCTGAAGACTTCGCTAACTCGGATTACGGAGAAGATTCTGCATGGGCGGCACTCAAGGCGAGCTTCATTGTTTCTTCATATTCAGAGTTTCTTTTTTTCCAGGATAAATGTTTCGACAGAAATGTACAGCAATACACTTATCAGTTCTGTCCATTCGGTCAAAACACTCAAAAAGACACCGGTGCCTACAGTGGAACTTCACTAGGAAGCTTCAAAGAATGGAGTGGACCAGACGGAAACAAATACTCTAAAATGCACTTCGGAGATGGTCAACAATGTTGGAATGGACCAAAAAGAAGCACGGACGTACGTTATTCAAATTCACAGTTTTCGGAAAATCTCAACTTCAAATTTACAGATCACTATCGAATGTGGCGAGGAGAACGAGCTTGTTGAAGTTACCGAACCAGCCAAATGTGAATATCTCTTCACTTTCCGTACTCCTTTGGCTTGCTCCGATCCGGATAAGGAAGTCATTCATGATGAATTCTAATTTTCTTGTGTTCGACAGGCTGACCTTCTCGTTTCACCTGTTCTCACTATTTTTATTCTATTACTAACTAATTTATCATTTTTCTTTACTTGGGTAACAAAAGTTTTCATCTGTGAAAGTAAATTGTAATTCTTCTTGTTTTATTGAAAATGAGAAATATATCTAGAAAATTCACTATTCTGACACGCTTGAACGAATAAAGATGCTTTTGTCTCGGGAATAAGGTTTTTTTCACAATGCTTCATAGCAGAAGAACTTCTGAAGAGACTGTTCCCCATGGCTCACCAGAGAGAATCTTCTGCTAGAATTTCATTTCCGTTCCGAGATTTTTTTCGACACGTCTTCAGAATTCAATTCAATCCTATTCTTTTTCACACTTTTTGTCTTTCTTTTCTACAAATTCGAGAGTCATGGAAATTCATATTCTTTCCGATTTGTTTTCGAATCTCAAAGAAACCGTCGAAATTACTTCCGAGAACTTCAAAATTCTATCCCCGAGGCGTTATTTTTCAATTTCTCGAAATGCACTTTTCTTCAAATAATATCTGTTGTTTTTGAGAGCCGGGATATTTAAATATGTGTTTAGAGGGGTAATTCCAGAAAACTGGGGACACCTTTCATCATTATTCGAAAACTGTTTTCGGTTAATCGGAACCTCCAAACTCTATTACAAAGTCTAGTAGTCTCTCTCTACGAGCGCACGTGCACAAATTCAAAAAACATAATCTCCAGTACCACACAGTCACATTTTGACCTAAAAACCTAAGTCCCCTCTCTCGTCTCATTCATTCGAACGACGTCTTCTTCTTCTTCTTTTGCTCGCCCTCCTCTCGGTTTTACGCATTTTCTTGGCGACTTTCCAAGTAATCATCCATGAGCATGCAATGAGCCGAATAGACTAAAAAAGAAATGGGTGTGGCTTTGGATGATGTGAAGTCACATAGTTTCTTTTTCAATAGAACCCCGAAAGTATGTGTCTCTTGAATTGTTGTTAATTGTTCTTGATGGCCTAGGAAGAATTAGAGGAACGATGGTGGTCTAAGTGTTTGGTGACTAACATTTCTTCATATTGTCCAGATGTCCAAATGAATTTTCAGAGTTTTTATGCTTTTTTGTGATTGTGTTTCTTATACCACATTGCTCTATTTACTGATTAAAACTAAATCATATAGGTTTAAACGAACTCATAACAACTTCTGATATTTATCTGTTTTTATTCGCATCGTTCAGAATATTCTCAAGGATGAAAAATATCTTGAAAAATACTTGAGCAGCTCTCATCTCACACAATTCAATTTTCGAGTGCACCGAGAAATTGTCAGCAGCGTTCTTCGCTTGTGTCAAAGAATCGCTGAGAGAAAAGTTGTAGAATTGTTTGATTGCGTTTTTCTGAATCATCGATTTCAGATTAGAAGCTACAAATGAACTCATACTATGAAGCGTTGAAATATCCGAACTTAGCAGCTTTCAAATCTCCGAACTACCCATTTTCCTCATTTATGCATCTTCTTCCGCATTTTTGTCCTACATCTTTGGCCTATTTATTCATTTTTGCTCCCGCCACCCTGCCAAAAGAGACAGAAACTCAAAAAACTTCTCATTTTTCTTCGGGTCCTCAGTCTTAGTCCCGCCCCTCTTCAAGTGAATTGCTCCATTTTTCCTTTTCCATCTTCCTTACTAGTTAGAAGAAGTTTCCCTGCTTTGCCGAAATATGAAAAAACTCGAAACCCACAGTAATCCAATCACGAAATTTCCGTTCGTGTTTTTTTGCTCGGAACCGGAAATTGAGAATGGATCCTACTGGAAATAGTGAATGAAAATGAAGTTAGAAGTCTTTTAGAAAATGAGGAACAAACTGGGAGACAAAAAGTTAATTGGCAAAAAGTTTGTGAGGTGGGTGGAGTTTAGTGGAACATTTTGCAACGGAAATTAGGTCATGGGGTCGTAGGGCTAGGGTTTATACTGTAAGTTCTTTACTACTTCGAATTCTCACGTCTTCCAAAAACTCAAATCCTCATTTTTGATCATATAGGTCATTGTGTAGACAAATACACAACTAACAGCCGTAGGCTGAAAACCGAGTTTCTGAGAAAACATCGGAGAAGTTTGTTCCTCATTTTTCATCCTTTAATGTTTGTTTTTTCTCTTCTTGCACGGTTTCTTGGAGTGAATCAGATAATAGGAGAAAACATCTCGATCTTTTGTCTCATTCAACCGGAAGATCGTGTCATTTATGAGGTGCATATGTACCTTGCAATACAGCCGAGTGGGTGGAAACAATTCAGAAAGGAAACTTATTTCCTTGTCAATCTTAGAAAATTTGGGGAGGTCTGGGTACTAAGTTTTTGGTCTTTTTTCTTCAACATTTTTCTCATAATCAGTTTTCTTTCTTGCAGTCGAACGTGACCTTACTTCCCCCGCCCATAGTTTTATCTTCAGAATATCATGAAGACGTGACGTCTTCTGCTCACACTCAGCTCAATTCAGTGCTATCAACATCATCAGAGGACCCTCTCGCCTTTTGATTCGATTTACTCTTCCTCCCCCTTCCTCGGCTTTCCTATCTAAATAAGAGTTATTGTGCCCAGATGGGGCTCCTCCCCTTCTCTTTGCTTCATATGTAGACACATGAAGGTCCATCTTCTAGCCTTGTTTTTCCTTTTTGATGTGGCGCTTCTTCTTGTCTGTTTTTTCTGTCTAATCGAACTCGTCTCTCTAATACTGATTTATTTTCTGTTTCCTCTTCCTTGTACGAGGTCTTGGGTTCTTTGAGTCCTGGAATCTGACGTGATGAATTTTCTGCAAAAGCAAGCAAGCGATGGTTTTCAAAGTAATCGGTTTGAAAACGATTCTAAACGTACCGCTCAATTTGAACTTAAAGAGCGTTCTTTTTCTGAAATTATTATCTTATGTCAGTCCGTTCCGTAGTCCTGTCAAAAACACACTTTAGAAACTTCCTCATTCTATTCAATTACAAACGTAGCTTTTCCCACGGTCACCCGATTTTTCCATTTCAGAAAAGTCTCGTAGATTCCAAGTATCGACCATTGCTAGCCACTTGAGAATCCATCAAGACACCGTGATGTCATGAGAAAAAAGAATATATACATTTATCTTCTGAATTCTAATCCGAGTCGGGTTGTCCTGAATTTCAATTTAGAAAAGGAAGCTATAATAATCTATCTGGAATCCTTCTAAATTCATTGTTTTTATTCATACCAACTATTTTCCAACCATGTTGCGCAAACGTTCTAGTAAACATAACACTTTTAGTCTTGGGTGATTACCATTTTGATGAGGATTCAGTTTAGGAGCCTCTCGGGAATTTTTTTCAGAACGAGAAAAAGTCGTGACGAAATATAACGAAGTGTTCAAAGTTGGTCTATGAAAATCCATCACGATTTTTATGAGAATCGTTTTTCAATGTTTTTGTGTTTTAAGCGTTTATCGTTGTTGAATCGACCAAAACATGCTCAACTGCACCTTTGTTTCCTTCCGTCACCTTTCGTTCTCAAGCACTACCTTTTCTTTTTGTTTTGAGATCTACAAATTATTTTCAAAACCCACCCAGAAAAAAATGAATAAGAAAATAATCGGTTTTGACATTGAGGAACTTTGAGAGAAAAGATTGCCAAGTGAAATAGTGAAAGAATGCTGTGCACAATCAGTGACCATTATCCTCTTCCCTTTCTCTTGACCACAAATCTCTAGTTTCCGAGTTTTGATCTAGTTTCTCTAACTGCTTCGAATTCTTTGACTTGTTTTTTGAACCGGGTTCCAGTAGGATACTTTTCAGTTTCATACTTGAAAACCCTACTCAAATTTCCAGTTCTTGACATTTTTCTTACATTTGAGATACTTTGATCCTTTCTTCTCTTTCAGAATTTTTCAATTTCTCCCACCACACGCAACATTTTAATCAAACACAACATCATCCTCATATAATATTCTGAATTCTACCCTCCCCATTGTACTCATTTTTTTAATCTCACGTCTTCGGTAAAACACGCAACATCATCTGTCACGCAAGTTACCGAGAGGGAGGTCCGTTATCTTTTAATTGAATCCCCCCCCCCCATTCTTCGTTTCATCTCAGATTCCTAGAAGCTCTGAATTCAAAACTCAATTTTTAGCAGGCCAAGTCTGAGCAATGACCGAGAGTGAAGAAGATGTGCTCTCAGTTACTCCAGAAGGTGGATATTCGTATGAGGATGAGTGGTGGGAAATGAATTGCTCGATTATTCCACCAGAGTTCAATAGGTGAGTTATTCTTGATTCTAGTTTATAGGACCATAGTGTCATTTATTAGGAAAACCTTATTCATAATTTAATAAGCTATGACTTATTAATAAAGATAGGCATCATTACACATAATGAGAATGTTATTATAGCTCAATGATGTCATAAAACCATCTGAACACACTTCTTTATTTTCAGATTAATGCTTGTTGGCGTAGTCGGCGCCGTCATCGCTTTCATCTCGGTCTGCTTCAACACTTTTCTCTTTGTGGTCCTCTGTCGTAATCCACGTCATCGACATTCTCATTTGGTGTACCTTATGTTCTTATCGGTAGCAGATATATTTTTATCAGCTGCCTACATCCTATTGTTCCCTGTTAACCTATACATGGACTATTTTAATTCGGAACTCTTGGCATCTGCGTGGTGGTCGTATATGAGAATCATGATCACGATATCTCATGTTTTCATTTCGACTTCAGCGTTCCTGATTTGTGCGGCAGCATTTGAAAGGTAACCTGACAGCTGAGTATCACAACATCATCATAATCTACAGATACATAACAATATCAAAAATCGCTTGTCAATTTGCTCGGCATCACCGCCTAATCATCATAGTTGCTTGTCTCTGTATAGCCATCACTGCCAAAGGTCCAATGTACTTTGAAGTGGAAGTTGTTCCAAATGCTAACTGCACCGGCGTAACATCTTTAACTGCCATCCCATCGGAATTCTCAGAGTCTGAACCTTACAAGACGGCATACAAGGTAGGGTATCATGAATATACTTTTTTATAGAGAATGTCTTCCAGTTCTGGTTCCGGAACCTTCTCACTGTGGCTCTTCCTTTCATAATGTGTTTCTATCTGAACTTTGCCATTATGCATCGTCTCAGAATTCAACACCTTGGTGCCAAGCTGTTCCGTTTCGCTACATCTGAGCATCGTCAAAATATACGCGCTGCCACTTTGATGCTCGTGGCAGTCACCTGCTCCTATTTAGCATCTAACTTGCTAAACGTGGTGGTTTACACTTGGGAGTTGGTCGATAAGGAGTCACTGCTCTCCGAGAACATTCGACCACTTTACACCCTATCTTCGGATCTTGTCTCTTTGCTCACCGTAGTTGCAAGTGCTTGCCGACTTCCGATCTATCTAGTCTGCAATGCGAGAATCCGATGTGAAGTTTTGGACTATGTGGATAATTGTGTTCTCACTCATCTGAATATCAAGCCATATTCGGTAAGTAGACTTATTAGAGACATCTTCTACTACTCCCCACTTCTCCGCATGTCTATCGCCTCAACTTACAGGGACTCGGAAGTAAACGTTGTCGAGCGACCACCGTACGCTACTGTGACACCGGTAGCGGGTATATGATTTATGATGTAAGTTTGACAAGTTTTGTCTAAGAACCTAGCTAGAACGAAACACACACAGCCAAAGAAAATACAGATTCAGACAAAACAAGAAGAAGTGCCACCGAGTCCAGTGGTAAGACTGCAGCTTTCTTTTTTCATTCTTTTTCCGATTTTCCTTATTCCGTAAACCTGTAGTAACTCCTTTCGGCATGGGATTACTGTACCTTTTTGAAAATGAAGGGTCGTATCACTGAGTTCTATTTTCCAGGCACCCAACAAAAAAGGCGAACGACGTGTTCGATCAGTTGGCACTGGTTTGGATCGAGTGGTTCTTTCAGTTGCAATGGGCAGTATCAAGGCTTCACAGAGTAGTGCTCACTTGACAGTACCTCTGAACAATAGCGTTATGTTGATTCAGGAAGAATAATCAGTAATTAAGTATAAATTTATGCATCGAATGGTTTTTCTGTAAATAAATGACGTATTTTTATTCGCAAGACTTTCAGACCGCTAAAAGTAATCGGAAAAACATGTCCTTGTTCAATTGTCGACATTCCATCCAATTCAAAAATTACAATAAACTGAAGGTCTCTTTTCGACTGACCATGAGTATCAGATCGGTTGTTCTGTTCTGTTCTCGCCGTCTTTAAGATTCTATCTCTGTGACGTCACACTATTTTTTACTTTTTCAATTTTCTGTCCATTTCCTTCTAGGGGCAAAATATTTGTTGAACAGGAGGGAAGTATGTCTTCTGACAAAGTATAGACGAAGAAACTTTGTGCTATTTTAGATAGGGACACTTGTATTTTCTAGCCGTGGAGATTTTCAGGTCAAGTTTAGTTGCAACTTAGAACATTTTTCTTCGTTTTGACCACAAACCAATTTATGTTCGGTTTCCCGCTAGACGAAACAATGCAGCAAGATATTAACAGATGGCCCTTAAGCTAGACTTTACTCGCTTTGAAGGTTGAACCGTTTACGACAGTCCTAGTACTTACTGATCTCTGGCAACATAGTGTTTTACCTGTCAGTTAAAACTTCATAACTAATTGCAAACAAGATCTACAGGTTTCTTCAAACCCCTCTCGGTCAACGTCACTTTCCATTAGGTCCATTTTCGATTCTCGCCACCGACCAAGGCCACTGTCTTCTTTTGATGAACTTTTCACGCTATCGTCATCTGATACAATTTTTTTCACTAGATACATAATTAGTCTCGGTTCTAGTATGTATATGTACCATGTACCATCGAAAAGTAAATAATAACAAGATATACGATGATGTTTTTGGTCGTTCATCTCGCCGACCCTTTTTCTTACAAAACTAGAAGAACCTGTTTCTTTTTCTTTATTTTTCTTATGCCTCTTCACCATTTTTTTGTTGATTATTCTGCGTCTCTACTCGAATTTTTCTTCACCTGACGATCGGTCACACAGTATTTCGAATCATACAAAACTGATCGTTTATCGATCTGATCCTTGTCCTTTGCCGATCGAAATTTTAGTTTCAAAGAAATAGTAGAGTATTTCAGTCATCATGGCTAACCACGACATATGCACCAAAACAATGTGGGCTCTTTCGGTTCCCTTGGGCGTTTTGCTAGTTCTGTTTATTGCTCTAACGGCTTACGCGACCTACAGGTATTCTGAAACCAGAGTTAAAATCCAAAATCCAACAGTACCACTTTCTCAGTTTTCACATTTTCGTTCCTATCGCTCCAAACAATGAGATAGATTGCGAGCAAATGTTCAACACAACATCAGAAGCTTACTTGCTGTATATGGAGAATAGAACATTGTTAGAACCATCCCGGAACGATAAAAAGTGATACCCCGTGTTAAATAAGTACAATTAACAAAACATTTCAGCTGCTTCCAAATTCGTCGTCGGAGATACCTGCCACTTGATATGCCGAAGTCAATGGCCGGAAACCATAATATGTTTTTTATTCGAGTGGTTTCCAAGGTTTGTGGTGTTGGTTTTTTCATATCTGGAACAAAAACTATAACTTCAGGACTACGATTTTGTAGAGGAGGTGTTAACCATGATGCACTCTCCGATCCATTTCTTCTGCTTTCCGATTGATATATCAGCCAGTGAAATTTTCAAGGAAAGAGTATGTTACTAATAATTTATCTGTAACTTTCAGAATCAATACAATTTCAGATGTTCCGCCTTGGAGATTGCATAATAAACGTTCTGGTGCCTCGAGAGTTGTTTAACACATCAACAGCTCACGGAATGTTGAATGCTCACAGAAAATGTCTGAAAGAAATTGATGAGTTCGATTGGAAACATGCAGTTATTAATGCGGTAAGAGATTTCTTCTGATTAAAATGACCTTGATACCATTTATAGGAACACGACCTCCCACTTCATAGTACCAAATTCTTATCGAGACGGTCTAGACGGTTACGGGATATGGTGGAGATCAATGGGTAAACAGAGAATATTGATATTTTCCTAATTAGATTTGAATTTCCAGAGTCCATTTCAAAGAAGAAACCCTTCTAGCCGCAGACCCGAATGACACTTCGAGCCACTGTAGGTGAATCTCCGCCCTCTTTATTCCTGACTTGGTTTTCAGTATACCAAGTATCTCGAAACTGGATTCAACATCTGTGCTCCGTGGCTACAATTTCTCATTCTCAACACAAAACTTTATACGATTTTCTTTTGAAAATGCCGGATTTCGATTTACCTAATGACCAACACAGAGAAACTTCAGTGGTAGAAACTAACTGTGACACCAAGAAATATGATGTTGATGGATCATGTTTATACGCTATGGAAGATTTCCCATCTATAAGGTAATCAATGTGAACTATTCACAAGACTATAGCTTTCAGAAATACTACACGTCTCTTCATCCGTGGAGATCCTCACTATGACTTCGGTTTTGTTCAATGCGTTCATGAAGTTGTTTTTGAACGGACCTACTTCGATCCGATATCGAATAAAAATGCTAATAATTATCTTTATGGATCTCATAAGAATTTGATCAACGACTATAGAAATTAGATTTTCTGCACTTTCTCATGTTTCTATATTAACTGGACGGGTTTTAAGTTTTTTTCTGGTTCTTATGCGGGTTTTGTTGTTTTCCTCGTGTAATTCCAATTTTATCAAATAAATTCTGAAAATTAGCTTTTCTTCTATATATCTTCAAACAAGACAGTGCACAGTTTCACAATGAAGTAGAGAGACGCAAAGAAAGAGAAATAACGACACTCCGTTATAACGCGATATGCGTCAAGTTTATCGTATTTTTACACCACATGATTCTCTAACAAAATCACGTTATTTTCTTGTAAAAAAGTATTTTCACCCGATTCTTGATGAATAATGGAAGGTTTAATGATAGATGACCCCTCTGGATTGGTGCTATATGAAGAAGAAGTCACAACGGCTCACGGTGAATGCGAAATGAATTTTATTATAAAAATCAGTTTTAATTGGCAGAAATCCCGCCATTACGACGGACATGGCATGATGAGGGCGCTGTTGGCTATGAACTGACCGATACAAAATGTTACAAGTAAGTAATGCCGATTTTAAGCGCAAATAAATTTTTTGAAACAACAAACAAAAAACCTTTCTGGAAATTCAATTAAAAGTGATTTTTTATATTAAAAAATTTCAGAACGCCTAGCGGAGTGCAGAAAACAGCCACAATACAGCGAGAGCATGTCGCAACGATAAAAGAAATCCAAATGATGGAGCCGGAGCAAATTGTAGAGATGGACGGAGAATATAGCATGGAGGGAACTGATATGCATTCTATCCCTTGTAAGATCATGTTTCCATATTCTTTTCAAAGAAAACTGATAGATTTAATTTTTTTCGTTTCAGGCACCTCCCAGCCGTCAACATCCGCCGGAATTTCATCCACTTCTGATCCTTCCATGTATCCGGAACCTCTTCGTCGAATGGCCATCAAAATTGGCGAACGAGTACTCCGATTCAAAGTTATCAATGCTGCCGATGCTCCGGAAGCTCCGATGGACAGTGCTGATGCATGGATAAACGATCCGCAACCGGTGAAAACCCCGAAATCTTTGGCTGGACTCTACCATTGTCAGCAGTGCAAAACCTATTTTGGAAATAAGGAAGTATATCAAAGACATATTACGGTACGCTTGAATTTATATTTTCAAAGTCTATTCAAAAACATTTTCAGGAAGTTCACGGAGATGGACGTCCTTTCCGATGCTTCAACTGTGGAATGCGTTTCTCAAACAAAACTGCAATGACGAATCATTTAAAAGATCATTCTCTATTGAAAGTGATGCATTCCTGTGATTACTGCCCGAGGATTTTCGCAAAGTTAGAAAGTAAAATCAGACATCACAAAATGCATTTTACGCGAAGTTCCTGTCCAGTCTGTCAAAGATTTTTCACGACAGAAGAAGCGTTGCGGAATCATCAGGTTAGACTTTCTTTTATTTTTGAAACAATCGTATTTCCAGGCGACGGCTCATCAGGCAGCTTACGAAGACGGTCCTCCTCCAGAAGATCTCTTACCGAATGGAAAGACTGCTCGATTCAACTGTAGTTTTTGTGCTCTGCGATTCCATTTCAAAAAAGATAAAGACATCCATGAAAGAATTCACACTGGCGAGAAACCATACTCTTGTGGATACTGTTTGAAGTCGTTCGCGCAGAGTCAAGCGCTGACAGCTCATATCAGAACCCATACCAGAGAAATGCCTTATGGATGTTCGAAATGTTCGAAGAGGTTCAGGGATAAGTATGTTTTTAGAAACAGATTTTGGTGAATAATGTGTTCTTCAGTTCTACTCTCCGAAAACACGAACTTGCCGTGCACACAGAAGGCCCGATCATCCGTACAGTCGCCGTGGAATACACCCACGAACTGCAGAAACAGATGGAACTTCAGAAGCAGCAGAGGAGGAAGCAGGAGCTAATGATAGCCGATCGAACACCCAATTTTCGATTATAATAACTTCTTCACCCAATTAACCACTTTAATTTCGGATTTTTTGTTTTTATGTGATTTATCCAGAGAATGAGGATGAGTTCTGAATGGAATGCTCTCTTTTGAGTTTGATAGAAAATCTGCACCAAGTGTTCAGTTATACGTCCTAATTCTCAATTCCTATTTTGAACCTTTTCCTGTCTTTCAAACACTCATCATGTCATATTTTGCACGTTGCAGCACTCTAAACAATGAACTAATACTGGTATTGATAAAGGAATACAATTGGGTTAATAAGCATAAGTAATTAAGTTTTTACAAATAATCGACACATAAAAATAAGAGAAACCTAAATAAATTGACAAGAAAGTGAGAGTTGAATGAAAAAAGACGAGAGAAGGGCCGAAGAAACGATCAAATTTCAAAAAAAAAAGTTGTGTCAATTTTCTTTTTTCTCTCCATTTCTTAGTTTCTCGTGTACTTTTTCACATCATCTCGAGTAGACTTTCCAGATTTTTTATTTGAGTAAACCAAGTGTTGGAGACTTTTTAATTGACACTTTATCGTGTTACTCACTGTTCTTAGACTTTATCGAGGTCAATGCACTTTTATTACAGGTTTTTATTATGTGGTTAGGTGATCACCCTTGGTTTTTTGAATGCCATTGTTTTCTAATAAAATTTTTTAATTACGGAAGCTGAAAAATTCGATCAGAACTACCACAGAACCCGCTGATTTCTAAAAATAATCTTTTTGAACCAGTTTTTCTCTGAAAAGTTTCACTGAACCTGTGACTCTCCTACCCAAAAAATAGCTGACCGACATATGACTGTCCGTTTTTTTTCGATTTCATTTCTAAAATCATCGTACCCAACCGGTTCTCCATCTACCTCTGAATCTCTTCTCTCTCTGCAAGACATTGTCAAATTGTGGTTTTGACTACCCGAAGACAGAGATGCCCATCGTCTTGTTGTTTCCTATGGACACAATTTCACGGTATTTTGTTTTTTATTCTGCGTTTCTTCTATCCACTTCTCTTTTTTTAGTTTTATGTGGTATGAAGTACTCGGTTTTTCATCGTAGGAATCGACTGTGTTTTGATGTGTTTTTAGCGAAGAACAAGTGAATCTATATCGTTTTACATCTAAAATCATGTAGTTTCGAACATTCATTTACAAAATAAATGTAGTTCAGTTTCATTGTATTCTTCGTAACATAGTTTTTTAAAGTTATGATGCAATTGAACACTCCAAACTGTCGAGTAATTCACCAATTGTCATTCTCTGTGATAAAAAACTGTAAGTGTTCCGAAATTTCTAGCAGTTATTGGTTTCTCGCCTTCACCTCCAATTCACAATTCCGCACAATTAAAGTCGAACGAAAACATAGGTTTTCCTATGGTTTGTTGTCTTTTCCACACACTTTCTACAGAGGGTTTTGGACAGTTTTTGAAGGACGACCGAAATTAATTGGCATCTCTATTGGCCTTCCCTCTGTCATACATACCAATCAAAAAGGAAGAGTGTGAGAAATAAGGTTCAACTAATTTTTTGAAAATGGTTTAAATTTGAATGTCTCCTAGTTTCTGGCAAACGATTCAGCAAACTGTTTCCTCACTATTCGCACTAATGAGGTTTGTCGGTGTAAACTCAAGTTTTTATAACGTTTTCCATTTCTTCATGCCTAGTTTTCATTAGACTGTCCTCTTCACGATTGGTTTAATGTCCTCTAGAAATCCTAAGATGCCTATCGTGTTTCCTGTCGTCTTCTGACATCTTCATACTCTTTTTAATCGAAAGTTCTCAAACACTTGTAGACTTACACTTATACAGTTTTCTCTTTGCATACTCCATCTACACATACTGATTTCACGCCTCGTTACCCTAATCTGACTTCGGCAGTCTGATTCATTTTGCAATTAATTTACTCTTGGTAGTTCCAAAAAACCAAAAAATATCTGCATTATTTTATAACATCAATTTATCACAAAGTGATAACTGAGCGCATCTCTCGAATAATAGATAGGTGTCAAAAAACCATCAATCTTCGCTTCTCTGGTTGTCTAAATGGATGAGGTTTTGAAGAGATCAAGAGAGAAATTGACCCTGGGAGAAAAAAAAGAGTTCGTGCTGGCCAGCTGCTCTTTCTTGGGTCCGTTTTCTCTAGAGCTTAGACAACAAATCCATTAGTTTTAGTTTATATTATTTTTGTTTTTATTTGCCAACTGAGTGGCACTTTGCTTTCGATTAGTTCTCACTAAGTAATGTGTCTGAATTCCCTAGCTGTTGAAAAGGCTTGTCTTTTACAGTATTCCTATACTCTCCGAAAAGGTCTGGTTCAATGTATCTCATGCTCATGCCAATTCGCTCATTCCTTTTTCTCCCATTCTTCTTCGAAACAGTACCTATAGTAATGCGATGTGTGTGTCAACTCCGTCGCCTTTCATGTATTTCTATGATATTTGTTTGTGTAACTGATCGGCGGGTGCATTCCCCTCTTTGCCTCCACTGGTGGTGTGGTGACTCCTGTGACTTTCATTTCTGGACTTGTCTCGTGTGCTCTCTCTGATTTTAATAGTATTTTTTCCGAGATTGAATGATCGTAGATTGGTTTTTTTCCATTTTTGAAACCTTGGTTCTTCATAGAGCAATGTGCCTTGATATGGATTACTATTTATATTTCATGACACCAACTCCTTATTAATCTTTTCCAGTTCTCTTACATTACTGTTTCTCTTTATTCTGCCTCTCTAGTTCCCAGATTCCCAATGACCACGTCAATGACACACCAAGATGGCACCGCTTTCCCTCTCTATAGGCTGGCGGCTCCATTCAATTAGGTGCTCCATTCATTCTCCAATTTTTGTCGTCCTTTCAATTCGGCGGCTTTTTTTTAGATTGACGATGAGAAATTTGAATATAGTCTTTTGTGAATTATAAACATGACGTTCTTCAGATTTTTTGTTCTGAAGTGGGTTGTGACTACTAAAAAATTTTCAATTTAATCCTCCCTCTTCCTTTAATTTATTTCTTGTCATCCTAAAAGCTTTCCACTCATTAACAGCTGCTCTACTGCCCTAGACCTACAGCCTTATGAACCCAATTTGAAGGGTCCCTACATTCCTACGAAACAAACATTTGTATATGACTTAGATTCATCAACTTGTAAACAATTCCCCAAAAATATTGCATATTAGTTCAATCAAGAGACCAGGAGACGGCAAGAAGGAAACAATACTATAGAAAAGACACTGGCTGCAACAAAATTATAGTTTTACTATACAAATGTCTGTACAGTTTTTGTATTCTTTCCGACGCTCAGTTTTAATTAAAATTGTTTGCTTTCCAAAATCCGGGAGCTAGAACCCGCCCAAAATAGATTTAGTTTCGAAAGTCATGACCTATATTGAAGTGATAAAAGTTATCAGATGGTATCAAAAGAAAACCGGTCAATCTTTCACTTGACCGCGTTTTTTGTGGTGAGAAGAGACAAAGATAATTTCGTTTTCAATCCGTTTTTCGCGCTTTTCATCTTGATGGGATGTTTTTGTTTCGGTTACGATAATGTTACAGTAAGCCTGTTGGAGGCCACTACATTCACTCTAGATGGAATACCATGTGATAACCTAGAATACTTTATAGGACGAGTTGCGTTTTTCACACTTCATGTTTCCTAACTCCAACCATTTTCTGTCATAAGTATTTTCCGTAAGTACCACCCCCTCTTATTCGGTCATCCGCATCCACTTTGCTGAACAGGTTTTTTTTGAGGAAAAGAGGTGATGTGAAAACCACTTGAAACTTTTTTTCCCCAATTCGGTTCAATTATGTTGTAGATACAGTCTTCAGAAAAAACGCTTAAAATAGGTTTCAATGCTGATTTTTCACTTTTTCATTCAAGTAGTGTGTACAGTTTTCCTATAAGGATTCGATTCTGTAGATCGTAAGTTGGACTCCCTCCTCACAATGGAAATATTCTTCGTCTTTCCACTTAATCGAGAGCCATTTTGATTGCCCAAATTTGTGTCCCAATTGCCTTCATTTTTGCCATGTTTGCCTTTTTTGTGTGCAGTTTTTCTCTTTTTCTCTGACTACTTTCAATTGGAAATACAAGGGGGCGAGAGACATAGGGGTGCGTTGTCGTGTATTGTATTGTGTTATGGGTTTGCCAAACAACCAGGGCACATTTTCGAAAACTTTTTTCATATTTTTATTGATTCTTAGTTTTCAGAAACAAGAAAGGCTAGAAACGTGATGAACAAAATACTTAGAATTAGATACCTGCTTGATTTCTGATCAATCTCAAGAGAAACAACTTTGTTTCACTTGACCCTTGCACATCTTTCCCCCGAATCTAAAAAAATGACACGTAACTATATATCCGTCTCAATTCCTCTTGCTGGCGATCTATTCTATTACATAGTTTAAACCTGAACCCGAACTTTTTTTCGGCATCTTTCTGCTCGTCTATATCTCTCCAGCAATTCCTGATATCTTTCGACGACGCACTTTTTTTCAGATTCAAAGTTCCCGAGCAGGAGCAAGAGATGGCACCTGGTTTATCGAGTAGCTTCGTACATCATTTCGTACATCTCCTTGAGATTAGTGAAAATGTTTTATAGGTGTATTTAGTGTTTGCAATCGGGATCTAGAAAGTTATTCTCCATTTTTCTAATGCATACTAAAAGTATCCTATATTTTATTACTTGAAAGCTCTCTGGCGAACCTTCATAAATCTTATCCTAGTTCCTTCCTTCCCACTAAAAGGTCCAAAATGGTTGGTTCCCTCAATTGTCCGTCTTTTCTCTTTTCAGTCTTCGTTTATTTCAAAACTCAAAACTTTAAACCTCAAAGTTTCCATGTGTCGACTCAATCTATTCCTTGCATCCATCTTCAAACGGAATATGGCAAAAATGCAATTTTCGTCTTTTTTCGCAAAAAAACCACACCTTGGCCTGAAAAAGGTCGATTTCACACGCACAATTGCACATAAATTTCGATAGAGATGGAGTGGTTTGGATAGCGAATTGAGGCTCTCCTTTTCTCTTTCTTCCCTTTTTCCGCTATTCAATTTTTACAACACTTTGGAAGGCATTGTGTAAAGCATCAGGTTAGGAAAAGTTGATTGATTTTAAAATGGATGAACTGTCTAGTTCTTTAAAATTTAGAAAGCAGATCCCTAAAAAAGCGAAATAGGTCAAACCAATGAAAAAAGTACATACATTTCAAAAGATTTCCAGAATCTCTGGTTTCAACTATTCTCTCTTTTTCACCCTGTGCTTCTATTATAAATGCACTCACTCTCACACTAGAATTTCCATTTTTCCTTCACCCATTCGGAGCTCTACATTCGAATAAGAGAGTGTCACATTCGAAATGTGTCTTCCTCTTCTTCTGCAGTATAATTATGCAAATTATTCCTGTTTTGTGACACTCTCCTCTCCCGCCTTGTACATCTTTTGTCTCTGCTTCTCTGCTCCAATCTCTTCGACTGTTCCCTTTTTTATATTCCCGAAAAAAGGAGTGGTGAATATTGTTATGACTTTTTGTTTCCCAGCACCGTATTTCCGTCGCAAGCCTTTTGATGTCTTTCACAGCCGATGACGGCTAGAAGCGTAGTTTGAGATTAAGAAATATTTTCAAATCGCTGAGATCAAGCTCTCTTGAAATATTTACAGTTTTTTCAGTTCAGATTAATCAACTCGACCTGTTCTAGTATTGTTTCGAAGGCAGGACAAGAATTACAGTACTCCCTGTCAAACTTATTGGCTTAGTTTTTTTATAGAAAGCTCAAGTTTAGCAACCTCTACAGTTTATGGTCAAGTCTCAATCTATTACCGTAGTACTTTCGATTCCCCACCTCATTCCTCCGATCTTCCTCATCCCGCAAACTGGAAGCTGATCCACGGTGGATAACAATAAGTTAATTAGTATGGGAAAAACCCTCCCGCTTGGCTCTCTCTCTATCTCTCTCTTTGTCTCTTTTCACTTCCTTCCGGTAGTCTTTCTATCTGCTTCTTGTGGTGATGTGCTCCTTCTTTCTGTTGAGTAACACAAGAAGGAGATGAAGTCAAGTCAAGTCAACCGAATAAGATGAGCAAACGAGTGGAGAAAAGAAAACATCCCTCCAGAGAGCAGTGAATAATGGATAAAGGAGGGGCACCCTGTTTCCTTTTATCCTGGAAAAACGGGAGGAATTTCTCATTTCGCTCCGACGTTTTGTTTTCCTAAAAATTTTGAATAGGAAAACGAGATCCGCATTCAGAAACCGTAATTTACTTCTGTCTAAGCCTATTGAAGAAAAAGCTGGTCTCCAAAAGAAGTTACAGATTCTAGAAACCGTCCTTTTAGAATAGTCTCATGCCCATATCTCTGAATTAATAAACCACACAATCACATTAATGATAAATCCTGCCTGTATCTTCTTGATCTTTAGTGTACCGCCCATCAGGAGACACAAACGGGAACGACTGGACACCCTGCTATCTGTTCAAGTGGATGAAAGGAAAAAAAAAGAATTCTCATTCGAATGATAAGTTCCGAACAATCCATCTTGTGTGGTCTCAGCGGTTTCACCGAACACCTGTTATGCGTTATGAATTTAAAAACGTTAATTGGCTTCGGCCGAGTTGTCAGGTCGGTTCACTCGGGATTGTTCACGAAGAACTTCAAATAATCTAGAATCTAGTTGAACTAGAAATAAAAAATCATTGAGGCTCTGAACTAAATGGGCTCCAAACGTTTCACTCAAGATTGAACACCCGTTTTGACCACCCATTACAAAAGCTGATCTCATTTCGCCCTCTCTCTGCTTTTCACTCCGCCTCCATTTTCTTGCCCATTTCAAAAAGCTTTGCCTCTCCTTTTCTTTTTCCTCCTTCTACTTACACACAGCCATTTCTTATTCCATTTTCGGGGTCCCCTTCTTGACATACTAATTGGTCTCTCTGCCTACTCCCTCTCGCAGTCTATTACTCTATTCCATTCCCAGCAACGTCTTTTTGACTCCCACTACTTGTTTATGTTCATTCCATTTTCGGGAAGGGTTCGTTCGAGTTCTGAAGTCAGTAATGCGTTCCGTATACATGAGTAACGTTTTTATTAATTTGTTGAACTTTGTTAATTTTTCTAACAGTTGTGTTTAGGACTTCTTGGCAAACATTGAGAAAAACCACAGCCTAGAACTTTTGATCAACTTGGAGATTCTATTCACAATTTGGAATTCGCAGAATTTGTTTGTAGTCACTCAACAGTTTCCGATTTATTTAACAATGTTTCGTCAGTCCTAAAAAGTTTCAACATACTTGGACCGATCTTTGGATTTGAGTTTCTTATAAAACCATTCTAGAGAGAGTTTTTCCTACTATTTTGGACAGTAGTTGAGTCTATGAGTGCTTCTCATGTCACCTGAGATACTAATTTTCCGAAACCTTGTTGAAGTTACATTGTAAATCTGTTCACCTCTTGGTAACCAATTTGACAGCCACTTCCTTCGTCCAATTGTCCACCACTCCTTCTCCCAGACGTCATTTCTTCTGAATTCAACTTATACATGTTCTTGCCACTTCTGCGTCTCCTAAATTCAGTTGTTTCCATTGGGAACGAACATGTTCAAGTCTTTCTTTTCTGTCCAAGACCCCAAGTTCTTTTTCCGGCATATTTTTATTTATTTATTCACCGCTGTCTAGCCTGGCCTACGAGGACGTTGCTCCTGGAAACTGGGACCCTTTGAGATTTCAGCTCTCCTGTTGATATTGTCTAGGAAGCACGTTCTCAGAAAAGTTATGCACTTTCTCTCTCCGAATCCAGATAATTAGCATCTATTTAAAGTCATCTTATGCTCTCATCGACCACATATTTCATTCATTCTCGTCGTCATCTTCGTCTTTTTTATATTTCGATTTCACAATTTTTTGATGATTCCTGTTCCACATGTGTGTGTGTATTAGTGTGGTTAGTCTCGTCTTTTCATTCTGTTTTTTTATTCCCGCCGATTCTTTCTCTTCTATCCTCATTGTCGAAATGCAATACGTGGAATTGTCGAACAACTGGAAGTTATGTTCTGAATGAAATCTCTCTGAATAACAGAAAAAATAGGAAAGAAATAATTAGAAATCTCAAGAGCATTCCTGCTCATTATGCTGCCACCTTGTACAGTTTTGGTTCATAATATTTGCAAAAACATTTCAGTAAACCAAACCCTAGTGTTCTCTCTGATCCGTAATCCTCCTAGTCCAGACTGTGACCACACCTACCGTAATACCTAATCCCTGCCGAACAATTTCAGCGTATATAACTAACCACCATCATAATAACGATTCGAAATGCCTCTCTCAGTCGTTTCCATTTCAAATCATGTGGTGACTGGGAGGTGATGGCTGATGTATCTGTATGGAAACAAAATCTAGTTTTGCATTTTATTTCTATCATCATCATCATCATCATCATCCTCATTATCTTCTCTACTTTTCCGCTGATTTTTGTGTGTCTGCGTCCATCAATCTCTAACACCTTTTAATATGAAATCCGTGGGAGAAGAGGAAGAGGAATCAAAAGTTTTTATGACAACGATCCACCACACGGACGGCATTTATTATTCATTTCCTATATCGCCACCAGTTTATTGTCTATTAGTACATACGCTTCTAGAAAGTTTAGGAATTAAGCTCGTTTAACAAAGACTTGCACTCCACATAGGTTCTAGAATTCGAGTTTTTGTAGGTAACTGAAACATGCATAACTAGATAGATCGTAATTCGTCTAAACAAAAATAACACAGTCCGAAACGCACTCTTTGGTTTCCATTAGTCCTCTCTCCACCACTTGCCGTCTTTTCATACAAATACACACCCCGACACGCACAGTTGAATGAACAACACCAGGGCCAAAACCTGAATAGGTACCGGAGAGAGGGAGAGGAGGTGAGGGGACTCAATTATGTGTTAGTTAGGTTGAAGGGGTGACCCCCATATTGTAGTGTGAAAAGTGTGGAGGATAAAGAAAACGGGAAGTGGTAGTGAAAGAGTACGGCGGGATTCATAATTGCTCTGCGTCGAATACAGTTCCCTTGCCACTAATTGAGTACCCTACTCACTTTTAATATAGGTCGGATATGGACATATTTTGATGGGAAGAGTAATGTGATCGCATTCTCTATTGTCTAGATCTAACGCGCCAGAAGTTGATTCAGCTATGAAGTATTCAGTAAACTTAGTCCAATTCTCAGCACCACCCAGCTTTTTCTTATATCCCAACACCTATTCAAACACGTGTCTTCCCTTTTTTCCACTTTTCTCATCGCTAACCAGGTCATTCGTGTTTGATCAACCATTGTTTCCACACCTGTCCCATTCTCTCAACATGCATTATTTTCCATATTTTCCACATCGAGTTGGTATATCAGCTCGATTTTGGAGGAATCTTCTCGTTTCATAAGATAGTCAAAAACTCCATAATTTAATCAGGAGAGTTTTTAATTTGTTAATTCATTTTCAAGTATGCACAAAACGCACACGCGTAATGTGTCACAATCACCTGCTCTTGTCATGACCACACTCTCGTATCTCACGAACTAACACTCTTGTTCTCATTGTTTTAAAATTAAACATTCAAAATAGTTCCTAGATTTTGCTTCCGGGCTATTTGCTCCTATTCTCATAATCCAACTGTACAAAAATACAGAACAATAAATTGTAACCCACTTACCTCCCCGCTGTTTTATATATAATCCGCCTCTAATTAATATTGTTATTGGCTTACGCATATTGCATAGTCAAATGGGATTTATTGTTTTTATTATTACTAGAATCGTGTCTACCGCCTTTTTTCCCTGTTATTTTACAAACTTTTCTGAATTCTTTTATGTGATCTTGTAATATTTATTATCTCTTTTTTCCGTTTCTTCTCATTTCAAAATAGTGTTCCTTTTCTACGGAGAGCATCACTGGGCCACAACAGGGGAGCCTCCAAGCCACACCCCTTTGTGCATATTTCTACATATATCCGCCCCTTTTTACGTCTCTCTTTTCTTTAACAACGCACTCCGTTTCTTTTCAAAATAGAGAGCTCTCTTTTGTTTCCTGACAGACCAAGTGGAAGAAGTGGTTTGTGTCAACTTCAGAAGCTGCGTGTAGAAGAGCGAAACGTCTTGGAAAAATGACGATGGAAGCGTTGCTGACACCTAATAATAACAATATGCCGACGGGACCCGTACAGACACAGGTTGGTCTTTTTCAATTTTAACCTCGTCCATTACAAAACTATGAAGTCATTAAACTCCTAGAGCCAAGTTCTTTGTTTGTGAAAAAAATTACAAAAACCAAAATATGTGGGATCTCAAATTTTGACATTAGCTGGGTCACGATTCAAAAATCCGTAGGGTAGAACTTTGTCCCTAACCACCAATCCATCAACTGCTCCAGACCCACTCCTAAAATTTCAAACATCTATTTCGAACTGCATCTGACGTGTCATCCAGTTCTCTTCTTTTCCTCTCCCCTCCCCTCTTACTTTCAATTCCCAAATGCCGATTTTCAAAAATCTCAAACAAGAAAAGCTCTTTTCTCTTCCAACTACTATTTTTCTTTTCTAAAATTCCTCCATTCATTACGCCTTGAGGGAGGAGGAGGAGGGGAAAGGATATGAAGGACCAAAAATAACAAAATATTTGTTTTGTATCTTTAGTGGCTCTCCACAGCCTCAGATTCACAGCCAACTTTCGATTTATTATGTGGGACATTGGATAAAATAAAGAAGAAATATAAATCTTAGACAGTTTCGTACCTTAAACATCACAGAAATTACATAAGGTTGAATACGAAAATGAACTTTGCTGATAGATTCAAGTTTTGCTAATTGTTTTGAATACACGAAAAATAAATTTTTTCTAACATCTCACCAGTTTCAAAGTCTCTCCTTCGATCTCATTCTTTCTTCTCATTTTTCTTTCTTACTTCCCATGGGTATTGTTCCTCCTCCTCCTCAAACCACACCAGCCAAGAGGTGGGAAGAACATGCTCAGTATGTGGGGGGTGCTCCCTTACATAAATACTGAAAGGAAGGGAAATTTGAGACATGGTCAAATAATGGACAGAAAAACGGCGCGGGAGACCTTATTTCGATGGGGGATGATGATGATGATGATGATGGAAGGGAAGATCTCCGGTTACTCTTGAATTGAAATATATGGTGCGCACGCACAGAAATATTCTTACTATGTATATGGTAAGGGGAACTTCCAATTTTGTACGCGAACAAAAAGTTTACATTGAAAGTTGAATCAAAAAATTCGGGATGGCCAGAAAACATAATAATTTATTTATTCTCCAGCAAAAAAAAAACACAATTTCCGCCGGAAAGCTGCCTTTCCTCTCTTTCCCAAATGAAAATATACGATTCCCATTGTCTTGGCCAAAAGAAAAACTAGGGATGCTAGATCAGTAAGGAATATTTTCACGCACAAGCTCCAATTTTTTCAGACAACCTACACAAGTACCCAGCGATATTGTACAGCACCAAATGTGGATATCGGCGAGTCGAAGACCAACTTGATTATCAACTACCTACCACAAGGAATGACACAGGAAGAGGTTCGATCTCTGTTCACTTCTATCGGAGAAATCGAGTCGTGTAAACTCGTACGCGACAAAGTAACAGGTTAGTTATTAATTCTTTCGAATACCAATTCCAAGTATTCTAAAAACCCCAACGAATCCAATCACAAAACTTCTTAGTTGCTCTAACCGTTTATTTGTCGGCCAAAAGTATAGCATGAAAAACATACAGGCGCTTTCCCTGGCTTTTATTATTGATTGATTATATAGAAACTTATCATTTTTCATTTTTTCTTCGGATCTTTTCTTTTTAATTTTTCGTGTAAATCTGTAAATGTGTGTGTGACTGCTGCTGAAACCCCACCTACTCCAAACACCTCAGAAACTTCCAATTTTTGGTTCATGATTTTAATTTTTTCCGTGACGTTTTCTACCGATTTTTTTTTCGATATTCCTCCTATCTCTCACACACACATACACGAACGTACACGTACACTTTGTCACTTCGCCTAAAATTATACTGAAATACAGACGTTGCGGCCGAAAATGTATGTAGAAAGTTCAGAAATCATTGAAAAATCTTTTGAAAGTTTCAACATCTTATTAATCTAAAAATTACCAAATTTCGATGTATTCATAAACTATACTTTTGAAGAACTAATATATTTTCCGTTGTGTTTTTCTTTATTCCACATCTTCTTGGCATTCGGTGTTTTTCATTTCAGGACAGTCCCTTGGTTACGGTTTTGTTAATTACGTGCGAGAAGAGGATGCTCTACGTGCTGTCAGCTCCTTCAATGGTCTTCGGTTGCAGAACAAGACAATCAAGGTCTCTACTTCTTTTATTTTTATTTTTCGAGAGAGTTCTAAGTTTCTATATTTCATGCTACTCTTCCTCCTACTTTCACTTATTTTTTTAAAGTTTATTTTTTTAAAAATCCAGTTTTTTGGGTGATAGTTCTTTTCATTAGCATTTTTTACCCCTTGTTGTGCGTTCCTCTTTATTTTTTCTTGCAAAATTAGTTTTAAATTTCGTCGATTGAATCAGAACTGCCAGCTTTTATTTTAAGTGTGTGTCCACAATAATGTCCATGTCTCTTCTTTACTAATTCTTGAAAAGCTTAATCTGAGAAACTTTAATCTTCACATAAGAAAAAGTTATTCGTTAAGAAAATATCATCATCAATTTTCAGGTGTCTTATGCCAGACCGTCAAATGACCAAATCAAAGGATCAAATCTATATGTCTCTGGAATCCCTAAATCGATGACATTACACGAGTTGGAATCGATTTTCAGACCATTTGGACAGATAATTACGTCCAGGATTTTGTCTGATAATGTGACCGGTGAGTTTTCGAAACCAAACTAAAAATTGTATCTTTCTACTTTTTTCTAGGCCTCTCAAAAGGAGTTGGATTTGTGAGGTTTGACAAAAAAGACGAAGCCGATACGGCTATAAAGACGCTGAACGGAAGTATTCCGACGGGGTGTTCCGAACAGATCACCGTTAAATTTGCTAACAATCCAGCCAGTAACAACCCAAAAGGCATTCTGAGTGAACTAGAAGCAGTACAGCAAGCCGCCACAACATTGGTGCCTCTGAGTACGATACTAGGTGCACCAACGTTACGAGCAGCAGCTGGTGGGATCGGACCAATGCACCATGCGCCAATCACATCGAAATACAGGTAAGGTTGTTTATTCTCTATGAAAACAGAAAAGCAAAACTAAATAAGTAAAACTAATTCATTCTAGGTATTCGCCAATGGGAGCAATCACTGCAGCAGTCTCCCAACCAACTGCAACATTGCCTGCTGATTATCTTACCACATCTGCGTTACTCCAAATGTCACAACTAAACGCTCTAGCAGGACTAACCCCGTTTGCTACTGCAGCTGCTGTTCCAGACTTCACAGCTTCCCTGATAGCCCACCAACAGCAGCAACAAGCAGCAGCGGCTCAACAACAAGTGGCACAAGCAGCAAGTCCACCAGCGGCTAACGGTGCCGGTTTGGCAGCTCAAGCGCAGCTTTCAGCTCTTTCGGCGTCAGTAGCGGCTACACTGCCTCCATCGGATACCGCTGGTTACTGTTTATTTGTGTATAACTTGGCTGCTGACACCGAGGATACATTACTGTGGCAATTGTTCTCGCAGTTTGGAGCCATTCTTAACCTTAAAGTGAGTTTTCTGCAATGTTTAAAAATATGCAAAGTTGACGTTTAGATCCTGCGAGACCTGACTCAAAAGTGCAAAGGATACGCGTTCGTCTCTATGAGCACTTACACAGAAGCTTATAATGCGATGGTCTCCTTAAACGGGACAAATCTAGGCGGAAAAACTCTACAAGTAGTATTCAAGTCTTCCACCCCATATCGTGCCTAAAAACCATTCCGGACCATAGAAACCAAAGAAATTGTGATTTTGCCGTTTTCCTGATTCCAGTCACTTTTCCCACTAACCGATTTTTTTCCTAGTCACCGTGTTCCTTCTCCCTATCCCAATCTTTCTGATCCAGCAACTGTGAGCAAACGAAATTTCCGGTACCGAACTCTGAGCCACGCCTCTTTTTGTTCGAGCTTCATCCCAAAAAACCCTGTATCCTGTTCCCCCAAGAAAAGCTTTAATGTTATATTGTTAATCATTTTCCAAAAAAGTATATATGCCAAAATTCTTCAGTATTTTCAAATTTACAGTTTTCAAGGTTTGTACTGGGTTTTTCACAAATTCAATTTGAAAAATAAAGTGTTCCATCATGTGCTTTTGAAATATTATTATTCAGAAGATTAGAATCCAGGAGCCTAAAAAGGATTTTTTTTACTTTTAGCTATAAAAATAACTTATTTAAAAAAAGTTTATTTAATCTTTACGGATAATCTTTTTGGTGATGGAAAGTATTGGATTCGAAACAATCAGCTTTTGGAGGTAGTCGGCGGCAATATCAGTGATGTCTCTTTCAAAAATAGCCATCACCAGTCGGGTTTTCTCATCTTTTGGTAGCTTTCCGAAGAGGAAGACAATTTGTTTATCAGAATGAAAGTCCAGGCACAATCCTTTCGATATTCCATTCTCATCAAATCCAAATACTGGCTTGTAATAATGTCTTGCCCAAGTTTTGAATTTTTCTTTATACTGTTGATAGACTTCTAGAGGACAATCGAAATTGAACATTCCATCCTCACGCTTTATGGATTTCCAGTGCTGAAAGTTCGATAATCAAAAAAGCTGTCATGGTATTAAATCGGATTATCCTATTATTCACGAACCTCATAAACAACTTTGAGCTGGTCAACCGGAACAATGTGATCTTTCACCATAAAGTAATGCTGGTTGGAAGCGAATATGATCTCATTTGGAACTTCCTTGTGAAAAATGATTCCTCTGCTCTCGGCAACCTGAAACAAAATTTCCGTTGGAATATCTTAATGATTATAATTACAATAGGAATCTTCATGAACTCCTTGTCAATCTCACAGAAGATCGGCAGAAACTGCAGTTGTCCAGTACAGCTCTTTAAAAAATCCCAAGATTCCGGTTGCTGGCTGATTGATAGACAATAGTTTATTTGGAGTGGATGGAGATACTTCAAAAGTTGAGACTCCTAAATTACTTGGCTTAGTTGAGTAAGTTTGACCTTATTGATTACCCAAATCACTAAACTTTCTGTGATATTTCCTCGTCGTTTGAAATAGAAATTTAGACATTCAATGAGATTCTCCTCGGTATAGTTCATTATTTGTGTGTTGTGATCATCAATTGTGTGGACAATTTGGCCATCTTTAATTTCAACTTCCGCAACATCAAAATCAAAACGGATCTTGTTTTTGAACAGTTCAATTTGTTTCCAATCAAGCCCTATTATATCATTCATATGTGTATAGCTTTCAGTATCGGTTACACGAGATCTCATCCTAAAATTTGAGACCCACGATATGATTATACAATCTCATTCAAAAGTGAAACCGGCATACCTTACTCTGAAGCTTCCAGATCTGAAAGATTCTTCCCTTTCTAAACGCAATTTTTCCAGAGGTCCAAGTCCGTATATATAACCGGGCACTTCGTTCTGAGACATTTATCTGAAAATGGAGTAGTTTGAAACATAAAGGAAAATTTTTAAAATAGACTTGAATGTTAAGATCAACTAAGAGCACATTCTTTTCCTCTAATCCACACTTTTATACTTTGAGCCCCATGCGAGTGAGAGATCGCACGCTCACGTTGTCATAGGAACTAAAGGAAAACACGCCCCTGCATCGGATAGAAATGATGGGAAATGATAGTTTAGAGATGTTATTAATATAAACTTCCGATCAATGTGAAAAAGCGGAAAAAATTGACAAGGGCATTAAAAAGAAAGAAAAAGTTGAGTGTATGCAAAAACCAATATAAGAAAATGTAGCAATATTTTTTCTTGATAAAAATGACAGGTGGAGACAATTCAAAAATACCATAAAACTTAAATTGAATTAATATTGAAATCAATATCCTCCATTTCAGAAAACACACGTTCTGCTCGCAACAACATTCCAACAAGGGGTTGTTGAATATAATAAAATATTTAAATTGTTTAGAGAAATTTCAAAAATCCAGTGTTCAAAATGGATTCAGATTTATTAAAGTTTTGGATTTCCTTTCTTTCTGGAAAATGTTCAAATTTCAAAAAATCTCCTGCAATAATGGATTTGTGAACAATTCCACTAAGTATACTTTCTACAACGGTGAAATCTGTACTTTTCAATACTCCCCTTAAAAAGAACATAATTTAAAAAACTTTCATATTTTCAGATTGTATTTAGAAAAAAAGTTTGTTCCAACTTTGCAGCTGAAAATGCGTTTCAATTTCTTCACATTTGTTTGTTTATGATAAAAAATAAATTTCAGGCTATACCATTTATAACAACTATTTTTTTCACTTTATACCAGCCTTTTTCATGAAAGTATTTGAAACTTTGGAGAATTAATCAAAAGTACATTTTTCTAGATTCAATTTATCAATTTTTGTCATTCGGGACAGGCAAGTTCCCAGTACCTCATTAGTGTTATTAATACCATGATAAGTCTCCCGCATAAAGAGCACATTCTTCATATGCACCTGTCTCTCTTGCTCTCTCTTTCTCATTTCCCACACCAAAAGCTTCTCAAACACCTTTTGGCCCTCTACCTCCAAACAACCACACCAATTTGGGTAAACAAGACACCCGCAGTGTCTGTCCCCATGTCTATATTGAACTATTCAACCTTTTGTTATACATATAAGCTTAGGATGAAAAGGGTCTCACACTTTATATTCAAACTTTATGGTGTGATTTTCAATTTTGAAGAAACTGATTTTTTGGGAAACGAATCATATATTTCCCATTGTTGAGCTATCTATATTTCTGTGGTTATTGAGGCGTTTCTGATTTTCATAGTTGTAATGGTGTGCATCTGGTGTTCCGCATGATCATTACAAAATTGTTGAAACTGCGATTGAATAAACTCATGACGAAAGATTTTTCTGGATTCAAGTGCTTTGGTAGTTATCTTCTGATCTATAGTAAAATCCGCAAACTTCAATTTTATTAAAGTGTTACCAAAAATAATGTTTTCATCTTTCATATGATTCGGGTTTCACTTTTCGCACATCTATATTTCACAAACACTCAAGACGAAAAGTTAAAAGATGAGAATTGAAAATCTTTGCTCTCTTTATCATAACATCTTCTCAAACTTTACTCTTGCGTTCAATCATCGGAGCCCTCCACTCTTTGCGTTCGTTCTGCTGACCGGTTGGTAATCCGAGCCATTTGGTGTATGCAACCAGTTGATCCTCCCTCCCACCTACTCCCGTTCCATTCCTCTCCCGCACATAGTTCTTTCTTCTTGTTTCTATTGTATACGTGTGCCGACGCGTGTACCGTCCGCGTCGTCATCGACGGGGGACTTCTATTGTTTTGACAACCTCCAAAACATGAGAGAGAGAAAGAGACATGAGCATATTGGTTTATTGAAGGAGATGATTCCTAAAGTGTCTATTTGATCGTTTCCATTAGTCTCAACTACTCTAATTTACTTTTTGGATTTTCAAAGGCTCCAAATTTACTTGCAACTCCTTTTTCCATGTCCCATTCCACATTGAACTTTGCCTCATGCTTCTACTCTTAATTTTCTCCTCTTCACAGTTTTCTTTCCAACACACCATCCTCACTTTTTTAATAACTTCCAACTTTTTATTGGTTTTTCCATCGTTTCGAGGCCACATGTCTCCAATGTTTTTTCGCAGAAAAACGAATGAATTTCAAACTTTCAAATCCTTTTTGATGGTTTTAGAGAAAAAAACTTAAAATACACGTTAGGATTACCTATGCGTCGTGAAATAATAAACCGGTAGTCTCTCAACTAGCTCATAAAGCTGTGAGAATACGTTCGATGACGTTTCGAAACTAGATCTGAATACAATAAATGGCTCTGTATGCTTTAACGGGTTCATAGAGCGAAAACGGGTTCTTAAATAATAAACGGGTTCATAACGAGTTTTGTTAAATTACCGTGATAGAAACAAGGTAAAACCCTTATTTTAGTCCTAAATTAACGAAATAATGATAATGAAAAGTTAAAATATTAATACAGCATTTGATTCTACGGATTCCCGAATCAATATTACGTAAGAATCTGAGTCTTTTGAGTAACTTAGAATAATCAGAAAACTCTAAGATTACCCGTACCAAACTGTTCCCAACTGTGTAAACATAGGCGCGCAGAGAAACTAAAACCAGTGAAAGAATATAGAATAATGATAGTTCAAATTAAACTGTTTAATTGACGATTACTTCGAGAAAAATACCATATGAACCCGTTTATTATTTATGAACCCGTTTATTCTCTATGAACCCGTTAAAGCATACAGAGCCCAATAAATGATAGAAAATGCTTTTTTTTAAAGCCAAGGGGTGTGATCCTAAAACAGATAAATGCTTGTGATCTTTTTTGGATAACGAAAAAAGCCTGAAAGTCCTAAGTTTGCCATAAAATTCTAAATGAAACCAGTATTTTATGGCTTCATCCTCCTGACCAGTTACACAGTAGGTAGTCATTGTCTTTTCTCGACATCCTTTCACCATCTTATTCCACGTGCCGTTCCATTCTTCCTCTAGTTTCATACTTTTCCGCCAATCCAATTCTGCCGGCCAGAAACGGACCGGTCTCATTTTCATCCTTCTTTCTACTCTCACACCCAATTGTTATTTCATATCGAAACACAGAGAGTGAGCGCATCATCATCATCATTGGGAGAGAAGTGCGCGGCGCGGCAATAGTGATGATGGACAGCTCGGCCGGGCGCCTCCGCCGCGCGTACCTTTTTTGTTTGTGGTGTCATACGATCATGTTTTTGCAATTCGCACCCTTTCTTTTCCCTTTTCATCGGAAAGTTTCGAATCATTCTTTTTCCGAATACTATGCCAATGAGCATACGCATCACGTCAGGGGAGGCTGGTTCTGAACATTGCTGATAGGAGAAATGAAGGACGAGCATCAAAGAGACACGACTGTTCTTTCTATGACTTTGTAGGCAATTTTCTCGTGAACTGGAGGACAGGATCGGATGCTACATCTTCATCTTCAAGTCGGTGAAAAGTACCATTTTTATTTTATGCTCTTCAAGTTTACAAATATCAGTATTCCCCTTTTATACAATCTATCAATTTGGACCATATTATATGGTGCAACATTTTTTCCTGATCTGAATATTTCCAAAGTGTTCAATTTTGTTAACTGAACTTTAGTTTTTTGGTAAAAAACAAAACTAAATCTCTTTTTGATATTGAAAATCTTCTGACGCGTAGACTTTTTAAAAATTCATTCCGAACTCGTAGTTCTGACCTACCTGTCACATCTCATTCCCTCCCTGTCTTCTCCTCTGTGCTTGCATGCTTTTGGTGTCATTCATAATTTCCATCATATCCTCACCTGCCTTCTCTTCACCTCTAAATCTCTCTGAAGTTCTTCCGTTTATCCGGTTGACACAGAGAAAAAGAAAGAGAACGGTTATATAAACACGTTTGACACACATCTCTTCCCCTCGCTTCAAATGTTTACCGTTAGGCGGCCGGAGGAGTACCGTTCAGAAGACGTTGGGCATGAGAAGAAGAAGGAGAAGAAGTTCATGGAGACGTGTGGCGCAAAACTAATTATCGGAAGGTCTTCTTATTCTCAGGAAATATGAAGAAACATAGAAGAAGAAGGAGGAGAAGTGAAACTAAACTTGGCCCCGATATTCAGATGAAGATGACAACAAACGGTAGCTGAGGAGGAGGAGGTGGCTGCGTAATAATTATTCAAATTCCTTGTACGCGTAATAACACTTCTCTTCTCATTTCTCTCTTTCTCTTCTGTGTACAGTGTTTGCGACACAACATCATCTGAAGCAGAAGCTTCTTCGAGAAAACGAAATTGACTTCTTTCTTTTCTTTTCTCTTACAGCTTTATTTCATTATTATTGAATTCCGGTTATTCTTTTACCGCATGCGCGTTATGATCATCATTCTGATATAGGTTTTAGATTTCTGAATTTTACATTTTTCGTTGAAAATTCTTAGTAACTTAAATTTCCTTTAATTGACAAGAAGTCTTAACTTAATTTTTGAAAGATGTCAAAAAAATAAACGGATGAACCTCTCTTCTTCTATATTTTCAACCACTATAAAGGCGCGTGCGGAATAATTTTTTTTGTCCAGCCTGAAACATAATTTCCCTCCGTAACCCACTACACCAATAAAAATGTTTCAAGTATCATTTACAAGGCCAAGTGCCCAGAACCAAAATAATACTGTAGTACTATGTTTCAACTAACACCGGCTACTCTGTTTGCACTTGAAAACACAACCAGACATCTCGACAAGCTTCCGTCATTTTTTCTATTTTATTTTTTGCTACATCTTCTTCTTCATCTCATTTCATTTCTCACACCACCAACAGATTCCCAAGCCATCTTCATGTCCTTTCTTTCTAGGCGGCACTTCATTTTAATGTGACCTGTTGTGATGTGTTCACCTATTCGTCAGCTTTCCTGTTCTAGGTATTCTACTGCTATTGATTGATTTTTTGAGTTTCAGGGAGTCAGGAGAGACAAATAATAGTCAAATACGAACGACAGCTATTTAGGAGAAGTTGGTGAGTTTTTTTAAACTATCCTTTTTTTACAGTTTGTCTCATCTGTTATGAGCTTTTCAAAAACAAAAAATCATGCGTTTCTAAAAATTCATCAATAGCACCCGCAAAATCGTTTTTCGCTGGTATTTTCAGTTTGAGATAGATTGGTTAAAATGAGAATTATGATATTAAGAAAAAATACTTGTTTTTCTTATGATTATTTCTTATGACAGCTTATTTAATTTTTAACGTAAGAAAACTCTCCACATATATTTTTACTACATAAACGCCTCTGACAGTTTTTCTATCCCTTTTACTATTCTCCCAGAAATCCAGATTGATGTGCATTGTTGCGTGCCATTGATTGCTGTCATCACATTGAATTCACAGTATAGAATTAGAATGGTCATTTTGATGTTCATGCTTGTACTATCTGTTTCTTTCATTCTTCCGGTGGCTATCGTTTTATTCATTTTTTCACTTTTTTCCTTCAGCCCTCTTATTCCTCCCATAATTACTGTTTCTCTTCCGACTTCCTCATTTCTTTTTGTTTTTTGTCCTAGTTACATCATTTTCTTGGAAAACATTCGGTATATTACTATTACCTGAGAGTGATGTTCTACTTAATTGCCTTAGAAGAAGTTTCTCTCTACCTAAATTCCAGTTTTTTTCGACGGTCTCTCCCCTAATTGAGGTTCATTCTCTCGAAACACGTCAATCGGCAATTACCTGGCGGAAAATAGAGGGAAAAATGGAGATGCCGTGAATTTTCGTGTGACCTGACATGTAATGTCAAAGGGAATGGCAACATATTATCTTAACGATCGTTATCGGAATTAGAAGACTCGGGAACCAGGATTATTTTCGAAACTTTAAAGTTCAGAGATTGGTTGAGTAGGAACTTTGGAAAATTTAAAACAGTCGTTCTTCATTCATTCCCTCTAGAACTAGCCTGATATTCTGAAACTTTCACTCACAAAATGGTCACGAGCATACTGTGATAAGCTATTAGTCATATTTTTCAATCTTGATTAGATGACTTAAGCACGAGAAACCAGATTCAAATTTTTCGTAGTCAACGTTGACGTATTGCGTTTCTGACTAGTTTGACTGCTGAAGAATTGTGAGCTCACGAATTTGAGATTCATACTTTCATTAGTGATCGCTTGTCTCTCTCCCTCTCCTTTACTCTAAACTATTTGTGGAATGTTAGTTTTCCTTTATAACTTTATCTTTTCAATATCCGAAAATTCGAAGACTTTCACTTCTGAACTGAATGTGTTTCCCTTTTACCCTCTTACAAATTCATATGCATGTATATCGTTCCAAATTTCGGAAATATAGGCTGCTTCCGCGCAATCCTGGAAAGTGAAGGAGGGAGAGGGAGTGACATACCTATAACAATCTGATAAAATCCGGATTTCCAAAATTCAAGGCCCTATATGCGCTGCTGAACAATACATAGTTAAAGGTGGTGGGAGAGATGGAAAAAGGCGAGAAGAAGAGATAAGAATCGGAAGAAAGAGAGAAATATGCCCCCTCTTTCGCGCGTATTCCGCACACCGTCCTGAGTGAAGATGTGGGCTTCTCGTCGAGATACGAAATTTTATTAGATTTTGACTACTCAACTTTCGGATTATGATTTTCATTTTGGTTTACTTCTTTTTTTGTAACGTTTCTAATTCTAGAGCGAATTATTGGTAAAGCTTTGACTTTACCTTCAACTTCTATACAGCTAGGCTCTTTTTATTTTCGAATTAACGAACTCTTGATCTCCCGATCATTACTCAGACGATTACATTTACCAACCCAAAGTCAGAACTCCACACCTTCTTCCTTCTTAAACTTATGGATTCTGCTTTGTCTGGTGACTTTGGTCTCATGCCTTCAATTCGTGACTCCAAAAAGCAGGTTTTGAAAATCAGAACCTCTTCGTTCTTTAGACTTCGATTTCAATAACCTCTTCTATGTGCAGAAAAGATAATTCCCACGATAGTGCTCAATTATGAAAAGAGAAAATGCTCGTGACTCGGTTTTCAATCATATTTTCATTCATCTCCATCTCGTATTCTACGGAGTGCCTACTGAGAGCTAGCTGGGCTGGCTCAGTCAGTTTCTGAACAGATTTCAACTGTTTTGAACAGTTTGACACTTTTGAAGATTATTGCTGAATTTTAGTTATACATTCCTTTGAAGGGTACCTCAATTCTCACTTTCGGTTACAGTGAAGACAAGAATTCAAAGGTTGCGATTTCTCTTATTTTCTCACATCTACTCGCAGTTCCCTAGAGGCACCGATGTTCTTTTCTGTTTCTTGTCTACTTTTTTCTTCCATTTCTGAATACCAAAAATCATAGTTACATCTTCTTCTCTTCAAACTATTTTGATACTTGTTTTGTTTCTGAGCTTTTCACATGTGTTTTGTTTATTTGTTTGATCTCTCGAGGTGGTCTATAGTACATGGTTCCGTTCAATTCCCTTCTGGATAAGATTTTGTTGAGCGGATTTGAGGATTTTATTATCAGCTCTGAGAAATGGTTGAGATCGGTTGGTAATAAAGGTTCTCAGTTTCAGTAGTAGCTGTGTTGGCTAAAACGTTATCAAAAATCTCCGCATGGCTCCAGATGCTCACATAATGAAAGGTTACACCAAAGTTTTAAAGAGTCCCTTCTCATTGAATATTCTCGTTTTTTGCCCTATTGGAATTCTAGGAACCACTTTACCCATTAGCCACCCTCATCATAATTAAGGTTTCCATTCCGTGTCTGCTGTCATCCACTTGTTGCGTGACCTCCATTTCATTTCACTCGAGACAGTTGACTCCTCTTAGACCAACCAAACGGGGATTTATGAATGAGAAATGAACGAGCGGGTAATTACACGGGCGCTTACCCCTTTATGAATATCTAATGATTACTGCAAGTGCAAGACCCCGGGGCCCTTCGTGCGGTGTTTGATCTGAAAAATAAAAACGTGGAAAAGTTGACACCTCTTTTTGTTATGAGAACATCGGCACAATCCTTTGTTGTTCTTCTCTTTTCTTTCTGGAAAGCAAGCTGAAAATGAAAACCTGAAAAATTGCTGCTTGATGACGTGGAATAAAAGCATAGTAATGGACAGTCATTTGTGATTCATTTTTGATTCATATTCCATTTTTTTTGAATCAGAATGAACAATGATGCGGCAAAAATGGAAACTTTATTGAGATTGAAATAATTTTTTAAACGGAGTTAAACTAATTTTTATACTTTACAATTGTTTCTTTTGTTGAATAACAGACATGTTGTTGAACTTATTGTTGGGGAAAAATTATTAGATGATTATCTCTTTCCGTTCATCTATTTTGGGAGATAACTTGAAACAGAGGAAACATTTAACCAAAACCAAAAAAGAAGAGTAAAAGTTAGATGTCTATCAGTAAACTTTTCCTCTTTCTATTTTCGCTTTTCTTTTTTTTTGCGCATCCGGGGGAAAAAAGAGAAATAGAGACACCAGCAAAAGGAATAGGCTCCACCCCCATTTCATTGGTCTCCTCTCTTCGCGTTGCTCCTACATCCAAGAAAAGGAAAGGAGAGTTTGACCTTGATATGTTCGACCCTTCTACTATTCCGCTCACTTCGTCGGCTTCTTCTATTCTAACGCCTTCGTCTTCCACAATGAGATTGCTCGCGGCGACCGCTTGTCCCGCCGCTTTTGTCGATTTGGATTCGATTAGAGAAGAGCCGTCGCGCTCCTCGTCCCGACACCATTTTGATGTTGATAGAGACGATTCCGTATTCTTCCGTGAATCTTGTTCCTCGTCAAACGTCGGATCTCCACTCGACGACGTGGCTCCACTTCCGACGTCTTCTAATAGTTCTCCTTTCAAATTCATGGAAAGTATTCAACGGAAGCGGAAGAGTATGTTTAAAAGAAACCAGTCGAGCAGGTCAGTGATAATCCATCCGTCCTCTGAAACTATTGAGAGGAAAAGCCTAATCCCATCAAAAAGGCACGTGACATATATGGAGCGCTTCTATTTTTGTGGAAAAAGAGAGAGGGCTTGAGGGGTAAGAGAAAGAGGGGAGAGCTGGTAGGAAAAGAGCTTACTGTATAAAACAGGTGTTTTTTGATTCCGCTGATTGATCAACCAAAACAATTCTATTTGCAAAATACTAGGGCTGAAAAATAATCATCTACGTTTCCCGATGATCCTCCGAAATATGATAATGTTTTGAATCGTATCAGGATTTGAATAAAAAAGTGAGTCTTATCCGGTTGCATTGAGATTGAGCCGGAAACTGATCGAATGAAATTGATTCTATAATTATAAGATGGTGTAATTTTGTTTCAAACGTGAATACTCCTAAAATGTTTGCTTTTGTGCTTCTCTCTACAAATTCGTTTTCTCCCCCAATTTTTCCCACGATTCAGTACCCCATTGTCAGGATATCCGTTCTTAGGGATTCAGTCGGATTGTGCCATCTGTAGTTGAGAAAGAAAGAACCTCTCTCTTTTTTCAAATTAATTTTCCTTCGGGCCATTTTCTTGATGAGAAATATATGGGTAAGAAAACTTGAAATGAAGCAGCGGAAGAAGATTCTGAAAAAAAACATCTAGAATTTTCTAGATAGTCTTCGATCCTTCAAAAATTCATAGATTTTTTGTATACGACTCTCTTACCAAACTTTAAATAAGCACAGATGAGCACACTATCAAAACAAAAATAGCATATTTATGAGAATTTCACGAGTAAGGGAAATGAGAAAAAAGGTTAGAACTACGGAAGCCAATGTCTGAAAGGGGGTATGTCCTATTGGAACATGTCACTCATTATGAACTCTTCGAACCAATGAACACCAGTGAGGTGATCGCGTTTATATCCGACTTTTGTGTGATAAAAATACTTTATACTTTCCCAGAATTTGGAAATGAAACTAATTTCTTTCAGTTGTCTCATCAACCACGAGAAGCGTCGGACGTGTCGAAGACCATCACTGCCATCCATCCCACCTACCATCGACGAGATGAGCAGTAGTGTAGGACATGCTCGTAGTCGACGGCCGTCTCTTCACAACGATTGGACAAACGAACATCACTTGAGAGAACGAGGAAATATGGCTATGCTTGATGTGAGTTTTTAGTAAGAAGAAAAAGCTGAAAATTAACCGAATGGGATCTGAGTCTTTCTTAATTTTGAAAAAACCGCGTAATTTTTCTAATTCTATTTCCAACAGAATTTACTTAGGTTCTCCCACGATGCCAGCTTGACGGCATGCTTTCTTTCAGAAACTATACATTTTGCCGCCTTTTAACTATGCGTAAATATCTTGGCCTTTCTTCAACCACACTCTTCTTATCAAGTATTCCTCTCACCCTTCGATTCTTGTTCATAAATCGTCCGTGTCCTTCTTCCAATCTCCCAAGAGTCACATTTTTGCGAGAAAAAACGAGTAAACTTTTTTATGCCATTTATTTCCGGGAACGGAACATTTTCGAATTTTCTGTTTCTGAACAGTGAAAAAGAATTTACGGAAAAAAACGGAAGGTTACTGTCAGAAGACTGCGGAAACCAATCAAATATTTCTCATTCACTTTTGGAAAAACAAGAAAACAAACATCATACGAGGGTGAATCAGGCAAAATTGAACAAAAAGCTGAGAGGGGTCATGATGAGGGGTCCTTGAAGTGAGATGAATCTTTTGTTTGGCAAACCATCTTCACCCCGATCTCCTATTATGCTGTTCCCTAAGCTTTGATTTCGAAAAACTCTTAGCACAATCAGTCAATTCAAAGAGCTGATGTCATTTGTCTCAATTAAGGACTTCTCAAATGAACTCTCATCCGATACTTTTTTCCGTTCATTTTTCTCATGATATGTCATAACAAGTTAAGAAAGTTATGTTTTAGTTCCTCTTCTTCGTCTCAAATTCTCATGTTTAGTCATTGATCAAATTTCAAGTTTCCCCCTTTGCCCGTTCTAATTGGTAACGCAAAAACTGAAAATAATGTCAGCTAATCAGTCATTAAGAAAAACATATCTGAAATTGTTTGATACGAAATGTGGAAGGCTGAATAGGAAACGAAGTGTCGCAACAACAGAACTGTTGTAACAATATTCAGGTGTCAGGGGAAGAGAGAACGAGGTGAAACAAGAAATCACAATATCTTTTCTGTTTTTCTTCAATTTCCTTTTCATCGAGTCTGAGTAGGTGTCAACAACCACAATATGAGCTCGAGAAAGTTTATCGAATAGAGGGTTTTTGTGTTGATAACGAAAAAAAGCTTAGGAATAATTCTACTAAACAATAATTCTGACTAAATTTTTCCTACTAGTAGTTTTGGAACATAAAAGTTAGGTTTTCATCAAAGCTAGACACACCTTTTCCCGATAGGCAAAGTACAACATTACACTTGATTCATCTTTTCACCCAAAATTTCATTTCTACTTCTTCCAATTTGTTCTTTTCTCTTATCAAACATTGTCAATGACACACATTTTCTTCTACATTGAATTCACTTCTATTTAATTCATTGTTCCTTCCAATTTTTCTCCAAACTTCTCGAAACATTCGGAAAAATTTATAGAGTTTTCTTGAATGCTAAATGCCAAGTGTCAAAAAACAGTCGTCGTTCCACCGGGAACGCGTTCAGAACGAGGCAGGCATTCGTATCAGGTCCCATTCGGCTAAATGTAAGGTAATGAACTGATGCTATTCATAAGGTAGTCTAAAACACATATTAGACAAAGAAAATAATAATCGGATCTTATTCGGAATTTTTTAGAACCGCATCCACCACATTGATATCGAACCCCAAGTCAACTACTTCATTGCGATTTTCAAAGATCTGGATGATCGGAATGAAGATTATATAGAGCATATACGATTTGACTATAATCAGAGGCTTTATGAAGTTTTTGAACGTGAGTTTTTCAAGTATTTTTGAAGTTTTTACAAATCCTGTAGTAATCAGTCATCAGATTAACCCAATACTTGATTACAGCATACCTCCGTTCCCGCGGTTTGACCATTAATGATGTGGAATTTTTTCTCGAAAAAAGCTCTACCCCGATTCCAGATTGTTCGGCTGTTCATTTTCTAGCTGGTCAGAAAATATTCGTGCGAGGTATGTATATATATTTTTTGTTTATCACCTCTCCTCTCCCATACCTCTTTTCAATGTCTTCCGTTTCTCTTCAAGGTGTTCCTCGTCTATATTCTACCCACACATTTTTTTCAAATTGCTCAAATATTTTCTTGGCGAGAAAAAGAGCAAACATGTATATTTGTCCTAAAGGTAAACATATACGTACCAACAGGTTTCAAAACTATTTATATTTGTATTTTTTTCTTTTGGAAAACTGGTTTCTGGTTAAAATGTTATGCTGTTCGAAATCGTTTATTGGTGTTTTGCTCCAATTCTAGGTATTCTTTCATCTTTTCTGAACTAGCCTTCTTGTTGAAAACAAAACATCCGATTCTGAATCTGTCTGGAAACTCAGAGCAAAATGAATACTTTCCACTTTTTCTGAAATATTAATGTTCACTTTTTGAAAACTAGAACATGTTTAAAGTTTTTAAAAGACTTCTCGAAAACATTTTGACTTTCTTGAATACGACCTCATGATTACTAAGAAAGTTTTTCCGAATAAAATCTAATTCAGTTTTTTTTTTTGATTTCGAAAACAATCAATCCATTAATGAATCATCCTTCAAATGTAAAAAATATTAGTATCCAAAAAAAGTTTCTTGATCATCTCGCACTTCCTTTTCTAATCCCCCCTAATCTTTGTACACCTTCTTCTTTTCTACGTAATTGTAAAAAAACAGCACAAATATTTATCTATTATCCAAATGTTCATCTTATCTTCTTCGTTCTTTTTTATCACGTGGTTTCTCATAATTCTAATCTGCTAACAAAGCACAAGCATACTGAGAGAAAGAAAGAAGAATGGAAACACGTGTTTTTGATTATTATTCATCTTCTTTAACATTTCGCATGTATGTTATTGTTCAGATTCTTGGAAGCTTCGTCAACTGGTTTGTTGAGAGTGGATTCTGAAATCACTGTAAAAATTCATCATTTTCATCTACACCTGTGTTATAATTTTCAGTTCAATCATTGTTCATTATCGTATCATTTTGGCTAAACCAACCATTGTCCCAAGATTATTTTTCTCTAACCACAATCTTTTTCGTGATGCTCCTAAAAATCGGATACACATGTTTTTTGACGTTTTTCTCTGAAAACTTTTCTTAGCAGTACTAAATTTATCAAAGCGTTCATGTATTCTGTTGAATAATTGTTCGGGGAAAGTCCACAAGCCCTTTTCAAATGCAGGGACAACAACATCCGAATGAGATTAGCAGCCTACCTTTCGAGATTGAATGGCAACGCTTTTCCCCGCAGTTGGTCATTTATTTTCTGATTCCACTTAGAAAAAAGAAGTTCCCGACGACATATCAATTCGATTGTTTCACATTCTGAAGAGGATTGAATAGAATACTATAATATAACTGGAGGGATGCAGCAGAAAGTGGTTCAAGTGGATATATATGGCCTAGCGGTAGATGAAGATTGTATTCTGCCAGACATCAATGGGAATGTTTTGGTCAGTTATCGAGAAACATTCGAACACACGTTCTACATCTTTTTGAACTGCAAACTGCAAAAGAGTCGAAGAGTTTGAATTTCGTCTTCTTTCTTATCTTAATTTCCCTCCAAGTTTCGGCCAATTTCCTTTGCTATTGCGTTCCTGCGTCCGATCAGCTTAAAAAAACACACACTCGCTCATCTGATTAATCCAAAAAGGAAAAGCATCAAGACAGGCCGTGCTGAAAACTCCGCCTCCATTCCTCCTTTTTCCTAAAGACTTTGAGAAAGAGAAGCGAAAAAACGACAAATCCTAAACGGGCGTCTCCTTATTTCTTTCTTCCTCCTATCTACTGGGCTCCTTTATTCCTATCCTCGTTCTGTCAAAAAACGAGAACGGTCATGAATTTATTTATTACTCACGACTCCTAATGCAACACTTGGATCCACGTCACAATACTTCTCGAGAGATTGAAGAAAGAGACGTCATTTTAAAGATGGAAAAGCTAGAAAAAGGATGGGCTGTAGCCAGAGCCAGTAAGTTTTTATTTGAAGAGCGTGAATTAGACCTTATATTTCCAGTTCCATCTTTTTACGAATATAATGTTTCCCGTTTTCCTAGAGAACGTCGCTATTGAAGAATACGTAATAGAAAAACCTGTAAAAAACAAATTAAAGATTCTGAACTTCTGAATTATAGACGCGGTGTTTTCAAGATTAGCAGCCAGCTAGTGGGTTCCGAATTCTCCAATAAACGTCATCTGACACAATGTTCATATCACTTCGTAGTCAGTCTTTCACGTCTTCTAGATGATTTTAGTTATTTCTAGACTCATTCTCACGCCCAAAGATACTATTTTTGGATTGAAAGTAGGTGTATCCAGATTTGTACTTTATCCATTCTCACCTTCTTTTGACATTAGTAAAATCATTTGGGCTCAGAATTTGAGTGTTTCAAACATATCAGACGATTATTAAACTTAGAAACTACTCAAGACTTCTCAGAAATGTACCTTCAAAAATAATGTTCTTGATCGTTTGTTATTTTTTTACACCAATAATACGTAACTTGTTTTGATGACCTATCACTTAAGATTATCAATCCCTTTGTCTGGATTATAAGCCAATTCCGTCTAGATGAAAGACTCATCTGAAAAGAAAGTTCGATTGTACTTCAACCCAAAACCGGAAAAGTGTTCCTTCTTTTTATTCTTCCATTCTTCTATTCTCTTGGAATCGAATTGAGTTCCATTCGGTCCTAATTCAATTCCAAACCTCCTTTAGGAAGAGGAGTCCGATTGGAGTTCTTTAAATTCTTCTTTGGTAGAATACTTTTTTGCCCATCTTTTTGGCCTCCATTACTCTTTCTGCTCCATTTTTCGACGTCACCAGCCGAAATGAGCACACGCATATCTTTTGGCCGATATATGTGTGTGTGTGCTCCTCTTTTCTAGTCAGTCGTAAAACTTTTTGAGTCATAGAAAGATAGAAGGAAAACGAAGAAGATATCCCTTTTCAGGAGTGGAAAAGGAGACGGAGCACATCAGGCCACAAAACATTAATTGAGTCTACAAAATCTGTCCAATTCGATGACACAAATACCCGATGACACCCTAGTCCCCCTCGCCCAATTCACTTCTTGGATATGAGCTTTTAGTCTACTCAATGTGCACACGAGGTTTTGATCATGTTACTTTCATGAGGCTTCTGTATATTCCAAAATTCTCAATCACATATGTTTTAAAACTGTCAAGAAAATTTTGAAGCCCTCAAGTTCTTTAGGTTCAACATATTCCAAACTCATCAGTCTTTAAATTCACTTAAACCGGTATAAGACACCCTGCTCTCGGGATTTCGTGATAGGTCTCAAAATCCTGTCAGATCAAGCTACCACTTTTTAATAGGAATCATTTTCTCAAATTTTAAATTAGGACATTATCTTCTTGTACTAGATCAGAAGGTGTTCCCTCAGATAGACATTGAATGAAAATTGGAGTTTGAGCTGAGATCTGCTTTCAGACGACGCGAAGACGTATTTGTCCCTAGCGATGTCTATGGAAAAGGAAGTTGCTGTCACAGACATCATACAATAAACCTGAAAACAGACGGCAATTTGGAACAAACATATTTTAACTATCATAGACTATTTACTTGCTCGCCACACGTCACTGACACCTTTTTCTATTTTACTACCATCCTCTTTCCGTTTTCTGTCATCTTCTTTCAAAATGATGCCAAAAAAGTTGTCTCTTGCCTCCCTTTCAACCTAAACCAAAGGGACACCAATTTATGTCTCTATTCCTCTTTCTTCTCTTCTTTTTGCCTTTTCAGTTTTTGTGAGGGAGGTCCAGTGCATATGACAATAAGTCAGTCCATCATTCAAGTTTTAATAGACGCTTTATTTATTTCATCTCTCTTCTCAAGTTTTATGATGGTTGCGCAAAAATGGGTGCAAAGGTGCAAGAAGAGGTCATATTTCTTGGAACTATATTAGAAATTCTAGAATTTTAAAAGACATTCTGAATTCTGAATTCGAAGAATAAAAAATGATTCAATAGCAATACAACATGTTCTCCCTTCAATTACTGAAAATGGAAACATTTTGATTCAGACTTCCTGCATTTTAAATCTGGTAGATCGATGCTAACTTCATAATACTCAGCTGAATAAATTCTTTAAATCGGTCAGGTTTTTTTGAAAGTGGCATTAGTCCAAGTGACCCAATTGAAAACACTTTTCTCCGCTTGAAAAAAGAAAGTTCTTCCATTCCCCTAGGCTCCTTTTTTTCACCACTCCCGAATTCCCTGAAACGAATTCCTTATTTATTTATTTTATGCCGCACTACCAGCACCACTCAGCTGGAAAAAAAACAGAGACGAAAAGAGGATTCATTCTCAATTTATGTGCCCTTTGCTCCAAGGCTCCGCCCAGATTTTTCTTCAAATCAAGCGGATATTGTCCTTCCACACGCAATCCTCTTCAAAATGGAAAAAGAAGCTTCCCTAAGCTGATTAAACTCTTTTTTCTACTAAAGTAGCTGCGATTCTTTTCTTTTGGTTTTTTCTTTCATTCAAGGTTCCAGATTTACGATTCTTTGTTCCTGGAATTATTTCTATTATTTTAACTCAAAGTATAGAAACGTTTATGTAAGAAAAAATTTGCGACATTATGGGTATCTTTCGATAACTGAAAAATAGACATAAGTAAAAGCATTTTATCCTAGTATTGACCTCTCAAACTACCGTTATGGACCACTTTACTTCTAGAACAAACGTTTTTTTGGAAATTCCCGAGAATTTCGAACTTCTCGTATGCACCACTTGTTCTATTATTAATGCGATATGTGTATGTGTGTTTGAACTTTCGGACAAAAAGAAAAAGACGACACACACACACAAATGAGCTCAGTTGAAAAGTGAGCTCGCTCCTAGTTTTTTGTTTCCTATTCTCGGAAAATTAAATAATTATCGTAATATTGTTCTCGAAGAGAGTCTGGTTAAGTGAACATACTTTCGAGAGTTTCTGATTATCCAAATCGAAAGTATATATCTTCGATAAAATACTGTATGAACAACTAAGAATTTCTGAAAACACGAACAATCGTTGACCCTGCAACGTTTTATGAATTCCTTGATTCAAGTGGAATTAAGGTTTTGGTTTCGCGCATTTCTAAACCTCTTCTCTAGATACCCTATAATTATGGTTTCGTAAAGGTCGAACTCATCGTGCCGACACATAGGCCTCTCCGCTCTCCTCCACCTTCTTTTCATTCACCAGATGATTATGCCTTCAATTTTCAATTCATTTTACTAAAACTATTTTTTTTCATTCCTTTTTCGAACTCGATTTTTTTTCAGGACGAGGGAATATGAAAGTAGTGAGACACACGAGAGCAGCACACAGTATGGACGAGAGCAATGATCGAGCAACAAGAAAAATGAGCGCGGAGGCAGTTTCCAGAAAATCATCGTTTGTCAATAGTCGAATTGTAAGCTCAGCAAAGAAGATAACTTGAAAATTTTTTGAAACCCTAGTTTCTCAACACGTCAGCTTTTGTATTTTTTCGAAAGTTCTGTAATAACATCATATTTTATACTATACCAAAAAGAAACCTTTCAAAAACCGAAGCACTCTATTTTCATACGTATAGTAAAGAATCCCATTTCCTAATTAGTATTCTATTTTTCTCACCAATATATTTTTAGCATTTCAACATATATTTTCTTGCATCATCAATTTTATTTACTTCAGCTTAATCGTGGTTCTCGTAATCATCCAACTCTGAATGGAAGTGATGACGCCGAGTGTCGAAGCAATGATAGTTCGTTGAGGTAAGAATTAGAAAGCTGACATGAAGAAATTCAGAATCTGTGAGAAAGAAGAAAGATATGTGTAGAAATAGGAAAATTAGTTTGAAACATCTCATTTTCTCCTTCCAGCCTATTCTGATTCGGTTCCGGGCAAAGAACTTGGTATTGAGGTATACAGCAATTATAAGCTTATTCAGACCAAGAGAGCGTTCTCACACTCTTTTTATTTCACATGAGATGAAGGGGTTTAACTGACAAGTAGTCATGTGATTTCTTGAAAAGCCAGCGGCTACAATTCTGTTCTGATTACCTTTTTCAATTTTTAAGTTTTGTTTTTCGAGCTCGTCGAATAGTGAATGGACAAACAAGTATCGCTGTGACGCTTTCTTGAAAAAAACCTTCAAGTCCAATACTTTCAAATCCAACTAACTCTCAATGTTTTATCATTTTACGTTTTGATGTTTACTAGAGATTTGAAAAGTTTCATCACCAATATGATTTTCCAATAATCATTATTATTTCAGTGTTCGTGACGGTTGGCAATACGACGAGCCATCGTGCTCCGAACCTGTGGACGACGGTGGAACCCGACGTGCTCGTTCCGTTACATCCTCTCGCATTTCTCTCAACTTTTTCGGAAAAGAGAAGAACGAAATGCTCAAATTTCTAAACCAACGCAAAGAGGAAACACAAGAATATGCTACCTATAAATTAGAAAAAGACTGGCGAGAAATTGTGAACAATCACCAGAATTTGTCTGATAAGAATATCAAACAACAAGAAGCTATATGGGAAATCGTAACCACAGAACATCGATACATAAAGTTGCTTCGCTACATAACGGATTTGTCAATGTACTTGACCGATTTGCAGTGTTCCGGGTCTGGAATTCTCAAGTGAGATTTGCAACTCAAATTAATTAGTGACTAATTACTGTGTTTCAGGGACGTTGACAATCGTCTTGTTTTCTACAACTTTGTTCAACTGCACAACGTCAATTACGAGTGCCTTTGGGCGCAATCAATTGAGCCACTTCTAAGACATTCACGTGAAACTGGCGAGCCACTTGATGTGAATTTTTTGCACAATGGGTTCAGAGATATCGAAAACTGGTCGAGATGCTATACTCACTTTCATGTACATCTCAGTGAATCATTGAAACATATTCAAAAAATGATGAAAGATAGCGAGTTGTTCAGAGAGTTTGTTTCGGTAAGTTTTTTTTTGAGAGGATTTGTATTTTACGATACTTTTTTCAGTGGGCTGAATCTCAAGAAAACCTTGAACGCCAGAGGTTGATTGATACACTTTCTCAACCGATGCAAAGACTCACTAGATACCCGTTGTTACTTAGGGTGAGTCTCGGGGGACTTCAAAATGAGCTTGAAGAAAAATATCTACTGATGCACTAATTTGACTACAAAGAAGCAACATAGTTAATGCTTCCTATTCAAGCAAACTTTGATAATTAGCAACTTACAAATTCCGAATTTTCAGGCTGTTCTTAAAGTGACTGTTGACGAAAATGAATGTGAAATGCTTCGAAATCTTGTGGAATGTTCCGAAAAAGCAACGAAACAACTCAATTGTGAAATGAATAATAACGATCTTCGAGCTAAACTTGGCAACGTAATGAGAACAATAGAAGGGCCTGATTTTGTTGATCTAGATGAAATCGAACGACTTTTCGGTGTCAAGATACCACTGAACCTTGGCGATTACATGCCTCTTCTACACCCTAGAACTCCAATCAACCGAGAAATTTTCCACAGAGGAGATCTAAGAATGCAGGAAGGGAAAAAGGGGTCGAAGGTCGATGTGCATTGTATGATTTTCACAGACATGTTCTTGATCTGTAGAAAAGTTCAAGGAAAAAAAGATCGATTGAAGATCCTTAAACCTCCAATTCATTCTGGAAAACTTGTTTTCCACTATTTCAACGATCAAAACGGGTTCCATTTGCTAGCTATGACTGATTTTAATACCCCTGCTGCGTTGTATTCAATGCATACTTCGTGTCCAGAAGAAACTCTCAGGTGGACTGATAAGCTGAAAATGGCTATCGACGAGTTCAAAAAGATTCATAGTGCATCATGGTCACGAAACGAACAAAGGGATTCTCCTTTAGATGAATACGGTAGAGAATACTCATTCGACGGTCAAAACGGATTTGGAAGTCAAAGAATGATGCCTCCCGGGTATATGAATCAACAAAACGTGATTCACAGAAAAGCTAGTAGCATGGATTCTCAAGCTGTTGCCGCTGCTTCTTACGCTCATTCTCATTTGCATTGTAAGTTCTAATTTGATTTGAACAAACTCGCATCCCCTTTTATTCAGATATGCATCGTAGCTCTGCTGCTTCTTCCTACGAACAACTGGATCGTCATCCAAACGGATCTGACAAGTGCACACCACCACGTCATAAACTCAGTGTCGCCAGCTGCCATGCTAACCCGCTATCATCTAGCAAAAGCTCAGTAGATTTATACGTTTCTCTCGGAGCAGAAAATGGTGATGCCGAGCGTCCACGAAGTCGATCTAACTCTTCTGGACCTGATATTGAAGGCTTGAAGCAGAGATCCAGAAGCTCTTCTCCGGCCCATAAAGAAACAGGAACACCTGCAGAAATTGAGTCGCCACAAACTAGCACTCCATGTAGAGACTCTCCAACACTGTTGATCACTTCTGATGATTGCGTCGAGCCTTCTCATTCTGGCAGACGATTTGAGAAACGCTATCATACTGCAGACGGAATTGATGTCTTAAAGCCCAAAGGATCAATGTTATCAGGGTTGATTCAAAAGAGATTCTCCTGGAACGTTACCTCGGCAGTTGGTGGAAGCAGTCGGAAAAGACTTGAAAGTTCTAGAAGAATTTCTTCTGCAGCCGTCACTCAAGGAAGCATGGATTCTTTTGGGAGCTCTACTAGTGGAATCTCGACGGCCTCATCAACGAATAATAATAATGACCCAACTATGGAAGCAATGGCGGTGAGAGAACTTCGAAGTACAAATATTGATTCTCTGATATTCAGACAAAACTTTCTCACATTTCGACGATTTCCATCAATGACACCCCAACTTCCATCGAACCACAAGCAACATTGAGCATCAGTTTAGAAGCTCCATCAGTGGTTCTTGAAGTAAGCACTTACTTCCAGCAATATTTTATTATTTGTTTATCTTCAGAAAGATGAATCAGAACCGCAACAATCAATCGAAGTGACAGTCCCTCCTTCTCCAGATGTGCCACCACCTAGCAAGACTCCATCACCTAATCTTCCTTCTCAAAAGCCGGAAAAAGTCAACCCCAAATGCCAAGATTTGATGAAGTTTATTCTGGACAATAATCTAGAGACTTCGTAAGAGAATACAACTTGTTCTTGAATAATTTCGAAATTTCAGAGATGTCTAAACTCTACTTCTCGTCAGTTTTTGTATATATCAGCAGCCGCCAATTCACTGCATCGGACTTTGCCCTTTTCTATCTTTTATATTTTCTAGGCAACGTTTGCCTCTTTTTCAGAATTCCACGTAGATTTATGAATTTAATACAATTTTTCTTTCTTGTAAAAAGTTATATTCCAGCACAGGTAGTGTTATGAAATCGGTAATACGCGCACTCTGTTTCTTGTGATATAAGTCGACAATTCTCTTTTGAGCTATCTACTAATTTTTGCCTGTTTTAACTTTCACACCCTATAACTTCCCGAAAAAGTTTCCTAAAACGTTTTATATTGTTTATATGGATGTTATATTTAATAAAAAAGTCAAATTACATTTTCAGTTGAAAACAGGAAGTTTTGAAAGACAACGACACAGTTCAGAAGATAATCCATAAAGCATGGAAAGGAATTTTTTCCGAAGACAACCCGGAGGGATTCTTAAAAGTATTTTGAGAGTTCACAAGCGAAGGCTGTAAAACTACGTAGTTTTATCCGAAATATAAATCCAGTGTTCATTTTCTAATGTATTTCTGCTACTTGCGTGTACTTGTTATTTTGACATCAAACTGAATTAGGACATCGTGATTCGGTCATCATATGCGACATTTACAAGAAGTATAATAATATTTATTGAAAATGAAAACCGAAAACTTCAGGTTATTAGAAGAACTCAGAATTGAATGGTTGTAATACTTCTTCTAAAACCACGACGTCGATCCTCCAGAGCTTTAAGTAATACTTTCTTCTCCGCGGCAGTTGGCTCATAAGTGATTGACGCTTTTTTGTTGAACATATCGACAGGCATATGATGAATCTCTTGGCTGATATGGAACATGTCAAAAATTGATCAGAAAAATAGAGAAAAAATGAACGGATTTATCGGGTGAACAGGAAATGAATGATCGAAAAGTGAAAAAAACGGCTTTTATTGAGATCGTGTCCGGAGCTTATAGTAAAATATCAAAAGTAAATCTACGGGGATTTGTAAAATTCTAATCGCAGACAAGGGGGTGGAGGGAAATGGCTATGATATTTTTTTAATTGAAATGAATGAAGAGATTATAATGGAGATAATGAAGAACTTTCAAAAAAAAGATGATTCAGAGCGGCTTCGGATTGTTCAAAAACCCAAAAAGACTACTACACCTGTTCTATGAACCAAGTTTAACAATAGATCTTCTCAGACGGACCTTTTGCGAACTAGTCAAGCATTCATTTTCTATTGGTTTATTGAAAAAAGTATTGTTAATCTTCAAAACCACAAAACGATGATCAAAACAAAGATGTTCCGAGTATTCCTTTTGAATTAATTTTCAAACTTCATTCAAATTCTATGAAATTCAAAGTCCTGACCCAATCTTTCTGTCTACTTCTTTTATTTTTTCCGTTTTTTCATTATTTCCGGGTTGTCATCATAGTCCAGAGCATTCCAGGAACGAACTGTTTCTTGACACACAATGTCTTGAAAATAACCAAACAGCAATAGTTGAGATCATTTTTGATTTGTGTGTTTGATTTCTTTCGTAGAATTCAGCCAGAAAGCTGTTCGTTTCTTTCTCAGTACGCTTTATCCTTCAGATTAACATTTTTACTGACTTCACCGCCAGAGGCGGAGTTCTCTTAAGATGGATGAGGTATATATAAAACTTCAAGAACATCCAGAAATAAGGAGTCCTATTTTATCCTCTCCTATCTTTTCTAAAATGTTCCACATCAGCCAAGAAGTCCATCATGAATGCTACAATCAAAAACTACTGTCAACTGGACGAAGGAACATAATGAAATTGGTTGAAAATGATCTACTCCGTGGGTTTAGAAGAAGTAAATCTGCTGCCTATTTCTGATATTTGTTGAGCAACGAATACTATGTTTAATTTATGTTTATTACTGTTTTTTGTACAGAATAAATTTATATTTTTACGATTATTTTAATTTCAACATCTTGAGCACGAGACATATGACGTTATCAATGTTGTTCACAATTCTCATGTAACATTTCACATCTCTCGTCTTAGTGTTTTTGGTTTGGACGTAACCATGGCAATAGAAACGAAAGATTTCAGGTAAAAGAGTCGCAGACCATTGGTTGTATTTATAAAGCCTAAAGCGTTTGCTGCTGTTTTATTTTATAGTGCTGTGCTCTTCGATAGACTTTTTGAGAATTTTTCCGAGATTATAATTCATTAACCCTTTTCGCGTGTCATTTGCTTGCACCATCAGCCCCTCTTCCACTATTTTTCAGGCTATTCCAAACGATCTCGTCTAGCTACAGGGTGGCTGAAAAGTATTGAGACACTTGTTTCTTGTTGTTTTTTGCTGTATTTTCAAAAATAGAGTTTCAACAAAAGAACCAAGCTTATTTTTTGAACAAATGGTAGTAGTAGAAAAGTTATCAAAAAAGATTTTCGAAGTTTGAGCCTTTGGTCTTGGTACACGCCCTCAAACAAGCTGGACAAAAAAAGCTCAAACAAGCCGGTGCGCCGGAGGTGTCGTCGTCGAGAGCATCTCATGCTTTGAGGAAGCGGTCTTCCATTCCCAACTGGAAAAACCATTGGCAACTGTTGTTGAAAGATAAAGCAGAGTCTTCTAAACATTTTATGGGGTATAACAAGTTGTTTCCAAAATCGGTGATGGTCTGGGCCGGCTCAACGTCGGAAGGTAACGTTCCGTTGGTCTTTATTGATAGAAATGTGAAAATCAACTCGGACGTGTACCAAAAGACGGCGTTGATGGATTTTTCACGACCGTGGGTCACTAGCCACTTTTGCCAGCAACATTTCATCTATCAACAAGATCGTTCCCCCGTCCCATAGATCGAAATCCAAAAAAGCTGTTCTCGACACCATTTCCCTGGTTACTGGTGCATGGACATGTGGCCCGATTTCTCGCCTGATGTGAATCCACTCGATTTTCCCGTTTGGGGATATTTAGGGGAGAAGGTAATGGTTCGATCTCACCCAAAAGTGGAGTCATTGAAGGTCCCTTACTCAAAGCATGGGAGGATCTCGACGACGACTACCCCCGGCGCACGGCCTCTTTTTGTTCATCTCGTTTGAGGGCGTGTATCAAGACCAAAGGCTCAAACTTCGAAAATCTTTTTTGATAACTTTTCTATTACTATCATTTGTTCAAAAAATAAGTTTGGTTCTTTTGTTGAAACTCTATTTTTGAAAATACAACAAAAAACAAGTGTCTCAATACTTTTCAGCCACCCTGTAATTCAAAAATCAAGAAAAATACATACCAATAAAAAATATTTATTAGTGATACGTAAACTGACTTTCATTACTTTTGATTTTTCCACCTTTGTACAGAATCAAGGATTGTACTCAATCGGAAGGTTCTTGCGGCGAACCATACCGTCTCCTTGGAACCACTCACGACGGAATTGCTTGGCGGCACCATCTGGGGTGTTGGTCCACTCGACAGTAATACGATCGTTGTTGGTATCCTAAGAGAAATAGTATTTTAAAAATTCACTAGAATCCTCCAAACTTACTTCTTGTCCAAAAGCGAAGGCGTCGCAAGAGACGGCCAGAAGCACAGCTTCCTTTGGGTCAAGGACTCCGCATGGTGGATCGACTCCGAGACGCTTCATGTTGGTGGTCTTGATACCGTATCCAATACGGCGGGCAGATGAGTTGATCACCTTGATGTGGTAGGTGTGCTTGTCATCGTACGGGGCATTGAAGACGATCTTCGAGTTGGGCTGGGTTTGGATGTCTCCTGGTGGGACAGATTGGGCCATCGTTGATTGGTATTATCGGAGGAGTTGAACTCTCTGAAGATTCTTGTGAAACCAACGGATATTTATGCAAAATTCTTATCAGTGCTCCAGATCTTTACTCTAGATTCTAGTTAGAGAGAGAGAAAAAGTTCACGGAAATATTTTTAACAATTACTAAGAAACTTGGTTAATTTTAACTGCTCAATATTAAAATTCGCATTCCACGTTAAAATTATTTTGTTTTAAAAATCTGCAAATGAAGACCCATTTAGCTTCAGAGACTACAAATCCCATAGTTCTTCCTATAAATTTAAAGATCATTTAGTTCTTGCTTTCTTTCATTCCATATGCCGTTTTTTTCAATACCGTTTCATTATTAATTACTCCTCACGGATAATATTGGTTTTTTATAGCTCTATGTTAATTTTATTTTAATAGGCAAGATATAAGTTTTCAGGGATCTATGCCAGGCTCGGTCGACCTACCAGTTAACCAATTAACTTTTCCTACATGGATTGTAACTACTAGCAAGATATATTTGGTCAGCAAAGCACACCGTCCCATTCAAGCGGAAGCTGTAGCTGAAACATTACCAACTGGTTGCACCGTTCATATTGCAGAAAGTCAGATATTGTCTATATTCAGAAATAACTCACTGCTTTTTTAGATAACGTGCCATTACTTCATATTACAGTCCGATACAATCCTTTTCATGACAGAAACCAAGACAACTCTTCTAGAACGACTGCAATCAAATTTCGTGTACGGCGCTTATTAGAAGGAACCGAGAGCGAAGTTTCCGTGAAAGTCGTCTTTGAATCACAAGTAGTGGAAGTGTACGTTTTTGTCTAGAATATGCAAAAATTTAGAGAATTTTAAGAATCAAAACGGCCCCAATAAACTTCAGTGTAAAATCAACGGAGTGCTTAATCTGTAGGTTTCAATACGACGAAGAACAAAGGCTACCCAAGATTCTTACGAAATGTGGACATGTCTTTTGTCTTGAATGTCTCAAAACGCTAGCAACTGAAGATATGACTGCAACTAACAACATTATATTGAGTGTTAAATGTCCAGTTGAAAGAATAGTTACCAAAAGAGGTGTTGTTTCAAAATTGCTCTGTTTTACTAGTTCGTTTCAGATCCTACTTTGCTTCCAACTGTAAGACATTTGATCGATGATATTCGTGAAATGTTATCAAAGAAAAAAGAAGAAGAATCACGCCTTGTAGATGATCCTCACATTCCCTGTGCAGAAAATGAGAGGCACGAAGCTGCTCGCTATTGCAAAACATGCAAAGAATCATACTGTGAGAGGTATTACGAAAAATTAAACCGCTCTCATAAAATCCATTTTCCGACCTACAGCTGTTACGAGTGGGCTCACCAATCGAAACTATTCTCGAAACACGAATGGCAGTCTGTTGATCAAAAACCGTTCGTTTACCCAATGTGTTTAAATCATGCTCAGAAGACAGCAATCTTCAAATGCCAAGAAGTTTTTATATTATATAGCTTTTTCTAATTCATTTATTTCAGGATTGTCATCAGTTTCTGTGTGAAGAGTGTTCGAAGGAAGAGAAGCATTCCACACATATTAAAAAAAACCTCGAAGAAATTTCTAAAAGTAACTTTGTACTTCTTGCAATGACTGATCAGATACTCGAAAACATTGAGAAACATCTTGAAATGCAGATTGCTGATGCTAACATGAGTGTTAGCTCGTTTGACATGCATAATCCCCAATTGAAATCTGCAATCGAAAGAGTCGAGGCAGCGTTTGAAGAGAAAAAACAAAAGGCACTGGCTTCTTTGGAAAGATTTGCAAACGGAGAGAAAATGAAAATGGTTGATAAGAGAATCGGAATCCAACAAAAACTGAGAGAATTGAAAAAAGCCAAGAAAAATGTGCAGAGGAAGATGAAGAGAAAAATTGACCTTCATGATATATCTGAAATAGAAAAGTCTACAGCCGGATTTTGCAAATCTGGAGTGCCACCAATAAGTAACTATTCTGAAAAAATCACTATAAGTTAATTCTTTTCAGAGAATTTTCCGCAGTTCAAAAACTATAGTTTTACTCCCGATATGTCAAGCTATCCAACTCCACCATTCAACATTGATGCTCTACAAAGAAACTGACTATTCTTGCAATTGTAGAGAGGTAGGTGAAAAACTGATTTTATTTCATTTAATTCACGTACTTCATTTTAAGAGCAAGTTCATCAAGTGTAAAATCTGCCTAATGAAAAGCAATCAACAGAAATAACAGCAATATTTGAACTATTTATTATTTGGAATGTTTTATTTTGATTTGAGAAACTGATATTCAACTTTCAATGAAGTTCTGTACGAGATTGATAAAAAGCATGGAATCCGAGTGGAATTCTGCCTTCAGGAATTTCAAATCGGGCAGTCTCTTTCAGATTTTTAGCGTCCAATATCAAAACGAAGGGTGGTTGCTTCTCAGATATTGTCATGATTGGAACGATCAGTATACCTGTAAGTTTAACATAGGTTTTAACAATGAATACGGTTGCTAAATTACCGTCATCTTCCTCTACTCCATTTGGATCTGGTACAAAAATTGGTTCGCCACATATTTGATAAGCGTTCTCACGATTCCATACCAGATGATTTCCATTAACCATGTCTGCTTTTATGACCTGAATATACACACCTGAATATTCACAATTTCAGGAAAATCTCACCCCAGCAGGATTCTCAGCTTCTTTTCCAAAAACAGTTGATCCGAACACATACTTATACTCTTTCATGTTGATTTTCTCACAATGATAGCGAGGGAACTCCAAAGCTGAAATATTTGAAGTATGATAAATTTTATTGGAAATTGGGATTTTTGAGTCAGACTTACAAATATCACATGCTCTTTTCTCGATCAGTTTTATAGATCTATCTTCTTGAAGGATAGCACTGTTTCTTTCAGTCCAGTTCAAATTGCTCAAAAGATTATCTCCCGGCTTTGCTGATTTTGGAATTGAAAGCGGAATGACTAAACGGGTCAAATAGGGGAGAAATATTATGTCCTGAAAATGTAAATGTTGTGAATTATCAAAACAAGGGAACTTACATTTTGAAACTCTCCAGTTTTCATATTGTCGATGTTAAGAGTGCCGAAGTTTCCAGCATTCTCGATTCTGCAGTAATCAACCACAAGGCAGCCGTCTTTCTCGAAAGTATTCGCATGATGGAAAGTGAAGAATGGATTCATTTTCAGTTTCAGCGGTAGCTGTTCGCCGGTTTTCTTATTCAAAATGAACACCGACACGTCTTTATCACTATGCCACTCAAGACAATCTCTATAGGTCGTGTTGATGAAGTTTCTCAAGATGAACTTTTGAATGTTGACTCGAACCGGCGATTCAAACATGATCAAGTAGTTTTCAGACATTCCAAATGAGTGCATGTAGGTTGGATACATAGGATCTGTGCATTTGATCTCTCCAATCTTGGATGTGTGCTCCCAAGAATGGTCACTGGCGGAGTTTAAATTTTTTGGATTTTTGGTAACAGTGAAAACATGTGCAGTATTTGGACCAAAACGGGATCCGATATTGTAGACATCTCCGTTTTCATCGTAAAGTTGATGAGCTGTGCATGAGTGGAGGGCGACGTACTTTGAAAAGTCGGCCTGAAAATAACAGTTTTCAATATTTTATCACTAAAATTACACACCGGCTCCAGGGAGTTCAGAGTATCCAGATCGATTCTATACATATACGGAGTTTCAGTACAAGCATATAAACCATCTCCCATAGGAGTAAACGCCACGTTTGCATTATCATGTTTCTCGGATGCCTCTTGCATAAAAGTCGAGAAATACTTTGAGAAAATAGTTTTGCAAGGATCAGGAAAGGTTGCAGTTCCAAAACTTCCAGTTACAATTCTTTGAGCTTCCATGTTTTTGACATAGGCTTCTGATTCCAGGTATCGAGCAGAGTAGAACATCTGAACAACAAAAATTAAACTTTCTCATAATTAAATTTTTATCACCTTCCCATTCTCAAAATGGTATCTTTGCATGTAGCCAAGTCCATCAAACCAATGTTTGAACTTTTGTCCTCCGATTTCGAACATTCCTGGACCATTTCGAAGCATCGTCCCTTTCACATAGTCGGGGATACTTCCTCTTATACGACACTCTTTCGGCTCGAGCACGTTCTCGAAGTTGTAGAATAGACGTTCGAATCCTTCAGGTTGCATTGTCTGTAAATGAGTAAGAATAAAATGTAAGTTTCTATAAGCAAAAAATTAATGTTCCAATGATTTCTCGCTCACTTTATATACTACTCTATAGATTTGTAGGGTTTATTATTAGATAGAGAAATAGACAGTTAGGCAAATACTGGTCACAATGTGTCTGATTAGAGATTGTGATGACATGAATAAATGAAGGAGAGTCCCAGAGAAATGAAGGGAAATAAACTCTATGTCACAACACAAAGGAGTTTGTGATGTTCAGCTTTTCTGTGATGTCCTTCTTCTTTTTCTTGAAATCATTTTTATATGGAGTTTACAGAATGTAGACTACTGTAGTGTTAGATAATATAAGATACTATTTCTACCGATCCTATCTAATCTTTCCATATTCGTTAGTCCTTTCAGAATAGTTTCTGAATTAATCTGACTGGGCGGAATGCAATTCTCAATTCAGTTCAGATTAACTACCAATTTGAGTAACTCTCCACCTCTATTCTTCTTGTAAAACGGAAACACACAAGCGGGGGAAGCCTAGAACTTCCAATTTCTCCAATGGCGTCAGATTTAAAAAAAGTGTTCCGTTGAAACTGCATCAAATACGTTTAGAAGAAGAAAGTTTACGACCATTCTCTGCGGAAGATTTACCTATAAAGATGCGAAAAGGTAGCGGCAGAGTTGCAGAAAAATGAAGCATTTTGTATTGTTTTCCATTCTCTTCGTCTTTTTCGTAGAAGGAATTATTTTCAACGATTCGAATGGATGTGATGATGACGATATGGGTGGAGGAATTGTACTTGGCGGAGGAGGTAAACTTAGTTTTCAGAAAAATTGAAAGCTAGTAATATTTTTGTTAGTAATGTTTTTATCAGGATCCGACTCTTGTGAAGGAGATGACCAACAAATTCTCATTATCGGTCAAGCAATGGGAGGAGGTGGAGGAAGAGGTCGCCGTCATCACAGAGGACACCGACATGGGGGACATGGACACGGAGGAAGAAGACATGGTGGAGGTGGAGATGGTGGTGGAATCATGATTGGTGCCGAAAGAGGATGAATATATTTTATTTGACACATTTTCAAATAAAATCGAATTATGTTGTACATTATTCAAATTTTTCAAAGAAAAATGAAAGAAATTCAAGATAATACATTTAAAAAACGTTCATTTTTTTTCCAAATAATTGTTATAATTGAAAGAAAACCCGTATAATTGAAGATTACATTCAAAATAATTCTTTATCCTCTTCCTGGACATCCCACACCGTTGCAGAACAGATAAATACCATTGTCCTTAGTTCCAATGAAAGAGTTTCCATTCGAATCGTAATTTATTCCATTTCCATAACTCGGTTGTGCATAGGAATTCTGGTAGTTGTAGTTTTGATAGTAGTTGGTGTATCCCTGATATTGGTAGGGTGTACGGTCTCCTTGATAATAATTGTTGTATCCTTGATTGTAGTATGTTGGATACTGGTTATAGCGATAATTATTTCCATAGTATCTATAAGGTCCAGCTTCAGTCAACAAAAACATAGAGAAGAGGATATAGATAAGAAAGAACATTTGGGTGGGCTTTGATAAGAGAACAAATCAGATTCAGGCTTATTTATACTTATCATGACGTAAATGGACTTTTTTAGAGTTTAGAAGAAATTTAAAAAAAGGGTGGAGCCAAACAGTAATACAATGGAAAAACTATCAAATGCGCTATTTATCTAGGTCACTCATTGTATAGACCTCGTTCATTTAATCATCGAAATGTATAATGAGGTTTTGCGGAAGGTTGAGAGAAACACATTAGATGAAATAAAATAATCTCACATAACGCGGTAGATTAAGAATTACGATGATTTTTTTTTCGGAAATGGTACGAATTTCATTTTAAAAAAATCAAAAGAGTTTCTCTTCATTCATTCTGCCATTGAAAACTGAAAATATGTCTGTTTCAATGAAGCTTTACGAGAATTCAATGATCCATCATAATCAAGACTGGCTTGTAGACGATGGCTAAAGTGACACTCAGTCACTCTTTTTCATTTGTTGCTCTTTTTACTCACTAGGAAGTCGGTTGGTTGAAATTCATTGAGACATTGTGTGCAATAGAAGATGTTCTCTTTTTTTAATTTTTGAAAGAAAAATCTATTGATGTGATTGTCTGCCAGAATTCTCTCTATAACTTTCGATGCGGGTGTTTTGGTATTTCCAATTTTATGATTCCTACAACATTTTCACTATTGTTGCTGATAGTTAGCGTCATAAAACTTGAGGTTTTCGAAACTGTATTGTTCTTTTGATTTTCCATTAAAATTTTTATTTTATTTCTTCTTGCACCGACACCTATCACTTTCCCATCTCCCAGCTAACAATCGTCACCAACTAGCTTCTCAATCAAGAAAAATTTTATGTAAGGGATATCTAAAGATTGAAATGTTCTGATAGACTAGCCTCTATATCTCTATTAAGTTCTCTGCTAGTGTCACCTCGCTTAAGATCATTGACGCAAAAGTTCGCAGGAGGAAACATGTCCAGAAACAGCTGTCGAGATGAAGCCTTATCAAAGCTTGTGAAAAAAAAGATAAAAAGAATAAGCTGGTTCTAATTGAACGATAGACGATGAACCCAATTGAAGTGACGTGATAAACGGGAACAAATTCTTGCGGATTTGAAACGAGAACATAATGTTGATTTCATCGTAAAAAATAAAACTTGAAATAGCCGATATCTCTTGGGTGCAAATATTGTTGGAACAAAAACAGATAGATCTATCCAATGTTCAATAATAACTAAAGTAAAGTAACTAAAGTAAGTTTTGATCTGAACAAGAAATATCATGTGCATAATAATCCACGTTGAAATTTACAGCGGCATCCTACTTTTCAAATTGGGTTTTCTACCATATTATATGGGTATTCTTTTTCAGTTCTCTGAAAGTTTGCATACATTTGAAATGCGGTATGAGTTATATTGTTAGAGGATCAAATTTTGTCAATTGGATTCCAAATGGGTCATAATACACTCATACTTTTGAGTTTGGTCAGATGAAGAAGTTAAAATCAAATAATTTACTGCCTTTAGTACAGCAAGCATGATTTTGTGTTCCCTGAGACACGGCTAATAAAATTAACTAGCAAGGTACGGGTTTCATTTTAAGCCCCTCCCCTTTCGTTCAAAACCTAGAAAACTTAGAAAAGACCAAATGCGTCATGTTAAGTATAAATAGGCTTGAATCTGTTTTCTTCCCAACACAAGCCCCACCCCAATCAAAAATGTTCTCTCCTATCACTATCGTTATCTGCATGATCTTTGTTTGTTCAACAGCTGAAGCTGGACGCAACTACAACTACAACTATGGAAATAATCGAGGAAATTACTATTATCAGAATCAATATCCAGCATCGTACAATCGCGGATACAATAACTATTATCAAGGATATCGTGCTCCATATCGTGGATACCAAGGATTCGGTAACAATTACCAGTATCAGCGCCAGTACCAAGGATACGGCAACAATTACTACTATCCAAATTCTTATGCCCAACCAGCACCAGCTCCACAACCAAGTCTTGCTCAGCTTCTATTCGGCCCACCTCGCCAATCAAGCTATACCAGCTCAAACGGGATAAACTATGATTCGTATGGTAACTCTTTCGTTGGAACCAAAGACAACGGAATTTATTTGTTCTGCAATGGAAGAGGATGTCCAGGAAGAGGCTGAAAACTGAGGAAGTATAATCAACTAGGTTTTATTGCTCTGACGGGTTACAATGTGTGTGAATTATTTAATAATTTCTTGATTAATAAATTTTCTTTTAATCAAATGCCTTTAAAAATATTTTTTTCTGAAAGTTTGTAGACTTTCCAAACGTAATCAAACATCAGAGTTGGAATCGAATTTGAATAAATGCAAACAGGAGCTGAAAACAATATTTTATTAACTTCATCAAATTGTGGAAAATCCGGAAAGTAACTATAAAAGCTCTTCCGAAATTATGAGCAACATTCTAGTTTCCCCCAATGGTTCTGATTAATCACGCTACGAGATACAGGAAAATCTCGATTCGTAGTTCGTCATTCTGAATGAAAGACTATCATAAACTCACTGTTCGAAAAAAAACATTTATTTGAAAAGTTATCAAATAGTCAATGATAAAAAAGAAACCCGTCCAATTAAATTGAAAATGTTCAAAATGTACAAGAAATTATAGGAATGTTGAATACAACTTTTTTAGTGCTTAACCCCTTCCAACACATCCACGAGATGCACAGAAAATATAAAGTCCTGTGTCTTTGCTTCCGATGTATCCATTTCCATGGGAATCGACGTGAATACCGTTTCCAATGTCACGATCTCCACCGTAGTAAGAATGAGTGTAGTACGGTTGACGTTGCGCATAATAGTTTTGGTAGTAGTTCCCATAGCCTGAGTATTGATTCTGATACGGACTTTGGTATCCTTGGTACTGTCTCTGGTAGTAGTTACTGTATCCTTGATATTGTCTTTGGTACGGTGTCCTATAGTAACTTGACCGGTAGGAACCTCGATAAGGTGTCACGTAGCTGTTGTAGTGGTGGCGTCCAGTTCGTGCCAAAGTGAAAATGCAGATAAGGAGAATAAAGGCTAGACGGAACATTTTGGAAGGAGGGGGTGGGAACAAATCAGATTCAAGCTTATTTATACTGTACATGACGTATTTGGCTTTTCGGTTCTGTTTTCATACGGTGTCTAAATAGGAGGAGTCATCATAGGTTTTAGACCAGATTCTAAGATGACCTAGCATCAAAGTCATAATATGGTTTGAAGGTCAGTTTAATGGTTGGATGATTGGATCCAACTAATCAGGACTAATTGATGCTTGAGAATTGAGAATTAGTGTGGTCTGACTAAATTGATCACGAGGATCGAAATGTATCCGTTTCGAAAATTGATAGAAAATGGACACAAAATGTTACAAGAAACCACTTCAAAGATCAGGAAATCTAGGTTTAGCTAATTGAAAATGACAAGAAAAATATTTTTGTTAGGGAGAAATCGAAGATTCTAATATTTTGCCTAGAGTTCTAATTCAATCTGACATTAGGGAATACTCAAAACATGAGTACAAATGTTTCTTGAATCTTTTTATAAGAATATTCCAAAAAGATTAACCAAAATGTAGAATTGAAGTATTATTGTATTATTGTTCACAGAACTTCTATTGAACGTTATGATCTTTTGATATTGAATGTAAACCATATTTCTGCTGGACGGAACCAGAACTAGAATAGAAAGTGATTTGACGATGTAGGCGATGTAGGTACGAAGTTGTGTCCAAGAAGCTGTGATAACATTTTTCAGATAGATTGTTCCGAGTGGAAGCACTGGAACAATCTGTAGAACTTTGTGTAACAACATATTCAATACAATATATTTTCAGTCAATGCAATCTTTGCAAATGACAGCTTCGCATCATCAATCCATTCCTTATATAACAAAAACTTTTGTCACTCTTTGATTTTCAATCTTATCTGTTTTTGCACACATCATTTATTCGAAAGAAACCTCCTCCTTCTTCTTCAAACCCATCGGAATCACATTATCGCAGAACAGCGAGGCTAACATTCGTCACTAACTAGCTTCTCCGTAAAAGATTCAATGATATCCAAAGATTGAAAAGTTTTGATAGCTTCGCCTTGAAGAGAAACAAAATCTGAGAGATCATTGACGCAAAAGTTCGCAGACCGATTAAGAGTCGTCAGCTGTCGAAAAACTTGAAGCTGCGAAACGGATAAGAAACAAGCGGAATTCAGAAAAACAATGAACTTGGAGAAAAGAAAAAGTGGGTTTGCTCTGACGATATGCTCCAAATTTTCTACATTACCTATAATCTACTTTTGAAGATTCAACATCGTTTAAAAAATTGTTTTTTCGTCAGAACGTTTAGAGACCCACAACATGACATCACGAAACCAGATTACGGTAAGTGGAACGAATCCATCAAGACCTCGATTGTTTTTGACATAGGCTTATTGTAGTTTATCCTGAAGCGAAATTATGATAAGATAAGGGAGATATAAGACATTTGTTTTTGGAGAGCAGTAGACAAATGGCAAAAGTTCATCAGAGGGAGCATAATTGCGTCGAAACAGTAGATCGAAAAATAATGTTTGATCCACATTTTCGCGCAGAATTGGTAGATCAAACAATAATGTTTCATCTTCATTTCCGCGTAAAAACATTTGGCCAGTTCTCCACTCGTAACAGTTCTTATTCGGGCCTTTCTGATTTGGTATGGTACCTCAATTTATTTTCCCACTTCTGAATTCATCAATTTCGGTCAGTACACACACATACACAAACAAAATATTTATCGGCTACTCTCTCTCTGTTTGAAGGTGGCTCAGTGTCCGCGCGGAAGAAAGTGTTGGAGAGAAAACTTTTTCAATGGTGGCTTGATGCTCGGAGGCCTATACACAAAAGACACAAAAGCTCATAATCGTCGGTAAATAAGGTGACGAGTGAGAGAAGAACTGTGATGCGAGGGGACGAGAAAAAAAACCTATTACGTCTTTCCGGAAGGCTCGGCAATTGCGTAAAAGGAATAATAATACGGTGGGAGGAAAGTGGACACAAAAAAATCAGGTGGGGGAGACACGTATTACGCCCAGATGACCACGTGCCGCGGAACTGACAGTTCTAGTCTTGAGACACTTTGAATGAGTCGCGAACCGTTCGCTTTTTTTATATCGTAGGATCTAGATTTCATTGCACACTATTGAATTGAATTATGTGAGCTTCAATTAATATTTCCGGTTAGCTCAGCTCCGCACGTTTCAACTTTCGACCTTTCACACCTATTGACTAACTTCAGATAGCGTATCACTTTCGAGATGCGTTTTAACTTACATAACTCGCTTACAGGTCATATTAAAATTATAAACCTAATGTTTTATGCACACATGTCGTTTGATGTATTTTCAAGTAACCGATTTCCCAGTTCTGAAGAAAAGTGCTCGTATTAAGTAAGCCAGCACTGGTGGTACCACTTACGCTTCATGTCATAGCACATTTCCTTCTTTGTTACTAATATGCCATATTCACTCACCCGCTCGTTCCCGTTCCGATTAATCAAATGATACCGGGCAGTCCCATCCTTTAGAGCGCGCACTACTCATTTTTCCAATTAATCCAATCCTCCGTTATCCTCGTCTATTTAATCATCACACGTACCCTTTCAAGAGAACAATATGAGCTTGTCTTGTATGTATTAGAATAAAATACGCCTAGAGAATATTGTTTTTCGCTTATTACCGGTTACCGGACATACTAAAATAATCCGAGAAATTCAAAAAGTTGTGTATACTACTGCATTCTTGAATTTGTTTACATTCTTCTGCTCTTCCTATAGCAAAAAAAATTGCTATGAATAATTCCACAGGAAAAATGTGAGCCAATTTATTTTTTTTTCTAAACAATGCTTACTCTTCTCTTAGTGTGCAAAACTATTTTGTTCTTTTTTCCTATTACTTTTTTTTGAGAGTAGACCACGAAAAGTAAAAAATGTAAAAAATGTAAAAGAATTTCTTTCAAAATGTGATCCTTTCTGATCATAAAAACCACCTAGTTCATAGGCATGTATTACTCGCTAAACGAACGAGTCCCATTTTTCTTTGAGCTCGGCGGTCCTGAGAAAATAGGAAAAGCACTCTCTCTCTCTCTTCTTTCTGTTCATTCAATTACATTCTCTCTCATTCTTCATTTATTCCTATTTCTCTGTGTCTCTCTCTCTCTCTTCTTCCGTAGCACCCTTTTGCCCAATCCCCCTCCTTCATTAATAGTGCCCCTTTCACTCTCGCCCACCCTTGTCCACCCATTGACATGGTGCACCCTTCTTCATGGACTTCTCGTCCTTCCTTTCAAACACCCGTCTGGTGTGCTCCATGTGCTTCCTGATGTGTCTCGTCATAAAAACGAACATCGTGTTTCTGTGTCCAGGGACATTGCCATTTCGGACATGTCTTACACCCAGCCCTCGGTTGGCTCTGGCTCCCTTTCGGTGCTGGTCACTTTGGCTGTCTACTTTTTCTCTCCGTCTTTCCTTCTACATCTTCTTGTTTTCCGAACCAGCACTTTCCTCCTTAATTCAGAATTTTTTATTTTGGGGTCAATAATTAGGGGTTTGATGGCCGTTTCAAACAGTGCGTTCTGTGTAATCACAGAAAACTAGTTTTCGAAAAATGAAATCAGGTGTTTTCTTTGCAGTTCAAGGGAGAAGTCAAGATAACTTTTGCGCAGTTTCTAATGATTCCATTTCGTAACCACATTTCTGTATGTCTTGTGATGAATGCGACTTTGAAGTCTTTCAAACTGACAAATAAAATTATAACTTGACGTTTATTTTTTCTGACAATAATACGAATTTTTTGATTTGAATGCATGTTCATCTAGTTTGACCACTGGTCAGGTTTTTTTGAGATTCAACACTCATAAATTAGTTTTTAGAGCTTTTTACAGTGAAAAGAGCATTAACAGACGATCAACTAACCATTATTAATACCTCTTCTCTATTCCGTTAAAACACATTTCAAGATTTCCCCATCCCCTTGAAATTGACCGCTATCTTATTCTCACATTATGTCCTGCTCCCGAGACCTCCTCACTTTCCAATTGATATTTAATAGCGCGGCAAATCTTTCTCCTTTACACTTTTGTGTGTGATTTCGACTTGGCAAAAGAAGTGAGGTCGAGGTATCGTAGGTTGTGAGAAGTTGTGATGAAAAGAAAGGTGTTGGATGGGTTGAACAATCTTATCATACATTATCCCAAACAAAAAGCATTTTTCTTTGCCAGCATTCAGTCATCCTAATTCATATTGGAAATGTGAGAACGTTTGGATGGCCACTTCTTGGTCATCTTTCCGTCTGACTGAGCACTCATTCCTTCTATTCTTACTGTACAACAGATTACAATTAAATGATGAAGGGAAAGGAATTCAGAAGAAGAAAGTGACGGACATTCTTCTTCTTTGTCTCTCTATTTCTCTCTATCTCTCTTGTGTTTCATTGCAATTGCTAACCACAACTACATAAATCCCTCGGGTGAAAAGAGGGAGGAGAGGAAGTGAGGGGTACGTAGAATATATAGTAGATGAAACCTACCCTTTCGGTTATTTTGTTTACTTTTCATTAGTTTCAACACCCTTTTGAAACACTTCCGCCTGAGAAAATTGAGAATAGAGCTTTCCATTTTTAATTAACAGAGGTTGAAATTTTATTGGCAATTAGCGACACGTGAATACCAGAGCTTCAATTTTTGCTTCCGCTTTGAAGCTAACTTTATGCCAATATTGCATAAAATGATTTTAGTCCAATCTGATCATCCATCAATTGAAAAACGTTCGGAATCTTTTGAGAATGTGACAATTTTGAGCTTTTGTATACACAAACCCGGTTACGGTTGCTTTCAAACTTCAAATATTTGAGTTTTGGTGGGAGGTGTCTATAACGAATCGGATGGGGTTGACAAGTAACTTACTGTTCTAGAACAGTTCGAAACAGTTCAAAAGGATCAAGAATTGTTTCCGTTGGTAATGTTAAACTGGAGACTTTTATCATTTTATTAGCATCAAAATTCGAAATTCCATATTTTTTAGTTCTAAGATTTATCGTAATCTTCGGTTTCGAATTCGAATACAAAGAGTGTCATCTCTTCTCTACTCATATAACTCATAACATTTGATTGATGTGCATCAGCAGCATTGTGTCGAGAGTAATATTGTTCTGTTCACACAGGCACACTTCACGTATATGTTAGTTATTATGCTAAAGTGCGTTCTTTGAATCTAGTATAATGGAAATAATCAATATTAAAGATAATTTTATCATCTTAAATAAAAGAAAAACATTAAAATTTGAAGAAAACCTCTGAAATGTATTATCTCTCAATTTCCCATTTAAACGTCATTCACTTGAGACTAAATGCAAATTGCTCTCTCTACACGACCTCTTCTTCCTCTCAAAGCCCATATCCTCATCTATTTTCTCCTTTTTTCACACTTTTTCCGTTTTCCTTTCTCACCGCGGTATCGGCTGGTTCTTTGCCGGTGACCATACGTAATTGACCCCTCGGGAGCTGCTATATGCGTTTATTACAAGAGAAAGAGCTTTTTCTCAATATTTTTCTGTATTTTTCACTCGAAGTTTTAGTTAAAATTTTCCTGAAATGAATTTAATACCTGGCTTTCTCTACTTTTAATCATAACCTTCTAGTTTCAAGCTGTTAGTTTAGTTTCTTTTTTTGCTATTTCATGATACTTTCTTTCTTTTTCTACTTCAAGTGCATGTTTTCTACTTTTCTTATGTCTTTCTTCCATTATAAGGTACGTGTTACAAGTACTATAGCATCTTTTTCATGCTTCTAATCGAATAGAACACGCTTTGATGGATGATAGGGAAAAAAACGAGGTGGCCACTTCTATCGTTTGAATGGTCATCTGTATACTTGGGATTCGATTTTTTCTCATTGTGTAACACTACAGAAACGTAGTTTTCAATAGATTACGTCATTTAAAAGACCCTTCTCCATCTCTGAATCCGGAAAATTGATTTATCGGCATTTGTCGCATTCCTATCAATTTAACTTCCCGATGAAAACCTCTCGAGAAAAATATTCATTTTTTCGGGAGAATATAGGATAAACAGCCCAAATATTATTTTGTCGGGGCAAATTTCTCTCTTCACACATTTGACTATTGAATCAAGCGATTAACCCATCGAGAGTTGTTGCATGCATCTTTTCTATTTTTAACCTATTTTTTGTTTATTCGCAACGTTTTTTTTTTCAAGTGAAAATAATTTCAGTTCCTGGGTGGGTAACCTGATGTCCAATGTACCATCTACAACGACAGAAACATCAGATTCAACCCAGAAGCTCATCGCAGCGACGACGACGACGAAAATGCGATTGCCGAGTGTCAAGGAACTTGCCAAAAGGTACGTGTGGAGTATGAAAGCATGCTAAGGCTCATTCTAGATCTGTGACCGTTCACTTACTATTTAGCTGTTCTTCACTTACTTCTATACTCTTTTCAATCAAACAAACACCGCACACACAATAGAACATAACCCTTCGGTTGATTGACATAATAATTGAAACCGGACAGGAAACGGAGAAGACGTGAAAAAAGTGAAGAAGCGGTAGAAAGGGCGTTGTCTTCCATTCTTCCATTCTTCTTACTCTTCCAGTGAAAATAAGAATTGTTTGTTTTTGTTTCGTCCAAGCCTCTTATCAGTTTTTTAGAAAAATGACCGCCACTCCTTTTTATGATTCTAAAATTTGTATAGCACGGTGTTGGCACTAATTTCAAGATTTTCCAAACAAATTCAATGATACGTTATATTTCGCATACGTTTCTATTAATTTTAGGTTTGAGTCCGGAGCACGGATTGAGCATAAACCAGTAACCGCAAAACGAATTGGCAAGTTCCGGGTTGTAGAAAACATCCAACAGTGAGTACTTTGATCTACACCCTTCTGTCCTGATGTTATTCTTTATCCAACCTCTAATGCGTTTCTTTTCAGACCTTGTACATCTCGAGTAATTCGTGGAAGTGCTATCTCGCGCCGAAAAAGTTCGTTGAAACGACGAACGCGAAGCAACAGTGAGCTTGCCGTCTTGGTCTCATCTTCTGAGTTTCGGAAGAGCAAATCGACGGACGATTTCTCACCGGGAGAAGCAGAATTATCCATAGAAGGACCTTCAAAAGAGATTCATTTTGAACCATTAGTCCCATTACCTGCGCCTAGGTTACGGTGAGTAGAGAGTTTATAGAATAAACCGGGACGACCAGAGGGAAAAGAAAGAAACTAAACATCATTAAACCAATTAACAGAAGTTTTTTGAATTGTCAATGTGTTTGATAAGTTTTGAAGAAAAACCTCATGTTTTGGTGTTTTTTGTCAATGATGACTCACTCAATTGTCAACAAGGACTATGAGACGTTTCCCAAAAGTTTCTATTTTCAGCCTCCAAACGAGCATGATTGTTGACAGTCTATCATCTACACCCTCATCAAAAAAGGACAGCTTTCCTGTTTATGAGGAACGATGTCGAGTTTCTTTGACCATTCCCATCGAAGATTCGACTCCAACATCAGCTGTATCTCCACCTCCTCCACTTCCGTCTGCTCCGCCGTCTAGAGAGCGAATCAAACGAATACCTTCATATTTAAAACCTACACCAGCTCCTAGATCGATTTCATCCACTCTACCAAGAGCGAGACTGAAGACACCACCTCCACCTCCACCTACCTCTACTGTAAATAAGTTTGACACGTTGCCGGGGAACTTGAGAACTTTAGTAATGCCCACATCCTCTATATCTTCGGGATTCCCTCAAATTCCCAGCATACCGATTCCAGTTGTTCCTTCCTCTTCGATAGCACCAATTGATGATGATGACTGCTACGACGAAATTATGTTGGTAACCCCCAACCAATCCTCCACTTCTTATCAAGCAACTCATATCAAAACTGCTGAATCGTCAGAATACTCATATGAATCAACAGACTTCACACGTCCAATATTTGATCGATCTGATACCATACCAACCCGGCACCCCCGGCTATATGACGAAGAGGTATTCGATGAAGCCGAAGAAGAGATAGATGCCCCCAAAGTGAAATTCTCAACTCTCCAAAGAAACCCAAAACCATCAAAGAGAATGAGCTCAATGGAACTGGAAAAACTGTTTAAATTCAAGAGCGAGCTACAACTAAATCTATCCAAAAAGGTGAGAAAAATAGAGACCGATCTATGAATTTCTTATAAAATCATTGCTTTTGATTATGATGCATACATCACTTCCTTTACAAACAAGACTCCAAAATACTTGGAACATCTCTTCTCCCAATTACTTAATTTCTACTAATTGAAGGTTGGTCAATTACGTCAAAAAGTCGGCGACAAACAAGCCAAGCGAAGATCAAAGTGCCACGTCAGTGTCGATCTCCTGGATACTGATTTTAGTGGAACAGTAGGTTTTATATTGCAACTTGAATGAATTTTATGCAATTCCAGATGTCAAAGTCCGTTTGCCTTGACAAAACATTCCAAGACGACGATCATATCTATGGTGACGACTGGAGCAGCGACGATGACGATATTTATCACGGTAAGGAGTTTTTTGAGCTGCTTTTAGTTCTTGATCACTTTTCTTTCTATCAAAATGCTTTGACAATAAAAACGTTCCAAGTTTTTGTTCTATTTTTTGTGTATGTTAACAACCTTTCCTTTGTCAGTTTTTTTTCATTCCTAAACAACGCTTCTCTACTTTTTGATCCAAAAACTATTGTTCCGTCGACTTTGTTAGGGGGTTTTGATTTCATCCTGTTTCAAGGCTTCGCTAAATCCATTGTATACTCGCTCAACCCTCTTAGAGAAATAAGTCGACTGTACTACAAGGCGGAGAAAGTCGCAACACATAACTTTTTTTAATATTGAATGTCACCTTTTTTCCTCTCCACTTATACCAAAACAATTCTGCTTCTTCTTCCTTCTCGTCTTTCTCTCCAGATTGCTCATCGTCGTCCTTCTTTCTCCTGTATATATTACGGCGTAACAAACATTGCACAAACACAAAAGAGAGAGTGAGAGACTGAAAAGACAGCGTTGGGAGAATAAAGAGGAAACAAAAAGTACAAGCATTTTATTTTTTTCCGTTTTACAGATGACCGTCGCTCTTCTATGTACAGACAATTAGAGGAGCAATTGAACAAAGCGTTCCCAGAGTATACAAGTAGATCCCGTGAGTTATTGTTTTTGCAGTTAGTAAAGAATACCAATTTGAACTGGAAAAGTTTTTCGACCTATAAGATCCCCCAAGACTGATTGAAAAAACCGGTTCTAACAATTTCAATATGGTTGTTGTCATGATACATTTTGATATCTCTGCTGTCATCACGACAATCAGAATGACGCGATCATACGTTTTCAAAATTGATCATTTTCCTATTTTACTTTTATTAGGCTGCATAATCCAGATATATGAAGTGAGATAGTTTTTCAAAGTTTTTGAGCTCTTTGAGAGAGCAAATTCGATAGCCCATTAACTAAATGAAATAAATCATTGTCAAGTGAGAAATACTTCATTTCTGTGAAGTGTGAGGTGGTCATCATTTAAACTAAACTAACGTTTTTAAACACTAAATATTTCATAACTAACACTTCTCATGTTTTGTTGACCCACAACTGGCCTTGATCCCGAAGTTTCCGTATAAATCTAACATATTATATATATTTTAATGTTTCGAAGTATTTTCATTCGACTAAAATCGTTTGATTTTTTTGGCTGACACCGATCCCAACTGCCCCGCAGCTGGACACTCGGTACCTCCCATGAAGGACACACATTTCATGGCTGTTACAATTTTTCCATTTTACTGCTAGCAGAAATGTATAAGTTTAATATTCGTGCTTTGGGTACGAAATCATTTGATGGTGAGGTTTATAAGGGGTTTCCAGTCCATTCAAATCAGTTCCAATTTTTTTTTGTGCACGGCCAACAGTATTCAAGTTTCAGAACTTTCACCTGACTACGAGAGCGCCGATATTCTTCCCGATAAAATTCCAACGCGTCCCATGTCCACTGTAATGCTAACAGACACTGAAAAGTATGTGGCACGACCTGCAGTTGGACACTTGCCTTTGGATGAATCATGGCAGCCAACGACAGGAATTCATCAAGACGAACCATCACCAGGAGAAGAGGAGTACAAACGGCAATACACTTGTCGAATGGTTCCGAATGAACAACCACTGTATCAACATTATATGATGGAGGCAGTAGTCGACGGGGAAATTCCATGCAAAGATGAGGAATCAAATGTAAAAATGGAGGAGATAAAGGAAGAACCGGTAGAACTGCCAGTGATTCCAGAGGTCATTGCACTGAAACCAACGGTGAGTGTGGTGCTAATTAAACCATTTTTTAGCCAAGGCCTATTCTGATTTGTTAGATTTAATTATTCAGACCCGACGTGAGTCTTCGATCTCTTCTGACTCTGGGAGAGGTGCTGATTGTTCAACAACTTCTGCTTCTGCTTTTACATCGAACACTTCTATGAGACGAGATCGCCTTGTAGGCACTTCAAATTTTGGTTCACAGAGAAGTCTGTGGTGCGAACTTCCAGAAGTGAAGGCAGCTGGTCTCTTGGAGAAACTTGATGATGTTTGCAAACTTAGACAAGAAGCGTATTTCGAAGTTATAACGTCGGAAGCCAGCTATCTTCGCTCTTTGAATGTTCTGATCACTCATTTTATGGCCAGTCCTCAGATGCTTGGATCTAAATCTGCTTTGTCAGTTTTGTCCGATTCGGACAGAAAACACTTGTTCAGTAATATTTTTGCAGTAAGAGATTGCTCAGAACGGTGAGTCTTATCTTCAGAAACGTCTGTTCATTCCAACTTGTTTCAGACTTCTTTGTGATCTGGAAACCCGACTTGAAGAGAATCTTATTCTGGATGACATTTGTGACATCCTCTCCATGCATTTTGAAAAATACTTCGAAGTCTACATCAAGTACTGCTCTAATCAGGTGTATCAGGATCGAACTCTCCGTCGACTGAAATCAGAAAATCCGGGATTCTTGTCAGCCGTTCAGAGGCTTGAAGAGCACAAACAGTGCCAGGGACTAGACATGAGAAGTTTCCTGATGCTCCCAATGCAAAGAATCACAAGATATCCACTGCTATTGTATGCTATTTTGGATAGAATTCCAAGTACAGACGAGCGATACAAAACCGCTACAGATGCATTGACATCTTCTAACCGAGTGGTTAGGGACTGCAATGAAGGAGCACGACGAATGGAGAGAACAGAGCAACTTTTGGATATTGATAGACGACTTATTTACAAGGATGCAGATCTCAAAAGAATACCTCTGGTTTCTAATAGTCGCTACCTTGTCAAAAAAGGTGTCTTGACACAATTGGTCGAGCGAAGATCATCAAACATTCTACAAAGCCGCCAGAAAGCAAGGACTCTTCATGTTTTCTTATTTTCTGATATGATCATGATCACAAAGAAAAAGCTGAATGGCACGTTTGTTTGTAAGGATTATGCATCCAGAAGATTCGTGGATATGCAACCTATTGAACCAGACAATCCTAAAATTCCAATTGGAGCTGTCAGTAATTTGATTGGAAGACCTCACTTATTCTTGTGTACACTGATGAGGAATGCTAGAGAAAAGCAAACTGAATTGTTGTTGTCAGCGGACAGTGAAACTGACCGTGAAAGATGGCTGAGTGCTGTTCGACCTCCGACAGTAAGTTATTTTAAAAACTTCATGACCTAACAATTCTGGTAGCCTTGAACCCCAATCTCATGTCAGACAAGTTTAAATAATCTATTTTATCTTTCCCCAATAACTACTCGGGTCTCCTACTTCTCTAATGATTGCAGTCTACTAACCCGGAAGAGAAAATTTATGCTGAATGGGACTGCCCGCAAGCTGTCGTCGTGCATGCATATCAACCGTCACAAGGGGATGAACTACTTCTGAACATCGGAGATTCGTTGAACATTTTAAGGAAGATGCCAGACGGTTTGCATTATTTTCCTATTTTCTAAAACATTTTCACTTATGATAATCGGGACTTTTACAAACTTAATTGAATTTAATTTCAATAACGTTACAATTTTGTAAAAACACTTTCTAGGATGGTTGTACGGAGAGCGAGTTGGAGACGGAATGGGCGGATGGTTTCCGTCGTCGTACGTGCAACCAATCATCAATGATCACACCCGAGCGAATAACTATCGACAACGGCTACGTATCATACAGGTAACCCTAAAAAAATATATTTTCATAAAGGAGGAGCTTCAGGCAGCGGCGGGTTGGCACGGAAACGCTTCTCCTTCGTCAACTCGGAGTGGGGGGATGCCCCTAATAGATCGTCTTCGGCGAATGTCCAACCCAAAATCGTATTTCCAGTCCGGCACTGTCGGTCTTTAAATTGACGAGTTTTTCTCAAAAGTATTGTGATTTTTCTCATGGTATTTCTTCCCAATTCTCGTATTAATTTTTTAAACACATGATCCCACCGAACCCGATTTTCCCGATTTTCTTCTCACCTCTGAAATGGTCTTTCATCGTAACCATGTCAATTGTACATTTCACACTAGGTGAATTTATGGAGATTCTTTATTTACTTCTTTTATTTATGCTCAACTCTTATGACTTTAATATTTAATAAATGCATTTTTACAGGTTTTGGTTTCAATAGATAATTTCATGATTCGAGTTGAAGATGTATGATAATTTATAAAAATAGTTAAAGCTACATGATTGCAAAACAAACAAACTAAATATACATTTAGCGCCCTGGAAATTTGATCAAGTGACATGAGGTTATCCGAAACAAATATATTGAAGCAGTACGGTACGGTTTTTAAAAACAATCATTCTAGTTAATCATTATTCCGATTACTGAAAATCTTCTTTAACAAATCAGTCAATCTTTCAGGGTCAGCCACAAAGGTTGAAGCAACTTGGTGATATTTCGATGGAATCAAAGGGACTGTGTTGTTGCTTTTGGCAATTTCGAATGATAATCGTCCTTCCGTCGTTTCTGGAGGAGAAGGAGCAGTTGTCAGCTTTACCCATAAAAAGTCATCTCTAGTAGTTGTTGGCGGGGCTGTAGTTGTTTTGGCAAGTGTAGTTGTTGTCGTTGATGATGATGTTGTTGTTGTTCCTGGAGTCGTTGTAGTTGCAGTTGTTGTGGTCGTAGGCACTGTGGCTGCTGTGGAAGGGGCAGTGGTAGTTGTTGTTGACGTTTCTGTAGTCGTCGATATAGACTCAAAAACAGTCGAAGCTTCTCCAGTTGTTGTCGAAGGTGATGTGGTGGTACGGAACAACGGAATTCTATCATCTGAAGTTTTAATCAACTTATCATGTTTCTCACGTTCACTAAAACACTTACCCACTGAACACGCCAATTGGATTTCCTCTGCATCCAAGTCGCTGGCTTCATAAATGCTACCACGAGGACACTTAGCTCTTAAACTTTGGAATCAAAAATTAACATCGGCTCACTCTTACCTGTACAATCCTGCTAGTTCTTTTCTAGCACTCTCTGAGAGCTTACTGTATACATCTTGTTTTAAAAGACGTAGCGACTCTAAACGATCATGAGCAATTCTAGCTTCAGATGACAATTTGTCTACCTAAACTTAAATAGCTTTAAAAGTATATTAATCTCGACTCACTTTTTCTTTAAAACTTTTGTTCTTCCGTTGCTGAAACGAAATAAATTGTTCAACTTGGTTGGTGGCATCCAGATCCAAATATTCAGAAGCCCAATTTCGCAATAAATCGTAACGCATTTCGTGAGTGATTGATCGATTAGACATAATCTGGAACATGAAACAGTGGGAATATTAACTATTTTTGGAATCATCTGTAGGGACTATTATGGAAAATTTTTTTCTGTGAAATATTGAGGGAGCTTACCCCAGAAAACAATTTAGTCTGCTCCTCTGATAACCCTGCTAAAAAATTTGTTCCTCTCCTTTCTTCTGCTGTAGTTTTAGTTGGTCGATCCCAATCCAGAATTTTCAATTTCATGTCTTCCGCTAGTCCTGCGATGAGCTCCTTCGTTTGTGCAAGTTGCCTGGAAACGAAAAACGTCATTCTGTTTTATATTATTATTTATGATTCCCTACCGCTCACACTTTTTTGCTGATGTCGTTGAATGAAAGCCGGCCCATATTTTCCGAAGCTCTCGCCTTGAATTCAACGGTAGTAAGTTGGTGAACGGTGGTAGCTGACATGGTGGAGCACGCCCATCAAACTCATTTGATTCAATAGCGTTATAAGAGAGAAGTGTGAGTAGGGCTGTGCAAAATATTGTGGGCTTCATCTTTTAATCTGAAGTACCTATAAAGTTGTTGTTGAAATTGACAAAGAATAAAAATGTTAAATGAAAACAAAAACAACTAAAAATGAAAGCAATGGAAATATCGGGTGGTCAAATATTTTTGTGATCCTTCTCCTTTCTTCATCCTTTCCCACTTGACACCAACCCCCTTCTATCAAAACTTTTCTTTTCTCTCTGCGCCTCTCTACCGGTCAACTGTCTTCTAGGGCATTTAGTATTTAGAAAGAGAAAAGCCTCGGCTTATTTTGCCCCTCTTCATTACCCCTGGTCTAGAGACCACGTGTTGAAAGAGAACAATAGGAAAATCGGGAGCGTGTATAGTTTTGCATGATCTGCTTCATGATCGACCATTCTTTTTCGGAACGTCTTTCGAGACCCACCCTACTTGAAAAAAAGATGAGGGTCAGTTTGAACAAACAAACTCTCTTTTTTTCGTTTGCACTTTCGTCGACACTTTTACTGTGGCGGAGAACAAGGACAGGTCAAAACTTGGATATATAGCGATTTATTTCACGATTTGACATTTGAAAGCAAACAGAGCAACAAAAACATTGATTGACTCAGAAAAGCAACAATTTTAAGAAACTTTTAAAAGAAATCCACAGAAAGGTGTAGAAATGAATCTAATAAGACACCCAGGTGGGGAGAGGAGGCACGTCAATTTGATTGATGGAGTCAATAGCATATGAATCCAGTGGTGGGTAGATCCATTGCCATTCACGAGCACGGGTTGTTTCAAGTTCAAGGTATAAACCATCGTTTCGTAGAAACCTGAGTCATTATTAATGGAAAACCAAACGTTGTGCAGTGTTTTCTAATTTTCTTTTTAATGCTGCAAGGTGTAGCCATCCGTTTAAGAATCGGTTGGAAAATAACCCAATTTCCGTATTCTATTAAATCTCCAAGTTTTTCAAAGCGTTTTTCAAACTTCTCTTTTTGGTCTAAAAATAGAAAAACCTTACTCCAATGGTTTCGTCCTTTACATCTGGTGAGGTAAGCGGGTGGGACCAACATATAACTTTACATAGAATTTGGATGATGCCAGGAAGGAAAACATGTTTTCGCATTTTCGACTCACCAAGTTTGATTTTTTCGAGTTGGTGCACTTCTACCGAAGACATCAAAGGTCTCTGAAAATCCGAACAGACCGTAAGCGTCACACCAGAAGTGGTTGTCTCCTGAAAAAAGCTTTCGAACTAATAAAAAAATAAGCTTTTGAAATAATAAAATCAAGTATGCATACTGTATGCATGCTCTTTATCTCTGTAACTGGGATTTTTTTAATTAGCTAGACACTACTTTTGTTCTGACGTTCAAAGATTCCAGATGACGTGACCAGAATCCAATCTTCAAACTCCAATTTCTTTATCTTCAAGTGGGCCTAGATTTTTTCTCTTCGTTTCTTTCTTCTATCCATCTTCTCCCAAAAAATAACTTCCGTTCGCACTATTTTCTCCACGTTTTCTATTCTATGTACACTAGTTTTTGATGGTCCAGTGAATGTGGAAAAGTAGGCGGACAAGGAGAAATGGATCAAAATATGAAATTTTTTTAAACAAAAATTTTGCTTTTCTGCAACTTATAATAGATGACGTAGTTCTTTGTGGTTTCGTTTTGAAAGTCTAGTTTTTGCATATTTTATGAAGTTAGTTGCAAAAAAATCTAAAGTTCAGGAGACACTATTGGTTCTGGTGGTCCAGAGTTTATTCTTCAATTTTAAAAATGGCGTAATGATTCAGCAAAAGTGGGTTTTGTTCAAGAATTCATACATAGCATTTTCGATTCGCCAACGTAGATTGTTGAAAACTTGGCTCTGGTCGGGAATTTTGGATTTTAAAACAAATTTTGGATTTTAAAATAAATTTTGGATTTTAAAATAAATTTTGGATTTTAAGATAAATTTTGGATTTTAAAATAAATTTTGGATTTTAAAATAAATTTTGGATTTTAAAATAAATTTTGGATTTTAAAAATAATTTTGGATTTTAGAGAGGCATGATCTCAAACTTCAAAATCCAAGATTTTCGAAAATCGAAAATAGAAAATTTCAAAGGATTGCTTGTTCATGATTGAGCAGCAAATGTTTAAGTTTCATGAATAACGATTTTTCTTTGTATTTTTTGTACTTTCGAATTTTTTTTGATGATGTACAGTTGTTCATTAATCCAAACTTTTACCGTTAGTGAGCAGGAAATGATACCAGAAGTGCTATGTATTATTTTACTGTTGCGCCAGTGAATAGCTGGAGTTTATGATGAAAGCTTAATTACAATAATTTTAGTCCGATCACCAGAATATGGTTTAGACTATTCATATTCATATCGAGATGTCAATAATGTCCAGCACAACAGTAAAATAATACAGAACACTTCTGCTCACTAACGGAAAAAGTTTGGATTAATGAACAACTGTACATATTCAAAAAAAATTCGAAAGTACAAAAAATACAAAGAAAAATCGTTATTCATGAAACTTAAACATTTGCTGATCAATCATGAACAAGCAATCCTTTGAAATTTTCTATTTTCGATTTTCGAAAATCTTGGATTTTGAAGTTTGAGATCATGCCTCTCTAAAATCCAAAATTATTTTTAAAATCCAAAATTTATTTTAAAATCCAAAATTTATTTTAAAATCCAAAATTTATTTTAAAATCCAAAATTTATTTTAAAATCCAAAATTTATTTTAAAATCCAAAATTTATTTTAAAGTCCAAAATTTGTTTTAAAATCCAAAATTCCCGACCAGAGCCGAAAACTTAAATGTGTCATTTCTTCATTTCAAAAAAGATTTGACTTTAAAAACGATCATTCATGTGTGTTATGAATTTTATCGAAAATTTAAATATCGTGTTATTCTGATCAACTATGTGCATTTTTTACTTTAACAGAATGTCAGGAACTTGCACCGGAAGTTTCAAATGTAACCTCCGGCATTACTGTACATGTGATGTTTTGGTAGGTGGCTTTCCGTGCGAATACTTTTTAGTGAGCTTTATAGGAACTTAATTTTTTCTAAGATCACTTTTTTGCATTTTACATTTTATAAAGAACAACTTGTTGCTGTTCTTGAAGTTTTTCATTCTGTCAGAAAAATGAAATCTAAATTCCCAAATTAAAAGTCCATCGGTCGCTTTGGCTCCTTAACACATATATTTCCTAACACTCTCCTTCTTCCGGTTGCTCTTTTTTCCCTCCCTCGCATCATTTGTTCTCCCTCGTTTTCTTTACTAATTAACTTCTTTTTCTTCTTTTTCACAGCTTTTAATCCTTCTTCCCCTTGCCCTCATTTTTCTAGCAGTTTCTTCTCGGGTTTACATCCCCCACCCATCTTTCTCATCATACTCAAGTACATTTCTAACCGTGTGTCCTCTTCACTGTGTAAAACGATAATAAGAAAAGCTAGAAACTAACCTCTGTCAATATCATAGAATTCGAACGAAACTTCATCCATCGGTCCTAAGAATGTATCTTTGAAATCTGTTTTTATTGACTGGCATCTGATACGAACATTTGCTTCAGCATGATTGTGAATTGTGATCTGAAATTAGCAATTTCATTGTTTCTCAACATTTTCTTTTCAAATCCGGTTTAAACTATGTGCTTTCTTTTTTTGTAGAAGGCTCTTTTCCAATCATCTCTCTTCCACCAACTCATTCATTTGTTTCACGGCGCCTCCCAACTGTGTCCCAACGCCTCACGCTGGAGAAAGACTCTAATTGCTTCTACCAATTTCCACTCATTTGCCTCACTTTTTCTTTTTTTTCATCCTGACATCATCATCAGAAAGTTGTGTCACCACCATGTCAACGTCTTCATTAGTGAACGACCATAAAAGGCTAGCAAATGTTCCCAAGTTGTGGTAGAGGAGAGCGATGTGATTTTACAGAACTGGTATATTAGGTTAATGAATTTCTAAAAATCTCGAGTATCAAACTTCAATGATTGATTATTCATCGTTGTTAATAATTCAAAAATCTAATTGCAACGGTTTCCCATCAAAACTGATTCATGGAACTCGTTTGAGAAAAAAATATTTTTGCCAAAATCTTTCTTCTTGCATTTGTTTTGCATCATCTCTAACCCTACTACATTTAAATCAAATTCTGAATTTCCTGAATTACTGACGTTTTCTAAAGAAAGCCCCCGCATAGGAGTGCACATCAAACCTCATTCATCCGACGATACTTCCGTGAATCCACCACGATGAGCAGAAGCGAAAAGATCAGAAGATTTCGTTTCATTTTCTGAAATTCTGTAGGTTATTTTCCAGTTCTTTATTCACTCCTGATGAATTCTAACGAGATTAAGGTTAGAGATATAGAAGCCTCTTGGGATCTTGGTCTTTCGGAGAAAAGAAGATTCTAGATTTGATTCGAATTAGAGTTCTAAACAAAAAAAAGTATAATAAATTAGTCATTGACAGATCTCATTTTCTTTTTCGAGGATAACTGAATCTGTTTTGAGAACTATTTTAATAAGAATCAATAGGTGCTGCTTTCTCAAAATTGGAATGACATTTTCCTTGAATTAATTTTCATCATCACACAACATTAAATGTGCTTCTCGAATTAACACTATTGAAAAGACTCAAAGGCATTCTTATTCCATGTGCCACTTTTGATCATAAGCTGGTAGACTCTCAGCTGTTTTTATTTTTTAATACTCATTTCCGCTATTATTCCTTTTTCGCTTCCTATTCACAGTTATTTCATTGTTTTAGTTCAACCTAACCACTAGCACTAAACTTTTTCTCTCGCTATTCATTTCTTTTGAAAATATTGAGGTCAACTCTTCCTTTCACTAGTCTCTAGAGAATTTCAGGTTTGGAAATAACAGAGAACACATAAATATTTTTATTGCCATGTTTGTATCAAATTTTATTCCGAAATTCAATTCCAAATTTCACCCCGGATCTTTTTGAGAAAAGGGTAAGGAAGTATGAAAGAAAATTCGATTTTCGTGTATCATTTCTAAATTCTCGGGTCGATTTGAAGAAATTTGTTTGAAACACCTCGTTCCATTTTATACCACTAAACAGAATTTTTCATTAACCCGTAAAAAATGGAATTGAATTAAGTTCTTTGAAGAAAATTTTGAAGAAAAATCGAAAAAAAAGAAGAAAAGTCAAATCTGTGGTAGGGAAACTTCTTCCAATTGTTATGATTCGAATCTTCTGTTTATTTTGTGAGTTTCTCGAATTTTCCTTCTTTCCCCAAGACCCATCTTCCTGTTCTACTCTTTTTCTCTCTTTCTTTCTGACATTCTCTTTCAAAGACAGTTGGGGAGAAAAGAAAAGCTCATCAAATTTAATAAATATACATATACACACACAAACGAGGTCCCTTTCTCTCTTTACTACATTTCGAAACGGACGAGTAGTAATGGGAATGATAGTTGTTAGCGCTGAAGAAACGGGGAAAGAGAAAATCAAAGAAAAGGAAGTTGATTCATAAAGAAACTCAAACATCTATTTTTGAGATTTAAGATATTTCGCAGAATACGTGACATCTTCCATATTCAATTTCTGGCATTGTATAAGTATAATTCTATTCTATAAATAATTAAACGTTTCTCTCTCATTTTAAAATTCCTACTAGTCCCAAATCAGCAACCTGTATTATTATTGAAGAACCATTATATCTATTGTATATATTACGTTATGCTCGTTCCACTGAACTTTATACTCGCAATGAATTGAGTTATGAATTATGGATCAACAAGCCAGAACATAACTACTATTTTTACGTTTCGACTTTTTACTTGAATTATATCCTTCAAGTTCTTGGCATTAGTTTATTTTCAAGACAAAAAATCTGTGCTATTCTGGGAGGGATATGTGACGTCATTAGGGCTTGTGCAATAAAAAAGTTTCGTGGTCCTGTCAATCCGATTACTTGGTTGGATATATTTTTCACATTTTGTTTGGACCAATTTTTTGCGGAACTATTCATCTCTTCGTTTCTTCTTTTCTGTTTCCTCAAAAATCACCTTTAATTTTTAATTTTTTTGCTGGGTGAATCTCAGACTCAGATTCTTACTCAAGAATAAAACTTGGCTCGTATACTAATAATAGTTTTAATATCTCTTGTTTTCATATCCTTTTTTAAAAAGTTGTTCCATGTTTTTAACTATATTTCCAGAGTATGGGTAACAACACAAAAATGCTGACAGCATTAATATCCCTCTTGCTTTCAATGGTGCTTGCGCAATTTGACCCTCCAGTGGTCAGTGGCACCCCAGGAAAACCATGCACCTCCTCGTTCCATTGTTGGAGGACTGAACCGATCGACTTATTTGGAGAGCCTGTTGAGTTGCAACGTAAGACACAGTCAGATGCACTTGATTAGGTTTCACGAAGAAGTGTGATGTCACTAGAGCTACTAGAGAATAAAAAAGTAGGATGAAAATAGAACTTAGAAAAGGTTTAATAAAAGTGAAATCCGGAATGAAAACATACAGAACATTTTTACTGTGGTTCAGTTTTATGATCGAAGCTACTCAAGTTCTTCAAAAAGATTAGACGATGAATCACTCGGTTACGCAATGAACCAAAAATGTAACGAAACAATAATGAAACCCTTTTGAGAAATCATCACCGAAAACATCAAATTTCAGGAAATCGCCGAAAACGTTTGGAAGTCGGAAGCTCATTTTCCAAAGGTGGACGATGTCGATGCATCGAGGGCACGTGTGCACAGTTCCAGCAACGTTCGCAATCCTTCTTACCATGCGAAGAGTTTTGAGATTAAATTTTTTGAAACGTTCCCCTAAACTCTCAGTTCAAGTCAATTTTCTTAATTTGTCGTCAGCTCTTTTAAATCTATGAATTGTGTGTTCCACCGTGTTGATCGGTTTTTTATTGCGAGTACAAGTAAAATACATGCGAATAGTACAGAAAAAAGGTTGAATAGGTTATACTTTACATTCGGGATTGATATAATTCGATACGTTGTCGTAGCTGACTATGTCTGAATAATTGAATATTAAAGAACACGAAGTTCTATTATTTGTGTAGATTAAATAGAAAATTAGCAGATTACACGCATTTCCGTTACAAACTTGGATCTCTTTCAAATAATAATCTGAAAGGATGGCTGAGATCTTAAACTTATATCTTCAGACGAAACATAATGGGGTTAAATCTTAATTTGTATTAGTTGGAAAATTGTATGAACTTGAATCAAAACTATGTTTGTATTTATTGTTCCGTCTAGCCAAAGTTTTACCAAGATTATCGCTTTTATTTCATTTTTGACTGCCCACGACAAGTTCTCATCTCTATTCCAGAACATTTATTCCAGCTCTGCTATAAATCCGGATTGGTTTCATAATCACGAAAACTTTTCGATTTGGGAGAACATATCTGAAGTTCCTTCTGAATTAGTTACTTTTTTGATACCCAGAACATGCAATTTGCAAACTAATGAAGTAACGTGATCGGGAAGTGACATTTGAATTTAGTGTCTCACTATAAACTGGTTGCAAGGTGTTAGAAAAACTAAAAAATTCGACTGCTCGAACATTTTTTAATTTTTCTTCAGAAACTCTGTGAATGTCTTAAGTGAAAAACAATAAACCTGCGGTCTATGAAAAATGTTTATTTTATCAAATACTTTCTGTAAGACAAGGAAAGCGAATAGAAAAAAGCCAGAGATCATCATTAACACCATTATGTCTAATATTACAAGCACACCAATAATAAATATTTCAAGCAGAAAAATTTGAAAAGGGGGTGGCTGGAGGGAAGAAAAAAGAAAAGACTTGAGCAAAAACATATATTTTATTTGGCCGGCACACGCTTTTTTGTGTTTCGACTTCGATAGTCTGAATCCTTGATTCATAAATCTCGTGATTCTAAATTTAGATGCGATAGCGTCCAAAGTTGAGAAGAAGTCGTCTCGATCGGAGATTTGGAAGCTTGGTGACAGGCATTTCTTCTGCATCACGTCGTGATGGTCCGCGTCGTTTTTCCGTAGTCCTCGAGTCAAACACATTTTTCAGCACATTCACCATTTTCCAAAAGGTGTAATCAGGTCTAAGGGCTACGATATGCGAAGAAAATCTGAAATTCAGAGAACGTTATTAAAATACTATGTTACTCATTTTCGAATGATTAAGCTGCTATGAGTGAACGTTCTTAAAAATTAGAGTTAGATGATTGATGTGTTCTTCTCTTGAACACGTTCAGCATCTTACTCACCCTCCTTGCTGCTCTTCTGGAGATGTTGGGGGATCCAGAATAAACACTTCTTCTTGACATTTAACACACAAAATGGACAGCGTGCAAAATAGTAGGAATTTCATTTTATGGAGAAAAAAACGAGAAGAAGATGATCTGAAAAAGCGTAATGTAAAATTGCGAATTTAGCCCCGCCCCTTTTGAGCTGGAGTGGGGGAGGTGGAGAAAAAATCGAGCGCGGAAAAGCAAAATAGATTAAAGGAGCATAGATTGGAAAGATGTGCTTTCTGGTAAAATGATCTATATTTATGTTCCAGTTCAATATTGAGTCGTCTGCGTAGATTATGATGGTTTTGAAAGGAATGGAGCATTCTGCTATTTTCAAGGTGCTGAATCCCACCCACTCCAAGGATTAAAGCTTACAAATAGAAAATGGACTACAATTGGACACACCTGAAAAAGGATTAGAAGAATAGCAGAATTGGAATTTTCTCTAATTCAGTATCATAGCTACAAAAAATCTGATTAGCAGAATTAAGAGCGTCTGAAGTGTGAATAAACCAAAGCTCATAAACTTGGGCTTCATTGCTTCTAAAGCATTCAAAGAATGGTCATATTTCAACATATATCGCACTCTCAGAGTTTGACTGAAGATGTAGACTTGAAAGATCACATCTTCTGACTTGTGCGATTTTATTGTCGACTGCATGTTAAGCAAGAATATAACTAGATCTTGGAGAGGATAATTGAATATTTAGTTCTTCAATGTCATACTAAGATTTGCTTATCCGATACTTTGAAAAAAGGATAAGTTTGAAAAATTAATTCGAAAATGACATCAACTTTATTCAAGAAGGAAATAATTCTGGAAGTTTAGGCGGTTTCTGATCAATCGGCAATCAGCTAAAGTTCAAACAAAACGTGTCTTCAGTGGTAGGCGGAGATCAAATTAATAGAGCTGTTACATTTATTCTTTTAACTTATTAAACGACATACTTTAATGAATTCCAAAAATGATGACATGTCGGCCCGGTCAAGAACTAGGTTGATGTGGGAAAATTCTTCAGTAGGTTTCTAGAATGTTGAAGCTAATATTATGTGGTAGAAGAAGTTTGCACTTTTCGTCAAAATGTGGTGGTCAGAAATCTAAGTTAAAAATTCAGTAACATGGAGGTGTGAGTACAAAAGGTGTTGTCGTTTTGAACTTTGATTAGTGAGAAAATTCCACGCGGTGTTGTTTGAAAGGAAAATTCTCTAGAAAAGTTTGTTTATGTGGAAAATGCCATGAAAATTTAATGTTGTAAAAAATTTATCCTGGTTTGTTTCTGATCTGGAGTTTGAGTCTAATTTCGTAAAACTTTATTGAAATTATAGAGTCTAGTTTTCTGGATTAGAACGTCAAGTCGAAACATCTCAATCAAATTCACTTCCTGCTTGACGAAAGTTTTTAAGACTGCTTTGAAAGGGACATCGAATAGGTTTTAATTAAAGAAAAAATGTTCTCCAATAAAAACCCAGCCATAAAATCCAAGTTTGATAACCAAATCGTCCTTAAATAAATAACTTAAACCTAAGCTTTCAAAACAACGTCAGGAGGCTAGACAAAACGCAACAACAATACCGAACATCCCGAATAACTATTGACGTGCAGATCTCACTGTAATTCAAAACAATGGACATTTGAATTGTCTAACGGAGAAGTACTAAGAAATACAAATTAATAGAAATATTTATACCAGGAACAGCTCGTCACTGAAATCCAAAATTAAATGTTCCAGCGAAGACATAGTTTTGGAAGTTAAAGTCTTACGTCAAGACTGATCTAGTTCAAAGTTTATATATTTTTCATAAGTTGAGAAAGATGTATCACTTATTTAACTTTAGACGTTTCTTGACATCCCTTTGAAAGCTTATATTTCTCTTGACGTCTCACCGTTGAACTTTTAAGCACAGGAGCTTTTCAATTGCACGTTTTATGGACTTGATCCAAGATTTGCTTCCTGGAAATCATACGGAGCGGAACAAAGTGATTAATTTAGAATTTAATGATTGCTTTATCCTAGGATGATAGCTCTATGATGTTGCGATATCCTCTCAAACTAATACAGAACAAGAAAAACATAAATCTTGGTTTCCTTGAATCTTTGTTTTAAGCCAAGTCACTTCAAATTCTCATGAGCACTCAAAACCCCAAAAAAACTGTTTCTGTACTTGATTTTTCAATTCGAAAATTCCGAAATTCAATAAAACACAAACTACATAAAAGTTTTCTCCCTTTGAAACCAAAAATGAAATTTCTCACTCAGAAAGTGCTTCCATTTTCATGAAGAGTGAAAACGCATGCAGTTTTGAAAACAACTAAAGAAAACAATACGAAAAACAAATTCTCCGTATTGTTAAATATTCTCAATATGATGTCACAATCCTGAATTTAAAATCTTGAAATCTCAGGTTCTAGAATTCCCATCTCTTTAATGTTGATGATTAGCTTCTACACGAATAATTTATACACGGTGCCTGGTACTGGGTTGTAAGGGAGCAGATGGTGGCAGGAACAAAGAATTACACAATGGAGAATTTTGAAGAGAAAATGAGATTGGTAACCAAAAAAAATTGTATATTTCAGTCAGGGTGGAAAATTGAAATCAGGGAGTTTATTTGTCCCGGTTTTCGTTAGGCCATATAAGATTTATTGTTGAAACTGAGTAAACCAATTCGTAAGCTGCAAAAGTGAGAACCTAAACCAGACCTATAAATTCGAGCAGGAAACAACAACAAAACTTATTTTCTCTTCTCACGCCCTTTTTCGTACAACTCATTAAATCGCGGGGGAGTGAATTCATTACTCTCCACTTTTGGAGCTCCCAAGTCGAGAAAGAATGACATGAAATTGGGTGTGTAGACGATGATGTATGTATAAAGGAAAATAAAGAAGCACTTGTGAAGGACTCGAAACAACGGGTGGGAATGTGGTTTTAGAAAATGAAACACGTGATGCATCAGGTAGTGGATGAGTAATTTCAAGAAGGTTGATATTCGTTACGAAATTTTGTAGAGTCACAAAGAAGTTCCAGAGTACTAACGACAACCATCGAAAAAATTCTCAGAAACCATACAATATTTACCTTACTTATACCAATTAGATTTGGAGTTCTGAATGAAGCAAACAAAAAAAGTAATAGTGTGAGTATATCTGTATACATACAAAGATGAACATAATCCGAGAAAAACTCCCGTGTGTTTTTCCGCAAGGATATGCACGATTTCTGGAAGAATGACCGTGTTCTTGGCCAACCGCCTTATAGTGTCTGAACAAGTTATTGAGTAGGACACTCGAAAGTCGATCTGTGAGTCAGAAAATGTTTAGTAGACGTCACAAGTGTGTTTTTCATTTCGCGGGTGTTTTTCAAAAAATCAAACTGAAATTGAAGAGTACAACTCTCTGGAAGAATTAGAAGACGTCAAGAGGCAACATTAAAAACCTTAACTCAAAGAACCAAAAACCAAAACAAATAAGTTATTGAAGAAATACAGATTCGCGTATTTACCCCTTGTCCCAGATATTTGGAAATGCTCTAGTATAACCAATCGGTTTTCATTCTGGACAATTTTTGCAAATAATAACTACTGGTCGGAAAAAGCTATTAAAATTCTATTTGTTATTTGAAGGGGGCACGGGCTGTGTTAAAGAAAAAATTTCTATCAGTATAATGGGTATCGTCAACACGAACCTATAAAATTGGAAAAACAAATCCAGAAAAAAAAAGAATAATCATGTTTGCTACGCACTCCTTATTAATGTTTAATTACTTGTGAAGGCTTTTTGAAATAGTAGTTAATAATTGAAAACAACCCATTATGTTTTTAGTTTTTTTTTAAACTCGAAAGACTCGTGAAGATTTGATGAAACAGCGGGGGGATGGTTATACCAAAGTACAAAAGCACTGAAGTACCCTAGTAATCCTTCTCGTATATACTTGTAACCAGCGGTCAAATAGATTCTTGAAGATGCACATGAGCATCTTCTCAGGTTCTCCTCCTCCCTTCCATACTCCAATTTCTCTCCTCGTTTTTTCCACTTTTTTCACAATCATTTAAAAGAAATGAAGAAGGGATAGATCTCCTACTACTCAGAGCCATCTCACCGACTCACACAGACATATGTTCAATATCAACACACATATCGGATCTTCTATCTTCTCAGCTCTCTCTGGAAAATCCGAAGAAACTGAGGGAGAGTCACAAAGAAAAGTCGGGGCGACGAAGTTGCAGAGTGACCCCGCTTCCAGGAGGAGCCGCCCTTTTTTCCTCCATCTCGGTTTTTATTCTTGCTCTCACCTCTCCACGGGTTCCCGTGGTTTACTACCTCATCCGAATCAGTTCATTGGATTCAAAATTGAGAAAACGCCGGAATGATGATCTCGCTTCCAATTCTTCTGATCATTGGATTTATCGTTCAGGTGAGTGATAAGCTAGTTTAGGTTTAACACTGAAGACCAATGTAAATGTTCAAACATTCTAAAGCAAATGCTTGATTGTTGAATAATCAGCACTTGTTTTTATAGTATATAGGTAATTCTTAAAGACATGTTTTCCTCATGTGTTGATTTTTTTTAACTCTGTAAAGCTTGAGATAATTATGTTTCTCAGCTTTTCAAAAGAAATGGGAGACATTCATTTTTACCTGAGCTCAATTTATGTTTTTTAACTACTAGAATTGATCTTCAGCGCTTGTTCTTCTGGTACATCTGTGTTTCTTCAAATTCAGATTGAGTATGTCGTAAAATGTGGAGGTAATTCAGTTTCTCAGCTGTTCCGGATGAAAAAAGAGAAATGTTTTATAACTGCACTGAACTTATGGAAAAGAGAAGATTCTTTGAGGGCTAAAAGTTGTAAAAGTGTAATGTGACGAGTTGAACATATAGGACAGATGGACACACACACGCACGTGTTTTGTTTCCTGTTGGTCGTTCACTTTAAAGTTTAAACTAATCAAAGTAACACATTGCAGATTTCCGAGTCACAGTACCGTCAACATCAACCATCGTATCCGCAAAATTATCATAACCATAACACTTACAATGCACATCAGCAACACTACCAGCAACAGCAACAACTTGCACAGCAACAAAGAACTGCTGCTCAGCAACAGCAACAACAACAACAGCAGCAGCAGCAGTACCCATACAACAACAATCCCAGTCCTAGTAGGTTACTCAAATGCTCAATTATTCCATCACCTATTTTCAGACTCGATAAAAGCTTATCAAACAGCCTATCCGAGCATACCACATGCTTCAGTTCTGAATCAACCAACACATCAGATTTGCGACATTCCTCCAGACTTGTGGTAAATGCGTTTTTGTTTGGAGTCTATAGATTCGTCATGCCATCATAAGTTCCCGACAGTAAAAGAATGAAGCTTGGGGGAGACCAGAAACAATTTCCTGAATTCATAGATGAAAAGTTGCAGGTGCGACAGTCCACAGTCGGCTCAACAATGTGGTGTTCAGCGACAGTGCGATTCTCTTCGTCATCGTCGTCAACCAATCAAAATCACTTTGATTTATGAAGCACTGTGTCCATATTGCCAAAAGTGAGCATGAGAAAATCAAATGAGAAATAGTGAATATGAATTTCTGTTCCAGGTTCATTGCCAACCAGCTCGGCAGCGTGTTCAATCAGTTCCAGGGTCAGCTCATTCTCGAGTTGGTTCCGTGGGGAAATTCAAGGATAATGCGGGTATGTTTTTTTTCGTTTCAAGTGTATGTCAGTTGTCAAAATGATCAAACACTAATCTTTTCATTTCCTTACTTTTTCTGAGTCTTGCAAATACGCTCTATTTATAATTCACGGACGCACAAGATCCCATAGTAGTAGAACAAAACACCATAAATATTCAAAATTCGTTTATAGGATGGTTCATTCTCATGTAATCATGGTCAAAAAGAATGCGATGCGAATCGTCTTCAATCGTGTGTCATTGATATATTGAAGGTCAGTCAGATTACTGGTTGTGGATCAAAACACGGGATGAGCTCCCAACTAACAGAAAAGTTCATCAATCTTGTACAAAGAAAGTGATTGACATCTATTTTCTGCGTCTTCCAGGTCAAGGGAGCACTGCCTTTCATTGTCTGCTTCGAACGTAACATTCAACATTACGGTGTGGAGCACGCGATGCAAACTTGCTCAGCGTTCATAAGGAGCCAATATCGACAGATTAGGTAAGAATTGACTGTCAAATACCCTTTTTATTTGATAATCTTCAGACAATGTTACGATGGTCCACGTGGAATTCAACTTCAACGAGAAGCTGCTCAGAAAACGATGAGCACCCGACCGAATCCGATCGTGGAAGTCCCATATCTTCTAATCAACGACTACACACCTTCTGTTGATATGAACAACCTAAATGTTATGTTACTACCTCAGTTGTTGGCCAAATGGACTAAACTGACACACAAACAATGAATCCAATAAATTATTTGGCGGTTTTCATTTTTCAAAACCAAAAAAATGAGGCGAGGAAATATTGGGGAGTAAAAGAGAGTTTTGAGAATAAATTAGGGATTTCGGGATGTGGGGAACAATATGAAAATTATGAGAAAATACACAAAAAAGTGAGATGAGTAAACTTATTGTAAGGCTGTGGTAGCCATCATTCCAGCCAAACTCTGCACAATATTGTCATTAAGCATCTTGCTAACTTCATCAGCAATGTGTCGCTTTGGATCGATTTTTCCAACATTTTTGATGGCAAGTTCTTGGTCCGTCATGTTCTTTTCGTCCTCTAATGCTTTTTTGTAGTTTTTAGCTAACTTTAGCATGGCTTTCAGATGATCCTTGTTCTTCTCGCCGCATTGTGTGTAGTTCTCGACACTGACAGCGTCCATCCACGAGAGCTTGTTCAAGTTCAGAAGCATTTTCTGCTCAAGATCGTGAGTACGATAAGCGATTGGAATCGAGTAGTAGTGACGGTTGAGACCATGGATAAGTGCCTAGAAAAAAATTACTTTTGATTATTTGAACTATCGTGCTTCTCACCTGAATACTTGGCTTCTGCAAGTGTCCCAGGTTACTGGTTGTCTGACGTGGCTCTTGATTCAATGCCATAGATTGTGGATTGATTGTACGGAATGCGTCGATAACGACTTTTCCCTTCACAGACTGAATTGGATCAACGACAACAGCCACAGCACGTTCAGAAAGAGCCTCGAACGATTGTTGAGTGTTAATATCGACTCCAGAAAGCCAACATCCGAAACCTGGATGAGAATGGTACCATCCGACAACCATTTCAGGTCTTCCGGTCTGCTTCAACATGTCCAGCATCTTTGCTTGAAACACCGGATCCACAGCTTCGACAGAGACTCCCTGGAAACGGCAAAGTCTTCATGAATCTCCTCTGCTTTTTTATCTTACCGTTCCAGATTGTGGCATAGCAAAAACATCTATAACATTGACAGTGTAGTCATCGACAAACTCTCCGAGCATTAGTCCCATCACCTCCATTGGCACTCCGGCTCTACCGTGCTTCAGCATTTTCAGCAAGGCTAACGATGAAATGTACACAGTTTCAGACGTATCGACTTGATTTGAATCTTGTGGTGTCGCTCCAAACTGCCCAAGGCCGCCACCGAGACCACCAAGTCGCAAAAATCGCTCCATTCCTCTCTGAAAATGAAATTGCGGGCGGGAACTTAGAATATGAACAACAAAGGCAACAAAACAACGCATAAGCTTCAAAAATTACCATTTTTGGATGCTTTTAGTTAGTTTTTGGTCGAAATACTTTGAAAAGCAAGAGAAATAACGAGGGAGATTCGAAGTTTCCGAGGATGACAATTGCAGAGTACGCAATAACTACGGAGGGTGTCCCTGCGTACAATGCATTTGATATTACGCGCAGTCCATTTCACTATTTAGTGAAATGGAATTCAGAGTTGAATGGTACAGCTAATAATTGAACAAATATGAAAAAATGAGGAAAAAACACAGAAATTCATAAAAATTCATTTGAATACAGATTTCAGATCAAAAACATGATTTCTTCACAAAGAATCGAAAAAGTTAGAAGGAATTTAATCTCTAACGTTCATGTTACATGTAACATGAATTTAATTAGAGTTTAATCTGTAACATAGTAGGTAACACTGAATTGAACCTTATCTATCAGTAAGAGAAGTCATTCAGTATATAAAAAATACAAACAAAATTAAGCTTGAACTTCATTTCTGGGCCCGCATCTACACGTGGATCATATTCATTGCAGTAGAAATCCTTCTGAAAAAGATCTTGATGTAATCGTGCAAATCATTCCGAAACCCCTATGTTCTATGAGGGTTGACTTCTTTAGCCATCGAAAAAACCTGTCATACCGAGTTCCTTCTCCTCCCGATCCTACCAGTTTTTAATCCGTGCCGGTGTGGTTTCAGAATGTCTTCTGTCATGTGTGACCGTTCGAATTTCTCAAACGTCAGATCATCCGATAATATGACCCTTCGTCTCTTGATGATTTTTTTTTCTGAAACTTTTTGGAAGGAAAATTAGTGTTCTATTATATGTGAAAAAACACTGCGAATCAGTTCTTCGAAGAGAAAAAAGTATCCCGAACTTCTCTTTATTTGAGATTTAAAACACCGCTTCCACTTGAATGATGTAATTCACTTGAATAGAATAAGATCCGAAATTTTTCATCCTAGATATTTTAATGAAAAAGCCACTCAGGATGGTGGCAGACAACAATACATGGGGTAGTGAAAGTCATTTTTCTGGAAGACATTTTCCTGTGTTCAACTGTTGCATAATTGGGTGTAGAGGGGAAAGGATGGGATAATTAAATGCCAAGAAGAAAGTTATTCTCCTTCAAATTTGAAAGCTGTTACTCCTTTTATAACAAAGACGTCTCGATGGCACGTTTTTTGAAGAAAAAAGGCCTAGGAAACCTAGACTTGCAGCATTTTTGGTATAGAAAATGTGGGTTCAACAAAAAGTAAATTGGTTAATAGTATGAACTGTATAGGTCTATTTCAATTGTCAATTTGCAAAATCATTCTTCCATTCTTTTGATTGCAAGTTTTTGTTCGTTTTGCCTTACCACTTCACTCCCTTCCACTTATAGTAAAACTTATTTCATAAACCATGAAAAAAGTTCATATGTTCTTTGTCCCTTTCACCTCTGTTCCCACTCATCATTTAGTTACAATTGGCTTTTGATGATGATTCATTTTTGAAACAGTTGCTTTCATTCCGGTGTCTTTTTGGTTTCTCATGTATTCGATTTTCGCTAAACTAAACTTTTAAAAAAACTAACAGTATGTATAAGTGCCAACAATTATCGAAATCTCTAAGTCTTCTTGTGGTTATTTATTATTTCTAACCCTCATTTCTCTACTCCCAGAGAAAACATGCAGTCCCGGCGCCGCCCCTTTCCGAAATTTCCTGCGAAGCAAACACCGTCCATAGCCTCCAATTCTATCCGTTCATCGCCTTTCGTCAAGCCCTCACACACACACACACACACGACGAAGCCTGTTTCTGTTTCATAAGCATATGCAGAACACATAGACACATATCTCCTCTTAAAACTGACCAGTACAGGCACAGTGGAAAAGGTGGCCAACCAGAAAGTGACCAGAATGACCGATTAACGTCCTTCTGCCCATTATGGTCTTTTCGGTTTTTTTGTTGGAAAGTTGTAGTTGAATGAGGAAATAGTGCATTCATCTTGCAACTTTTATTGGGCCAATATGAAAAAACCCTTCGTTATTTATATTTCTGTTTTACCCTAATCAATGGCTCTGCCAATTTTCGTTTCTGCTTGTTCTTAAAGTCTATATATCTTCCATATTTCACTTTGAATACTTATTGTTAAACATAAAATTGCCTAAATTCTTGATTTTTCAGTGTTTCATTGATTCTGCATACTGTCAAGAAGTCAATAACAACACGGTTATTATGCCAACTGCGACATCACTTATATTGTTCTTGTCCACACTGTCAGGTGGTAAGTGTTTTTCTAGATTTTTGGCTACTGTATGCCAAATGATCGTCACAAGAGGTTCACATAAATGAGAAATTCGTTTCCGGACAAAATTCAAAAACACTATTTCCTTTTACCATAAACACTATGTTTTATAGCTAGATGACAGTTTAGCCCATACGTTTTCAATCTCCATTTACTCGATTTCTCTACATATAAACCAGACTCTCCCCTACCAAACAATTTGTGAAGAAAGAGAGGACATCCTTTTGTGTATCCGATCATTTTCTTTTTTCCGGCCGTCAGTCGGGAAAAGGACTAATTTAGCTGTGGGCAGGCTAAGCTAGGAAAAGTTTGAGAAGTAATTTTTCTGAGAGAAAAAGTTTTTAGATAGGTTATGTCAATGTCATATAAAATGGAGATAGATGCACAAGAAAACAATTCCGGCAATGTTGAAATGTGAATTTTCAGTATATTCCTTGTCTTGTTATATATGTGGAGACGCTGGCCTTGACGAGTTTGGTGAATGTAGCTCTCAGTTTCAATATGACTGTAACGACTACGCTCGAAGGTTTCCACCATCTGAGAAAATCTATTGCAGAAGTACCAGGACAAGAAATGCGACAGGCAGTAAGTGTGCTTGCCAGTAAACTCAAATCCTTTTCCGGGCAGATCACGCGTTGAACCGTGTCATATTGCGCACTTTAGGTTATATGTACGTCTTATGATATCATCATGCAACCGTGACCTAAGAATGTAGGTCAGGGTAATCGAAAACTAAAAATACCTCTCTTCCAATCCGTTCATATGCAAATTCTTCCCTGCGAAACAAGCTTTTCTAAACCTTTTGCCCCTAAGACCGATTTAGTAAGATTGAGAGAACGAGAGGGGGAATCTATCCTTCTAGTCAGCTAATTCGATGTCCGCAAACAATAGGACGAGAACCACAGAAACATCGCGCCGCGAAACGATGACCAGCCACAGAATATTATACTTTCGTGAAACTTTCGATTAAGATTTCATGAATTTGTGAGTGACCTGGTTAAAGTGGAAAGATCAAGCCATTAGAGGTATTTTAAGACCAAATGGAAGAAAGTTTCAGAAACCTACACAATCATGAAAGAATGTATCTCGGAACAAGATCATTACACGAAATACCCTCAGAAAGGGTACAGTATTGATGAAGAGTGTGATCTGGTGGATGTTCAAGGTGTGGAAATGGCATATTGCTTATGCCGATCAGATAATTGTAACCGAAACCCGATTGCCGAGCAGTTTATGGATTTTGAGAAGAAGCATCCAGAACTGTTTGGAGATCTTGAGGAAGCTGCCCCGCCCGCCCCTCCTAAAGCTCCGCCAACCTTCCGAACTGGTGAAGTTCCATTGAAAATTCAACAATTGCCAGCTGGTTTGGCACAACACATTCCTCAGTCTGCATCTTCATTCGCCGCTCCAATTCTGAACCCTCCCGCGATAGTACCCGTAAATGATCTGAGGGTGAGTTTTTCAAACTGAAAGCTGGAATTTGATTTTTGAACGCATTCCAGACTCAAACACAGTCGAAATCTTCTGAATTAATTGAAATTCGCCGATCTCAATTACCGTCCAGAGCTTCTGGAATAGAAACAGAAATCAGTAGTCAGCCTCAGAGGCCAATCACAAACTCTAGAGAAACTGAGATTCCCCTAATGAACTTGCCAAGTAATACAATTAGTCAAGGGAAGTTTGTTGGTAGTGGTCAGATAGTGCCCAAGCCACCACAGCTTCCCACTAAAGGTGCCCAAAATCTTTAGTGATTTGTCTCGAAACCTTGAAATTTAAGAAGTCTCTTCCTCAACAATGAGATGCATCCAGTGTGGTGATGGCTCGCTGAGAAATGTGAACGAAGAGTGCAAGAGACAAGTACAGGTGGAGTGTTCCTCCGAGAGATCGCTATGTTTCACAAGGCAAATTGATCTCGGAAATGGTATTTTTCTAAACTTACAACTGAGTAGAAAAATTTTCAGGTATGTATGGAATGGAAAAGATGTGTGTACTCCCGGAGCAGCTGGTGAACGAGTTTGGCGAATCTGCCAGAAACGAAGGATGCGGTAGTTCAAATGCAGGAAGAGTACAGTATTGTGCTTGCTCTTCACCAGTTTGTAACCAATTGCCGCTAGCTCAACAGGTTTTTTCTGGAAAAATTGTTTCTACCTTATCGAGAAAACAAACTAAAACCAATTAGAAAAAAGTCGACCTAGATAGGACATGTTCAACTACATAATTTAGTTTTACATTGTTTCAAATAATGTTATTATTATTCTCATGATCCTCTCGTTTTTTAACCGATGCAATACGTTTCGCTCCTCAATTCTTTTTTTCTCTATCGGAACAAAAGTCGTGTAAAAAGTGGCAATTAGTTGGATATAATATGACACTGTTCCTTCCTGTAGTTTATATTATCCATTCTGTTCGCCTCTTCTCAGATGAAGTGTCCCCCCTTCCCCGATGAAAAATCACACTTGACCCGAATTGCACAGTCAAGAGACAGAACATTTACAAGTTGACTGATGTTAATGTGGAAAACTATTTAGTTGCATTTGATGGGACGAATTAGATGTCGAAGGGATGATTGAGCTGATTAGACAAGATTAATTAGGGCAAAAGGGATTTTAGAATGAGAAAAAACTCGATATGTTAGTGGGAATTTTAAATTCATGGTTGATTTCAGAGACATCTCCTCACAGCCATTGCTCCATCTCATTCTAAAACTGTTCCTGATCTTGCCACTCCAGAACTTCCACAGCCACCAAGGTTTGTCGAAGTAATACCACCAGTACCACCAGTCAATCCTCCAACGACTACTACGTCTTCAACAACTACAACCACTCAACCACCACCACGTCCAATTATTCCATCTGTAGTTCACCGTCCCACCATTCAATCTTTAATTTGCATAACGTGTGGAGAAGCCAATATGTCAGATCCAACTGCTGACTGTTCATCTGCAAATGAAGAGGCTTGTGATGTAAGCGCCAAATATTGTGTCACTAAGCAAACACAAATTTCGACGAGTAAGTTTTCACGCGGAAAGTGAAATTTAAAATACAATTTTAGCTTCATTCGCTATGGAAAAGAGGTGTTTATCGGAGAACGATGCTGCCGTTTTTTTACCAGGAGAGAAAGTGAGAAATAGTTCAAATGCCGAATTGAAAGCGTGTGTATTACAGATCACTGAAGGTTGTGCAACTACTGACGGAGGCCTGGTAAATTACTGTATTTGCCTTGGAAACACTTGTAACAGACCGTCTCTCCTGCAGCAAGCTCAATCCTCGGGGTACAGTTCTCAATTTCATAACATCACACAAATTGGAAACATTCTCAGGGTTCGTGACTCCCTGGAAGAACAACGTTTAATTGAAGAGGAAATTCAAAAATCTCAACGTTTGGCCAACGCAATTCAGACCAATCGTGTACCAAATCAAGCCAATGTTGGAGTTCTTCCCCCACATAGCCGTGAAGAAGATAAAAAACCTAAACTTCCTCCAGTGTTTCTAGATGAAGACGATTCACTGGAAGTTGCCAAAGACGTTCGAACAGAAGATGACATTATTAAAGAACGACAGAGAGAATGGGCAAAAGCTTCAGAGACACGAGCATCTTCTGACTATGTCTCATTAACATGCTCTGTTCTTGCTATATCAGTTCTTCATTTATTTTGAAATTACTCTTCACTGTTTAATATTCATTTTCCTTAGATCTTTATTTCCCAATCCGTACCAAATTGGCTCAAACTATGGGTTTCCTTTTCTGTAACTTATTCTGACTGTGATTTCGTTTTAATTTCCGTTTTTGTGTTGGTCTTGTTTTTTCCGAAGTAAAGGTGTCATCTTTTCTGTGTCAGCGCCGCGTTAACTCTTACATTTATGTCAAATTGACATCTCCAACTCTTGTCATATCAATTTGAAAGTATTTCCGACAAGACGTTATTTCGAAAAGGCTACGTCATTTCATTTTTGTTTTAAACAAGGGTATTCTTCGTTTGTGTTCTTATCCAATTGGAATTAGTACTAGGTCTAGTATCTTTCAATTTGCTTGTATGTTCTTTCGTTGTTTTCTATTACCGCTTTTTGAGACAAAACCAATCAATTTAGTAACACCCAGAACACGGGTTATATTAGCTATCGTAGAAAGAAACAAACAGTCTTTAAAATAAAGTAAAACCGAACATTTATCATTTTGAACCGAGCTTTATGAAAACTCAGTTCTCCTACCAAACACTGTGTTCCATTTCTCCCTTCCAATCAACCCATAGGGAAAAAGTGTAAGCCAGCTCACCGCACAAATATGTCCACATTAACGTATGTATAATGATGAAAAGCTTGAATAATTCAACAGAAAAAGCCAGCTACCCCGGCTCCTCCATTTCTCTTAAAGGCATATCCATTTTTATTATTAGGAAAAAGCAAGAAAAAGCGAAGCGAACTTATGTGTGTCATGTCTTGTTACTTCCAAAGAATGTGCCGTCTTCTCATTTCCTTTTTCTTTTTTTTTAAAGTCCCCCCCCCCCCCCACTTTTTCCAGATACACACACAGATACACACATTCAGTATAATTACCCCGCAATTTTCTCAACCAATAGTCTGAAATTCTGGAATTCTGTTTTTCTTTCTCCCAAAAATTTTCCGATTCTCAAAATAAGAGCATAAGCGTTTTTGAACAAACAACCCATGTTAACCCACTTCGTGGGGTTGAGAGAGAGAGAGATTTTCATAGTCCCAAAATAAATACAAATTATTACCGGAGGATGAATCCTAGTTTACTCTTCGTGTGCTTTTAGGCTTTATTGAAATTGTGTGAGGCTATATTAAAATTTGGCTTGCAAGTATTAATTTTGATCAGTTTTCTTCTGGAAAACTTTCACTAAACAAATCATCATCTTGATTTATTCAAATAGCCGGTATTTAATTGAATTTTCTAAATTGAGTTTAAATCTGTATACGCTGATACGCTGAAAAATAATTGGATGTCGTAACTAGAGTAATACAAACATGATCTTTATTATAAACTAAATTTTCTCACAATTCATTTTCCAATCTAAAAAGTCATTTTCCTATTGGTTCTCTTTATCTTTTCTTGCTGTTCAACTCCTTGTTTACTCTCTCTCTCTCTCTCTCTCTCTCTCTCTCTCTCTCTCTCTCTCTCTCTCTCTCTCTCTCTCTCTCTCTCTCTCTCTCTCTCTCTCTCTCTCTCTCTCTCTCTCTCTCTCTCTCTCTCTCTCTCTCTCTCTCTCTCTCTCTCTCTCTCTCTCTCTCTCTCTCTCTCTCTCTCTCTCTCTCTCTCTCTCTCTCTCTCTCTCTCTCTCTCTCTCTCTCTCTCTCTCTCTCTCTCTCTCTCTCTCTCTCTCTCTCTCTCTCTCTCTCTCTCTCTCTCTCTCTCTCTCTCTCTCTCTCTCTCTCTCTCTCTCTCTCTCTCTCTCTCTCTCTCTCTCTCTCTCTCTCTCTCTCTCTCTCTCTCTCTCTCTCTCTCTCTCTCTCTCTCTCTCTCTCTCTCTCTCTCTCTCTCTCTCTCTCTCTCTCTCTCTCTCTCTCTCTCTCTCTCTCTCTCTCTCTCTCTCTCTCTCTCTCTCTCTCTCTCTCTCGATACATTCCAGTCACTGCTCAACAATAGTTATCCTATGGATGAATAGGAAGAAAAATATAATTATGAGGGCCCTACTTCTTTTTTCGGAGGTATATGTGTTTTACATGCTGTAAACAAAATAACTTTTTTGTTCTTCAGAAGTGTTCAATGTTCAGGGAACTGAAATTTTTACCTCCAAAATAAGAAAATTCACAGAACTACCTCGTACCACAAGAAAGACCACTTGTCCGTATAATTTGCAATCTACTCATTTTTCCCTGATTTTAACAAGCATTAATTACCTTTGCTCCTAAACCCCCCCCCCCCCTCTCTCTCAAAAATATCTTTCTCCTCCAAGGAAAAGTTTCAATCCATCATTCCGGTCATGAAATATCATTTTTCTCCTTCCCCACTAACTTATTGGGAGTAGGAGAATCCGTCTCACTCTACTTCCTGCAAAAAAGTTCGGCTTATAAAAAAATTCGTGTGTCGCAGTAGTTATTTTTCTTTTTGAAAGAACTCTTCTGGCTTTTTGGAGTGTACTTTGTAACTCATTCCGAGTCTGTGTTTTTCTTAAGTTTCTAGAATTAGCGTTTCTCAAAGTACTAAAAATGACCAGGTTTCGAACAACGCTTGATTGCATCAACCCGGGTCTTTTTTCATTTTCACAAAACTTGTTATCAATAAACCAAAAGCTGAAAAACAAAATAGAAAAGGGGGGAGGGGCAAACTTAATCGAAGTCAAAATTCAATCAACTCTAACGTAATAATAATTTTTGCGGTTTCCCAACAAGTCATTTCCTTCTCAGAATCCCTCTTTCGAGGTTTTCACGATGGCGTCACTTTTCAGAAAAATGAACTCTTAAAAGGTGTATTCTTCATTTTATCCTATCTTTTCATATTTTCCAGAATCAGGCAAGGAATTCCAAGAAATTCGCTTCAATGGAACGAACTACAGAACATATGATTTCGGTCTTTTCAGAAATAATTTTCTCTAATCATACTACTTTGAAGTTAAGAGCTGTTGTCATGTTTTGAAAGAAAACTCATTTTTCATGACTTTTCATATTCCAAGAAAAAAACTATTCTTCTAAACACTGCCACAGGTGTTCGAAAACTAGAATAATGCAGGGAAATTGGAAGGGAGAGCAGTGTCGACACTGATCAGTAGGTGGGAAATACGTAGAATAAGGAAACTTATGAAAACATTCACAACTTTCATTTGTTCTTCTTCAGTACTTGAAGATTTTCTTTCATTTTTTTTATTAGACACTTCCCACTACTCACATATATTCTTCTATCTAAATTATTCTATTTTCCCTTTGTTTCAGCTTTTGAGATTAGCTAGGTATTTTTTCTAGAAGGTTTTACCCACGACGAGACAATTTTTTTTTAATTTCGGATGGGCTTCAAAAAACCTTTACCCCTTATTAAAAGAATGTTTCTCATCCATCCGTCTCCCATATCTCTTTTAGTATCTCTTTCCTATTGAATAATAATATTAAAATAAATTGGCGTCGTGTAGTAGATTCTTCTTCGTTCTTTTTCCCATTTTCATGTTTTCCTGTCTCTTCTCATTTCTTGTTTTCTCTTAAAAAAGTTTATTTTCCAATTATCAAATGAACTCTAACTTCCTCAACGCTCCAACCTGCAAACAATTCGTCAAAATTCTCGTAATATAAAACCATTGGCTCGAGAGCTTTTGTGTTAAATACAGAAAAACCAAATTGGTACCCGAAAGCCATATAAAAATAATTAGAAAGTTGTTTGTCAGATCTGTTATTCTAGAAAATTTTCATAATAAATGATGGTTTTAGGTTTCATATCATGTGAGAAAGGTGAAAAGAGTCCTATTTTTGTACTTGGTGTAAATAGTACTAAGGTGTACCTAATCTATTTTAATTTTTTAGTTTGCTAGCTTAAAGATTATCTTTACATTGAATTTGAACGCAGTTCTGTGGATTCGAAAGTATTTTTTATCACATTTTCCTGCAAGTGTACGACTTTCAGAGCGAATCGAAACTTGCAATCGCTGAAATTAATTTATGAACATTCAAGTTGGAAGTAAAGTAGTCAAAACACAGGTTTATCAGGACACCTAATAAGAACAACGGGGCCTAGAAATATCTCGAAAAAATTTCTTCTTTTTTTTTCAAATTTTTTTGCCGGCCATTAATCTTGCTTACAAAGAGGAAGCCGCATCGCCAGAATCTATTTGATATCTCTTCACAAACACTAAAAGTGCCAAATTCACATTTCTTTTAGCCCTACTCCTCCTTGCTCTCCGTCATAATAGTCATCAATCACACAGCGTTGGACCCATCATCTCTTCCGATCCGCTATGAAAATGTTTATTTTTTTGTGACGAACCCCGGGTTCTCATCTCTAAGAGCAGTCCATTCTTAAGCTGGAAATCTCTTAGTACCAATCATCCAAAAACGAAGCCATTTTATTTTGGCAAAAATGGGTATTCATAATGTTTTTGCTCATTCATAATCTACTACATGTGTTCTGTTTTTATGGTCTCTCTGAAAATTAAGACCTACTCTCTGTTCGAGGCTTCATAAAATTGAGCTGATCTTTCCTCCCGTTTTGAAAAAAAAACAATATTTCTTATTTTAATGCTTTCTTTAAAAATTCATACATTTCTCCCCGGTTGCTCAGAGATACACGAAAAGTATAAATTTTGACTTCTAAGTGGATTTTTTCGGTTTCTTCTTTTACCACAAAATAGTATATTCGTCATATCGTGAGAAATGGTGCTCTGAGTTTAGTATGCCGACCAAGACAAAAATGGAAATAGTGAAGCTAGAGCCCACTTGAGCTCATCGGTCCCCCTAAAAAAATTGTTTGGATTTTCACTGATGTAGAAACTCTCATCTGATGTGATATAATGAAGTAATAAACTCCTTTTTTTCATAATTAAAACGACATCATCCTGATCTCCGACTGCAATAGTTCTAGAAATGTAAATGAACCGAGAAAGGACTCAGTAGACGTCAAAGAAGAAGTGTACCCAAACTTCTACATCCTCGTTTCAATCGGGAAAAAGGATGACCTCTCCTTCCTTGTCCTCGTAAAGTGGTGTTTTGTGCCGCGCATGATGAATGTGTCTTCTCTGTTAAAGGAGGTCTAGACATAATGCCTACCTTCACAAGTTCACTTCATAGAAGTCAATTTCTGTCATTTTTTCTATTGAAATTCGTCAAACAATAATGCGGTAATCAAAATTGGATAAGGCCCTATAACTTTTACGGTTTCAACATGTTCCTATTCTTGTTTATATATTGGCGCTGTGCCGAAACGCAATTTGAATTAAAACGACCTTTTTCTGAACATCAAACCTATTCAAGAAAAATGGCCAAAAATTTCAATTTCGCGACAAAAATAAGTAAATTATTAATGACTTCTAGACATTTGGTGTTTGGTGCAAACGGGTAAAACAAGACAATGAATGACGAGATGGGCTATGTAGAACTTTGAGGAAAAATGAAAATTCGAGTAGCCATTTTATCATTCATTAAACACTTTATAGTCATATTTTCACCTGTAAACCCTATAAACATCTGTCAGGTTTGTTCTCATGTGAAAAATGATATCTCGCTTTCGTACTAAATATTATGAGTTCTGAAAGGTCTTAAGATTACGTCACGCTTTCTCATGATCCTGTCTTCTTCTAGAAGCCCACCCGTGCTTTCGTTTTTCCGTGTCTTCTTCATTTCACCACTCCCTTTTCATATCTACTGATTCAATTCCTCGCCCCCCCCCCCACTCTTCTCCCGTCTTTAGCAAACCACCAACCCCAACCCATCTCCCTTTCTTTCTCATATTAAGCTCCGCCTATGCCCCTGCTTACTCTTTATTCAACAACCACCCTTTCACCAGCATAGATGCGTACAAATATGAAACATTTCATCTCATTCAATATTCTGCCCCCTTCCCTTTCGGTCATTTCTGTTTGGCTCTTTTTTCTCTGAACAGGGTATCCTAGCGGAATACTGTAGTTGTAACAATCTAACTGATTTAGATAGTAGGCTGACCACTGAAGTTTCGAATTAAAAATCTTCTACTTGATAGTCATGCTTCTTGAACCCTTCAACTTTGGCTACTTAGGTCATTTTTTATAGAACGGCAAAGCTAATTGGTACTCTGCCTCCCCCACTCTTTTTTCTCATGTAGTAAGTGAACACAAGAGATGTCTACGAAAACATTATTCAATTTTTCTCTTCTATTCCCTGCAATTTCCGGTCTGTAACCATAGACTCTCACAAATGTTTTCATGTTTTCAATGCTCAAATTATTTTTTTTTCTTCCTTGCTGAAATTCTTTATATTCGAGATGTTTTCCAAAATCTCTGTGAAATTGCCTCAGGTAGACTTCACTTCCTCTAAAAAACACAAAAACATTGAAAACACCTTGAATATTATAACTGAATATGGATTGGAGCTATGTGGAGTTTGAAATGGATTTAAATATGGAATTTTCTAGCTTTGCTCTGAATTTGAACTGAAGTTTTTACTTCAAGGTTTTTCCAAGTATTCAAAATTCATCAAGGAAAGTTTCGATTTCTTTTGAATGTTGATTGCTTTCGATTTTCAGTTCCTTCACTTTACGGTGCTAACTTACAGAATGAACTCCACAGAAGATGCTGAAGTAAATGAGGCGTGCGCGGTAGAAAGTTTGGACAGAAGATGGTATTTGGTAGCTGTTTGTGGAACTTCTTTATCAGTTTTTTCGATTGTATCCAATATTCTTATCTCAAAGGTACAATAACTGAACATCATAGTTTTCGGTCTGGTGTTTAGTATAACGTTTTTATAGGTTCTTCTCTCATCGAAACACAATCACTTCTATTTCCTCGCACTACTGGCCCTCTCAGATTGTTTTTTATCACTAAACTATGGTCCTGTGATAGCAATGGATATAATCAAAGATCGGTTGAAGCTTCGCTGGCTTTCAAACCTTTACATTCAATACGTGGGACCGCTTCTAGCACTTTCCCAAACCTCTATGACTTTCTCATGCTATCTTATTATTTTGGCGACCATCGAGCGATACTTGATCACTTTACGTGCCAAATGCCTCGGAACTTTTCGACAGTGCCGCGGACTTTCCGCATTGGGCATGTTCGTTTTGGCGCTGATGCTTCGAGCGCCGATTCTGTTCGAAATGCAAATAGAGCAGAATCCAGAGTGCATTGGAGAGATCAGTGAATATTACCTGAATCTGTCGCCAATTGTCAACACTTTCTGGTACGGAACCGTCTACCGTTTTTATATAAGGTAAATTACATGCTACTACTATTTATTAATTAAAATGCAATCTTCAGAAACATCATGACAGTTCTCGTGCCTTTTGCCCTTCTGGCAATCTTGAACTACAAAATTGTCAAAATTCTTCGAGCCCAGCAAAGATCTGCGCAAATGTTTCGTTTTCTCTCGAGCGATCATAAAACAAAGATTCGATCTGCTACCATTCTGATGGTGTGCATCGTATTTTCTTACCTTTTGGCGAATATTCTCAACGTTGGTATTACGCTTTGGGAGTATGTGGCTTTTCAGTCAACACAAACAGGGGATGCCTATGCTGTAAAAAAATTTTGTTTTCTTATATAAAGTGATAAATTTCAGTTTTATGAAACATGCACGGATGTAACATCTGTACTTTACATTCTGGTCTGCGCAACGAGGCTATTTGTATACTATCTATTCAATCAGGTAATTAAGCATTTGTTAAAAAACTAATAATCCAGTTCAGAAAAAACTTGAATTTTACATTTTCAGGAAATCCGAGAAGCTATCAAACCACTCGTTTGTCACAGTGCTAGTGCCCCTAGGAAGCAAGATTACGTTACAGTCACGCGTAGTTTGTAAGTTTTTCTGGTCATTTTTAAAATATTGGTCTACTCTAGGTTAGGGTCAGTCACACAGAACTTTCAGACAATCCATGCCGTTGGCAGTAGTGGGCGCCTTATCGCTGCTCAGTCCCACTCAGACCGATGTCGTAAGAAATCAGCAAAAGTAGGGAAAACTATGATGGCATAAAGTGTTTAAAGCCATTTCTATTCTTTTCAATGCATGATCCGTTCTCTATTACTATTATTTTCTCTAACTTTTCCCACACTCTTTCAATTTCCTAGTGTCACTCCATCTAACAGCTTAGGTTACGGTGGGATTCGTAAGTTAATTCAATCATCTCCTATCCTTCTCCTTATTTTTAGAATTGCTGAAATTTCTTCTATTTATTCTTTTTCCATATTTCAGCGACTCATCTCGTCAAATTGGTACCGAAATCGACGCTGTCGCTATTGCTATAGCGAGAAGACTCCTTTCCAGCGAATTGGTCTTCGGTGGTGGTGGTAACTCAAAAGAAACAAACGATTCCTTCGTCATCTCGAATCATCATGCAACCTCTGGAGATGAAGACAATGACGACACAGATGATGACGACGAGATTCCACATATGGTCTAACAAATCTTGCTCAATTTTCTTTTTATTGTATATTTATTTCAAAATGCATATGGCCGGTACCACGGGACTGAAAATTGTGAGAAAGTAATAATAATAACATGAAATTGGTATGTTTTTATTACTGCAAACACACGCATCTCATTATATACCGGATGCCGCTTCTTTCTTTTCACTCCTCCAATACTTCTCGCGACATCTTACGTCCGCTTCCGGCTCCTGCCTGAAAAGAAGGGGATCGAAATGCCTAGTAGTGCTTTCACAGGTTTTTTGTGAATACTGTGAATGAGAACGTTGCACTTACCACAAGCTTGATCTTGATATATGGTATTTTACTTCCACCTGCATCTGCAGCTTTGAAAGCTGCCTTGGCATCCTGTACATCCTTCTCAATATCAATGTATTGAATTATTGCTTTGTCTGTCTGAATGGGTCCAGGTAATCGGTTTATTGTCAACTGGCGGCATTTGTTCGGCTCAACGATCATATGGGTCGGCTCAACACGAAACAACGCGTTGCCACAACGAATTTTGAGTGCCATTCTTTTTGCGGTGAAATTTACCACCATGTGCTCTGATTTCCCACCTGAGTTTGAAAATCGTGCTTCCTGAAAAGTATTTCATCAACAGTTGATCTAAATTTTTTTTCAAGAAGAAAACGACTGGGATTTTCAGATCTTTCACATTTTACCTCTGGATCAATAGTAATTGGTACTTTAGAAGCTTCGGAATTTGCCTCATCACAATCGCTATTCTTTGCTGATTTGTCCTGCTTCTCTTTGTCCGCTGCCTTAGAATTGCTCTCTTTCTGATTGTCTTCTTTCGCCATTTCGTTTCGAGGGGAGAGAGGAATATGAAGAATTTTGAAAAACTGAAATTCGTCGACGCGAAATTTCCATTAAATTGTTCAATCTTGATAAGAATTACAATAGGGCAGATCACGGAACAATATAAGTTGAAAATAAAACCATGAAGTGTTTCATGAAGACAGAAATTTCACCATTGATTGCTGTTTTTGCCTCTCAAAGTTCTATTGTACAAAGAATTTAGTGTCTTTCACTTTTTTTCGAATGATTGGTGAGAAGAAAAAAACGGTTGACGATATAGTAAGAATGGTTCATAATTTCACGTGGAGAAACTGAGGACGACACATGTAGTTTGTGAAAAACCCATGTGAAATCAGAAATCATCTCTCACACACTATACTACAAGAAAGCTTTTTCATCAGACACCAGAAACGACGAAAACACTTGGTTATGATGTCTTTCAATGGGACAACAATTGAGTTTTGATAGCGATGACAGGATTCTTATGATTTTCCAGTTAAATTCATTATTCGAAGTTGTTTCAGTCGATTTGTGTTTTCATTGTTCTGTTTATTTTTATTTCTGTTCAATAATTTCTGTTTTAGTTTTAAATCAGCTCTACCGCAGCATGACGTGTGATCCAGCTTCGAACGTTCGTTGTCCTCCAAGCAGTTGGCGGTTCATTTATCACACCCCAACATTTCCCCCGACTCACCTTCTTCTTCAAAAATCAGTCGTTCGATACGCGAGTATTGAACACTTTCTAAAGTTGAAAAGTTTATCATCTGTCAAATGCCCTGTTCTTTGAAGAGTATATATTTTCGTACTATAATCCAAGAGAACCAATTGTGCTTTGTTTTCGAATCTTTTTACAATAATAAAGTTTTTCTTATCAGGACTAGAACGCAACCATTGAACATTTTCCTGGTTTTATTTCAGGTTGATGAGAGAATAGATCGCATAAAAACCGAAAAAAAAAGAATTGTAGTAAAAACAATTTGCAAATACTAGCACATTGCAATGATGATAATATAGTGTGCGATCGAATATTTTATATTAGAAGGGAACAAGAGAAGTAGCTAAGCATGTCACCTGCGTTCACATTCAAGTGAAGATATTACGTACTTTAGAAAATCATCATCTCGTCCAATTTCGTTTGCCAAATAGTCATTTTTTCGAATCCTTTCGGTTGATAAGAATAACATTCAGATCGCAAGATTGGTAAAAATTTTGATAAGATACAGTATAAGTCTGACATAGCAAAACGGTACAAATGAATAACGACTATTAACATCAATCCGTATTCCTTGTGTCTGATTGGTTTCTGTGTGATTGAGTTTCTACAACTGACTAGTTACGAAGCTCGCATTTCTTCTCGTATAGAAAATATCTCCTAGCTTGTTTAACTATCAAAGCCACTTCCGTTTTATCGCAAAAAAACCAATAACGTCATAGGTATGCTTTTGCGCCCACGTGGCTTATTCTTTCCCTGTTCTCGTTTCTTCTTCTTCTTTTTTTCTTCTAGTTTTCTTCTTTTCAAAGAGACATTACAACAACACACATTTTCTTCTTCTTTTCTTTTTATCATTTTTCCCTATCAGCCCAGAAATCGGGGTACACCTGCACCTTGACGCGTTTCTTTCCTAACTGTCTTTTCCTCGTTCATTTCTCTGAGTGCTCGTTCTCCCGAGGTTCTTTTGCTTATCAAAAGACTTATCGGTGAATGCTTTACTATGTATACAGATCGAGGAGGAAAATGTTGAAGCTGCAATTCGAAAAAGTGAAATTTAAAGCACAATGTGTCAGTGAAAGTTATTAAATTCAAAAAAATTTGTTCGGGTATATGACACACAGAAACCTTGATTATTTGATGTCCGAACACATTAACCTCGGAAACTTTGATTATCTTATCAATCCATCGGGACCATCTGTCTCGAATTGATTTATTGATAACACAACACACATTGTTTATGATTAGGTGTATGAACCTTTTTCTTCTAGGTTCTTTTTTCTCTGATTGCTTCATTTTTTGTTTTTGTATTATTGAAGGCCAGTGGCAATGAAAAACTACTTAAGACCATGTGACAAGATGAATTTTGTTCTGAGTCGTCTATGTTCTTGTAGTAACTGGTTTATAAACTTGAATTTTGTTCCATTATTTAATGACAGCTCTCAAATTCAATAAGATATACACTTTCGAATACTTTGAGAAAAAAATCCATCATTCCCCAGCTACGACTACTTGTTTCTTGAACAATTAACTTTTTCTGCCTAATTTCGACTGTGTTTTATCATTTTTTGATCACACTGTGTTTTTTGAACGTAAAAACAACGTATGACCTCATAAATGGCTACTTCGAGTTTTTTCTAAGAACAAATGTAAAAATATTTACATGTTGTTTAGTTTCCACCACCTGATAACTTCGACAAACGTCCTCTTGTCTAGCCCACTGAAAGTGTGAACTTTATACTTGGTATCTCGAGTTTCTAAAATTTCTTTGACTATACTATTCCCTCAATAACCCGTACAAAGTTAAAGGTACATATATAAAGGCAACTGTCGAGGTCTTATCACGAATTTCTCCTTTTATCACAAAACAATTCGTTCTCTGATAGAGGAGGTGTGGTCTGGTGTCCGGAAGAATGTGTGGCGATCACATGGACAGCATAGCCACGCCCACTCGTCGATTTTTATAGGTCGGTATCAGAGACCTGTCCGTCATTTGAGGGGCAACAGCGACTGCCAAATGTATTATTTTCATATTCTTTCTCTTTATTTTCTATTCCCATTATTAGAATCGTACTGAAAAGTGGTGATACGCAAAGCTTCATTTCTGTTTCATTCATGAATTTTTATCGTTTCCTAAAACCTCACGAAAACAATTTCGCGGTCATTGAACAGTCATATATACATAGTTCATTCCACATTTCCTCCGATATCTACGTCATTGCGATTTTTATATTTATCGTTTTTAATCTCGTATTATTCATTTTATTTCTAAATTTTAACAATTATTTTCAAGAGTAACATCAACATCTACAAAAAATAGCAAAGAGAAAGTACTCCTGCATCTAATTTAACACTACCCAAACTCCACAATGGTTCTTTTGGCCGCAATTGATCAAGGCACTTCATCCAGCCGTTTTCTTGTATTTGAAGCCGACACCGGAGAATTGGTTACAAGTCATCAGGTATGTATCTATTTCAGAAAACTTGAAACAAAGATGATAACTTTCAGATCGAAGTGCGTCAACTATTTCCAGCAGCAGGATGGGTCGAGATGGACCCAATGGAACTTCATGACACCGTAGTTTCTTGCATCAACAAAACAATCGAAAAACTTGAAAACTTGGGAATCACTGCCGACGAGATAAAATCAGTCGGAGTTGCAAATCAGAGAGGTATTTTACACTGTTCTCTAATACAATTTCAGTTGTAAACGTATATTACTTTTCAGAAACCAGCATCGTATGGGATAAGTCCACCGGAAAACCATTATACAATGCTATTGTATGGCTTGACACTAGAACTTCGCCTTTAGCTGACGAGGCTATTTCAAGAACCCAATCGAAGTAAGTGTTCAGAAATTTTTTCATCTTTTTAACAAAACAATATTTCAGATCCAAAGACGAATTCCGGGAAAAAACTGGTCTGCCAATACATCCATACTTTAGTGCACTAAAACTTAAATGGCTTTTTGAAAATGTTTCAGAGGTCCGGAAGACCTATGAGGATGGAAATCTTATGTTTGGAACTGTTGACACATGGCTTATTTTCAAGCTGACAGGAGCTTATGTGACAGATGTGTCTAACGCCTCTCGAACTTTGCTACTAGACCTTCACAAAAGAAAATGGTCAACACAACTTTGTGAATTCTTCAACTTACCAATGGAAATTCTCCCGGAAATTCGATCAAGTGCAGAAGTGTACGGATATTTCCGAAACGGCCCTCTTGAAGGTGTTCCACTGTCCGGTTGTCTCGGAGATCAACAGTCAGCAATGGTTGGACATCAATGTTTGAATGCTGGGCAAACAAAAAACACCTATGGTACCGGTACTTTCATGCTTTGCAACATTGGAACTCGACCTATTATCTCAAAAAATGGGCTTTTGACTACAGTTGGATTCCAATTCGGAGCTGATTCTCCGGTAGTTTATGCTTTGGAAGGATCAGGGTCTATTGGAGGCAATGTTGTCAGATTTCTCAGAGACAACTTCAAATTCATTTCGGATGCAAAAGAAATGGAACCTTTGTGTCGAAAAGTTCAAGACACATCTGGAGTATACTTTGTCCCCTCTTTCACAGGACTCTACACTCCATACTGGGATTCCACGGCTCGCGGAACTATTCTCGGACTCACTCAAGTATCACAAAAGGAACATATTTGTTTGGCTGCTCTTCGTGCAGTGGCATTCCAAAGCGCCGAAATGATTGCCGCTGTAGAACAAGATCTGGAACATGGCACAAAAGTTACAACATTGAAAGTTGACGGAGGAATGATTGCCAACAAACTTTTTAACGAAATTCAAGCTGATATCATGGGTCGAGACATTGTTACTCCAAAAATCACTGAGATATCTGGATGGGGTGCAGCAGTAGCTGGAGGCATTGGAGCTCAGCAGATTAGTTTGGATGAGTTTTTGTCACAGTCTAGCGAGGTAATTTCAAACAGTTAAGAACAAAAACTTTACCCTTTTCAATTTTAGGCAAGCCGCTACACACCACAGAAAGACGACACCTGGCGTTCAGCAGAACTCGCTCGTTGGAAAGAAGCCGTAAAACGGTCGTGTGGATGGGCTCAATAAAACTGTAGTTATACATTTCTCCAACAGATTAACCATTTTTCTTTTAGTTATTATATCTCTAGCTTCTTGGTGTTTTTCTCACAACTTGTGTCTGCCTTATCATCAGCAAAAACGTGTCACAAGAGTTATTCGCCTGATTTTTCCAGGTATCTTGCAAATATACCTCCTACGGTTATATTCTTTTTTGCGCCAATCAATACCATTCTGTCTCATAAAACAATCGACAGCCTGTGAATAAAATATTTTAAGTCGGAAATTTGAGAAAACTCTCTCGATTTGGGTATCAAGCCGAAAAATCCTGTTTAATGGAAACCGATGCTATATATTTAAATTAAACATTTATAAAAATTGTAATTTATTTGTTAACCCGAACTTTGAATCTTCGAGAAATCTGCGTACAGAACGTTGTTAAAAAAAATATCAATGAATTTCGGCAAACCATTCCGCCATTTCTCGATCGCAATCATCATCGGTTATCTGAAACAAAACTTCAACAATTCGAATTTTAAACACCAAAAAACCTGTGTATGAATATTTGGATAGACTAAAAAATAAAAAAGGCAGAAAATAACGAATCCAAAAAAGAAAGTCATTTGGGTGATCCAATGAAAGCGGTGCATGAAAGTCGGGGAAAACTCGAAGCAATTGGATGATGGAGAAACTGGAAAAAAGTTACATGTGACCTGAATCTAATAGACTTTACCATTTCCGTTGTCTTTTGCGCGGTTTTGTCGGCATACTGGGGACGTTGAGCCGTTCGAGTCTATTGGGACTTGAGTAAAAGTATCCGGGGACATAGAAACTCTGGAACTCGTTATACTATTCTAATTTATTTCTCCTCAAGGTGAAACACTCACTTTTTCACAGAAGGATTTTCATAAGTGTATCCATCAGATCCATTGATACCCGGTGATGAAATTCCATTCACCAGTCGTAACATTGGTAACATGCCAGCTGCCACTATTGACGTATCTCTGAATTTTGTATATAAAAACACAGAACAATCGGGTTGAAATAGCAGAGGAGAAGTGTGAGAAAAAACAAACTGCAGAACCGTTTCAACAAACATAGTTGGCTCCGACTCTTTGATTATTCTATAGAGCAAAAAATGGAAAGTATAAGTGCAATATAGAAATTACATGCGGAATCGGTCTTCCTCACTCTTGAGATTTATTTTCCAACGGTTCTGAAATAGACGTAGTCTGTTGAAGTCCAGAAGTTGTTATTGTTGTAGCAGATGCATTTTGCACCATCTCGACCATTTCCATAGGCTCCAGGCGTGTAAGCGTGCATTCATCGCCCACTTGGGATAGTTTGTACAAAGAGTTGTTAGTTCGGAAAGAAAAAATCTACTATTAAAAGGTGAGTTCGAGTTAGGATGTTAAAAGTCATGTTAAGAATATTCAACGGAACCAATATTTAGTCATACGTTTTCTCAATTAGAAAAGAAGAGCTGTACACGCACCTTGTAATCAACAGACGTTGCCTCATATACTTGACAGCTGCCAATTTAATCAGAGACAGAAACACGATGCAGAAACAAACTCCTGAATTATATTTTTTCTCGAACGTTTTTTCATTACAATGGAATATAATAACCAAACCTAAATAAACGTCCATTGCTTTGATATAACTAACACGTGGCATAACTTCATTGTAGGAGAACAGAAGAAATGTGATAGTGAGAATAATCGATATCATGTCCTATAAATGATATATGATATGATTTTAAAAAATCAGAAAAAATTACTTGAAAAGATGTCTCATTCTCCATCCATAGTGAAACCCAAGATGTAATAACAACAGCCGTAGAAGGAATGATCAGCTGGAGAAAGCAAAATCCGGCGGCTCGATTGAAAACAAAGCATACATAAAGCCGAGAATAGTCACCTGATTGTTCTGCTTTTATAGTTGCATTTCTTCAAAGAAGCATACCAGTCGCATAACTTTCAACCCTGCTTGTTACATAAGCCTCTTTCACTTGAAAATCTGGCAAACGAATTTTGTGCAATTTCAATGATTGAATTACTCCAGACGACCAAAAATATTTCACTTTGTCAGCCGTGTAGCCATCTACAGCATTGTTTTTAGTTTAAGGAATCTAGGGGACACTTACAACTCTCGAATCCCATTTTACAAAGCTGGGTGTCGAATGGAAACAAGGTTAAGTCCATGCCGCATGTTAAAATTAAGGAGAGTCGCCGACTGTATAGTATACTTCCGTTGTTCCGAAGTCTGAATTATGCATCTTTTAACTCATCAATATTCTTTGATTTCATGCATACACTTACCGTAATAACGATCTATGAGTTATCGACTGTCTTCTTGGATTTTTTGAAGAGATTGCATTCGGAACAAACGTATCGGGATGCCATAAAAAGTTAGAATAACTCTCATGAAGAGATATCTCAGTCTTGTTTTTGAACTTTTCCCTGCTATAAGTTAATCGGGGGTCTCTCCATGATTCTCGGTAAAACATTTCAATAGAGTAGTCCATGGTAACTTCAGAAACAGAGCGAATGTTGCTGACAACAATTGATACATTAACATGAACTGGTCCATCGAAACCATCGTCTGGCACTTGGCGATGATCGTACTTGATGCTTCTCAAGAACTGGAGAAAGTCATGAGTTTCTCTAGAAGTTTTGATCAAAAGTTTCATCTACTTTCTACCGAACACACCCTTGCTCAAATATTGAAGCTTTGTCATAAATGGCATCATAAATCTCATCCTGTAACTCTTCATCTTCCGAATCATCCGCTGAGTTTGATTTTTTACGAAGCCTCAGTGCAGCACGCACTCCAGAACATATCTCAAAATTTCCTTATCATTAAATAAGCAATAATTTCAAACTTCCAACCTTTACTGCTTCCATAAACACTAAAAACATCAAGACCGAATTCCTAATTTTGTCGAATCGTCTTGGTGACATCATCGCAAGATTTTTCTTTCTGCGAAAAAAAATATCACAACCGAAAACTTCAAATTCAAAAATATAGAAGACGTAGTTAAGGAGTGAATGTGTAAAAGCGGGTGAAATATGCACGAGACGAGAAGAGACATAATTTTTTCAGTTTATGACCCCCTGGTGGGAACTTTCTTTTGCTGGACCCTGAAAGAAGAGGGGGATTAAAAGAAGTTCAGTGAAAATTGATACTCATAAAAAACCAGATTAGCAGTTTCGCAATGGCGCTTTTCACCAAAACAAATCTTGATCAATACTTATTTTCTCCCGACTATGCAGGATTGAGGAAGTATAAACATGAAAATTAAAAAAAAACTAATAGTTTTTCAAATAAAGTCTCTTCCAAAAGTGACATATTCACATATTCCATAAATCATCAGAACAGGACCACCTAACACCTAACCCGAGTGTGGGCGCAACAGCACGACATGGGAATTTGAGTCAGAAAACTAAAAAACGTTGTGAAATGTGAGGCGAGGTATAGTATTAGGTTGGCAAGTATGAAACCGGAATCATCTTTGCTTGATCATATTTCGAACAAATGATGAATGTTTAAAGTGTGCTATTTTTTATCTGAAAGAGCGTTCTCTTGCGCGTCGTTTGATATATTGTTTGCTGGTTTTTACTTGTTTATTTCCAAAAAAATCAACTCTAGAAATGACCGAACTAAAATTTATCATGCGCGTTTGCCTGTGGTATGATTTTAAACAGCACAAGACTGCTGCTGAATCTTTCCGCACACTGTCAAAAGTTTTTGGTGATGAAGTACTGACTCAGACACAGGTCTATAAATGGTTTGAACGATTCAAAAACGGCGATGATAGCCTTGAGGACCACGGACGTCAAAATCCGCCTCAAACGATCTATAACGATATTCTGAAGAATGTCATCAAATCGGACCCGAGTCAAACCACTCGCGAACTTGCTCAGTAGTTTGGATGCTCCAATGGCATCATCGAAAATCACTTGCAGGCAATTGGGAAAAAGAACCGATGTGGAAAATGGACTCCACACGAACTCAGCGATATCAACAAAATGACATGGGTGGCTACTGCAGGAATTCTTCTTCGCCGCGCCAAGAATTCTGGGTTTTTGGACTCAATTGTTACTGGAGACAAAAAATGGATTTGTTATGATAACACTACAAGAAAACGACAGTGGTTGGATGTCGGTGACCTCCCGAAATCCACCCCAAAACCTGATTTTCATGGAAAAAAGGTGATGCTGCGTGTTTGGTTGAATAGTAAAGGTCTCGTCTATTTTGAGCTTCTGGAATCTTGTCAGACAGTCACGGCAGACCTCTATCGACGTCAACTTGACCATTGTCAATGAAGCTCTGGGTCGCCAAGGAGTGGATACCACCTCCACCAAGTTGCTTCATGATAACGCCTTTTCGCATGTTGAAAGATCACCGCACAGAAAATCGAAAAGCTTGGTTGGAAAGTTCTCCCTCACGCGCCAAATAGCTCTGACACTGCTCTATCGGATTTCAGTTTATTCCGGTTGATGCAACACTCGCTCGCCGAGAGACACTTCAAGAACCACGACGAGGTCGAAAAATGAGTGCGCTAGTACTTCGCATCACAAATTGCCGAGTTCTTCAATAGAGGCACTCATTCTTTGCGTGAACATTAGCAGAAGGTCATAGATAATAATGATGAATACCTTTTGGATTAGGATTCTGAATGGCAAGTTTTACAATAAATTGTTTTCACACCAAAAATTCCGGTTTCATACTTGCCAACCTAATAGAACTGAGTAATAATTGAAGTCTGAATGAAAGAAAAGAACGGAAATTATTATTTTCCGGTAATTTGTCATCTCTGGATCAGAGCTCTTAAATTAAGTTTGCGGATGCTATAGAAAATTGTTCTTCAAAAAGAAAGAAATATTTGCTGAATTTTTCGAAAAAACGGAGCTAAGTTATTCTGAGCTTGAAAGGTGAAACTGAAAGTAAAACTATACTTGTTCGAGTTTGAATGGCTTTTTATTCATTAGCAGAAAGAAATTCTTGAAAAGTCACAATGATAAATAAATATGTATATTTGAAAAGCTAAACACATACTCTTTTCAAAAATTCAAAGAATACAGGCGAAGTCAAACGTTTTTCATACGCGGAAACTTCAAGCGAGAGGAACAAAGACAGCAATTGTCAATCACTTTGATGTTCTTTTGCTACTACGCTCTGGATGTTGGTGCGAGAAGGGTACAGCTGAACAGAGTCATGAGAAAAGGATGTATCATACAAAAAACTTCTTAATGCATGATGAACCATTTTGGGCACTGGTAATTTGTTCTTCATTAAGATGTTCATCTTGAGTGATGTTTCAAAAAAATCTCTTCTATGAAAACCTGCAAAACACATTACCTGACACTGAAATGACCATAGAAAAAACAGCTGCTACATGTACGGTGTATCCGAAGTTTATCATGAAAATTAATTGAATATTTTATGAAAAACAAGAACTAGAACCTGAATTTTTGTTTTTATACAAAATCATCTTAAATCAAGTTGTTTGTTACTACTTTCTTCATCTTCGCAAACTTTCTAACAACTTCGTTATGAACACTTCTCAATCTCATTCAGTATTTGTTTAAAATGGCGCTTCTTATTCTGGTTCACTTGACCTCTATGGACTATTAGAGAGAATTAAAGAAAGCCTACCAGGAAACAGAGAATCAAATGTGTATTCGGGAAAAAACGTGGTCATAAAATAGAGCCCGCAATGTGCTCTTCGGACAGCAAAACGATCATCTGCGGTCCCGGGGAATCATATTCTATGTCGGCTTCTTTTCTTGAGTTAGTTGAGAAAGCGTTGGAGAACATGAGTTAGTCCCAAGAGAAACAAAACCACAAATAGGTCTATTTTTGCATTTTATAAAAGCAATGAGTCTGTTTTTTGTAAGTTTTTGGGTTGTGAAAAATTAACACCTACTTGAGAATTGATGAAATGGTATGGCTACTAGGAAAGGAACGTGGCTGTTAACTCAGTTTCTTGTTTGTGTCTTAGTGTTCATAAACCATAAAACCTTATGGGACTTCTAGGATCCAGAAGGGAAAATGCTTAAACTGATGTAGAAGAGTAGAAGACAAGAAAGAAAAAGGAAAAACAAATAAAGAAGATCTCATCTGAGAAAGAAGACTAAGCGACGGCATTTCATTTCCAAATTGTTTGCTGCTTGAGAAGACAAAAGAGAGGGTTTCAAATTTTAATCAAAAAAGTTTCAATGGTTTTCTCGTTAGAGCCAATTCAATGTTTGAAGCATTGGAAGTTCAAAAAACAACATATCTGGTGTACCTAGAGTGCATTTTTTTCGTTTATTCCATGGTAAGAAGTATGTTGTAACTGGATGAAAAACTAAGTAATAAAAGTTTCAGAGCAAAATCAATCCCGACAACTACAACTTTATTTTTATATGATGGAAATTGTGTGGGGACCATAGCGATCTTCTCTGAGATCAACGATGACACATTTGAAAAGTACTTACTCCTACTCATTTCACGAAAAGGGGGCTATGCGGACAATGTGAGAGTGAACAGAAACATATGTATTTTAACTGAATGCTCTTCCGAAAGCAGGGAATAGATTTAGAAAGAGAAGCAAAGATTTAATCTGCTTTGAAATCGAACAAGTAGAAAAAATAGCGAGAATATAAGTATTTTACAGTTTGTTTTCTCTATCTTGATAAAGGAATAAAAAACACAATGCTTAGCAGAATCTTCGTCATTAACCGAATATTTTAATCTAATTTATTTGGTTTTTCAAATTACACTCATTCCGTTTTGAACCATTTCTTGATTTACCTTTTTGCCTGCAACAGCAAACATTGAAGCATGCTATGCAAAACCTACAATATTTTATGACATTGTTCTTGACAGTTTATGGCCACTCGAGATATTGTATTTAAGGAACACATCTCAAAGCTACAAATGGTGAACAAATATTCAGGTAGCTTGTTCATATTAAAATTTAGATTCTTTTCAGGAAAATGGTCTCCTCCTCAACACTTTTTCAGTTATTAGCTGTATTTTCTATTTTAATGGTCGTAGACACTTTCTTCATTCCAATGCAACATTCAATTGTTAAAAGACAGAGTAAGCATCAAGAACTGTACTATTAGATCAATTTTTAAACATTCAGTAAACGGAGGACCAGGAGGACCAGGAGGAGCAGGCGGAAGTGGAGATGGAGACGTCGGTCATGGAGGAGATGGTGGAGATGGAGGTTTTTTGTAGTTCAACTTTTTGCGCAAGAAAGTTTTATTTACCAGGTGTGGGAACAGGGGATGGCTTTGGTGGTGGTGGAGGAGCTGGGGGAGCCGGTGGAAATTCTACTGGGAATGGAAGTGGCGGACACGGAGGAGATGGCGGTGACGGTGGTGATGCATCAGGAGAGGGCGATGGTGGAAATGGAGGAGATGGAGGGGCTGGTGGACATTCTAGTGGAGATGGAAATGGCGGTGATGGAGGGAATGGTGGTGTCGGCGGAAACTCTACCGGAACGGGAAATGGTGGAAATGGTGGTAACGGAGGAAATGGTGGAGATTCCGACGGTAGCGGCAACGGAGGTAGCGGAGGTAATGGTGGAAACGGAGGTAATGGTGGAAATGGCGGAAACGGTGGCAACGGGGGTAATGGTGGAAACGGAGGCAACTCAAATGGAGGTTCTTCAACATCTACCTCAACTGTGAGACCGACATCGACATCGACATCAACCACCACAACAACTGCGGTCCCACCCACAACATCCACAACCACAGTGAGACCAACCACTACGCCCACAACGATTGTCGTGTCAACCACAACTACTACTACGACTGTGGTACCAACCACAACATCCACAACCACTATGAGACCAACCACTACGCCCACAACGACTGTCGTGCCAACCACAATTACGACTACGACTGTGGTACCAACCACAACATCCACAACCACAATGAGACCAACATCGACATCCACCACTACTCTCAGACCAACAAGCATTTCTACAACTACTATTAAAACTACTACCACAAAGAAAAATCCAGATAGTAAGTGAAAATGTTACTGCGCCAGGTTTTTGAAACCCGGTGTATAGCTGAAACTATAATTGAGTAACATAAACTTATAGATTGTCAACCAGGATACGGCAGTGGGTACAACAATGGTGGTGGACATGGACCGTATGGAGGCGGAAAAGGACCATACGGAGGTGGAAAAGGAGGATACGGAGGAAGACCATATGGAGCAGGACCAGTAATTATCATTGGCAGCGCTAACCCTGTCAAGAAAGTGTGAAAAAGCTTGAAATTTTTCATAAGTGTTAAAGGCTTCTTGTGAAACAAATGAATATGTTTTCTATTTTAGAGTTCATGAATTTTAATTCATGCTGATGGATTCTTGTTTCTATGGACTTCGGAGATTCCAACGTGGTATCTAGTTATTCCTGAAAATTATGTAGCCAAAAGATACATAGTTTAGGTAATAAGCAAAATATTTTGAATCATCCCAAGCCAGAAACAGAAATCTCCACACATTCTGCATTAGGTCATAATCCTTATCCCTTCAAAATAGTCTACGCTGAATCTACGAAACATGAGACTTTTCATAAGAACAAGGTATGTCACCATGGATTAAAAATGCACATGTTATTTGACATTTACCTGTGTGTTTCTGGTCTGAATAAAGATCTTACACGGAAGTGCGAATTAACATTTGAGTGAATATGGATGTGGAAAATTTTTTTATCTTGCTTTGGATCAAATAATGAACATTGCAAACGGACTCGGCTGTAGTTTATTTGTTTGCAAAATTCATTTGTGCACTACGGAGTAGTTGTGAAATCCTAAAGACAAGCCTTCGATTTCTATATTCTTTTTCAAACTTCAACCTTTATCATTGAAAACAAGATGTCTGTCGTTCTTTTCATACAAGAGTTCATTTTGGTGGGTGATTAATTAGAGAGTATGCCAAATCAAGCATATAATCACACGATGTCTTTTGATTCAGAAAAATCTTTTGGTCTCTTTCTCTAAAAAGGCCCAACCAAAAACCGTCCATAACCTCGGATAATCTGAATTTCGAACTCCATGACGATATTAGACGTTGATTATGTATTTTTCCAGATAAAGGATAATTCAAGTCAACTTTGAAAAAATAAATAGAACATCATTCGGATGACAACTTTCATCAGTTTGTCATGTTTATTCAGACAAACATCTTGTTAGCTTAATCTCCGGAAGCCCCTTCTCAAAAACAATCTGACAAACGAGATGAATACATAAAGTATGGAACTGAGTGTTATAAGTTATACCTTAATGCTAAGGTCTGCAAAAGTTAACCTAAACTTGAGGAAATCCTGGTATCGTTATTGCATGAGTTCCAGTTCCATTTCTTTCTTTTTAATTTAAATTTGTGACCGAAAAACGGTTAATATCAATTTATTTATTGTTCAAGTTTTCCAAAATATATACAGAAAATTGGAGCGTCCAGGAGAAATCCAAATATCTTGAGAGATTCGAATGAAGTGACCAGTTGCATTGCAAAATGAGTTTGGCACAATGTAGAAAATCAAATAAATAGGATCAGGTTGTAAGATGTAGCCGTAATAAGTCGTCACACATAAACACTGTTGTCAAGTGTATGAGAGGTTTATCGTACACGAGGTCTTCTGAATACAATGGCACGATGTTTCTGTTGGAGGTCAGCAGGGTTGTGCATGGTTTCTTGATGAATATGGAACATACTTGGAAGTAGTTGATAAGTCAGAGAAAAAAATTTGAAGAAGACCTATCTCCGCTCTTTACTTTTATATGAATCTGAGCTCTGCCTTATAAGCTCCGCCCTTCTCTTTTCTGTCTCGAGCAGCGGGCGATGAGCCACCGGATTATCACAAACAAGATAAGCAGGCAAATGATTAACAATAAATATTTGATTTTAATTGGTATAATGAGATAAAGGAACATCTTCTACTCTAATCCGATGATAGTGGAAACGTGGTTATTGAAATAAAATGATGTTTTTCTGATGAATAGTGAGATTAAAATGACTGGGAGGTGGGAGAGAATAGAAGTCTACTATAGTTTGGTCGATTTTTCGATTAATAAAATCTTTCTTCATTTAGATTTCAAGTTTAAAGAACATCAAAAGCGTATGATTTCATTCATTCTCTTCAGAATCTGACAAATTGCCTAAAGGAAGTGATCACCAAAATTACATTAAAATCGTCAGTGTCCGAATCAAATCTTCACGTTAAATCAAGTAAGTTAAGCGGTTCCGTCATCAAATATTCAGGAAAAGAATTCTATTCCTTGGAATTGAATACCGGATTTGGCGTTTTCTCTTTTGGTATAAAGATATTCGATCGAGAATTGGCATCTTTCCAGGAAGATATTCACTAATCAGACAGTAAGCCGTGTGGCATCAACTTTTGATGTTTTAGAATTCTTGATGGTTACTAGATTACTATTTACAGGTTACATCCCGTAGAATGTTTTATTTTAAAAATACACCAGTTGATGCTTAAGCGCTCAGAATCCTCCTCCTACGAGAATTCATTTTCGTATCAACACTCTGAAAAATTAATGAAATTACTAATTTGAACTTCAGTACATTATCAGAAGCTTCATATGATCCGAAGTTTTGAACTTGTTCTAGGAAAAATCTTTTCAAGAAGATTGGAATTCACAGACTACAGTATTCTTTTTTAATAGTAGTACTAAAGTGCTCATATTTACTCTCATTTTGCTGTATTTAAGTATTTTAATCGTATTCCTTCTTGGATGCCTGCTAATGATGAATCAAACCTGCCTGCAATATTCTAAATACGGAGCAAGGATGGCGATTCACTTTCATCTTTGCTAATATCTTTTCTGTCACTCTTTTCAATGAGCCGAAGCGTTGCTGATATCGAAGCTCTGTGTCATCTCTATCTGCTTCGATGCGCTTTGCTAGATATCGTTCTGGTCAGAGAGGAATAAAAAAGCTGATATGTTAACTCTCCTTTAGCTCGCTTCAGTGTTGCGATGGCTAATCTAATTTTGAGATGCATCGGTGTAAGCTTTTTTTTCTGCATGAATAAAGATGTGAAACAGAAAAATTTTATCAAGGTAGAATATTGAAGACAAAGATAAAAGCGAGAGATCGGGATTACTCAAGACTGAGTTCAATTATAATCGAATGAGGCGAGTCTAAGAAAGTGCGTTTCATGAAAAACAAGCGAGCGTATTCAACAAAGGTTTTGGAGAATTTAGAAATTACTATACACAGTTGTTAGCAAAATGAGAAAGTGTTATTATAGAAGTTCACTAAAATCACTATAATTGTTACTATATTCCTCACATGAATTGAAACATTTATTTTCGTGCTTTTGTGAGTGGGGAATTAAATTTCCGAAAAAACAATGATTCATGGGGTCAGCAATAGTGAGTTCGAGATTATCTGATCAGCTTTGGTTTGGTGGTTCAGAAGATCGTGAAGAACGTCATACAGGATTTTTCGCGGCTTATCAGATAATAAAAAGGTATAAAGCAGAAAATTAAAAACCAATTAAATACTTTCGGTGTGAAATGATTGCCTAATACACATTGCTCTTTTACGAATTACTCTAACAATGTTCATAAGAATGCTCATGAAAAGCTTTTTTGTTCATTATCAGTTATTCTGAAATTTTTTTAACAAATGGATTTTAGAGAATTTGAAGCGAAGCTGAGATAGGAAAATAAAAAATTATGGTTTGTTTTAGATCGTGTTTACCAATATTGAGAGAGGAGTGAGTACGTATACATGACGTTCAACTGGACAAGAAGCGTGTTCTCAGGCTTAAAACAACCCAGGTTGTTTTTTCAGATGCTTTGACCGAACCGATAGTAGTTAGGGACTCTCACTTCGCTTGTATCACAATAAAGATTCAGACAGCCTTGAAAAAGTCACGACGAGCTTCTTCGGTTGTTTGTACACTGAAAAAATAGTCAGTGTCTTACTTCGATTTTCACGACTCAACAGCACAATCACGCTTTGTCCATTTTTCTCCACTGAAAGAGGTTTTTATTTCTTTTCGATTGAAACTAATGAAAATTTACGAGATGACCTACAAACTCCAATTTTAGATTTAATTTTCGCCTTTCATAAATGGAACTCTGTTTTCTAGATTCATTACCAATAAATGTTTGAATCCAGAATAAAATTAGTTTTCTTCCTCGTGAAGTGGCTGTAATAGCCACGACGGCTGACCCGATTGAATTGATTGAAAATCCGTTAATCTATTCCGATCACCGAAAATACTACTTCGCCCACTCGTTGCATCCCAATCACTTCTGGCCGTATAATATGAGCACGTATCCATCATGGATTCAGGACGCCATCGATTTGGGAAACGTGTTTCATCAAATGGGAAGATGGTTTTGTCCCTTTAAGGTAAACATCATCCGAAGAGGATTGGGGTAGTAACTGTGCAGACAGCAGATTTTGCTATTTAGTAAAACTGATAACTTGTTACTATCAAAAGCAGCTTTACAACGGACAACTTTTATTTTATTTTATTTTTTCTGAGGACGAAGTTTCAAAAGAAAAGCAGGACATGGGCGGTACAAAGCAGTACGAATCGTTGGGGTTCTTAAAACGTGAAGATAAAATGGTAAAATTTGTAAAATTAATTAAAGATGGTTTATTTCAATGAAATGCGGTTGAACCTGGTCGTGGTGCAACGTTCGATGGGATTCCTCTTGTTTTCTTAAATATTGAGAAAATTTGTGTTCTTTTTTTTCAGATAGATGATGTGGAGATTCCAAAGAAAGCTAGAAGGGCCCGAAAATTTAATTTAGAGTAGACAAATAAGTAATACCGAGAGAAAAAAAAATGAACGAACATGCAGGCATACAGTTGATCACGAGGGTGCGAATGGGTATGTTTTGCAAACGCGCTCCTCTGATAAATCGAGTAGGCCTAAAATAATTTCAATGTTTTTCTCTCTTATTCCGGTAAAATGTATGTTTTTTCGGTGATATTTCAACAGTTTTGAGATGAATGATCGCAAATTGTATAGAAACCACCATATTTTCACCGGAATAAAAGAGAAAAACAACGAAATTGTTTTAGGCCTACTCGATTTATCAGAGGAGCGCGTTTGCAAAACATACCCATTCGCACCCCCGTGGTTGATTGTGCTCTTTAGTAGTGGTCCATGTATCTGTCGTCTTGATAGTTTTTAGAGGCGGGGCCCGACGATGTCCACAAGCTGTAAATCACGAGAAACAACAATGAAAGCACGAAAGACGATGAGTGCTGATATGGGACAGAATTCTATTTTTATTTCTGTAATTGCCCTTCTCAAAAAATATTTATAGGAATGAGATCTCAAATGAATAAGCCCCCAGTCGCAAAAACAATAAAAGCTAGCCCAGTACAGACGAATGGCGAAACCAGACTTTGTCTAGCAATAGTTGAGAAACATTATGATATGCAGAAAACAATTTGAGCCCTAGTTGTAAGATTGATAGTTTTCGCGATGTGGCGAGAAAAAACGAAAACATCAAGCAGATGACGGAACACACGAGCACGGTACATCACAACATCAAAAATCCTGTTATTTCATGTTGACAACAATGCATGGATCGACACGGAGTTCCGTCTTAAATTCGCCCGAAGGGGACCCCAAAGTTTTCGGAGGGCCCAGCTTAAAAATTGGCTGTGGCAACGAAGAGCTGGAGGTGGAGGGCTTTCTTAAAAAATAGCGATTTTAAAACTAATGAAAGTCTAGCCTTTGTTAGAGTGAGTTCAGATCGATAACAAGGAAACGAAGCACGGGTTAATGAGATGATGTACATGTGTTATCCAGGGTATTATGGGCCTATTCGGGGCAGCGAAGAGTATTGTTATTATCAGTGTTCGAGAAATTTTCTAAGACTAACAAAAAGGGGAAACCTTGTAAAAGGGAAAATCGTGCGGAGAGAACGATAGATATAATAATAAAAAATGAGAAGCATGTGTTTGCCACGTTTATGAACGAATGGAATTAGACGGCTACTTTATTAAATAAAGATGAAGCACAAAAGTTAACCTCAACCTTGCCATTTTTCTATTAAACGGAACACTAACTACTACAAAACTGATAGACGATTTAGGTGAAGAGCACAACAAATGATCTTCTTTCTATTGATTCGACAGTGTTATGTTTCTATCACTAATAAGGCTCATGAGCCTCTATTAACACGCTCACATGGTATCATCATGTCCATTGTTCTTGATCTCAAGTTTCTTTTTCCATTTGTCTCTGGAAAGGTTTTTGGTGAAAACTAAGAAAAAGTTACGACCATCGGCTGTTTATTAAGTTGGTTTTAGGTTTACTGTTGGTGCATGCATTGAAACATATACCGTAGAAGAGGACCCCAAGGTAACATTTTTGATATTTCGGCGTTTTTGTAAGTATTCACATTCGGACAAAGCGTGATGTGGGAGAAGTGTGGTAATAATTTCTGTAATTTGTAAAACACAGGCAACTTACAGTCTTTGGTTAGCTGGATCAACTTCTGAAACAATTACGTGCTGAGTAGAGACGATGGTGTTAGAACCGTTTCCATTGGTCGTACTATTCTCGGGACGATCCATTCTGAAGAATTGTTATGTATTTTTAATTTCTCGATCATTTACCTTATCAGTCCAAACTCATTGGGGTTGCTAGACGATGGAATCTCGCGTCTCTTGAAGACTTCAGCAACGAACAAAGCCACGAAAATACCGATAGCGCTTCCCATGATAGCACCAACGAGTACGTCAGACCAGTGATGTTTGTAGTCCGAGACACGAGTTAAAGACACGTAAGCGGCTCCTCCAAATAACAAGAATTGGATAACTGGGAGTAGAAGACGAGAGAAGAGAGGACGGAAAAGGCGGGCTTGAAGGTAAAGAGAGGTGAACCAAGCAGCATAGAAGCTGAAAGCCGAATGTCCAGAGTAGAAGGAAAGTTGAGCTTCATGAACTAGCTTGGTATCATTTGATGTGCACTTGAACTCTGTTATGTACACATCGGGAGTCGTACATTGATCATATCCTAGATTTGGCCTGCATACATCCATGAAATGTGGGCGTTGGCGTCCGATGGTGTACTTTGCTATGTCGACCATAAGTTGGTTGAAGCAGACACCGACGAAGAAATATCCGATAAAGCAGTAGAGGCGAACAATGAGGCGATGAACTGAGTGATTCCGTACCTGAAACTCAAACTAGGTTCGCACACTGGGACCTTTTAAGAATTCTCTGGGACACGTGAAAATACGTTGCTTATACTTACATGGTAAGTCTTGAACTCTTGTTCACACTTTTTCTCCCAAGCAAGAGTACGGAACAGCTCGGTGGCCAAAATCAGAAGAATCGGTATGAGAAGACCGATAACGATGAGCATTTGACGGGAGACAGTAGATTTACGGAAGGGGTATCGAATTGATTCATCGTCACAGTAGAATCCACGTCGGTGTGGGGGTACAAACTCGTGGAAGATATATAGAGGGATGGCTAGAAGATAATCAGTGACATGAACCATTTTGTTAAAGCATCTAATATTTTACTCTGTCGTCTCGAAATCTTTCCGGCTTAACTGACATATCAAAATGTTCACACAGATTACACACTCGTAATCATTCATTCTTATAAGAAAACCAAACAACAGTTATAATTATGTACTTTGTCGGTTGATAGAACTTTTAGGCTCGTTGAAAAATAATGAAAGCATTTTTCTTCCTCAATAATAGCCCTTGTTACCATCATAGTTTTGAGATTTCAGAACATACCAATAAGCGTGAGAACCAAAAAATCACATAGCACTCGGCTCATGCGAATAGTGTTATTGTCGCTCATTTCTTCTCGGTCTCGGGCAGAACACCTCCCGGTTCAACCAATTCGCCCAAGCGTCTGAAAAAAATTAACATTATGGGAACTGAAAAGGCGACAATAATTTGTAATGAGAGTATTGAAGTGAAATTATTGGTAAATAAGGTTCGAAATGAATGTGAGAAATTATTATAACTCAATAAACATGAGATGACTCATCAACTAGCAAGACACAAGGTTAATTTTTTTACTAATGGTCGAATCAGATAATGAAATAAACTGACCAACAAATAACTTTATCAGTAAAACAGATGCAATCTATCTTGCTTTGTATGAAGAGGTGTACGCGGGAAAATGGAAGAAAAACATACGGGAAACCAGTTTACATCAATAGAGAGAATTAGAGAGACCTGAGTGATTCGTGAGAGTAGCAGGACGGGAAGTTGTTTAGTTTTTCGAATGAATGAAAGTTGTTGAAAAAGAAGTTCGGGTAAAACTGGGAATAGCCGTGAAAAATGATATAAAAACGAAACTCAGGAGAAAATTAGAAGACGCTGAGAGTACCCAGTTAATTTCAGATTTTTGGGAGAAGAAATTATCTCTGTGGAAAAATATCATTAGAAAATAATGTTTGATACAATACTATCGCAGCTTGGATGTGAAACTGTGAGAAAGAAACACACTTCTGATAAATATATTGTGTTTAGACATCGGTGAATTTGTGTGTATGTGTGTGTGCGTGTGTGAGAACAGAGACGAAGAAAAAACATTGGCACCGAGAAGCGAAAAAGAAGATGAGATAATAGTGTTTAACGTGTTGGAGACGCAGATCTACAGACTGAAGGAGAGACGAAGTAAACAGAGAGAAGGGCAGAGGAATTACGAGGCATGATAGAAAATTGGGATCAGAAAAACAATTCTGTCAGAGGAATTTCGCTCTCGGGATAGTTTGGATCTAGTTACTTTGAGACGGATATCGAAAACTAAAGTCTGAGTAGAAGGGGCCGACTCCTTCATTGATAAATTCGCCGTGATTAAGATTTCAAAGCTGCAGAAATCATTTAATGAAACACAATTGTGATCATGATTCATTCGTAGAAAACAGCGAAAACTGATTGTCATCTGTTTTTTAATAAAAAAGGCTATGATTGTTGGGGTCAAAGTTGCGTCTCTTCGAAAGAGTGGCGAATGGAGAATTGCAAGTTTTCGCGAAAATGTGGGCGAGAGAGCAGCTCCAGTTCCATTCCCGAATGAGAAATGAGCTTTGCCCGCTCTATTCTCCGCGAGGAAACAAGAGAGACGAACAGAGCTTGACCAGAAAAGGAGTGGTAAACAAAATGTTGCAATTGAGAAGCTTTGTGAATCAGAAAACAATTTATGACTCGTAAATCAGTCTTGGTTATTTTATTTCAAAAGTTGATCATAATGAAAAAGAACCAATCATATACAAAATTGATTATCTCAATTGTGTCAACATCGGAAGAAAATTTAGAAATAGAATAAGTGAAAACGAGTATCGAGAGGATCTCCAATTGGATATCAGCAGTTCAAAATCATGGTCCAAATCAGAAAATCTCCTGAACAATGGTTTTGTGGGTAACATCATAGATGAAGTTATTATTCGCGAAGATTTCTGACGTGTAGAACGGCTTCACATTCTCGATGCGAAGTTGTTTTGCTTTTTCGATAAATTCGGACTCAGCTACAGACACGTTCTGAATAACGGCGTCACCGCCTGCACGAGCAGCTGTATAGTGCATTTGATTGCGAACAAGTTGTTTAAGAACGTAAAGGAGAAGCTCGTTGGCCGAACGATTTTCCGTTAGGTATCTGGAGAACGTCTTTTTCATTTGGCGCATGATTGAAGCTTTTTGTGTATTGACAAACGATTCAAGCATGATTCTCGTGGCAGCTGAGCAGTCGTCGTCGTTTACATATCTATAAGCATGTACATGGATTAACCGATGAAACTTTCATTATTTATTCTCACGTTCTCAAATGAAGCTTAGCGTGAGCCTCGGACAGTCGAATCATCGATTCCACGTGACGAACGGTAATAGCGACTGAGCCAGTTGCCATGCTCTCTTTTCTCATCATTGCGAAAATGTTTGAGAACTTCTCCGAATGTTGCGCGCCCAGAGTTGGATGGCACTTCTCGCGAGCGTAGATGATGTATTTGCGGAGTAGATCCTGCGGAATCAACCGAACACCGGTACGTTCGTCAATTTTATCTTCCTCGTGTTCCTCGTCTGGTCGCGTGGCTTCCTTGACAGTATCTGGGTGATGTTGACGATGATTTCCGACAACAAATTTAGCCAACCGCTCATCTTCTACGGAGTCTACCGAGTCACGAATCACACAGAGAACGTCGAAACGAGAAAGAATCGGCTCAGTAAGATCTACGTTTTCAGCAAAAGTGCGTGTAGGATTGTAACGACCTCCAATTGGATTGGAAGCCGCAATAACAGTACAGCGAGCATGAAGAGATGTCACAATTCCAGCCTTTGAAATTGAAATTGACTGCTGCTCCATAGCTTCGTGAATTGATGTACGATCCTGATCGGACATTTTGTCGAACTCGTCAATTAGACACACGCCCTTATCAGCGAGAACCATAGCTCCAGCTTCGAGAGTCCATTCCCGAGTTACCGGATGTCTTTGAACATATGCGGTGAGTCCAACAGCTGAAGCTCCTTGACCTGTTGTTAAAACAGATCTAGGGGCGATATGAGCCGCATATCTCAAAAATTGAGACTTGGCTGTTCCTGGATCTCCACAGAGCAACACATTGATATCGCCTCTCAATCGATGCTTCTCTCCTGGGTTCTTTGCCTCTCCTCTGAACAAAGCGAGAGCAATCGCTCTTTTAACATCATCGTGTCCATAGATAGACGGAGCAATCGAGGCGAAAACTCTGGCAGCAATATTTGGATCTTGTGATAGTGCGCGAATTTGTTTAATATCTTCGTCGGTTAGTTGATCTGACGCCATCTTATCCTTGTTAGTTATATGATTCGCGTGAATAAGAGTGTTGAAAACTGGGAATCCTTGTTTATAGTTTAGAGAGCCATCAAAGTTGTTGGTGTAGACTCCAGTAACCTCAATCTCATCTCCTGGCTTACATGAGTCGCACAGATCACCAAGAAGGATGACGTCTTTGGAGCGTGGGAGACGACCAGCGGCCACTTTGTTCGGGGATTCTTGAATGGTGAGGCGCTGATAGTTGTGGTAGACCGTCTGTATAAATTAATTACGTTGTCGAGTTTGAAATTAGTTTGTTCGAAGTTAATGCTACGAATTTGTTCTTCTTATAAACGCATTGCACTAATCTACTTACGTTCTCGACATTCAGCTCGAAAGGTCCTTTTCCTTGACAAGATGGACAAATTGTTGGCCGAACTTCTTCGTCGTTTTGTTGAACAAATGGCCCCAGCAAATAACCGCAAGCGACACAATCATACTTGACAACAGCCAGTTGTGGGAGAATACCACTGGCGATGGTTACGACTCCAGAGGTACGGATGAGCATGTTCAAATGAACTTGGCGAAGCATGCGAATATCTTCTTCAACTGGCAGATGTGAGATGCGAATTTTGATCTCGTTGCAGACACGCGTGTAAAAAGGATACATGTTAATGACGACGTCGGTTGCGGCGCGATCCAAAATAGTCAACATCTCATTCGGAGCTTCTGGGAGGAAATAGGAGATATTCTGTTCTCCGTTATCTTGACTCAAATCAGCAAAGCTAACTTCAAGTGATTCCTTGTTATCTGCCACCATTGCTTTAATCAATTGAATGTACTTCATTTGTTTGCTCTCTTTTTCATGGAAGGAACGAAGGAAATTCTTGAATCTTCTTTCAATCTCTCTAGCAACTGCTTCATCAGAAACGTGATCGCGAATCGATCTACCACGAATATTCTCGAGAATGTCGACTGGAATGTCGTCCTCTTCCATAGCCACATCATCGTCCTCTTCCCGACGACGACGGTCACGCCTTCCGCGGCCTCCACGTCTTTTCGAATCCGCTTCACTATCTCCATCCTCGTACATCAATGCATCATCGTCAAATAGTTGATCACGTTGAGCCATTTCACGCTCAGCGGCGCGACGAGCATTAACGGAAAGACTTCCGATGTCGGAAGCATCATCCATACCAGATTCAGAATACTGATCGAGTTCTGGTTGTTCACGATAGTCTCTGAAATGTTGTTTCAATTTACCCCATACCTGTTTTTTAAAAATATTAGAATTTTACCCCATACGATTCATAAAAAAGTTCAACTACCTTTCCATGTCATCTCCGAAAAGATTCTCTCCCTCCTCATCCTCCGGATCCTCCTCCTCATTGTTGAACATCTCGTCAATTCCGTCGACTTCATCATCTTCATCAATCATAGGATTTCCTGGGAGTTGTTCGTCGTTGTTTCCAGCATTATCGGCCATAGTTAGTTGTAGTTAGATACCTTCAACGTACGAAATGAGAAAGAGAAAAATTGAAGAAACTTTCGAAAAATAATTTTTGTTTGTAAAGTAATGGAATAGCGAAAATTTCTGTGCCAGAAAAATCAAAATAGCTATTTTAAAATGAATGATTACATTTCGGCGGGCTTGAAAAATTTACCGCTTGAATATTTGTAAAGCAAATATTTTTAAAAAACAGGTAAGCCATTCGAAAACACTTTTTTGGCGCGCTCGCGCCATATCGAAATTGAATGCAAATGAGCGCGATTGCCTCACTGTGACGTCATATATTGCGCATAACTAAAATATTTACAATGCGCGAAAAAAACCACCAGATGCAGAACTACCTTTTTATTTTTTCGATTCAGTTGAAAATCAAAAACAACTTCAAAATATTTAATAAGATTCATCAAAAAATCTAAACATTAAATGCGCAATTAAACGTTGGTCTCATCGAAGCTTGTAATTCTATTAGGTTGTCGGGAAAGTCTTGGTATATTTTTCAACCGTTTATTTCTCGAAGCAAGCTTGAACTAGAGATTAGTTATAGTCTTCATAGACACTAACAGTGTACTGTTAACCTTCAGTTAAATTATTGGCTACCTGCCTATTGAAATAAGCTGAGCGGAATACGAAGTATAAAGTGCACTCTGTTTTTTTACTTTTTTCTATTTTGGAGGTTATTACTCAAAAAGCACGAGTTAGATCAAGTTTAAGTTAGTAATCACTTAGAGCTATGCCAGTAGAATTCGGTGGCTGAAAGGGAACCATTCATGTATATTTTGCCGGCTCCTGCATCATCTGTTCGAAGAGTTGTGATCGGGATTCATTATGTTGGTGCTGAATTTCCTTGTACTTCGACGCTTAGCGATCGACTTTCTCCAACACACTTTGCAGTTGTTGGACTAAGACAACGCCATTTTATAATTTGACCATTTAGTAGCTGTTCTTGGTAGACTGGGTCATCTACGCCCCTTCAAACGCGACGATTCCCTTTTTTGTGTTTCGAGGCCTCCCGAGCTATTTTTTCCTTTCCAATTCGCTCAACTCATATGAGATTTTTATCGTAACTTTCTCTTCTTTCGTTTCCACTAGAAAACCGGTAAAACCTATTGTGCCCGTCGGGGAGAGTGAGGGTTGTCTACTGCGTAGTCAAGATTCACACTGGTCAAATCATGAGATATGAACCGACCAAAATTTTTTTTTATGCCGAGCCATCTGAAGATGTCAACTGTAGTGGAACGACAGACTCTAACAGTGTTTGTCAACTTCCAATAGTTTTTAGATGGATCTTCTATAATACTGAATCCAAACATACTCAAATAGTCTGATGGAACACTTTTTTCAATAATGAAAAAATTTACTTTTCTCAATCGAAAGAATTATCTATGTATGTTAGTATGTGAGAAGGCATGTTGAGCTCTAATTCTCATCAGGAGAGTTGCCCAGCACTTCACTTTGGTGAACGCCACAGACTACAAGAGAAATAGGAGTTATAGTAGTATTGTAAATCAGTTCTTAACTCGGGCTGTGGGATGCGGAGGAGACCCGGAAGCTTGTTATTGCAAAGGACTTCACTCGCTCACTAACCACCGGGAATAGGAAAATACCAGAAATAATCTCAAGCCCACAAGGATGAAACAAAATAAGACACCAAGACTTTCCCGACAACCTAATACATCAGAACAAAATGAGACAATAATATGTATCTGTTTTCATTCGTAAATATAGTGACGTTTAAGACGAATGCATATCTGAAGTTGTCAGTTTTGTTCACTTTGTTCAGAAATACAAGTTCTTTATTTTCATAAAAGCATCGGTAGAAAAAAAAATTACATGCAGTAAAACTGAAAACAAGAATGATTGTGCCACTACATTAAATATCTGTATATTTAGAGTACAGAAAAACCGGAGTAAAATAATGGAACTTTTAGTTGTACTTGTATATAATAGGATTTTCAGCATGCAAATCTTACTGGTTTATCGCTGAATAAAACGGTCATCGCGGCTTCTAAAGCCATCCGGACTTGTTCACAGGAGTAAGTTTCCTCTTCATTCGTTGACGAAATAGTCTTCTTGAGATCTTCATGCTGTTTCGAAAGCAGGGGAGCATTTCGAGCATCAATGTACATTTCAATAAGGCTTAAAAATTTTTTCGCATTCGTACTACCGAAATCACTTTCGCATATGATTTTGTTGTCTTTTAAGATACTGAGCATGGAGAAAATGGTTAATCGAAGCATGCTCGGAGTGAGTTCCTTTTCAGATACAGACTGTTGAATTCTCGAAGAAATACGACACTTCACCTCAGAAAGATGATCGGATTCAATGTTTTGAGTTATCATTTGCAAATGATGCAGGAATTGCCTGATTGTTGGGCACATTTGAGAAGAACAAGACTCAGAAGCCGTTTGATGCTTAGTTTGGTCAGATGTCTGACTGAAAATTTGTATTTTGTGAGGCGATTATATTATGGTGTCTGCACCTAGTCTGAAAGTTTGTTCTGCGCTTCGAATCCACGAATTGCATTTGAGCATCCATAAATCCAGAAAAGGTTGTCATGAAGTTCCCGATGGAGTTTAATAAGTTTTCTTCTTCGCGTTCAAGTTGATCCTTTTCAATTGATGGGAGAGTGGAAGAGTTTGGAGAAGGATCCGGTTCTTGTGGCACTAAATTTGTTGGACCTTCACCCGAAGAAGAGAATGAAAAAGTTGGCTCGGTTAAATTCGGTGATAGAGACGATGTAACGATTCGGGGTTCTGAAGGCTCTGTTTTGACTGATTGACTGTAATAAATAGGCTGATTCAATAATTCCGATTTTACATCCACTGATGAGTACGACTCCTCGTCATTTGTAATATATGGTGGCGAATATTTGTGCCGAAATTTGTATTTGGAATTATTTACACTACTCAAAATGTGCTTCCCCTCCAACTGCAACGTTCTCGATGCGTATTTTATGATTCTTCCGTCGCCATCTACTTCGATGACTGAATTTTTTCGAAGTCTGAAAGAATAAGATTATGATTTAATTTTTGTTAAATATTATTACTCTGTTAGAAATTCATCGTCAATTGCACTACTTGTGCCGAAAATTACTTTAACTTTTGTTTCGTCGTCGAACTCAACGAAACGATGAATGTTTGGAGCGAGTTGCTGGCGAAAACATAATCTCAGATAGTTTGGAGAACAAGACAAGTTTCGTAGTGCTTTGTATTCTGCGAATGCATGAGCCAATTTCAGCGGTTTCTCAACGTTTTTAGTTTTCTCGGCGAAAAACTCCATGAGCGGTTCGAACTCGTAGATGAATGCGCTTTTATCCATCTGAAATAAATTTTTCATTCAATCCAGTCAGCAGAAAGTTTTTTTGTAAACCTGAAAATAACCCGTGCACGAAGAGATAATACTGTAATAAGTATTGCAAATGTTGTAAATTAACAAAGAACAAAGAATTTGGTAGAGTAAACATCATAAATGTATGCATTCAATTAAAAAACATTATGGCGGACATATAATATAGAAACGTTTTCTCAGATTCAACAAGAAAATATCATTTTGAAACGATTCCAAATGCTGCATCCAGAGCTGTTACTACTTTCTCGATCTGAATCATCTGATCCTCGTCTGTTGACTCAATTCTTTTTTTCAAATTCTCGCAGAAACTGGCAAGTTGACGACTGTTCTGCCCCGCAGCATAAAGGTTGAGCATTTTGAAAAAATCAACGGCTTTTATTGAACTTGGAGCTTCAGTGGACGGAGTTGCGAGTGCCACTGCTGACTCTAGTGCAATCATCAGTTGACTTATCGGGATTCGCTTGCTTTGTATGATCAATTCACGGGACTTCGTTAAGATCTTGTGATTAAGTTCGGTTAAATGAACAGAGTCGATGTTCTGAATATACATGCGAATGTATTCGAGGAAGTCCCGTAGACTGGTGTATTCTTCTACAGGGGCTGACGATTCGCGTGGTATCACGTAAGACATTTCCCTCATCATTCTGGCTTGAGACTCCATCATTCCGGTTAAGGAGGTTAAGATACTGCTCACTCCATTCAAGATCGAATTTCTCCCCATCGTTTGCACCGGTTGTGCATAGTTGTTGTTCAAGAACGAGTTTGCAAGAGGCATCAACGCGAATTCATTGAGAGAATTTCTGTAAAGAAAGATATTTGATGAAATTCATTCCTTTTTACCGAATAGTTGGTGTTCTATTGCTTAAAGCGGGAACTAAGTCGGCGTTGTGAATATAGCCCGTATTTGTCACAGAATTTGCATATGCTGGTGTAGACGGAGCGGGGTGCACGAGTGGAACCACTTCTTCCTCCTCTTCCTCTTCGTTTATACTTTCTTGATTTGATAGTGACTGGGGCTTTACCACCATTGTTGCGGCTTGGAATCGGGGAGACTGAGGCTTGCTTTTTTTATACTTTCTCCATCTGCTTTTCACTTCAGGACCACCAAAACTCAAACTCTTTGACTTGAAACTAATGATTCGGGATGATTCATCGACAAGAACTTCCGCCGATTTACTATATCTGAAAAACAGATAAATTTTAGAGAGTCTAAAAGTAAAAAATCAATTCTTACTCTTTCAGTAAATCATCTGTCACAGGTGTGCTCATAAGAAAAAACATTTTTGCTCTCGTACCAATATCGAATTGTGACATGATATGTGATTCGGACACCATTTTGGCACGACATTTAAATGTGAGTGTCATCGTAGAGCCTTCATATCCCGAAATTGCTTTGTATTTCTCGAAAAAGCGATTCAACACGACAGGGCGATCATACTCCCCTACTTGCTTGGCGAGATAATTGGCAAAACTTTCGAAATCGAAATCATAGAAGACTCGTTTTCGATTTGCTCGTTGTGAAGTTTTCTCGGTGTTCTCCGCACTGGCCAACTTTTTCTGATGAAGAACGGCTTGAGATTTTGGGACGGTTATTGCACGCGGACGACAGATACCGCAGCGATAATTGACTGTGTCTGGCAAGCTCACGATACCCATACAAAATGTATGTTGCCACGTTTTGCACTGCTCACATTCGATCATTTCACCCTGCTCATTATCCATATCGCATCGGCATCTAATAGAGTTTTCAATGAGGTTTGTAATAGGCTTGTGTACTCTTTTTGATCGGCGTGGATCGTTTTCGCTATCAGTCGCCGAGACCGAGACACTCATTTTTCTCTCTGAAAGTATTAAATAGAGCATTTTGAAATTTTGAAATTTTGAAGAAGCAAATTTGCGTTAATTTTTTAAATCACATAAACAATCTAAAGAATAATTAGTAAACACATTTTTGCTAAAAAATGTCAATACTTGAAAACAATTGAATATTCACACGGGTCTCGCAGCGTCGGGGTACTACGGTCGGCACAGTGTTGCATGAATTTATTGTTTAAATACTTACCTCTTGAGAAATAGAGTTGAAGCCGCGACTATTGCTGTAATTTATTTCTTTTTCATATTGTATGATCATATAATATGAGTTTTTCACAAAATGTATTCAATTCACAGCACAGAAATCAAATACACACGACTACAATGCCGATTTTCATTGTTCGGGGGGGGGGGGGGGTTTTTTATTTTATAACAGTTGTAACTGTACATTTATAGAGCATATCATATTTTTTATCTGTAAGAAGAAGGTGACCTAGTAGCCTAGCCACCAAGTGAGAGAAAACATTGGAATGGAGAGGTTGTGATCATGAAAATATGGATTGTAAAATACAAAAACCGATGTGATGTTACTTGTTAGTTTTAAGAACACACATATATTATCCATTCACAAGGCCGTGAGCACTCGATTAAAGGCGCGAAGGCAAACTTCCGAGGTACATTGCAAGATATCGCCACGTAAATAATTTTTCTCAGTGTTAAATAATTCTTTTTCGCGACAAGACCTGAAAACATTTGCTTTTGCGCCTTTAACAGAGGGCTCACGGCCTCGTGGATGAATTATATATATATATATATATATATATATATATATATATATAAACCGAATCTCCGAGAAACAGGAAAGAAAGACAAGATGACAGGACTCATTGGCACAAAGGACGTAGAAAAATGAGAAAGTGTTTAAAAGTTACTGTTCTAAGGCTGATACAATCATTTTCAGGTGTCGAAAGTCGTTCACATATTTAAAATTAGTTTAAGTGCTCAAAATGGATTCAATGCTAAATGATGAGCTGAAGCCAGCTTCAGGTGTTGGTGTCTTAGAAGACCCCGATACCTCTGATGACTCGGAATGAGGTGTACTACTAGAGTTAGTGGAATTTTTCAAAAAATGAGGAATCAGAAGAAGAGAAAGTGGATTTAAAAGCAAAGAACTGGCTTGCTCTAGTCCGGGCGGAAACAGACAAAAACTGGGGAACGAAGATGGGAGGGAGGGGAATAGTGTGGTCAGACTCGGAGGTGTAAGTGGCGGATCAGGAAGTGGTAGATTCTTTCTAGAAATTTTTGATGGTGCCGGATGGAAGTCATCGTCATCGTAGTCTTGCTCGCGGGCCTGAAATTCTCTAATTATTAGTATTTAATCCAACCAGAAAAACATTATTCATTGAAATATATTCGTGCTTCCGAACGTCACGAATGTATATTCCGATACTCTAACGTGTTCAGTTGAATATCAAAGTCCCCGAAGACCATTAAAATGCCAATGATGTCCATGTCTCCTATTTTCACAAAAAGTAAGCGGCGCTTTTCCAAAAAGTGACATGAACTGTATACATTTATATAAAGAAGATTAGAAACATGTACATATACATGTCAAGAAGAAGATGAAAAACAATAAAATCAGTCTTTTGGTTCATTTCGCGCATGAAGTGTACGGTAGGAGAACGATGGCCTTGAATGAAGGCGACTAATCGTTTGAAAGCGAGTTCGTAGAATAAGGAAAGACAAAGATTGATGAAGTTTAAATTTACGGAATGTCATTTTTAACGCTTTGAAATGCCCAACACGTTTGAGCATTTTCTTTCATAAAAGTATTCATGGGTAGAGCCAAGAGTGAAGTGTGCAAAAATTGAGCTATCAGGAATTGGTTTAAACTACAGTTTTTAATCTTCTTCTTGTCACTTCAACGTCGAAAAAACTAATGCACCCCTCGTACCAATCATGCGCAGGATATGCTTCCTAACAACTTTTGCAAAACGGCATCTGTTGGTTACGAATTCTCTCCTCCCGTACTCTTTCACAACGACTTGTAACAGATGGACCTAATAAAGAGAAGGAGGGGATGACAATATTTCGCGCATTTGACAATTCACTGTCGATTCATCTTAATTTCCGGATCTCGTGAGAATGTCATGCACCAATTAGAAAACGTGCAACAAGATTGAACGAAGCAACAAAAAATCGAGAATGCATCATATAGCATTCAAAGCAAGTTGATGAATTCACAAGTACTATGAAAAAATGTTCAATGAGAAGTTTCACAGATTGAAAACGTTTAGTAAATGTGTTTTAGTGATTCACCAATTCATTTTGTAATTCTTTCCCTGACACATTTTCTTTCTGCTCAGAATTCACGAGATGTAGACTATGGCCATTCAAGACTTTCATTGTGGTCTAACAGAAAACTTTCAGTTTTTAATCATTATTTAATACCGTGCAAGTTAATAATCTACCGTATCTTTTGAAAGTTTTCCCCGATTGATCCAATCCTCTACTTGCTACAATCTCCTTTCTTTATTCTCTGTCGTCTACTGGCCGTATTTAAAACAAATTTCTCGCCTCTCCTTGTATCCAACCTTGAAGTCTATCAGAATACGGTAGCACGCGCAAACTCAACTCACAAATCACAATTTCCTCTTTTTCTTTTTTTCACAAAAAGATCTTTTCGCATAGAAATAAGCGATATCTTTTGATAAATGATAATCAATCTACACAATATATCATTTACCGTAACCCAACCGGCACTTACCTTAAATCGTTTTCGGCGGCGTAAACAGCTGCCGTTTTCAAACATTCCAGAAGCATTTGGGTGAACAGCCCAATAAGATCCCTGCAAATAAGTAGCTTCTGCCCCCTCTCTTAAATCAAAATATTATATATTACAAAATATGGGACTAGGTGCAATTAACCAAACAATAAATTAACAATGATTAGCAACATATTTTTTGAGAATCCGTTGAAAAGTAGTAAATGAAAAAAAAATTACCTTGCCCGGGCGATCAGCTCGTCTTGGAATTTTGATAAAACAATCATTGAAAGATAAATTGTGCCGTAAAGAGTTTTGCCATCTGAAACATAACACCGATAAAATAACAAAAAATAAAAAAATAATAACAAAGAATGAGGGTTGATGGTTTAAAAATTCAGAAAATTGAAGGATTCGGCCTAGTACCTTTGTGTATTTCTTCTATAAAATGGAAAACGATCCATAATGTATTTGTAAATTTCTGTCAACGGCAACATTTTCTCCTCAGAATCTTGAATAGCCATATAGGTGAGCCAGATGTAAGAATAAGGAGGCTTCTGCTCATCGTAAGAATCTTTCCCAGGTCGAGGCATAGTTACGAATTGTGATATCAGGTAGTTCGAGTTGAAGCCCAAAGTTAATTTGTTTGGCGTAAGAAAGGAAAATAAGGAAACTAAGGATAAATGGGCGGCGCGCTTACTGGGAAGACAAATGGAGGCGTGGCCAACCAGTAGGAGTGTGGATGATTTACAAAAAAGACCGCCATGTGAGCGAGAACTGGAAAAAAGCAACAACTTGTTAAAGAGGTGTCGAGGCTTTGTTTTATAAGTCACTAACCTATATTGAAATCAACCAGTTATCTTGGGGGACCCCTGCTGAGTATTAGACATGTGTTGAGAATCACAAGAAGATCCTATTGTTTTCCGTTGAAGGATATTAGGCAAAATTGGTTGTGTCTTTACCGCTACATAGAAATATCTAATTGTGTTTTAGGAAAATATCAAAATTTGAATTTGAACAGGAGGCCGTCAATACTTGTTAGAGGAGAATAAGAGGATTAAACGTCACGAAAGGTACTATGATTTTGAAAAACGCCAAAGGCAAGTTTTATGTCACTATTCTAATTTCTTTCGAATTCCGAAGTCACTATGTCATTAGTTAAGACAATGCGGTCCAATTACAGTAAAATTCCAGAAAGTAAGCTACGTAGCTTTCGAACCTTATCGCTTTCCGCAAAGCTTGATGTGCTACCGATAAGTATATTTACCGTTTCTGAAAGGTCATACAAAATACTCTTGGTATGAAACACCACTATTTTTTCTAGTTTTTCAGAAAGTTTTTAAAAACATTTTGTAGTAATTCTAGAGTTATAGGGCATTTCTACTTTAATATTCAACCTAATACAAATTTCTATTATACTCCTTGTCCCTTTTGTTACTCCTTATTCTCCTTCTATTCTCTCGTTTTTCTCATTTTTTTTGGAACACTTCCACTCATAAATTCCACCATATTCTACCTAGTTTCTCACCATTTCTTTCTTAATGAAAAACTATAGCAATAAAAATAATAAGTTTAATAATAGATTCACATTCTCTCACCCAATGTGTGAAGCATATTGTTATTACCTACCGTATTCTCTGCCTAAAAAAGTTTATGACAAAAAATTGAATGTTGAGAGAATCGGTATTATGAAGAAAGACTATTATACTAATAAAATTTTATTTAGGACGGGAACCTTGGGCTTGAAAAGACACAAGTGCGACAACCAAATTGAAGCTTGAGCAACTGCACTGAAACGCCTGGAAAAAACAAAAAATAGTAACGACTTGCGTTTTTTATTAATCCTTGAGATTGGATAATGCTTTGAAAAATGTTATGAAAACGATTTGTGAAAACAATAGAGGTCAAGCGAAGACCACAGTGAAGCAAAGAAAACCGCAATGCCATTCTCCGTGACACCAAGTGACCACTCAATCAAAAACAGTTTCTTCATTGGTCGCCATCTCGCTTTCCGCCGGACACCTTGAATATACGCGGGAAACCGTTCTACTGTCGGCATAGAGATCAAAAGGTGCGGATCATTTGTTGGCATACGCTTGACTGCAGACGTGTCGGCGCCGTCACTCGTGTCTTCTCTAATTCCTCTATCATGAAGAAATTAGCATCTTGGTTCATTAATCCTAAGCCAGTTAACGATATAATGTAACATCCTCTTTTTTGCCGTTCGGAGTTTCTTTTTGGAGCGGTGTTTCATTTGGAAATGTCGTAAACAACTATACTTCTTCTAATTCAGAACAGTGGATTTAAAAAGGCTGGTTTTCGTGTAAGGAAGAGTGTAACAGCTTGAGGAAAACAAATTTCACCGTTTCTATTAACTAGCTTCATACATTATTCCGGAGCTCCGTTCAATATACTGTGCTTCCTACGCCACTCGTTTTTTTACAAGAAGGCTTCACGAGCGGCATACGGTAGCTTAGACCATAGACAAACTTAATGAAAAGAAAACACTACGAGAAGACAAAGAAAAACAATTGTTTTTAATCTTCAATGACTCAATGAGAAAAAGGGAAGAGAGCAAGTAAAACAAATTAAATAGGAAAAACTACGGTAGCCTTGTTTTTCCCGTTATTTTTCTTTTTTCTTTTTCGACCAATAAGTTAGGATACATATTAGTTTTGTCTCGGAACAAATTGATTCCACTTTCTTCCGTTCGTTCCAAGAGTAATGAGAATAGAACAGGGGTTTAAAGGAAATGTGAGGAATTAACAATCACATAAAAGGCTTGCTAAGTAAGCAAAACGTATTAGACGCGAAATTAATAGATTTGGGATTGAGAAACAAAACGAAGGGAGCATATTGGCAACAAGAACTGGTATTCCAAATACCTTTTCACAAAAAATTCAAATTCGAAAGACTGATCTTATATGCATTTGTGTCGAACTGCATATTATTATTCAATTATTTCTCCAGAGCAAATTCAAAAAACAGGTAATATGTTGGTACATATTACGTGTCTTCTGTTTCATATCCAAATGCCACACATCGTCAGAAGCAGTCAATTTCATTTTGGAGACCCTCCAACGCAGTCATAAACTTGAGAATATTGTTGATTGTTCTTCTGGAGGCATGAAGAAGTAAGACTTAGGTTAGACCATCCATGTCATTTTAATTGTTATATGAGGAGGGAAGACGTAGGGCAAGAAGAGTTTATGATGCACATATGTTGAGGAAAGAAGGCATGTCATGTACTCAACGAAGAATTCTATACGGCGTTGAGTTTGGAAAATTGGAAATTGGAAATTGGAAAACTGGAAACATAAATATGGAAAAACTAGTTTCTCTTTTAGATTTCTTTATAGGTACTTGCACTTCAATGTGATAGATTGAGAACAAAGTTGAGAACATTGTCATGTATTTTTATTATGTACAAATTATTATTAGAAACTATTTATTGAAAAACGATCGATTCGCATAACAAAATCAGCTTCTAGCCATCAAACTTAAAGCTGACATTCTTCCTGTTCCAGGGTTAAGCTGATCTGGGTTTTGCCTTAAAAAATTCCGGGTTGAATACGCGAATAGATAAAATTTACTTTGTAAACTCCCGCATTGCTCTCTGCATGTTTGGAAACCCGATGTTATATTGGTTCGGAATAACATTAACTCCGGCAAACGGAACTTCAATAGTTGTACCACCGGCCAGTTTTCCTTCGGGCCAATCGACAAGTACCGTGTTTGTCCCACGGAAGAAGGAAACTCCGTGGTCTCGTGGACGATCAAAGGTTCGATGCGTAGCTGGAAAACGTACGACATTTTAAGTACAATGAAAGTAATTATTATTAGTTCTACCTAATCCATCGTAACCATAAAACACTCCTCGAACAATTGGAGGTGGTGCCATATCTCGGTAGTCTGCAGGCGTGTAGTCTTGACGTGGTTTCCAAACGGTTCTACATTTTGCCGCCCATCGTTGACAATTATTGTATGCGGGAGCACGCGTTCCAGGATAGCACTCATAGTTCATCATCCATTGTAAATGGAGACATTCACACGCATTCACACATCTAGAATTGATAATTTTTTACAAAGACAGATGCAAAATTTAAGCCATCATCTTACACCGGATCTGTTTCTTTACAATGGGAGTAACATGCAGACATAGCCTTGATAGTGGCCTTCGGTACTCCAGCACCTTCCCAAAATTTGGTTTGTCGTCGAATCTGATTAATTATGTTTCGAGAACATTTGAATTAGTTTGCATATATATTCTAAGAATGTCATTATCCTATTTTTTGAAGTAAGTTAAAAATTAGGCTTACATGATTGATCGAAGGGTACACTCTATCAGAGCAATATGTACGGTACCGTTCACATATGATTCTAACCTCTTCATTGTAAGTCGCAATGTTGGATGTGCGACAGTAATATCTTCAAATTATTTTGTTTTAGAGAACTGTGAAATTTTATAATTCTTTTAATGACAAGTTATAAAGGTTCTGCTTATTTTGATACCTGTAATGATTCACAAATCGTTTACACTGCTCTGAGAGTGTTGTGACCTGCTTCGTGTCTTTTTCTAACTCCTCTAATGGAATATCAAAAGGCTCCAAGTCACCACCAAGCACTGTTGCCGACAAAGTTGGGTCTATTAAAAAATCGGTGACACATTACTCAAAATAGTATTTACCTTCTGAGAAAACGTTTCCAAAAGTTATCAAAAGCATAATAATTTTAGAAAAATTAGAACCGATCATGGTCATGACAGAGGAGATAATGAAACAATAGCGGTGAAAACGATTGGAAACGAGAAAATTGGATAAGAAAACGAGGTATTGAATAACAAACGAGATTTATCTCACGACAAAATAACGTCGACAAAAAAAACGAGAATCGAAGTTTTAGTGAGAGAAGGGACATTTATCAGAAAATTAAAAGTTTAAGTTTGGCTTTACTACATTCTTCATCAGAAACGTTTCATAAATGTTCTTAGAATACAGAAGCCAAACAAAATTAAGCAGTTCTGTTTTGATAACGTGACGATTTTTTGAAACACATTATATTCCTTTGAAGTAGAGCCGCTGTGAATTCATCAATCATACTTCTTTTGATCTGTCCTACTCATCTGCTTTGATGATTTCTAAAATTTGTTGTGTACAGGCATTTCATGTATTGTATATAGGAAGAAGTCAGAACAAATGATTAATCGAAATACCATGAGCGAAAACGGGACAAAGACTCCTGCTGTGATTTTGTAGGGAGTTAGCGAAAATATGGGGAACTGGTATAAATGGCTATCTGAACATTCGGAGAATGGTAGAATGTGGGATCCTCATTTTCAGTTAAAAGAAAGGTAGTCATACTGAGATGATGGAATTAAGAATAATTGAAAGTGATTTCAATTGATATTCAGATAAAAATCATTGCATTTTTTCATCCATTGAAAAATGGGTTCATGAAAAATATTAATTTTGCGGCTGGCCTTGGTAGAATGCATGGAAGCCCAATGGAATTCGAGCTTCTGGAATTGTGAATCTAGCAATTTCTTCAACTGACTTTGCGTTCAAAATCAGCACAAACGGACGTTGACCGTCACTAATAGTCATAACCGGGACAATGAGAACTCCTGGAATGATGATGAACGTAATAACAAAAAAGAATGTATTTACCGTCATCTTCTTCTATTCCATTTGGATCAGGAACGAAAATTGGTTCTCCACAAACTTGTTTGTCATTCTCTCTACGCCAGACTTTGTGATTTCCGTTATACAGGTCAGCTTTCACGATTCCCGGTAAATGCACAGATTTTTGAGTTCCTAATACACTTGAGCCATATACATACTTGTATTCTTTCATGTTAATTTTTTCCCAGTGATATCGAGGGAACTCCATAGCTGAAAATATTCTCCGAGTAGAAAAAATGTACATATATTCGTTTTCAGTAACTCATTGTGTTTTGGCTTAAAATTTATAATTCACTCACAGATATCACAAGTTCTTTTTTCTCTCAATCGAATCACTCCATCTTCGTGAAGTGTCGCCGTACATCCATCTGCCCATTTGAGTGACTTCAGAAGATTTTCTCCTTGTTGAGCGCCGTCACGGATTGCCAATGGAATTATAAGACGAGTCAAATATGGTAAAAAACTAGGGTCCTGTAGCAAGAAAACACTATTAAAAATTATTCGCGAAATATTAAATGCTCACATTTTGAAAGTTTCCTGATTTCATGTTTTTAATCAATAGCGCATCAAAATTTCCTGTTTGTTCCATTCTACAGTAATCTACAACAAGACAACCATCTTTCTCAAATGTATTGGCATGGTGAAAAGTGAAAAATGGATCCATCTTCAATTTCAAGGGCAGCTGTTCCCCAGTAAACTTGTTCAATATAAAAACATTGACGTCTTTATCACTGTGCCATTTCATACAATCTCTGTATGTTGTGCTGATGAAATTTCTCATCACAAACTTCTTGATGTCGATTCGGATCGGAGACTCAAACATAATTAAATAATTTTGAGACATCCCAAAAGAGTGCATGTAGGTTGGGTAAAAAGCCTCAGAACATTTTATTTCTCCGATCTTCGTAGTGTGCTCCCAAGAACTATCGCTCTCAGATTTCAAATACTTAGGATTTTTTGTGACTGTGAAAACATGTGCTGAATCTGGTCCGTACCGGGATCCGATGTTATAAACGTCACCACTATCATCGTAGAGCTGATGAGCAGTGCAGGTATGTAATACTACATATTTTGAAAAATTTGCCTTAAACGATTAGTTTCATTAGCACCTCAACACGAGTTTTCTTACTGGTTCTAGAGTCTTCAGAGTTTCCAGATCAATTCTGTACATATGTGGAGTCTCAGTACAAGCATACAAACCATCACCCACGGGAGTGAATGCGACGTTAGCGTTGTCATGTTTATCATCACTTGGAATAAAACTGGAGAAGAATCGAGAGAAAATCGATTTACAGGGGTCAGGGAACGCAGAAGTTCCGAAACTTCCGGCTACGATTCTTTGAGCTTCAATGTTTTTCGTGTATGCTTCGGATTCAAGATAGCGGGCGGAGTAGTACATCTGGAAATTTTTTTGTTGCTAGAATCACGATTGTAAAAAAACCTTTCCATCTTCGAAGTGATATCTCTGAATAAAACCAAGGCCATCGAACCAATGCTCATACTTATTGTCACCTATTTCAAACATTCCAGGACCATTTCTAACCATTGTTCCTCTCAAGTAACTAGGCGCAGTTCCTGAAGTCGAGCACAATTTTGGCTCGATTACATTATTAAAGTTGTAGAAAAGTCGAGAAAAACCTTCTTGTTCCATAGTAGTGTCTGAAACAAGAATTTCCAACGAATAATGATCGTGGTAGTTGGGAGGTCGAACAACATCGATTTTGGCTCTTTGACTAACTCGAATAAGTAACGAATTCAACATAGATTGCATTTCATTGTCTTCACTATACAATACGCTTGTGCTTGTGTTACAACTACACAGTTACAAATGATCAGCAAGGAATAACACGCAACAAAGATGAAGAAAGATAAAGAAGAGTAAAGAACTTTTTGGAAATCAAAGGTTACCAGTGATTATGAAATTGAAAAAAATTTCATTAAAAAATAATATAATCTCCAGAAACTTTATAATAATTCCACTGGCCTTTTAAAAAGTTTTTCAGACTCCACCCATCACAAAAATGGCAGAAAAATGATCAGAATAAGATAGGAGAGTAAGAGGAATAGACAGCAAAATGACTTTGTTTACTTTTTTGAAATGCTGCGTAAGAGGTAGCACGACTATCAGAAAATCGGTCATACACTCCAGGTCACAAAGGAGTTTGTGCTTCTACTGGTTGAAATTCTTTGGTGGAAAAGTTGTTAGTGAGCTCGTGAACTTACACATTCATCCAAAATCGATGACATTCATTGAAAGTGAATAGATTCCGTTTTCCTTTCAATTCCGTTACCTTCATATTACTTTTCTACCTTTTCCCTCAATTTTTTTCTTCATCTCGAGGGAGTCCATAAACCTTTGCAGCTGCAATTTTTAGTATTATCAAAAACATAGCAACCTAAATCGAACACAAAACTATAACGGATCTTGTGGACTGAATAATTATAATAATAATTTATTTTTGCATTTTTTAGACGTAGAGCCACAAAAAAGGAAAATTCAACAAGAGAGATCGTTTAGGCTGTTTTGTGCTTTTTCGCTGCTTTTGCCTTTGCCTTTCTTCTTTTTGTGTTTTTCGCCAACAATCTTTTGTAAGCCCATAGTTTTTTCTTAAAACTATCCAAGTCCTTGGACCGTGGAACCACACACGGTCCCCGTGATGGATCGCTGTCCTTTATTCGATCCGGGCAGTACATGCTATTCAATTTAACGGTATCCCATTTTGTGAGGAGTCCAACACGTTGCCCAGCACCTATATCAGCATCATTCCTGGCTGGACAGTATGGGGTTAAACGAAATTTATCACGCGCCCAAAGAGGAACTGTAATACTTTCCGGGTCGAACGGCCAAGTTAGTTGAATAGGGTTGTAGTCAGGGGTTCCAAGATTCGGGATTCCGTTTCTGTAAATTATGTGTTGTTAGAGAAGCTTTAATCATTTCTGGCTTGCCCGATAGCTTGCACGTATGAAACTGCATCTGGTCTATACAACTCCCTCTGTAATCCCATGAACCTGACTAGTTGATCCATGACCATTCCTCGAGAGTTATTAAAGTTGTTAGGTTCAAATGACGATTGTGCCACATATAGAATAGTTCTATCTACCAGTCCCTCAACCACTGCATCAGAGTAAGCAGCAAACTTTCCAGATTTTCGAATCAGAACATGTGGTGAGTTTGCTTCCCAGCGATCCGCGTGATACCACGGTTTATACTCCTGCTCTTCAAATTTCACACATGTACGTCTTCCAATTTGAACAAAAGCATCACGGAGAACATTTTTCTCGAACTCTGTTAGACTCGGCCAGAAATAGACTTTTTGAATTGGCTTCCGGAGGACTCGGTCTTCGAAGTCTACGGCATCGATGCCGTTGGCATGTTTTGTCCCAACGGCGAATGCCTGAACAGAACTGTTGCTTCTATTAAATCTGATGTGAGAGCGGTTTCGGTGAAGTTTTGAACTTTTACCGAGAAAGAATACCTTATACTATTAGACCACAAAACGTTAAATAACCTCTTTTTCGGACTTTTTCACAGACGATTGATAAATAGAGAATCTTCACCAATAAATCTTTCGGTTATATCAAACAACAGGCTCTTAAGACTGAATCATCGCTTTACCTTTGCTCGGTTGCAATGTTGTTTTAGACCAATCTCTTGCAACAACGATAATTCAACAAGAAAACAACAGGCTAACAGCAGGAATAACATCTCATGGAGAGATTACGAATAGTGATGTCCAACGGAAGATATCAGTGATAGAAACAGGCTAATGAGGTCAACGAAATCGAAGAGAAAAAGCCTTTCCCGAAAATAGGCGGTTTCTTATTCCTATTCGATCAATCTATATATATATATATATATAATGTCGAAAAGTTGGATGTGGTATGATGTTCGTAAAATGGCTGAATGTATAATTATAAAAGCTTACAGCTTGAAAACGCATAATTATAGTTTCGACGGGTATCTCGTTATGTTAGAGAAACATGCAAGAAATGCAATTTTCATGGGAAGCAGCCACATTTCTTTTCAATTGAAATGACACGATTAATTCATATAAAATAAGTTCTAGATTTAAGAGTGTTTCTTTCAGAATTGAAAACTTAGTTTACGCGTAAATTGCATTAAATCGTGGCAAATTAAACGAATTTTACACATAATCTTGTAACACTGAGAAGTGAAATTGTTTACCATTTGAAAAAGCAGTGATATTCCAAATTGGTACGACTCATATCGTACGAGGTCGACATTGCCTGAAAAGTATATGTCTACCTATTATTTTCAACAACATGATCATAAGAACAAAAGAATCATTTATACAGTGGAATTATCACAGGCAGTGCATTATATTGAAGGTTAAATGATGATGGATGGGTATTATGTAGAATTTACACAGAAATTAGTTTTTATTTCAGTTGAACTGCATTCGTGGTGTGGGGTGGTTTTTGGAGTTACTAAAATGTTTTTTTACTTCCGAGCTTAAGCTAAGAGTTGTGGTCGATTTACCCGTAAGTTGTGAATAGGAATGCATAAAAGTTGGTAGTCCCGGATATTGATTCATCCGGTTCCGCTTTTCTTACATTCAATGTACATGCGAAATAGGTAGAGGGTAATATTGAGAATAAATGGGGTATGCAGAGAATAGTGGTAACAGCGCGAAGAGTTAAGATTTGAAAACAATACTCCAAGAAGAAAAACGGTTTCAGCAGGAAATGAAATGATATTTTTACACAACTCGCGGGCATGAAACAACACGCGATCACAAATCAGGAAATCGTGTTGGATCCTCGCGATAAGAAGTCGGGATAATGAACATCTTGTCGTGTATGTTTTTGGTGAATTGAAATTTTTGAAATGTAACTTTCGCGGCAATTGTTGCCAGCAGAGGGATTTCTGTAATAAGGTTCTCATAGATGTGCAGTTATCTTTGTATTTGGTGGAAAAGTATTAGCTTGAAACTAAAGTTTTGAAAAAATATATTTTCTGGTCTCTAGAAACGAATGATTCAAAACTTTAGTGTCAATATTTGAAAAAGAAGTTTCAGTTTTTATTATTTTAAATCTTACCGACACAAACCGGAAAGCCAGGTGGCAACCTTGCTGTACAAAATCGACGAAGTTTGTCCAAATGTTTGAACGGGGCGACAACTTCCAGTAAATCAACGAGTACATCTACCGAAAGCGGGAATTCTTCACTCATTCCGACCAGTGCTTTGAACTGTTTCTCATTTGTTTTTACAATTTGAGGTCTTCCTAATTGCGGAGGTGTTCCTGGAGCTGCACCGGAATATTCTTCCCATGTTGTTGGAAGACGTCCCGGTGGAGGAAGTGATTCACGATGTTGTAGACTCTACGAATGATATAGATTTAACAAATTAACTTTGTTACGAACCGTGAACTCATCATCGTTAACGGCACTTCCACTTGTCAAACTGTGTAATATTGACTTATTTTTCTTTACATCATCATTAGTCAAATGTTCCCGACGTTTTCTTGTAGTTAGTTTCAGACCTTCAACACTGTAAAAGTTGACAGGAAAGTCTCCCATTTGTTCTTCTCTAGCATGCTTGAATACCCATCCCGAGTACGCCTGTTTAAAACTAATTGTTTTCGTGGACATGTGAGCATTAACGATATCGGTCGACATAAGAACATCGACTTCTTCGTCGATTTCAGCTTCAGATTCTTCTCGACGTCCTCGTTGAAACACTTTCGTCTTATTGTCCATAACAACCAACTGTTCACCGGGTTGGGCGTCCACATTGAACAAAAATGTGATATCTCCACGCTCCCAGTTTCTCTCACTGAAGTCGGCTAACGTTGTGTCCATTCTCAAAAGATTCCCTTTCTTGTATATCAAGCAAACGTCTGATGGGAGTATTCTGGAGAGAAGTGGTATCCAGGATTGAAAGTCCCATTTGAATTCCATGTAGAAGTCACCAAGATCTTGAAACATTTTCAGCAAATGTGGCTTACTGCGAGCCATTTTTTCATTCGTTTGTGTCTTCAGCTTCCTCAGCATTTCTGTTACTGAAAAATTAAAGCATTTAAGAACATGTTCTAGATCAGAAAGCGGAAAATTTCTAATTGTTGAATTCATTTCCATGAAGCTATAACAAAACTGGGAAAGAATGATACAGCTTCTTTAAAAATCAATTTCAAATCAATAGCTCAGAAACTTGCTCTAAATATTAAATACCACATTTAAATACCACATTTAAAAGTGATAAAGGTGTTTAACTTACTGATTTGACGATCTCCATAGCTAACCGATTCCATAAGCGGGTTCCATCCATCTATATTTTTGATGCGAACTGTTGCGTTGTTAGCTAACAGTATAGCAATTGCTTCGCGATGCCCAAGCATCGTAGCAATATGAAGAGCAGTATTTCCGTGCATATCCTTTTCAGAGAGACTTCGACCAACTCGGAGCAGTTGAATGATGGATTGTGTGTCATTGAAAAAAGCGGCTTTATGAAGTGGAAATGTTTCATGATCTAAGCGAGCAGCCATACGTTGGCCTATTATCCAGGCATCGTCTGTTCTAAATTTTGACGGTGCCATGGAAGAGGATAGCCAAGTGCTCTCGGCAACTAAATTGTTTCTGAAAGTACGGAGTAGGTTCAAAGCAGAATCGGGAATAGTTAAACGAAAACTTAAATTAATTAAGTATCAGTTACCAGCACTATTTAAAAATTTTCTAGCCAAGCAAATAAGCACGCTTTTTTTCTTCATCGAAAGGAAAACCGATTTGAATGTGATTTTATTATATTAGGCTGCATTTTCAGATTCAATTTTATAGGTAAGACACTATTTCATTTAAAAAATCAGGGAAAATGGGTTTTATGCTTTCAAAATATTATGGGAAAATGGAAAACTTTAATTTAATAAACTTCGGGTGAACTTTTACAAGTATACTTCCACGTTATTTTATTTTGAGAAGAATACAGAAGAACCCAGACGAAACCGTAGGCGGTAGAAGGGTGAAAATCATAAAAGTTTGAAAATTTAATCAGTAACAAAATCCCAGCGAAACTGCAAACATCCCGAAAGTTTACGAGTAATACTATCAACTTGGCAAAAAGGGAATGCCTCACATAAGAGAAAGAGAAAAGATAGATGGCACACACATACACGCAAATTGGCATCCAACTGCAACACATTCGCAGTTTTTAAACTTCTGTCTACTAGTTTCTCGCAGCTGCTGCTACCCAAGTTTAGGAATCCAGTTTTCTTCAATAATGCTTTATGTTTTTGCAAACTTCTGACTATCTAATTTTAGGGAAAAGGTTTTGCAGGCAACCGTAAACAGTTGTTTTTTTTAATAGACTGCCATAGCCGCTCGGTACGTATAAGCAATAAATTGTGCATCTAAAAAGCTATCAATAAGTCTGTTTGAGCCAGAACCCAGGGAGTTGAAGCAGGGAATCGAATAAAAATAACTTATAAAATGAAGGAGTGAAGTTATGACAAAACATTTTACATATTTTACTAACTGGAATAGGAGGAATCACGGCTCATAATTTGTTCAAAATTTATTTCGCAAGGCCGACAAACATAAATGACTTCGCATTTTCGACAGGTATCATTTCATAATGTTGGAAAGACTGCTGATTCACCAAGAATGTCACCTTCAATAAGAAACACTTCAAAACATTGATCAAATATCAATTCTAGAATGGCGGATCTTTCTACCTATCTATCTTATAAATTACTCAACTGTTCTTTCGTTTGTTTGTATTCCTTTCTTATCCTACAACAGTCGATCAATATTGTGGAAAAGAAGAATGACCTTCACGTTATGTGTTCAGTTCTACGCAGTTTTTTCACTATCTATAACCTTAATCTGGCCGTCTTCTCGGCTATGTATATATATATACTACGTATTGGTTCTATATGCATCATTTCATAAGAACTAAATTCTTAATTTTACAGATAATTGTTTTGTGTTTGAAACAAAGAGTAAATTGGCGGATTCATTTTTTTGGTCAGGGTTTTTCCATATTTCATCATTAAATATTTGCAGGATGTCTTACACGCCGAAAAACGTTCTGATTACTGGTGGCTGTGGATTTATTGGATCGAATTTCGTCAATTATATTCACGATGCCTGGTCAAACTGCAACTTCGTGAACATCGATAAACTGATTCTGAACAGTGACACCCAGAATGTGAAAGAATCAATTAGAAATTCGCCAAGATACAAGTTGATACTAACAGATATTAAAAATAGAGCAGCTATTTCAAGTGCTCTCGAGCAGAATGAGGTAGGAAATGGCCCAAAACTCAATAATTCAAGATAAGCGGTTGCTGCAATTCTTAATTCATCCAGATTCGCAAACTTCACGTTTTTGCAGTCAATGAAAATTATAATTCGTGTCTCAGAAGTTATTTTCAGATTGATACAGTAATTCATTTCGCTGCCGATTGTACATCAACACGTTGCTACAACGAAACAGCTGAAGCCGTGCAGAATAATGTTCTCTCCTTCATTGAGTTTCTAGAAACGGTTCGCCTATTTGGAAAAGTTAAAAGACTAGTTCATATTAGCACGGATGAGGTCTACGGAGATTCTGACCTTTCGATAAACGAAACAGGAAAAAAGGAGTTTTCAAGACTCGTTCCCGGAAATCCATATGCTGCAAGTAAAATCGCCGGAGAAGCATATGTAGCGGCCTACCAGTTTCAGTACAGAATGCCGATCGTAACCGCTCGAATGAATAATATTTATGGACCGAATCAGTGGGATGTAAAGGTGGTTCCAAGGTTCATTGAGATTGCTAAGGCTCGAGGGGAGTACACCATTCAAGGGAGTGGCAAGCAACTTCGTTCGTGGTTATTTGTCGACGATGCTAGTGCTGGGTTGAAGGCAATATGCGAAAGAGGGAAGATTAATGAAATTTACAATCTAGGAACGTATTATGAAAAGAGCGTTGCCGATTTAGCAAAATCGATCCAAGAAGAAGTTGACAATCAGTTAGGCAGAACCAAGGAACTACCGAGATTCAGATCTATCCCAGACCGTCCGTATAACGACCTACGTTATCTCATCAATATTGAGAAAGCCAAGAGTGATTTGCAATGGGAGCCAACTATATCATTTGACGAAGGAATGCGAATCACCGTTTCTTCTGCTATGGAGGATCATAAACATGTTAAAATGCGCGTAGCAATTTACGGTGGTAACGGATATGTGGGCCAAGAACTGCAGCAAGTATTGAGAGCAAGAGAGATTCCCTACGTTTTGGCAGCAAGAAAAGTCGGATTCGTGGATGATATCGAGGTACGCGAATAAAACTCATAAACAAGTACAAATGCTTAACGTTTTTCGCGGATATTCTAATAGATTGCGATGCGCTCCGGCGAATTTTTATATTCAGACTGCAGGGTAATTTTTGTTAAGTTTCAGGTGGAAAATGAGCTATCTCTTCTCGGTGCGACTCACGTTATCTGCGTAACAGGGAGAACCCACGGACCCGGATGCAATACAATAGAATATCTTGAAGGCGGAGCTGATAAAGTTTTCATTAATGTTCGAGATAATATGTATAGGTGAGTACTAATTACTAAGTATAACACCGACGGATGTCGACAAATAACTGGTCTAGTTTTTTCCAGCGCAACCATTTTGGGACACATATGCCGGAAAGTTGGCTTGCACTACACCTACATTGGCACCGGTTACATGTTTGCTTATGATAAGAAACATCCAATTGGCGGCTTAGAGTTCAAAGACGAGGGTAAGTTTCGATTATGACGGACATAATAGTGTTGGTTGACATTTTAGATGAACCAACATTCTTCGGTTCCGCATATTCTGTTGTGAAGGGTTTCACTGATCGACAGATGAATTTTTTCAATCAAAATGTTAGTTTATTAAGACTCCTTGTTTTAAAAAATTGGATCTTTCATGCTTTAGGGTTGGGAGAACTTGAATGTCAGGATAACGCTCCCTCTTAGTTTCGATTTGGATCAACCACGGAACTTGCTGTCAAAAATTATCAAATACAAGGAACTTTTCGATATTCCAGTCTCTTTGACAATTCTACCGGAATGTCTAAACGCTATGTGTGCTCTCATGGAACAGCGGATTGGAGGGACATTAAACTTAGTCAATCCGGAGCCAATCAGTCTCTATGAAGTGGTCAAGATATATAAAGAAATCGTTGACGATAAAGTGGATCCAACTGCGATAGGAGTGCAGACTGAACGAGCGCAGCAATTGTTGGCTACAAAAGGAAATTGCGCTTTAGATACTGAGAAGCTTCGATCGCTTGTCCCGATTCTCTCAACGAAAGAAAGACTGACAAAGCAGTTCAATGAAATGGTCGCACAATAATTCAAAATAATTTCCTTTCCATTTTTGGGTGTCGGGGTCAATGGGGAAAGCTAATAATAACATGCACTCTTATTTAGTGAATCTAATTCTTTTTCTCTTTCCAACTCATATTTATTACCTTTATGCGCAATTTCTGACTATTTTTAGTTAATTTCAAGTTTTGATTATCATGATTTCAATGAAAGATTTTTTGGAAAAAGGCACGTTTGGTTTTTGTTTTTATTTGAATCCGAAAAATAAGGAAGTATAGTTTTTAAAAATAAATTTTTAGTTTTAACGGTCAAAATTGAACCCCAACTGTTTAGCGTTTGACATGCTCATAAATATTCTAACTGGATAATTAAAAGCTCTAGTAAAATATGAATCGAGACGTAGACAAGACTTATTTCATGAAATCCTCTACGATTATGAAATCGGTTGAAAACATATGTTGAAGCGAGAGAAGGAAAAGAAAAAAGTAACTCTAATACTCCGCGAAGGCTGTTTTTACTGCGGCGGCCGCGGCCGCGGACTAGTTACCACATTGCTTTAAGCAGCCATAGTGACGAATTAGCGAATTAGCGGCGCTAGCGAAAAGTGGATTCTTGCAAGATCCCATTTTTTCATTCGAATGCACTTCCTTATAATTCGCTTTTATCTTTTTTTCAAAGTTTACAGCTCATAAGATTCTATTATGATGCGATCGGCATTGCTCGCATCCGTGAATTCATGTAAAAGTTCAAAATATGGCCACTGGTATCCTTTATGGTCACTTACAACAGCAGCAAAGTTCTCAGACAAAAAAAAAGGTGTGGTTTTTTTCCATTTTTCAAAATGAAAAAAAGTTGTTACAGTGGTGAACTCGAAACGAATTTGCAGAAAGACCTGAAAAAGTTGAATGAAATTCTCAAAACAGGAATTAGTGAAACTGAATCTCCGACTGAAACTTTTGGGACAAATTCCACGAAAAGAATTGACAAAAACTTCATAAATTTCCGAAAACAAGCGGAGCAGGAAGCTTTCAACAGGAGCAGTATATTCAACTGGAAAACTGTATTAGGAACGTTTGCAGTAGGAGCAAGTTGTCTCGCTGCTCTTTTTTATATTAAAAAAATTCGTCTGGAAGAGCGTGAGAAGCATCGAAAACAAACAGCCGGAAAAGCTAGAATTGGTGGAGAATGGAAATTGATGAACACTGAAGGAAAAATAGAAGGATCTGAGGAACTTCGTGGAAATTGGTTGCTCATGTATTTTGGATTCACTAACTGCCCAGACATTTGTCCTGATGAGATTGAAAAAATGGTGAAGGTGGTTGAAATTATTGAGTCGGGAAAAGAGCACACACCGATTGTTCCCGTTTTTATTTCAGTGGATCCTGAAAGAGATTCGGTGGCTCGCGTGAAAGAGTACTGTTCAGAATTCTCGGAAAAGTTGCGTGGATACACAGGGACACAGGATGAGGTTAATACAGTGGCCAAAACTTTTCGGGTTTATCATAGCCAAGGGCCAAGAACTAGTAAGCAAGAGGATGACTACATCGTTGACCACACTGTTATTATGTACTTAATTGGTAAAGCTCTTACTTCATACTTTTTTCTTTTCATATCTTTTTTCTTTTAAAGATCCGTCTGGTCAATTCCACGATTACTATGGTCAAAACAGGAAAGCAGAGGAAATTGCTAACGTCATTCAAATGAAAGTTCTTAAGTATCAAGCTCAAAATCGTAAATCGCTACTAAATTTGTTCTGAAATGCGTGTTCATTCATCTCATTTGTAGGATAGGTTTTTTGTTATATCAGTTTTTATTTATCGAAAATTATTTTCTGAGTTTCTCTTATTGTTTTTTCAATGAAATTTAAAATTAATGTTTATGTGTTACGTGCGAATCGTTCTTGGATCGAGTTGAGTATCTTCTATTTCCGAATGAAAATGTTTTTTTGGATGCAGGTTATGACTGAAATTTTTTGCAGAAAATGGCGTTGAAACCGGAAGATGTAAAAAACGAGTTCAGTGTTCGCGTGGCAAAACCCAGCGACAATATTCGGTATTCAGTGATGATGTTCAACGGTATGGACAAAGTTGATACGGCAAAATGGAATCTGGATAGCAATGTGACAATGGAAAGGGAGGACAATCAACGAGTTATCATGGCTACACAGACTGTTCAAGAATATGGAGAAGGGTCCGAATACGGTAAAGCAGCAAGAGAAGAAGCGCGGAGAAAGAAGTATGGTAGACAATCAAAAAGTTATAAACTCGACAATCAGCCATGGAAATTGTCCTTCAAGGAGCCTGGTGGTCGCCACCGACAAATGAGAGGAATTCGTGAAGGCGGCGCCAACGAGCATGCTGATTACTGGGTGTTTTTGAAACCGCCTGGTTCCAGCGAGTTCAAAGCGTACAAAGTTGACGAATGGCACAAGTTTCTTCCAGCAATCACCCATAAAACTCTTGATATTGATCAAGCTGAAGAGCAATTTTCGCAAAGAAACAAAGTTATGAATCAGTTTGCTTTGAAAGCTGCTATTCAAAATCAACTGAACGCAAGCGATGAATCGGAGATGACAGAACAACAAAAACGTCTTCTCAAGATCAAAGATGAAGGAAGCTCAGATGATTCGGAAGACGGTGATGACGAAGATGAAGGAGGAGAAGATGGAAAAAGGACTAAAAATAAGAAGAAAAAGAAGAAAAATTCTAAGCCAGCAAAAGAAAAAAGACAAAGAGTTGAAAACAGTGATGACGTTGCAAGTGAGTTGGTCCTACGTAATTTCGCAAATGCTTTAAATTCACTTTTCCAGAATATGAGTCTTCTGACGGTGAAGATGAGGGTAGAGAGTACGATTACATTTCCGATAGTGGAACTGATTCCGAGTGAGTCAAATAGTTTTGAGAAAATGAAAATATTGTATTATTCCCCAGTTTACTATCTGACTATGTTTTCAGTCGGGAACAAGCTCCATCAGACGAGAAAATCGAAAAACAGCTCATTGGGGTTGCCGAAGAAGAGGGAGCTCGTAAACTTTTCGACACGGATAGCAGTGAATCAGATGATGACTTAGCCAAAAAGCTATTGAAGCCAGACGCTGATAAGAAGAAGGGAAATGATCTCGATGAACGTGACTCATCTGGGTCAGACTCAGATGATCCGGACACTGAAAAGATGGAGTCTGTCGTCTTCTTGAAAGCAAATAAAGATGGAGAAGTAGTCGGGAAAAAACGAGCGGCAACTGATGATAACACAGCGAAGGACATTGCCGGTCCGAGTGATCCGAAAAAAGCCAAGCCAGCTGCGAGGTTTGAAGAAGGACTCAATGAAGAGACAGTTCGTAGATATCTTCGTCGTAAACCGCATACCACAAAAGTACCCAAACTAAAATATATGATTAAATCTAATTTTTTGCATTTTTAAAGGAGCTGCTTCACAAAATGGCTGGCAAATGCGGTGATATGAGTAAATCTGAAATGGTAACTCGTCTCGCCACTATTCTCAAAGCGATTGAACCCCATCAAGCGAAGCAGTGGAAAGGGAAGAAAGAAGTTCTATTCTTCTCTCTTGTTAACACTGTCGCCTGAACATGTTCGATTATACGATAATTTTTAACTTTTTCTTTTAAGAAATGTTTGTTCTAGATGGAACAAATTTCACTTTCTCGGTTAATAAATCATGTATATTGAGAATAAAAGTTTTCCCTGTCTTCAAATACACTCACTGGCTCATGAAATCCTTCAATATCTGTTACTGGCTCATACTTTAAGGGAATTAGTACACACAGTCAATAGCGCGTCAACTTTAGTGTCTTGCCTGCATTTTTCGTAGCAAGTGTCTACGGGGCTGCGAATTTCTTTGTATTATTAAGAAGATCCTTAATTCAAGAATATCTAGTGCTATGCAAAAGAAAAACAGACATTTTTGATTAAATATAAAGACTCAACTGAATATTTATTTTGATAGTAGTTTCAAAGACTAACGACATCTCAACATTAGTTTTTTCTGACAATTCAGAATTTCTTCAGACTGATGATGCCTATTACTGATCGAGAAATATCACCGGAAAGCAACCGATACCCCTTTTGCATAGTTTGGACACCAATTCCATGCCTCACGTAAGAAAAACTTCAAGGAGCTCATTTTCACTTAAAATTTTTTGACAAGTACAGATGGTTCTTCCCCTTCATCGGCCATATGGGAATCGCGAACAGCCGAGGAGTTATTCGTGACTTTGCTGGAAGTTATTATGTGGCGGTCAGTTTTTTCTCTGGTTTCCATGCTGGGAGTATTTTCAGGAAGATGACATGGGGTTTGGTTGGCCCACGAAATACTGGCAGCTAGCCCCGGAAAACGTTGAAGGGGGTATTGACGTATTTGATAGATCAGTTCAAGAAGCTTCTGAAGAATATAAAACCAGAATGGTAGGTTATTTAGAAGTTGCATCTACTATAATAAACTAGAAAGTTTCATTGCTGTTATTTTCAGCATAACCTGATCTGCGACAATTGCCATTCGCATGTTGCCCTTGCTTTGAATAAAATGCAATACCAAGAAAGAGATGACTGGAATATGATAAAATTGGCATGGTACATATTAGCTAAGGGAAAATTTGTTCGTACGACTGATATACTCTCTCAATACCTCCCCTTTGTCATAATCATATTCGTCCTCGTCACTATTGCTGTTTTTCTCTAATGCATTATATGTTATATATATATATATATATATATATATATATATATATATATATATATATATATATATATATATATATATATATATATATATATATATATATATATATATATATATATAAATTCACTGTAAGATCTCATACTTGTTTAATTACTTGCTACATCGTTTTTAAAATAAAATATTTCGCTTCAAAAATATTTTGTCTTTTTTGAATCGGTTTCAACCATTTTTGTACCTTCGATCTATTTATGGTTAGGAACCTTCAGTTGCGTACCAATACTGTGGTCTTATAAGATAGTCTTATATCTTACTCAAAAATGTTAGTTCCTGAGAAAGTTTTGAAACATGGGCAGACTCCACAGTAAGCTAGCTTGCAAAGCTTGCCAAAACAATTTATTTTCGTAAAAGAAAACAATATCTGAGACAGGGGTACTCAACTTTTTTCCGAAATTATTGACGTATGCTGTTGTAATTCTTCTTGAAAACAAAATCGACTTGATCCTGAGCAATATGAAGCTGTTATAGGCATACAAAAAGTTTTAAAAACTCAAAAATAACTATTAAGCTTGAATTCAAGCATGCTTAAGCGTATATGCCTACAGAAAAATGGCGGTTTTTGTTTCAAAAACATTAATGTGCATTCTTTTAAACCCAGTGCAAACGCGCTCCATGGCCACGCGAGAGAGAAAGAGAAAGAGAGAGATTTTCTTCGTCTGCTTGAATATTGCAATTTTGTTAATTTCCTTTTGTTTCTTTCAATATAGGCTCATTCCAGTAATTATACAACTCTTTTTTCAGAAAAATGGTTCGTCTCACTACAGATCTTTTCGCAGACTGTCCACAGTTTGTCAATTCTATCAATATGCGCGAGATCAATCTTCGTGGGCAAAAAATCCCTGTCATAGAAAATATGGGTGTCACGAGAGATCAGTTCGACGTAATTGATCTAACTGACAACGATATCAGAAAATTAGACAATTTTCCGACGTTTACACGTCTCAATACTCTCTATTTGCATAATAATCGAATCAAGTGAGTGAAGAGTTCAATTTGCTCTTGTCATAGTCGAGCTTATTTAACTTTTACAGTTTCATCGCGAGCGATATCGCTTCAAAGCTACCGAATTTGAAAACACTGGCACTGACCAACAACAATTTGTGCGAGCTTGGTGATATTGAACCACTTTCCGAATGCAAAAAGTTAGAATTTGTTACATTCATCGGCAATCCGATCACCCACAAGGATAACTATCGAATGTATATTATTTATAAACTTCCTTCTGTTCGGGTTATAGACTTCAACCGTGTGCGTCTAACTGAGCGAGATGCGGCGAGGAAAATGTTCAGAGGAAAAAGTGGAAAGAAAGCAAGAGATGCAATTCAGAAGAGCATACTTACTGATGATCCGTCAGAAGTTGAAGTAAATGAAAACAGCGGAGCTGGATCTGGAGATAAACTCAATGATGAAGATCGTGAAAAAATCAAAGAAGCTATCAAGAACGCAAAATCCCTCGGAGAAGTCAATTATCTTCAATCAATATTGGCATCCGGAAGAGTTCCAGAGAAGGGATGGAATCGTCAAATGGATCAAAGCAATTTTGAAGAGTCTATGGAGTTTTAAAAATGTTCCTGTTTTTATAACTTCCAATCTTTGAAGCTTCTATTTCCCTGTCAGAAGTTCAGAAATTATTCTTTGAACTCGTCCAGAATCTTCTAGGGTTTCGAAATCAATGACCAACTCCAAAATAATTATTTACATAAAGTTTCAACAGTACCACTCTGGTACGTGTTTGCCGTTTGTTTCGTCTCTAATTTATTCAATTTGTTTTCCCAAACTTTTTTGTTATTGAATTATCACATCACGATCCTCATATGATCTTCTTGGTAGGCTTTTTTCCTGTTTTTCTTCTCTAAATTTTTTGGATAATAAAGCTTTGATATTTCACTATACCCGTTTTTTCTGGAAATGGTTTACCGCCGTTCTACAGTACTTTTGCTGATTTTAAGGCTTTGCTAATTTTTTTTTCAGATGTCCTCCCAGACTGTTTCTGAGCAAGAGGAGCAGAAAAAGGTGGTAGAGAAGTTCAAGCAACTCCGCGATCAACAGCAAGATATCGCAGCCGAAGTTACTCGGATTGAAGAAGAACGTCGAGAGATAAAGCGTGTTCTTGACGTCATTCGAGACTTGAATTCTGATCAAAAATGTTTCCGTCTAATCAGCGATTCACTTGTTGAGTACACCGTCAATGACGTTATTCCGGACTTAGAAAGTAACATGAATAATGTAGGTTTCCCGGAAACTGTCATGAAATTTATCCATAATTCCGTGTTAAGTTGAACCATTAATGTTTCAATATTAATTTCAGTTGGAATATGTCTCAAAGCAACTGAACGAACAACTAGTCGAAAAAGGAAAGGAATTGAATGCCCACAAAACCGCTCACAACATTCGTATTCTCACAGAGAAGGAATCTGCTGAATTGAAAAAAGCTGAAGCTCTTGGACAACTTCCCAAGTCTTAAGCCTCTCAGGAACTCAAATTTTCACTTTTTGTTTCATACCTTACCGTACGCACATCGCAATCTAAACTTTCTGATCAGAATTTTCTCTAGAATTTGTCTAATTTTTTTTTCTCTTTAGGTGCTACCTTTTTTCTCCTTTTTTGAATTGACTCATGGTTTAACTGAATCAAAAATTCGGTACCAATGAGAACTGAACAAAACACAATTTTTTCTATGAAGCTCCTATGAGAGCAATTATAAATTTACATGGGACAAATCGAAATCCTAACGTTTGTTTTTTTTTCTATTTTGTCCCAAACCGAGCTGAAAAAGTTTGCTCAAATACCTTTGAAACTGGGTAGCACCACTTTTTAATTTCGCTTTGTTTCTTTTTCATTGTTCATTAATGTTTTCTCGCTTCCAGAAAAATAAAGAATACTTTCCGCTTTGAATTGTTTGTCTTCAAAATTTCTTGGTCATTCTCCCTTTTGATATTGTGAAATATTCCCGTCGATATAATAAATGAAACACGACACTTCCAGATGTCAAAAGTTTGCGATAATATCCTCTCAGATGATGAAGATGAGTTAGTAGAGGCAATTGATTCGGGAGTTGAAAAGGAAGACGGAACGGATAGTTCTAGTGGAATACAGGGAGGTGAATTAGACGACCACGAAGACGGAGAAGAGGGAGATGAATTTGAGGTTTGTTGTCGAGCTTCATGGCCTTTCTAGCATGTTGATCCAGTACTACCCGGTTTCAGAAAAAAAAACTAGAGAAAACTTTAATTTATTACGATTTGCAGATACAAAATCCTGTACAGCCGATACAAATCACCGAAAATGAGATTGTCGTAAAAAAATTTAAAGAGCTCGGTGTATGCTCTTGGATAGATGGTCAGCTGAAAACGATGCATGTCGAGAAACCAACTCCAGTTCAAGTGGCGTGTATTCCTCGGATTCTCGACGGCAGCGATATTCTTGGATGTGCGCGTACTGGAACTGGGAAAACTCTAGCATTTGCTATTCCTATTCTCCAGAAGTTATCAGTGGACCCGTATGGAATTTTCGCTTTAGTTTTGACACCAACAAGAGAGTTAGCATTTCAAATCGCTGACCAATTTACCGCAGTTGGAAAACCGGTCACTTTGAAATGCACAGTTATTGTTGGAGGAAGAAGTCTGATCCATCAAGCAAGGGAGCTTTCCGAACGGCCCCATATTGTTGTGGCTACTCCTGGAAGATTGGCTGATATTATTGAAAATGATGCAAGTGTTATAGTGAAAGCATTCAAAAAAGTACAGTTTCTGGTTCTCGACGAAGCAGATCGAATGCTGGAAGGACAATATAACGATCAGTTGAAACCTATTTTCGAGATCATCCCGCAAAAAAGACAAACTCTCCTGCTCTCAGCAACTATCACCAAGAATATTAATATGCTCCACAGAGTCTCAACTCGAAAACCATTTTATTTTGAAGATAAAGGAAATTCGCCTGAATCAACTGTTGACAAGCTCGAGCAGAAGTTTGCAATCTGTCCGGTAGCTGTCAAGGATGCATATTTAGTATATGTCGTCAAGAACTATATCGAGAAGAATCCAAAATCATCGGTAATGATTTTTGCTCAAACTTGTCGTGAATGTCAAGCACTTGCTTATATGTTCGAAGGACTAGGCTTTCGCGTTGGATCCCTACACTCGCAAATTGCCCAAAAACCACGACTGGCTGCTCTATCAGCGTTCCGCTCTAAAACACTTCAAGTGATTATCTGCACGGATGTGGCGTCACGCGGATTAGATATTCCACACGTTGATCTTGTGGTCAACCATAACGTTCCACAGTGCCCTAAATCTTACATCCATCGAGTCGGACGGTCGGCGAGAGCTGGAAGATTCGGATCTGCTTTGACTTTTGTAACACAATATGACGTGGAATTATTACAAGCTGTTGAAAAAACGATTGGTAAAAAATTAGAGGAACTCATAGTGAGTGATCTTATTTTCGAATTCTCTCCTTACAAACTTTTCTACATCCTCTTAATAAGCTGATAGTTTTTTTCCAGATTAACGCAAAACATGTCACAAAATATGTCACTCAAGTTCTTGTAGCAAAAAAAGAAGCTGAGCTAAAACTTGAAAGCCAAAATTTCGGAGAAAGGAAAGAGATCAATCAGAGAAAAGAATTGCTGATGAGTGGTATGAGCGAAGAAGACGTCGACCGGCATCTACTCAACGTGAAGGAAAGAAGAGTTACGAGTTCAAAAAGAAAATTGGATAAAGTTGCTATCCAATTAGAACGACGGAAGACATCGGGAAAAAAGCCGAAAACAAGTGCACTGAAAAAGACACTGATGTAATTCCAATTTAGAACAAATACAGTATTCTGATTGCTGTCATCAGACGCTCGTCAAAATCTGGAAAACATGCTTTCAAATACTTTCCTGTTTCAATAATTTCAATTGTTGTTGTTGTTGTTTCTGTTCCTAATTTAATGGCAATAGTCGTTGTATCTGAAAAAAATTTTTTTATTGGTTTTATTCCGTGTGATTTGCAAAATGTGGCATCTTAAACCTTCAAGTATCTTATTTCCCATCGTCAAATTTCTGATTATTTAAATGCGCAGATGATATCCAGCAGCTTGGGAGGCTTCTACTACGAAGAAGAGGAAGAGGACAGAAACGAAATGTGAGTTGTTTTTTTTTGGCCCTTTATCCAAAGAAAGTCAGACGCTCTTATTTCAAACATGAGCAGTTATAATTTGTAGGTTTAATTTTTTCCAGTTTCAACTTATAAATTATTTATTTTCAAGGAACTATGCGACGGCGCGCTTTGGCGATGACATGGTCGAGCCAACGTTCAATCTCCGTCTCATTGAGGCTGTTCGTCACAGTCGATGTCTTTTCGACAACACTGACCGGCAGTATCGAAACACGGAATACAAAAATCGTGTATGGACGCGACTAGTTCAAGTCCTTGGATTTGATGGTGATCCGAGAATGCTATCAGCAAGATGGAAACAATTGAGAGATAAATATGGAAAGGAAAAAAGAAAACAAAAATACGGACATGACAAATCTTCATGGCAATACTTTAAACATCTCCATTTCCTTGACCCACATATGACTGATCGTGCGGAAGTGTCGCCATCTAGAAAAGAACCGATGGGTGTTCAAGAAAAAGTCAGTGAGCCCAATTTCGCCAAACGGCTCATACAAGAAGTTCGCAACCATACGTGTCTCTATGATGTCCGCGATCCGAAGTACCGTCATGGAGATTGCAGAAATCAGGCGTGGAGTATAATAATTGACAAACTTCGATTTCCCGGATCAGTTCCTTCGATTTACAAGCAATGGAAGAAGCATAGAGATCGATACGTGAGAGAAAAACGGCGTCTTCGAAACTTGGTAAGAAAAAATTTCAATAAAAAGAAAATTTCAATATATAAGCCCCCCCTCCCCACCAAATTTCATAAAAAAAACTAAAAAATTTAGCTTCCTGCACGTTTGATACTCAGCGAAACCTCTGATAAACAATTTTATAGACCCCCACCCCGAAAAAGAGACGTGGTGGGGGATCGAGTTGAAATAGATTCGGCGCTGATACTGATGAAGCCATTCTTTGGTGGGATAGTTAATATATATCTGGCTTTTATGATTGGGTGGTTTCAATGTAATGTTCCGGGGGATTGTAATGTGTCTGTTTAATCAATCTTACTATTAGAGCAGTGATTTTAAATGAAGATATTCCAGGGCGACGGAGGTGTCACAGATATTTCTACATGGGATATGTATGATGATATGGCTTGGATAGATCAGCATTTAGATGAACGTGAGTTTGAAATTTCCACTCTACCTGGGTTATTAAACCAGCCATTATGAACTCTCATACTCTCTGAAGCGAAATATATTCCTAAAAAAGCGCAAAACCACGTTTACAGATAACTTAGAGCTCTAGAAACAATTATGTTTACTCCTTTACCCGTTTTCAGAATTCCGAGATGTTGGAGTAATTGGTAGTCTCGGGAGCGATCTCAAGACCCCAAAAAATAGTCATGAGACTTACTATCAGGGTAAGACCACTGTCATAAGTCTTCTCAAAACAATTTCGAATTTTCACTTATATCGACAAACATAAAAAGAATGTTTTTCAGAACAAATATCAAGATGTGCTCGGAGTATAAAACGAGGGCCAAATGACAGCACCGATCCAGATCAGTTATCCGATTATGGAGAATATGATGAAGAGTGAGTTTCAGATAGAACGCAAATTCCGCTGAAAGCCAAATTCGTCAAATTTAAAGTTCTATAATATAGTCTTCAGCCTCAATTATGTGAATTATGTTCCGGAAAAACGCCCGAACAACGACGTTCTCCTAGACGGTGACTCGGCTTTCTCAGCCTCGATTGTTTCGGATCTTCGAACTCTTAATGAACACACGCGAAGTATTGCGAAACAGCAAATCCTTGAACTTTTGGATCAAGCTGCAAAACCTCCTACTCCTCCTGCCTATATATAATTATTAGCATCTCTGTTTTTATTCACTTCCATACGAGTTAATGATCTTCGTTTTTTACTTTAAATCAGTTCAAGATTAAAATGAGGCAGTCAATTCTAATCCTTCGTTCCACGAGGTTTTTCGGAGTGAATTTTATTTCATGTTCTAACAAGCTGTATTTCTACACTCGATATGAATTATTTTACTGTTAAAAGCTGGCTCTTCTGTTTACGGTTCTTATACCAATATACATATCGTGGTTAATTTCATGTGAGTTAATTGAAAACCTGACAGTTTCTGAGCACATGCCTTTGCTCAATAAGCAGTCCTTTGAACCTCGATCACTTCCAAATGGAATCGTGCAGGATACTCAGCTTTATTATTGCAAAGCCACGAAAGAGTTATTTTTGAACCATGAGTAAGTTCTTAAAATGTTTTGCTAGTGCACACCTACTCGCAAATTTTTAGAGAGTACTTCACTCGCATGATGATGCTCAATACAACAGTTTGGTCGTGTTCGTTGACTCGTAAGTCGAACTTAACCTATTTTGAAGCAATAAAATCGGAACAAGAAGCCGAAACGGAGTTGCTCAATTTCCCCGAAGCTTTGGAACGTCCAATCCTATTCATCGTGCAAAAGTTCACGAATCGTGGACGATTCGAGGAGTTGGTCAATGATGTGTATCATATTATGAAAGATCGTTACTTTACTAATGAAGAAGTGTACTACACGGAGAGGAACCGGAAACTACTAGCTCAAATAATCACGTCATATACAGTTGAAGAGCAACAGGAAATCAAGACTGAACCTGATGTTAAGGAACCAGTTTTGTTACCTGCTGATGCATATAGATACACAATCAAAATATTGGGAATAGACTCTATGACAGAGAACATGTTTCGGGAGAATGTCACTCATGATAATCTTTTGTAAGTCTCGGAGGAGAGAGAGTTAAGGGATAGCTTGAAATTCGGAAAAGTTGGTGTCAATTTTTTGTCACATTTGCAAAAACCCCGTTCTTCCAAGTGTTTGTAATCTATATTTTGCTAGTCTAAATTGTTCAACATGAAGGAGGAAGCTGAAATGTATTATTTTTCAGTCGCTCAAAAAACATCGGTGCTCGTCACAAAATTCGACTGCTTCTGAAAAACTGTTGTTATTTACCACCCGACGGTGATCGATACACTGTCCGAGACCGTTTCATAGAAAAAGTTTCTCAAATGTGGTGGTCGGATGTGATGTCTGGTACTGAACCAGTCTGTCCACAAACACCAGTACAGCAAAGAGGACGAGTTCCAAATTTGTTGATACCTGGTCTATCCAGAACTCAAAACCGTAAAAAGAAAAACGGAAATGATGATAACAATGCAGCTAGTAAGTTGTAGAATTTATCATTTCAATTCAAAATAAGATAATTCATTATGAGTTATAACATTTTCAGCTCCACGTAGACGAGGAAGGCCTCCACAAACTCCGGAACAACGTGCGCTCAAAGAAAAACGTAGACAATTTCAGAGAAGGTCGGAAGCAGGAATAGAGCCAGAAATCGATGAGTTCATTATATCACAAAGCGGTGCTTTAACGTTAACTGTTTCTCAATTATCAGCAAGTTCGGCGAAGAAAAAAGTTCGAAAATCGAGTGCCTCTCTAAAAAATGGTAAAAAGAAAGCTAAGATTCAAGAGCAACAGGAAGATTTGGATTTTTACTTCAATGAAGCCCGCCGTCTTGGAGTCGACATTTCTGGACTAGAACAAGACGAAAGACTGCTGAGCCCAAAGATAGTTGCAAATTTCAAACGGAAAGTCAGAGAGGAGAAGGAAGCAGAGAAAGAGCTGATGAAAGAAGAAAGAAAAAGAAAGATAAAAGAGAAAGCTGCATACAATAAAAAACGAGAAGACCTGATCTGCAACGACTTGAAACCAATGCCAAAATTTCCTGCTTTAGAACTCCCAAGTTGGATGACGAACGAAGAGTTTGAAGACTATCTTTTCATTTTGCAATTCTTCTCTTCATTCAAAGATATTCTTCCACTAAAAGAAATTCGTGGAAGTGAAAGTGTTCTTCTGTCAGATGTTATTCTTGCCATCAGATGCGGAGACCCACAGAGTAGTCCTTTCGCAGATTTAATGCGTGTTCTCCTATCAATCCGGACGGACATCACTGATGAGGAGGATGGAGATGAGGCTGATATTAACAATCGCGAAGAAATGTATCTGATCAATACACAAAATTGTGATCCAATCAATTTGGCTCATGGTGATTCTATAAAAGAAATCAGCGATCTTCATCAAAAGTAAGGATCTCAAATTCTCATTTACGGACTGTCAGCTTAAAAAATCTCATCAAGACTCTCTCTCCATCAGTGTCTTCTTGATAAAATCGTTGTCTTTATTTATGTTAGATTCTATTATTTCAGAATTCGTAAGATCTATGGAAAATCAGTTCGACATCTTCCTGTAGACTGGATGACTCTTACCGAAGTTCTCCGATTAATATTTGCAACGTCAGGATACTATACAGGAATCTCTACTCATCGGCACCGTCTCTACGCTAGAGGTAATTTCCGAGGCTATGAAGATCCTGCCTACGAACTTCGTATGAGACGACCAGATATAATATCTAAACTCCGAACTCAAACAGTTTTTGATCTGGAACCAAGCGAAAGAATGGAAATCGTGAAGGCAATAATATATCAACTTTTGACTTACTCAAAGCTGAGAGGCTATCTGGAAAAATCTCAAAACGATTTGAATGAACTGAAAAAAGAACAGAAGAAATTGAAAACGTGGGATGCTGGCCAAGAAGGAGAAGCTAATGCTGCACGCCTTGTTCTCGAATTAGATACACTCGATTTTGAGAAAAAAGAAAGTCCGGTCGTAAAAATTGTCAAATCGCATATCAAAGCTCATAATGAAGGAAGACGATACGATAAGAACGATTTGGATACTGTAAGTTGGAAGAAAGACAGTTATAATTAGAATACGGTTACCGAATTCCCAAAACTGAAATAATCAGAAATATATTAAAACTCCTGTTTTTCTTTCAGATCTTGCTTGACTCGGTTCCATACTCAAGTCTCACATTGGACGAAATAATAACCGCTCGTGAACTTCAAAAAGCCGAGGTAAAAATCAAGTTGGATATCATGTCGTCGAAAACGTTTGCAATGCATTGTAAAGTATCGGACATACGTCTCGGTAGCGACCGTGCCTACCGAAGATACATTGTAATGGAGAATATATCGGCGATTCTCGTGGAAAATCCAACTACCACTGAATTATGCATCAATTGCGACGAGCCTTCAAGGATAGACGACGAAAATAATCTCAGAGAGGATGAGAAGAATGAAGTCTTTCTATGCTCGGGACAATTAGCCACTTGCTTGGTTCACGGCTTGCAGAGAAACAACCGTTATCGGTGGTGTTATATCGAAAGCCGTGATCAGTTTCAGCAACTTCTGAACTCCCTCAACCCTCGTGGAAATCGAGAGATAGAGCTGCTCGAATATCTTAATGAGTATCGTCTCAATCTTTTGAACGTTATAGAGAAAACTGAACAACTAAAAAGAGAAAAATGCTGGGAAGAGAACCTGATGACAAACATTCCCGATCCAGCTGATACATATAATATTGATTGGGATACAGAAATGCGAGATCTCCTTCTGGACTTTGAAGAAAAATTAGATCAAGGGTTGATGGGATCAATTGAAAAAGTTTTCAAAATTAATCGTTCTTCATGGCGAGAGAGTTTAAGAGATAACGGTGATGTGGTGAAACTATTGGAAGACAACAATGAAGTTTTCGATCAAAATATTATAGACATACAAAGTGTATCGGAAGTATCAACTGTGAAGAAGTTAGCCATCGCGTTCTTCATGATTGTACGCAGTATCAATTTGAAGTTCATAAAACCTCCATACATAAGCCCGACAAAAGATGAACGTGAGTTGAAAACTTAGATAAACATAAACTCGCTCCCCTCGTTTCGGTGACCATAGACGCTTTCTACTTGTCAAATTCGTTATTTAGTAATTCCATCTTTAAAATTTCTGCAGGTTAAATGAAAAAGAAGCTTTAACATTAAATTCCAATAATGAAGATGATCATGATGAGTTATTTGTCTAAAAACAGAAGTACCGACCGGTTCTCGAAAGTTTATTTCAGGCGGAAACCTCAAACCCTCTGAGTTGTTCAATCGCTGGCAAAGTTCTCTTCTACAATGCGAGTCGCATTCTGCACTTTCCTTGTTTATAACTACTTTCGAAGGGGCAATAAAATGGGATAAAAGTCGTCTTCAAGGAAAATGTAAATCATGTCGTCGAAAAGCTTTTGCTAATGAATTAGTTCTCTGCACCGAATGTGACAGTTGCTATCATTTGAAATGTGCGAAAGTAGATCTTAAGCTGGACCAAGTTATCTCTGATTATATGTGTATCGCTTGCAAAGCACACAAAAGGAAACTAGAGAATGAGGCAAGACGGAAAAATGTTTCGAAGACAGAAGATAGTTTATTGGCCAGCATGAGCATTGATGAACACGATTCTGCAACAGAGGTCATAGATGAGGCTAGCACTTCTAGCCTTAGCGTTACAAAAACCGCATCAGGAAGATCTGTGAAGAAAATTCATTATTTGGAAGTACACGAGGGGCTCAATCTGAAAGCTCGGAAGTCAAATGAAGTACTTATGTCTTCCACACCTTTCGAACGAGCTCATCGCAATGAGCCTGTAAAAGTGTAAGTGAGAAAAAAGTTTGTATGCCGTGCGGTCTATATGTAATTATTTATTTCCAGGCTTGATCATGATACCAACCGTGATTCGATTCAGGAAGATGAACATGATTCAGACGGGGAGAATACCAGGAAACGAAAATTGCCTTCGAAACGGTCGTTAACCGCCAAAAACAATGATTCGCCGCGTGTTATCATCCCAAAAGAGAAAGAGAAAATGTCTGCGATTGAGCAACTGTTGAAAGAAGCAATGCGCCAAGAATGCTCCTGGCCATTTCTTCAACCGGTCGATGTTAAGGAAGTTCCCGACTATTATGATGTTATCAAAAGACCAATGGATTTGAGAACTATGATGAATAAAATCAAGCAAAGAGTTTATAATAAACCAGCAGAGGTATTATTACAGTCTCTTATCATGCTCTATAAAAAATAATGTTCCAAACAGGCCCAGGGCTAAGCTTTAAAGCTAGCTTTTGTAAAATTCCATCACTTGACACACGAAACATACAATTTTCCAGGTCGGCTCCGATTTTCGATTACTTCTATCAAATTGTGAGACATACAATGAGACGGAAAGTGAGATCTATCAGCTCTCAAAGCAACTGGATTCCTTTGTAACTACACGGTTAGACAACATCATTGGGAGTAGGTAGTTTGATGAGTACATTCTTCGTATTTTGCTAAGTATCTGTAGAACATCACCCATTGTTCATCTACCTGTTGTATATTTAAACCGCTAAAAATTATATCTTCTACACGAAAATTGTATCTCATTGTCTTCCTTCCATTTTCATATCTTGTGCTCTGAAGAATGAAATACCGGCTTTTTCATTATTGAATGGAAAAGATCTTGTATTTTTTTTCGTTCAAAATTATTAACTATCTACAATTTCTAGTCATGATACTTCTACAAAATCATCTCTTAACCTATTTCGAATGATCTTGAAACACGGTCCTCATGAAAATCTCGGACACGAGCTTTGGCTTTCTCCCGCTTTAAATCTCTTTCTATTCTTATTAGAACCAGACTGTTTTGTTCCATAAAGTTTTGACATTATAGTTTTTATATTGTACAATTTTATATAGTAGTAGCCTGGAGTTCTACTCTTATTTGGACCAGTGAGATGTTCTGAGCATTCACACGAGGGTGCGAATCGGTATGTTTTGCAAACGCGCTCCTCTGATAAATCGAGTAGGCCTAAAATAATTTCATTGTTTTTCTCTCTTATTCCGGTGAAATGTATGTTTTTTCGGTGATATTTCAACAATTTTGAGATGAATGATCGCAAATTGTATAGAAACCACCATAATTTTACCGGAATATTAGAGAAAAACAACGAAATTATTTTAGGCCTACTCGATTTATCAGAGGAGCGCATTTGCAAAACATACCCATTCGCACCCTCGTGCATTCAGCATTCAACAACTTATTTTCAACAACAAACTGAAAATATTGGTTTAGATTTGCTTCATTCAAGTATTCATCATATTATCTTGAGACTAATGATTGATAAAATAACAAAACTGCTCGCCAACACATTCAAACTGGCAACCAGTGATTTGGCGAATCAATACGCAGTTCCGGTAAAATCGATGACAGGATTATTTGTCTCAAACTATGGCGCTACTAAATCAAAACATTTGAATAAGTTAGTAGTACAGTCGATGAGGTTAAAACCAGACGATTTCATTTTTGAACTTGGATTCGGAAGAGGCGACGCACTTGAAATGTGTTTCAACCATATCAGGAATGGAAAAGGAATGGTATAAAAACAAAAAGTATTAAAAACTTGATTCTGTGTTTTTTGAATGTATAATAACATAAAGCCCTGTTTGATTTTCCTTATCGCAGAAACTGTAATGCTCTTTCAGGTTTTTGGAGTCGAAAGGTCGGGTTACATGAACGAACGTGCATTGAAACGGTTTGCGCTGGAAATCGTCGAATCAGGAAAAATTCGAATCGATTCAGCAATCGATCCTCGAAATTTACCATATCCTACTGATCTTTTTGATCATGTCTTCCACGTGGATCTCTTTTATTTCCTACAGCAAGAAGCACTTTTAGCTGTGAATCAAGAATTGCTAAGAGTGCTTAAGCCAGGTGGAGTACTGACGTGCGGAATGCAGCTGAACCGATTGAAAAACTTAACGAATCACCGGCTACTCGATGAAACTCAATGGGATCCGATGAGATACATGTGTTCATTAGAAGCCGCAAAGTTCAGTGATGTTCAGGTAATTTCATTCTCCAAATTTGATGTGCAGACATCCAACTTTGAAAAAGAGATACTCGTGCGAAAGTCGAGTTCTGTTTCTGTGCAATCACAGTAGGTTAAGCGTTGGCTTTCGTTGGCTTTCGTTCTTGGTCTAAGCTGGTCAGTTGATCCGCAACTGAAGCTGATACTTCTCTCGGTCAACTACAACTTTGATCTACCTGTATTTTACACATGTATATATTACTAATGATTTAGTATGCATAAATAATTCTTTCAAGAGTTTAGGGAGGATAATAATCAAAAATGTTATTCTCAGATAAACTACCACACCGATCCGCAAATGGGTGAATATCAAGTCATCTCCGCTCAAAAGGCAACACATCCTCTTGTTCATCAAAATCCGGAAGAATTATTCGAAGAGCTAGCGAAGGATATGAAAAAAGAGCGTTTGGCGATTGCGATGATGAAGGCTCCTCGAGATTCTAGGGATAATTAAGTTTTGATTTTGAAGTTCAAACGCATTCTTATAAGTTTTCTATTAAAGAATAAATGAAGCGTTCTCAGTTTTTATTTTGCGTATTTAATAGCAAAAAACAATGAGTGACTATTTATGTTATTAATTTTCCTGTTTAATGACATTCGCATTAAACGAGTAAACTGGGGAGCTTATCGTTGATCCACTCTCTTGAATTTGTATTTTGATTGGCTTCGATGATGTAGTGTCTTTCTCTAGAAAAGTTTATATTCAATGGAACACATCATTATTCTGGAATAACCTTGTAGGAAGTGTTGCTTTTTATGAAAGTACATTTTTTGTGCAGTTACAGCTGTGATAGCGGACAGAACGGAAAAAGTTCCATAAAGAACGAGATGACCAGTCAAAGTGAAATACTTCGAAATGAAGAAAGCAACAGTTGAAGATATTGCCTAAAATGTTTGATGATAACTACTTTTTTGAATTTTCATTCGTCATTCGATTCGATCTCATAAGTAATGTTCAATTCTAAGTTAGGTAGGACTTTTTAACAGTCAAACTCAAGCTCACACTGTAAAACTTGAACAGAGCGAACGCATGGGAAGATTCCTCAGAGTACCCGTCACAAAGATATGAGTAAACTTGAGTTTGGATAACCGCATCCCCGAATCCAAGCAATCCGGAGCTAGCTATTGCGACGTACACACTGTAAAATTATTTTTTCAAACACTTGGCAAAAAAAATTAAAGAAATTTTTGTTTTTCGTCGTTTGAACCTCAGTCCATTACTTTGTAAAAAATCGTTTTATTTACCTAACATTGTAAATGAACTAATCAACTGACAGAAGGGACATAGAATGGTTGCTTATAGTTGGTAAGCATTCTTGTAATGAAGTTGATTTTTTGAGAACTCGAAAAAGTAAGATCTTGATAAATACCGGATTTTATTTCTAATTAAGTATCTGCGTGCCTTACCTCAATTAGTATACCCTCTACACCAACTGTTTATACTTTCATCTTCAGTTTTGAATCTTGCAATGTATGGTGTTGAACTATACTTACCTCGGTTCGAAAAAACCAATATTCTCAGTCGGATGTAGTGGTGCATCAGATGGAAAAAATAAACAAATTGTCGCAAAGGTGCTTAGATGAATGACACATGCAATTACACAAATCCAATCTTTTCCAAGCAATCTAGCTCGTTTACCAACAACAGAGAATAAGGCTCCAGCAAGAATCTGTCCAATTCCAGTGGCAATGCAGCTTATCGCTAGTAGCTTGCTAGTGTTCCCTCCAAGACGCGAAGTGAACTTGATACATGTTGGATAAATCGCTACAAACGAAGATTCGATATAAAAAAGTTTTAAAAAACTGACCAATCCAGAAGGAACGGGAAAATCCGGTGTAGAGAAATATTATTGAGAGGAGGAGCATTGGAGGCTGGCGCATAAGTATGAATGTTGCCTCTGAATTAGAATAATGTGAGCACACTATTACGAATAATTTTGAAGTTAACAACTTCAATAATTTCATTTCTTACTCACCTAGTGTTTGGAAAAATGTAACTTCTTTTTTATCTGGTATATGAGCAGACTGTGGGAGAAAGACGGTATTAAGACATCCTAACGATGATATTGCACAGAATAAATAAACGAAGTTTTTGTACTGAAATGAATTATTTTGAATTCCTGTTGCGAATTTCTACGAGATGAACTTAATTTTGCATGCTTCTGGATTAAGTTTATTAATTAGTCTGTCTATCATAATTCTTGATAAATTATGATTGCTTTTTTCTTATTACTATTCGAGTTTCTCTTAAATCTGTATACTTATGGGTCTTACCTCCCCTGTTTGAACCATGTCCGCAATTGTTGTGTTTTGGAACATGAAAAAAAGAAAAATGCCACCACCAAGAAGCCTGAAAAGTATAATAACTAGAGGAAAACTTCAATTCTGAACCCACGAGACTTTAAAAATGAGCCAAGTCAAAGCAGTGTTTCTTTCTATTGTTTTTCCTGTGCAATTTTCAGTTAAGTATTTTCCTTGACCGACCCAAAGAACTACAAACAGTTTTAGTTTTGAAATCAACGCGTTTCTAAAACTGACATGAAGCTCCAACTCCTAACAACGCCGAAGTCGTATATAGGTAGACACTGTTCAAATAAGCAAACCCAACTTGAAAAAATACATACGCTACGAATCCAAGAACCATTGACCATTTAGCCGTAATAAGTTCAACAATTGGAGTGATAAGAAGACACGAGATTGTGAAGAAAAGGTAAAGAATTGCAAAACTGGAAAATTATTTTTTTGCAGCATTATCTTCAATGTTCGAGCAAAACTATCAACACCGTGCTCTCCTTTAAAATAATGAAAGGGGTATATTTATTTTAAAGAATGGAAGAAGTACTGAAGCATTTTCGATTTATATTATTATAGTTGTTCTATATGGACTTTTTCAGCTATTTTTTACCTGTGATATCCAGCATGCGGGTTTATAAGCCCTGTTTTCGCATGCTCAGCTTCAATCAACGGCTCTTGAATAAATTCCTGGCTCATGTACGCAAAAAATAGGAGCATAAATGACACAGATAACCTAATGACGTTTCGTGTCCCTGTTTCGAGAATCATGTCTGAATATTCAATTTTATTGATGTAAGAAATTCGCTGGTAAAATGATTAAAATCAGAGGACAAACAAAATTTAACATATACTGGAAACTCTTAGAAATCATAGGATTTTTAACTTGGAAGTTTGAAACCTTTCAATGAGTTTAAGACACCATGTTTTTCTAATTGACTCAGAGTCTTCTAGAGTAATTATTAGTAAATGTATTTTAACAGTAAATCATCAGAAAATATAATCAAAACTCAAGGTTTTTCGTTTCCAACAGGAAGAAACGAAAGTAGGAATTCGAAAAAACAACTGCCGTTTCGATCATATAAAATGAACAGTTTATGTGTGAAACGAATCTGCCCTCTTCTCTTTCCTCTTTTGTTTTTTTGTACTTTGCTTTTTTCGAAAAGAATGTTATTTGAACGACCAAAATTTCTGTTCCCATTTTTCGATTCCTTCCCTTTCAACATCTCTCACCTAACCATGCAAAGATCGTTTTGAATGAAACTTTGAAAATGATCAATGGGGGCTGTGAACAACACTTTAATTTTTAACTTTTTCATCTCTTGTTGAAAACATGAAACATCAGGTGTATTGATGTTTCTCAAATTTTCATTCATTCACAGGATTAAACAGGACAATAAAAAACGTAGTTAACTAAGAACTCTCGAAACAGAATGAATTCGTATGGGTCGAATCAGAGCTGATAAAATCTCTCAATCTATCAGTAATTTTGCTTGCTGACGCTCTCCCCAATCAATGTTTCTTTCTCCTTTTCCCATACCAGAAGAAAAACATATAACGAGTGAGTGACCTTCCATAGAGGAAAGACAGTCTACCGTTTACGATAGAAGCGATGTCTTCAGGCATTCTGGCTACTGTCGGGGGAACATTGTCCTTGACGGTGCAATGGTTAGATCGTATCGTAACTCAAAGAGACGCAGACTCATCCACCACCGCCTGGCTTCTCAATTGCAGATCATCGACACACAACATTTCTCCTGTCCTCAATTTGAATACCTCTCTCTCTCTCTCTCTCTCTCTCTCTCTCTCTCTCTCTCTCTTTCTCTCTCTCTATTCTTTTCATCTTCTGACCGTTTTTTTTCTGCATCTAAGTTTTAACACCTTCTGAGATATTGGAGAATTGTGAACCAATCCTGTTCGTTGTATTTTCCTTATCATAATCTACTTTAACACAATTTTCAAATTTCTATTTGAAATCACCATTTTTCATTGTTCTCTAATTGACCACATATTATATGAAAGTTATTCAAAGATGTTTCACGTGCCGATAATACGCTCATTGGAAAACTCATCTTATTTTATTCCACATTTTTTCAGAAAAACACTTCTTTAACATTCAGGCAGCAAAAAAAAACTGAATAACAGCTTTCAACTATTCAAAAAGTTGATTCACATGATTTCGCATCTGGACTATAGTATTTAACAGTGAATACTCTCTTTTAGACGTCCTATTAAGTAGAATGGACGGATGACGAATAGAAAAGACGAAAGAAGAATTGAAAGACCTGACTTTTTTAATGAAAGGTCTTCGTTTCAAATGGACAAAGCGACTTTCGTTTTTAATGAGAGAGATATATCATTCAATAACGGGACGAAAAACCACTGAAAGTGCGGAAACCAGTCAGATGCGAGCGTGGGAGATTCGAAATTTCAAAAAAGTTTCATACATTCTAAAATAGATTTCAAAAAAGCGTGAGGGTCGATCTGTTTCAGCCGATTATGGTATGCCGAAGTCTGCGAGCCTAAACTCTCATTTGAGAGATGACCTTCTTCCATTATTATTTCCGTTCGAAGAGTCATCGGCACTTCTTTCTTCTCCTACGCGATGTCCCCTTTTACCCGATTACCTCCAATTTTCCATGCATCGAATGTCTCTTTCCTTTTCGTTTCACCATGGCCACCAAAGGGTCCCTCCTTCACTACCAGACACAGCCTAACACATCTTTCTGTTTCTCTTCCTAATACGTTTATCCTTTAGAGCGAAAGGGGGGGGGGGGGTCTTAATGGAGCTATGCAATATTTTTAGGAATTCTTATAACATACATGGTTCTAACGGAATTTGAATCTAATGCTAACTAGTAAGGCCATTAATTTAGTTTAAAAAATTTTAATGTCAAATAAATAACCCAGAGTTTAGCATAAGTCGTTTTGATTTCGACTAATGTTTTTCATACCTAACTTGATTTATTCTTTCAGTGGAATCATAACACTTTATCTTCTAATCGTCATATAACCTATCGACGATCAGCAATGCCTTTGTGAACACAGAATCATAAAAGTTCCGATAAGTAGACTTCGTCTGTATATTGTATGCGCTCTCTCTATCTCTATCTCTCTTTCTCTCTCTCTCTCTCTCTCTCTCTCTCTCTCTCACACACACTACCTCTCACACACTCTCTCTCTCTCTCAAAGTAAGGGATTTGGTCTTAGAACTCAGCCGGAAACTTTAAAAAAAGACAATGAATGTATTTTTGATTTTTTTATATTCTAAAGATTTTAGTAGTCGTTCCCCTAATTGATTTCACAATTATGTGATTTTATCTCGTTTTTCATTTTCAACCGAAAAAATTTTCCGAGATTCGTTTAATCATATTTTTCAGTCATGGATTTTCACTTTGAAAATAGACCCAAAACCCCTCCCCCACTGCCCCCTGCACCTCCAATTCGCACAGTGTCAAACAATCCAAAAGTAACATTCAAAGGGCCTCAGACATGGAGGGAATCGGTTGCTATGTTCATGATTATGGGGTTGACGATTGTTCTTATGGTTTGTTTTACTTTTGAGCAAGACAAAATCTTTAAGTTAAAAAAAGAGTGCTCATGTTCTTTTCTCTAGAAAAAGACTTGAAGTGAAATCACAAATCCATTTGGCATTATCTATTTATCTCATTATCAGATTATCTGTCCCATTTTTTAAATCCAAAACAGTCATCCGTTTCGGGATTCTTTAAGTCTTCATAATTCACAGCTATGACAAATCGCGACTGAAGAGAGCGCAAATTTCCAAATAAAATAGTAACAAAGAGATCTGATGAGAATAGTTGAGTAATAATAGCAATGCTTCTTGTGAAAATGTTTCTTCACACCAATGAAACAAAAACTGATCCATATTTCCAGATCTCTACAATGATATTATTATGTTATACATGGAAGGAGAAACAGGCCTATGACTACATTGTGGACTTCTTGGATAAAACCATTCAAATCTCTAAAATAGCCGAGAGACCATTCCTGGGAATTTATCAGTTATCGGATAAGGAGCTCGAAGTTTTGAGTAGTGAGCGAACGGTGGGCGTTATCACAAAATTTATATGTACAACAAATTCAAAAAAGGATCTGGCAATTCTAACCTCTGAACTGATTTCTTCGGGACCCAAATTAGTTTCGGAAATAGAAACTAACTTTCCGAGAATTGATAGTTTTTATAATTTAACTCGAGCTTTCAAAACATATTCGGATTTCCTTGATGAAGAAAATTGCTGTTTTTATATTGAGTTAGAAAAAACTTATCTGATGTTTGGTGAGAAGATTTTATTAAACCCACGTGTTTGTCTAATCCATGTATTTATCAAACGAGACTTTAAAATAGCTTCTTTTCAGTACAAATGGTTTTTGCGTGTTTATCTGTTTTCGGAAATTGGTCTGTTCACTTTCGTTTTGACGACAGTGTTTCTGTATTTATGCTTCGATGTTTCTAGAGGAACAACAAAAGTTTTGTTTTGGGTAAGTAAGATTAATTAATACGCTGACCATTGCAGTTTTTGACTCCATGTGACACCCTATTTTCTTTAATTTCAGATGACAATTATATTTGGACTGCTCTGTGCGGTGGTTCCAATCAATATTTTTACATTTTCGTTGATTACGTATTCTAACAAACTGCCGAATGCCACGGAAAAAATTCTAAATCACGCGATTCCACACAATGTTGGCGGTATTCAACAAATGGAAATCGGTCTTGGATGTACTTTCGATTTGAATTTGTATGCAGCAAACAAAAGAAAGCTTAATCCAAATGTAAGTATATTTTAAGATGAACAACATACTGATAAGGTTTGCTACCCCATCACAAAAATAGCTTAGTTAAATGAAAATTTGGCTCTCTAAGCATTGCTGTTTCGAAATATACTTCTAGCGCCCGGATGAGAGATGGAAGCCCAAATAAATATTTATTAGATCAAGTCTCCCGTTATAAAAAGCAAATAATGACAAAAAATCACGACGAAATAACTTAATTCAATGAAGGGAAGTGAAACTTCGACGGAACCCACGTCTTCTGTCCAGAAGGCTCCTCTCAATGATTTTCTTCTCGCCGTTGCTCGGCTTTCTGCTAACCATCGTCTTTTTCACCATTATTTCGGTGTTGGAAAAGTTGTAGACGTCTTGATGAATATGGAACATAATTGAATACGGAAGTAATGAACAAAGTTTCAGAATAAAAGAAAATACTTTTCGATTTCAATCAGGAAAACTGTTATGAGCTTGAGTCTAACCTCATCGGTTTTATACTAGCTCTCGCTCCGCCCATTTGGCTCTTGGGTGGGAGGAGATATATGATATCAGATATCAGTAATCAGATTAAAAAGAAGCCCAGAAAAAATACATCTTTCTTTTCCTGAACTTCTCTATTCGTCTTTGAAGAGAAAACGAGAGGGGGGGGGTGTAGTGGATTATGACAGAATTAAGATTAACAACTATTGTTGAAAAATGATAGAAAGTTTATTTGGACTTTGTTCCTGTAGACATCAAACTTTGCGGAGTCATACTCCTTGGCAGTATTCAAAATATCGAGTGTAGGCGGTCAGTCAAACTCGAAAATATTCGCACGGATAAGCTCACTAGTACTAGTCACAATGAGACTAGCAACGAACAGACACTTTTCCGGAATATGTGGTATTTGAATCTATCGATATTGCGTCATAGAATTCCTTTCATCAGGAAATATGAAAAAGAACAGAAAACAATAGGGATTTGATACAATTGTTCTTGAAAATATTTTGCTCACTGACAAAAACACACGTAAGATATCTACTAACAGCTAGCAAACTAGGGTAAACTAGCAAAAAATAAAAACCATAAATGCACGAACAAAAATAAATTTACAACCGAGTTTAATATTTCAATATATTTTCAGAACACGTGTGATCCTCGAATTGATTCATCGTTCATTCCAGTATCCGTGCTCATCAGTATACTCGTTATCCGTCTGAGTCCAATTGTCATTGGAAGCATTCTTGTTGCTAAAAAGACACCGCTTTCAGAGGGTGTTGCACAATTTGTGGAGAAAATTAGAAAAAGCGAGAAAAGAAGGTACATATATAAAAATTAGAAACCAATCTCTGATGATGAGATGGGTTTTGAGATGACTTTGCAGGTTATACATTAAAAAACAACAACGAATGACAACTACTTTCGACAACGATCGTATAAACAAAAGCACCACTTTTGGAGTAGAAGGAACACCGCCGAGGTAAGTCGTAAGAAGGAATCATTTTGCCCAGATCATCCTCAAGAAACAACGAAAATCTTAAATCATCTTAAAACTTCAACTCAATTATAATTTTTTAGGTGTTTAGTTTTCTAAATTATTTAAATGTCTAGTATTCAGAATTATTATGAGAACAGATTGAAATCCTTGAAAAGAGGATAAGATTGAAGATTATCAAACGGATTGGATAACACACTAATTGGATATGCTAAGAAAAAAGATTATTAGTTGAGAATGAATAAGATGGGATAATGAGAAAGAAGTGTAAACAAGAAGAGCTACAATGATGCAATTCAGAATTACGTCAACCCCGCTACCTCCTGTTCCATCTCCAGCTCATATGGATCATAGCATCAGGTTAGAAAAAACTACGGGCATATCCAAATATCGTCCCCCCATTTTGTCGTCAAGTTAAGTGTGATGGCGGGGGGCTGATATTGGATGGTGGAAGGTTGATATTGGATGGTGGGGGCTGATATTGGATGGTTTGCGTTCAATGTTCGCTTACCTGGCTGTATATAGTGACAGGGGGTATATATATTGTATGGGGGCTCTAGCGGGGTGGGGGCTATATTTGGAGAATACCAGGTTCTCAAAGAGCCCCCCACTTTGTACTGGTGGGGGGTGATTGTTGGACGGACTCATAAACGGTGGGGGGGGGGCTCTACTTGGTTATCCCAAAACTACATTTTAATAATTGTGCTTCTTTTCAGCTACAACAATGCTGCCTATTTTGCAACTTCCGGTGCTTTCTCGTCTAGGTCCAGCGATATTTCAAGAATCGACGAAACCGAATTGTTCAAGTGAGTTCATCCAGTTTTACGCACTTGCTAGTAAAGTCATCCTTGACGGGGGAGAAAATTTTTAATCATTTGTATGCACTACATTTTGAATATTCATACAGGTTTGAAAAATAGATTTGCTTGTTCTTTCGAAAAGTTCAAAGCTTCTAACTCCGAGAAAACAAGTCAGGAAAATAACCTAGAAAGAATCTACGGACAGATTACCTTTCAGATGATTAAAAATGCAACTTTTATGTTCAAAGTATTTTCAGAAATCCTATCAATCGTGCCCCGTCTGGTAGTCTTCAGTCAGAAGTTTGAAGATTCACCAGAGTGTAGGTTCTGAATTCTTCCTAATTTATCAACTCACCAAGTTGCCTTTCCATCCGCATTTCCCTTGTCATTGTTCTCTGCACAACAGTTATCTCATTTTCTAATCACATTTATACTCATCTAATCCGTTTCAAATGAATAACTTTCTCAGCTTTTCCAGCGGCGTTCCATGCCTATAGAATTCAAAAATCACTAATGAACATTTGTACTCTATGATTGTATTTTAAATAGATACTTATAACGTTCTATGTTTATGTGAAGTCGAAAATGGGGGGAGTGTTTGAGTAGGACTATTAGATTAAAAAGAAATCATGAAAACTACAGACAGCGTCTCACCTACTGCTTCGTTCGATAAATGAAATGGACAAATGGAGAGACAAAAAATAGTTATTTTTCAGAAATAATAAGTGTATCTTTCAAACAACACAACTACCTTTTTGCCATTGATAGATAACTCATAATAAGCGCTAACAATTATATTTATAACGGGTTGCGCATCATTTCGCGTCGGATTTCGCTGCCACGTGGCGGTATCGACCTGTCAAGAAGTCCAAGCTCGCATATGCATCTGAAAAACGATATTCTGACAATTTAAGTTGTTGCGATATCGCCTCCGCCACAAGTGAACCCTATGGCCGGTCCTAATTGTAAGGCGTCTCGCAAGAACTATTCTGATAGCAAGTAAGCTAATTCTCACCTATACTGATCTGGTATTTCCAGAAGGGATTGCACTGCAACTTTAACATCTCCATCTTCTATGGATGTTGACTTCTTGATAATGTCATGAAACTCTACGAAATGAAAATTGTCCCATGGTCGTTTTGGGAGTGACTCATCAAAAACCTGAATATTTTTAATAGTTGCAGAAACTGTAAAAGGCTCACCCTCATCATATCCCATGGACCATCGCCCACTCCAACCACAATGATAGAAAGAGGGTGCTTACATGCTTGAACAATGGCTCTACGAGTAGCTCGCTCGTTCGTTACTTGTCCGTCAGCAATGATAACCAAAATATGATACTGAAAGTGTAATTCGAAATAGTGTTAAAATTGTATCTTATTACATCTCTTGACTTTTGACAAATCTCCATTGCTTGATAAATAAGGGGTGCAAAGTTCGTGGGTCCTGACAGTGCGACACCTGGGGTGACTGTGTTATAGACATTCAAAACTTCATCCAAACTTTCGCAATCCCCCTTTCCTTTTAAATTGAAAACACTCCAATCTCCGGTCGTCGCGTCTCCGAATCCATAAACTCCCAGCTTTTCATGGCCTGCGAAAGGAGCTAAGGTTCTTCCAAGAATAGTGATAACCTGTTGGTAGGGATTCTTTACATGTGGGTGAATCGTGTGCAAGCTACGACCTCCGAAAGATTCCTCTCCTTGATACTTGTTACTGGCAGTGTAATCGATTCCAAAAATTAGATTTGTAGTTTCGAGCCCAGCTTTTCTCATTGCTTCGGATAAAGAATCAAGAGTTGTGATAGTGAGAAGCATCTCTTGCATTGAAGTCACTCCCAGCACAGACAAAAGAGAGCTTTGCTTTCGAAGATGGCGGTATGGATAAACGTCACTACTACTCACTCCACTTCCAGATCTTCCTGTTGAACCAATCGACGAATTGCTCGGAGCACGATGTCCAAATGCCGGCAGGATTTGTGGTGCCTGAATTTTGAATGATCAAACGTTACAATCATTCAAATAATTGTGGCTTGCAAGAAAAATTGTGGCTTGCAAGATATTTGCTTATCGCGTTCTTCATTTTTTGCCTTGTCTTTCTGCTTTTTACCCCACTCAAATGTTAATCGTTGCCATTTATCACCAATTCCATTCGCATTGATCGAAAGTCCATTTTTTGAAAAACAGTTAGAGGTAAAATTTAATCTAAATTTACAGACAAACTTAGCATTTGAGAGAAGTTAATGAAATTGTTCAAACTTTTCTGGACAAAACACTTAAACACATTCCTGAGATTAACATTTTCACCGTTACATTACCAAAGCATAAGGAAATTTGGTAAACTATACTTACGCGACCGACGGGCTTCAACAGGGATGATTCGGGAATATTCGTTTCAATCTAAAAAAAAAAAGAACACAAGTTGATTAGATTGACTTTTTAAGTTATAAATATAACTCAGCCTAAAAACATATATGCATGCCTCAATTATTCTTGCTACAACACAAGGATAGTGGGAAAATAGAAGTGAAACATAAGAAACAAATGCTAAGTATTGTGGGAAACAAAAAAGTATTACCTCTTGTGGTTGCCTTTTGGGTGTGTCTTGTTTCTGTTGTCGCATTTCTGAAATTTAGGGTTTCATGGAAATTCAAAAAGTGTTAAAAGTTTGATTTTTTCCAAAGACTATAGAGCCACAACAACCTCCTGTCTGCTTGTGGAGCAGTCCGAATTCTATTGCAATTTCAAGTATAAAAAGTACGTACGTTGAACTTGCAGCTCCGATTCCGCTGCAACTTTATCAAAGTAGTCAATCATGTTTTCGCTAGTCTCGCTCATCTGATCTGGCGGAATCTCAACAGACTGAATTTCAGGAGCATACGTCATATCGTCATGATCATCATTTTCAACTTTTTCAAACACATCGTTCGTTTTCACTTGCCGGCTCGTTGCTTCAAAAGATGTATTTTTTGCAGCTAGCTTCTTTTTCTCAGAGTTGGCCAGATTCGCTGGTTCGTGGCTGCTCAACATCTCTTCTTCCATTATGAATTGTGGTTTTTCAACGCTCTCGTGGTGATCGATGTATTCTAACGCATCTTGTACAAATAAATCCGCAGCTGCCAAAGCACGTGAACACTCTTCTACGGGAATGTTGTAGGAGAACTGGTTTGGTGCAGGTGATTGTTGCAATTGGACTTGAATAGGAACTTCTGTTTTCCGACTGATAGGGACATTGATGACGGTCCGCGGGGATTCTGGGACTGAGTTTTGGCAATTGATTATCCCTTGCGGCAGGCTTTGAACTTGTTGTTGGCGGGTTGTAAGTGGTGATTTTTGTATCTGTCGCTGAGATTGCTTCAAGCCTGCAATGGGAGCCACGCCTGGAAGATCCAAACCTAAATCGTATTCTTGATAGAGCTCTTGTAGTTGAGCAGCTTCGGTTGGACTAATCCGTTTTGGATCGGTAGTCTCAATATTTGTAACTTTCGGAGGATAGTCATAGATTGGTTCCGACACCTTCACGTAATCATCAGAATCGACGGTGGTGCGACGACGATTTTCTTGGAGTGTTCGTGGGTGTATTTGCTGTTGCAGCTGCTCCTGCTGTTGTTGGTGCTGCTCCGGAGTCAGTAGTGTATGATACTGGGGGTCTTCGTTGACATTAAAGTCGCTGATATCGTAGTCAGTTAGTTGTGAATCGCGCACACTGTAATAATTAATTTCTTTTTTCAAAAAATCAAATCAATCACATAATCTTTCTTAATTAGTGGTTTAAACCAATTGTTTGTGTTTTTTGAAAAATTTCCAAGTGTTTTAAATGTCATACCAGAATTTTTTACAATGTCAGTAAAACCTTTGAGATATGAGTTGCTTGATTTCATGCTTATTTTGTTATCGAGCCCTTCTTCGATTTTCTCAATTGTTTTCACTTCTTTGTGGACATTTGTGACGTTATCAAAATTGTGGATTTGCTTATCGCGTTCTTCATTTTTTGCCTTGTCTTTCTGCTTTTTACCACACTCAAATGTTAATCGTTGCCATTTATCACCAATTCTATTCGCACTTCCCTGACTGTATTCTATACGATTTCTTTTCTCATCAAATGCGTTTCGTACAATTATTTTCATATTTCTCTACACTCTCTCAGTTTCTATTAGCTGATAACTTTCAATTCACAGTAATTCTGAAAGAACAAGCTTCTAAAAAGAGCGATACAGATCAAAAATATCTCATTTTGTCGACAAATTTAGCATGTGGGAATCAAAATTGTGATTATTCTGTGAACATTGATAACTATTCTAACACATTTTTCAAAGTATTGGTGAATAATCATGAGTGAGTATCACATGAAGTTCATTCTTATGCCCACATCACTTCTCTCTTTTAAATTATGAATTACAGGTGTCCTAATAGTAATTGCATCAATGTCTTCCATCAACATCAAGTTGTAAATGTTACTGTTCACAAAATTGCAACTGGCGAGTATCTTGAAATAATTGATTTGGAATTTGAAAGATCTCCGAAAATAGTAATCTTGGGATGTGAAGTTGGTTATTATAACGATGGGCAATGTACAAAAGTAAATGAGACGGTTAACGATCTCGATGAGCCAAAGTCATTTTATGATGAAGTCTGCGTCTGTGCATCTAGTCAGACACAATACTGTGACGAGAGAACTGCTGATGGTACATGGTAATAACTAGAACAAACTAATTCCTCGATATTCCTCGGAACCGATATTATTTACTACCACGAAGTCATTTGTTTCCAGCACAATAGGGGAAGAAAAATGGTGGAAAAGTTCTGGTTCCTTTTCAACATCACTAATGATATCATCGCCTCAAACCACAACATCACCACTTGTAAACTATGGGCTTATTGAAAGTGTTACATTACTACAAGAATCAAGAAAAAAAGATGAATGGTTTGATATTAAAACGGTGACAGTCTCGGCATTCATGAATTGTACCTCGAAAGAATGTCATCATACGACCGTTGTGACTAACGGTGCGCAGGATTATTATAGTGTTTCTGTAGGAAACTACAAGTAAGTTATTTCTGACAACCTTTAAATGTACTAATATTTGCATTCAGTTGCACAAGCGTTTGTTCTGGATCTATTCATAAAAATCAAGCTACTCCAGTCATCATAAAGCGATCTGGTCAACTGCTCAATCTATTCACATACCAATGGTTCGGTCAGAATGAGCCGGGAATCAGTATTCTCGGATGCAATAGGGGTTTATATTTATCAGAAACATGCCTGCTACTAAACAATTCCCTCGCGGAGTATGAAACTTCAGTCTGCAGTTGCCAAGGAACAAGAAATTATTGTGGCTATAATGCTCAAAATGGAATGTGGTGAGTTGTACTTTGTATTCTAATTTAATTCAAAACAAATATAAGCTACAAAAGTTTCAGCATTGAAGGACCCATTATTTGGTGGGTGGATGATCCAGATGATAAATCAACTCATTCCGCTCTAACTACTACTTCATTGAATGCATTCCCTCTGGAAGATCCAAATTACTTCGAGTTAACTTTTATTCTTAATGATAATGGAATGAATCAAAATCAATCAGAGTTTGAGAAAAACTTGACTATACATGCTGGAATGAATTGTTCAGAAGTGGAATGTCAATATACTCTTAATAGTATTGATTATCACTGGCCACCTTACCAAGTACTAGTAAACGGTTCACAGCAAGTATTTTGGTGATAAAATTGAAATAAAGTTGAACTTTCAGATGCATTGATTTCTCTTGCGCCAACACGTTCTCAAAAGGTCAACAAGTTTCGGTTCAAGTAATTCGAGCCTCTGAACAATTGGATCTGTTCAGTTTCCAGTTTATAGACGTGCCAGCAGTGATTGTGTTGGGATGCCCATACGGAATGATAAAGTACGGATTTTGTACGAAAAGTACTAGCCCGTTTGATCAGCTTATTCAAAAATCTGATTGTCTTTGTATTTGTCAAAATAGTGAAAATAAATGTGATGAAAAAGCTATCGAAGGATTTTGGTAAGTATGAGACAGTAGTGTTTAAAAAAATATTACTCTTTGTAGCTCCAGTGGCAACCCAGTTTGGTGGCATCCTGATCCGAACCTCTCAACGTCATCAAAAACTTCTACGTCCGTTGCAAGTACAATCTCCTCTTCATTAAAAACCACAATCATGGTGAAATTGACTGAAGAATTGGTGGAAAAGAACAGTTCAAACTATATATTAACAATAGAAGCCTCGATGAGTTGTGTAGCGAACTTCTGCACGTGGCAAGCAAATATAGGAAACATGTATCCAAACTATTATAAAGTTACAATCGATTTAATAGAGTGAGTTTTTTTCATTTGTTCTCATATAAAAACCATCTGATAATTTATTAGAAGGTTTTGAGGTGACTGCAAAACTAACTCATATTTAATCGTTGTATGTTCTCAAACTTTCCCGAAATCAAATTGTTTATACTTTTGAAGTGCTCGCAATCGAATCATCAGCCGAACATTGCAATCAAGCGGAGACGAATTCCCCATTTCAGGTTTTTCCTCGGTTCGAGAGTTTGAAAGCATTCCAGTCAAAATGCGCGTGTATGATCGGTAATGCTAACCAGTGCGGGAAAGTTTGAGAACAGGGTAGAATCGCAAAAAAACCGCCCCACATCTCTAAATAACTAAATAATTCAGATGTCAAACTTTTTGCTCCGGAAACATGTACTACGGAAGTGATAGCAAGGTTCTAGTTGTTCATCGTCTCAAGCAGTATTTAAAAATTATCGAATTTCAATTTACCAATGAACCAAAATTACTAGTTATGGGGTGTGAGAATTTTGAACAAGATGGGATATCGGTAAGGCAGAACAATTCGTGCTTGCATATCTTCCAAACTGCACATCTTTCTCAAAACTATTACAACGACGACGTTTGTTTATGCAAAGATTATGGGGCTGATTGTGATGATCATACTAAAGTTGGAAGATGGTGAGCGGAGGAAGTTTTCATACTCATTCAAGCACCATATAACATGGTGCTTGATTTAGTATGGAAGCTATGGTCCATATTGTTTTCTTCTTAGATTCAAAACTAAATAATTTCCATTTTACAGTACTCTTGGACATATCTCATGGTGGAAAGATGAAAATGATGAGCCGATATCTAAATCTTCACCTACAACAAGTTTCACAACTTTAAGTACCAATACACCGTACGATCTTGGTGAACATGTTTTCTTCAATATCTCATTTTCTGAAGGAAGGGATAATAGTCAAAATCGGTTAGAGGTTTTTTCAGCAATGACATGCTCTGTTAAAAACTGTGAATACTCGATGAAAGTGGACAACTTGGCTGAAGACTATTTTAGAGTTTTCGTTGGAAATCAACCGTAAGTTTTTGTTTTTAAATTTCTTTCGGTTAGTGAAAAAAGATTTGAAAATAAAATTCAGGTGTCAAAGGAAACTATGCACAGGTTCTTTCATGAAAGGCAAAGCTGTCAATGTCACGGTATTCCGCGGAGAGCAAGTTCTTGATCTATTTGATTTCGAATACGTGAATGCGGCAAAAATTGTTGTTCTAGGATGTGAAGAGGGTTTTACTGAAACAGGGGACTGCCTCCAAATTGCACAGGTTGTAAAAATAGAGCAAGAAGATTTCCTCGATGAAGTGTGTAGCTGTCAAAATGCACGCATAGACTGTACAGTAGGAATAAAACCAGTGTGGTGGGTAGTAAAATTTTACATGGATTTCACTCAAGAAAATTTTTAAGCAGTCGTGGGCAAGCAAGATGGTGGAGAAATTCAGCTGGGTCATCCACAACAGGCTCTATGAAAACTAGCACTACCCCAACGCCAACAACCCCAAATATTATACCCTCTCTGAAAGAGCTATCAGATGTGAGACTATTTGTTTGATATCTAATCCTAAATTATTGTTCAGGGCGAAATAGATCTGAGCAATGTTACTCAAGTATTGAATGATACCTACCATTACTCCCAGCAAGGCATAAATTTAAACCGAACTCAAATTTTTGAGATAACAAAAATTTTGCACAAATCTGCAAACATTCCCGGCATATCCGAAAGTGTATGTTACATAATTTTATTAAAAATTATCTTATTTTCTTATAGAACGCCATTCAAATTTTACAAAACATGGATCAATGTTTGAATGCACACCGAAGGGAAATCCGAAACGGTCAATCAAAAACATACAAATTACTGGCTATTTTGAAACCGATGGTTCAAAACACTAAAGATAAAATGATTCAATATTTGAATGGAAAAAATCTGGGTTTCAATGCAAAAAGAGTGAATTGCAAAGTGAGTTATTCTTTTATCTTCATTCCTCCATCTTTCTTTCATTTCCAGACTGAAAACCATACAGATGACGGTCTTGTTTATTATGGACAAGAAAGAGGTTATGCGGTTCTTAATGACACCAACAGGGCCACAGCAATTAATGAAAACACTGTTATAGTCCCGTTGGGAGCATTATGTGAGCATCAAAACGTTTCGCATGTTTTTTTTACCATATTTCGCGGCCAAAAACTTTTTTCCGGGCCTCAAAAATACAGAAAGTATGGAGTGTTAGAGAGTGAAGAAGACGAAGATGAAGGCATGTCTGAATTTAAATTAAAACGGGAAATGAATGCTGAACAGAATCAATCCGATATACGTAAGTGAAGACCATTGAAAAAATTTTAAAAGTAAGATGCTTCCTCAAAATTGTTTATTTTCTATTTTTCAGTGTCTCAAGCCCCCGCTCCATCTAAATGCTTCAGTCAGATCTCAGTACCTCCCAGCCCAGTTATGTCAGCAACTCTTCTCTCTGGAAATACTGTCATCGAATCGTTCAACTATGCTGAGAGGTCGACTCATCATGCAAATTATCACAAAAAAATGGTTAAAAATTTTCCGCCTATCGCAAAACTGCAGTTCAGTATGGGAAATGTTAGTTCGCGCCACTTGTGAAGATATTTTAATTTTCATAATATAGATTCCCAAGCCACTTCATGGAAATATTATTGTTTCTTGGTTCAATACTGCAACAAACGAATGGTCACTAGAAGAGCAATGTACAGTAGATACAGACTCGAACGAAATTGTAACAGCTTCTTGTGGTCACTTAACCGATTTCACTGTTCTTATTCATGGACAGCTAGATGCTGAATATGTTTGTAGTTGGCCGTTAGTAGTGATAGGATATTCGGTGAATGGGACGTCAATTTTGTGTTTACTGGTTCTCATTATCATTGGATCAATGTTTTAGCAAGTTTTCTTACATTTTAAAATTTTCTAATTTAACTATTACAGCATCCGTTCTAAGTTAATTACACGAATTTTATCGTATATCCGAGGAGAAGCTCAAACTAGTGGGGATATCATCAATCTCGTATATTATTGCATTTTCTTCCTATTTTTCATACTATGTCTGTTTTTAATGGATCAGTCAACTGGTGGGGAAGGACCAGTAACAACATCCACGTACTGTGTGTTAATAGCTGCTACATCATACTTTTCATTCACAAGGTAAAAAAAGCTACGGTAGAACATTTTTTCATGTAGTTTCCTCAAATTAATTAATTTAGCGCAATAATAATGAGCATGTTGATTGGAATTCGAATGATCTGTCATTTTTTCTCCCCCAACCTTCGTTTATTTTTTGGAGTAATGACATCTCCACCAGCAGCGTTATCTATTGGTCTTGTTATTCCGTTCATTTTAACATTGATCATCGCTGTCTTCGATACTTCTTTTTTCGAACGAAACGATTCGTTCTGCTGGGTACGACCCGACTACATTGTTTATGCAGTGGTAATTCCAATCGTGCTTCCTATTATCAATGGTCTTATGTGCTCAACATTCGCGATCTATAAACTATTTTTCCAAGCAAAACGAGGACTAGCAAGTAAAGAGACTGCTCATTATGATGCTGAGTTTTGGTCAAAAGTGGTTGGTCTTCTTATAATGCAAGTGGCCATGGGATTGCCATGGGTGAGTTAACTGAAATGACGGTTAACCAGATAGAAACTCAAATCTGTCCAACTGTAAAAAAATCATATTCACATATATTTTTACCTCAGTTTTGAGAAAATTCGATAGAAGTCTGAATGGCTTTCAGATAATTTTTAAAGGAGGACTGCAGTCATTATCGACTCAAAAAAATTCCTATGTAATTCGCCCTGAAAAATCTTATTCTGCCCTTAATTTTTCATGAAATTACCTCTAAAATGCTCCAGCTGCGAGCAATCCGAGAAACTTATGATTATGGTGGAAGAGTTTTTCAAACTCGGCCACGGGGTTTTGAGACGCCCTGACGGCTTTTTTCGTTCTTTTTTCGAAGTTTTAGTTTGTTAATGCGAAGATATATTCAATACAAATATAAAACGTTGAAAAAAAGAACGAAAAAAGTCCGCCAGGGCGCCTCAAAACCCCGTGGCCGAGGTTGAAAACTCTTCCACCATAATCATAAGTTTCTCTGCTTGCTCGCAGCTGGAGCATTTCAGAGGAAATTTCATGAAAAATTAAGGGCAAAATGAGATTTTTCAGGGCGAGTTACATGGGAATTTTTTTGAGTCGAAAATGACTGCAGTCCTCCTTTAATGGAAGCTGGTTTTCAACTTCGTATGACCTTAAGGAATATTAAATGATACTCTTTTTCAAAATATGCTATCTTTGTTTTTCTATTGGTCTTTTTTGCTCTGTATGATTTAACGGGTTCATAGAGAATAAACGGGTTCACAAATAATAAACGGGTTCATAGACAATTAACGGGTTCATAAAAAGTATCATGAGATCGCCCTGACAGATACAATGTGAAACCCTTATAGTAGTCCAAAAATAACAAAATAATGCTAAAGACAATTAAAATATTAACACAACATTTGAGACTAAGAATTCCCGGACCAATATTTCGCATAGGAATCTGAGTCTTTTGAGTAACTTGAAGTATTTAGAAAACTCTAAGAAACCCCTTACCAAAAGCTCCTAATTGTGTAAATACAGGCGCGCAGAGAAGTTAAAACCAGTGAAAAAATATATAATAACGATAGTTGAATTGATGATTACTTTGAGAAGAATACCATATGAACCCGGTAATTGTCTGTGAACCTGTTTATTATTTATGAACCCGTTCATCCTCTATAAATCCGCTGAATTATACAGAACCGTTTTTTTAGGGAATCGAGTTCATATTAATTGGCGTTGCTGGTCCAAGCCCTTGGAACTATATATTCGTGATTTTGCTGGGAACTCAAGGAATCGATCTTTTTTTGATATTCCTTTATCGGAGACAACGAATAGTGAAAGCGTCTAGGAGATGGAGTGCACGAGAAGAAAAATCAAAAAAGAATACATTTAAAAACAGTGGGAAAACTTAAATGTCAAATATCATTAAATATTGTCGATGTTCTCAACCAACGATTTAGAATATACTCGATTTGGCGAAAACAGTGAATGAAAATTCTTAAACGTATTATATTATGATTTTGAGTATCTCTATCAATTAAATTTGCAACTTATTTGTTACCTGCGCTACAAAAACGAAGTAGAACGAAGTTTTTTAACCAGGAAATTTTGACGTTTTATTTAATTAAGGCTTGAGTTTCAATTAAAACGTCAAAATTTCCGGGTGATTTGTATGAAACTGTAATACGTTTTTATTCATTCCAAATGATAAAATGTTTTAAAAATAAGTTATGCAAACAATTTGGAGCGTGACTCTGTGTCTGACTCGAAAACTGATGAAAAGGGCGGTTTACGCGGAGCGGTCCATTTCTATCGTGTAAACTGTTTTATTGGCTGTTATCAATATGTGTGACACATCCTTATCAAAATTTACATTCCTCTTTTCCACGCGTTTCCTTCTTCCTTCAACGACGATCCAATTATAATTGGTCTATGAATTCCGATGCCCTTGTTCTTGAGACAGTCCATCTGCTTGTTTATATTGTTTGGAGTAGCAAATGGAGTCATCACTTATACGTTCTCTTTCAAAGAAAACAATATGAACAGCCTTCTACAAGTGTATTACTTGAATGTACAAATTGATATAACTTTTTCTGAAGAAGGATACGCGATTTTCACGACTTCTGTTCTAAACGTCTCGCCATTGCATTTTTCCATGTTCGTGAATGGTAGAAAGTAAGTTTTAAAATTGACTCACCAAAATAACTCTTATTAACAGAAAATGCCAATGAATATACTTTTTAACTTTTTAAAATAACTATAAAAGCTCGAAAGCCGCGTTTCGAATGATTCTTTTCTGGGAGAATGATTTTTTTCGACATTTTATAAAAAATAAAAAAAAACATCTTTTTTGTCTCATAAAAATAATAAATTTTTCAGCTGTGGAATCATAAGTCTCCTGTGCAAATTTCAAATTCAGCCAAATGAAGCATTGAATATTATTATGTACAAAATCGATATGGTATTTTTTGTTTGTCTACGTAGTCCGATATTTTTCGTTTCCTCAAGACAAAATTGAATAATCCAAAAATAATCCATATCCAACTTTTTTCTAGCAATCTCACCTTATCAGTTTTCTTTACCATGGTGGTACCGAGTCTCCTGATATTTTTATCAATGGATGCTCTGAAACTATGAGCTTTGGGTCTTGCGCATATGGTTCTCAATACTCCATGGATACACGTGGCAACTCTTATGCTGATTCAATATGTGTGTGTAGATCAGTTTTTTCGTCTTGTTTATTAGTCTCTAACGATACATGGTATGTTTTTTCACTAACAGAAAAATAACAGTAAAATAATTGCAGCATCAGCAACCGTCCATTTTGGAACTACAACTCATCGATCATATCAACAACACAAGAGCCTCTAACTACTTCTAGGTTACCCACAAGCTCAGCTTTTACTGAATCAAACACGTCTGCTTCAAAAAATAAGACACCTTCGTCAATTGTTGTGAAGACTTCCACATTAAAAATGTCGACTGTGACTACCTCTGTTGTAACAACAGTATCAACAAAAGTTACAACAGGAACACACTCGTCTAAAACTGAGCGCACCACAAAGCTTTTTGAAACGTCGTCTAAACCCACTGTTACTAAGCTTTCGACAACCACACGTCTAGTCACGACAACGGCCACATCTTCTGAACAAAAAACCACAAAAGTGCTGCCAAGCACTAGCACTACTACGTGTGATACTTAATAATCGAACGTAACTAAATCATTAAATTTCTCATTATAGAACAGTAACGAACTCAACAAATCCCATGTCGTCAACTGACCCATCGTCAACGACAACTCCGCCAGAGACGACAACAACACCGGACATGTTTGTACCGACGCTGAAAAATTTGAGTGATGTTAGTCGGATAAGTTAATTAAACTTCACACAATCATCAAGGTTTTGAAATATTTCGTTCTTGTTAGATTTATTTATTATTTGGGTAGTATCCTTCTCAAACACATCTGTAATCCATGAAATATTGCTTGACTCGAATGGAGTTTTCAGAGCGGTGTGGGCCCAAACAACGTGTCAACTGTCTTGAACGAAACTTTGGTATATTCGAAAATTGGTGCAGAACTCAATGCCACCCAAGTCATGGAAATATCCACTATTCTTGTCAATTCTGCACACGTGCCTGGACTGACAGCCGAGGTGAGGAGCTTTTGAGAGGTGAGATAGCCCGGTTAATTACGAAAAATTTTTAAAGCAGATAAAACATTCAATTTCTTGTTTTATTTAGGATTCCTTCGCTATTCTTCAAAATTTGGATAACCTGTTATATGTTGATCCCAATACAATGTTTCAGAGCGGAAACTCTGCCCAAAGGTAAGAAAGGTGATACTTTTAAAAACATGTTTTTCTTCTATTTAGAATTCTGAATTGTCTGAAGCCTATGGTCGACAACACGCGTGCATCAAGAATCGAATACCTCAGCGGAAAAAATCTAGGATTTAGTTCGAAAAAAGTTGATTGTTCTAACTTGTCGCCAGATGATGGCATACTGGATCTAGGTACCAAATTCGAGTTGATAAACTCCACTGATGCTCTGGGAAAATGGCATTCAATAACGGTTCCGTTATCGGATTTATGTAATACCCAAGATTGTGAGTATCGTTTTTGCAGTTCGAAATACAAATTTTCGAAAAATTTCTTTTTGTTCGAATCTGAATTCGAATTAAGTCTATATCGACTAAATAATATTTGGCACTTATAACTTTTCAGTATCTCATGTATTTTTCACAATATATCGGGACACATCTCTTTTTACTGGAGAACAACAGTACAGAAGGTACTCCGGTACAAACCATCCGATATCTTCTGGACATTCAGAGGCATACACTCCGCCTCCTCAATATACAACATTAAGAGACTACGATCGACTTAGAAATGAGAAATCAATAATCATCAATGTTACCAGTCGTATGTTTGAAAATTGTTTGAGTCGATTAACTTTGCTGCATGATTCATTTTTCCAGAGACTGTCCCCCTAACTCCTTGTGCCCGCCAGACTTCTCTGCCACCTACGCCTGTCATGAGTGCCACAATTCTGAATAACGGCGTTGCTGTGTCGGCTGCATCTACGTCGGAAGCAACAATGGCCGTTCTTCGATTCAACGTTTCTACACTTTTAAGACCCCTCCATGGAAGTTTCAAAGTAACTTGGTGGGATGTCGGAAGGGAAAAATGGGCGGAGAATGATAGGCCGTGCGAAATTGTTTCGGACTCCGATGGAATATTGGAAGCCAGATGCTTTCATCTGACTGATTTTGCTATTATCGTTGTAAGTATCATTTACATATATACATATCAGTTACATATATTCACATGTATACATAATTGTGAAATACTCTTCATTTTCAATCGTTTAGCGTTGAGAGATTTTCATTTTGGAGAACCTCTCTCAGTGGACTCATGCTTTTGCTGGAAAAAAATTCTAATCAAAAATTTTGCCACTTGAGTGGTTTTTCAAAATGACTTTTATTAAAACTACTAATTAATATTCATCTATTTTGAGGACGCCGCTCTCAATGATCCCAACGTCTGTGATAACGCTTTAATCACTCTTGGATATATAGTCAATGGACTTTCTATATTCTCATTACTTATTCTAACGCTTTTCAGTATCTCTGCTTAGTGAGTTCAATTTCAATCATCTGAAACTTTGCATTGATTTAGCATCCCCACTCTGGCGAATAGCCGCTTATATAGTTACATCCGGGGACATAATCTGGCTCGTCGAGATTTTCTCGCACTGGCTTATCATTTTGATCTTCTTTTATTTTACCTGTTTTTCACAGTTTTCTCTAATCAATACATTTCTGAAAATCTGTGCACAGTTATGGCTGCTGTCATGTATGCTTTTCTCTTGTGGTGAGTTAACGGCAAGTACATGGCTGTATAAAAAGGCGCTTTCCATGAACACGTTGCTTTCAGTTCACTCTTGCTTACAATATTTCAAGCAGTTCGAAATATTATTGTTTTTCTTCCCTCTTCCATTTTTCATTCACTAACGATTTCATTAAGTACACCGGTTGTCCTTACTATTTCTGTTGGTAAGTTATTTCCAAAACTGAACTTGAAAACAAAATTATTTAGCCATTCCCTTCATTCTATCCATGTTTCTTCTGGTTTTCACAAAATTCTTCGACCGCCAAGACTGTTTCTGTTGGGTTCGGCCGGATTATATAGTAGCCGCTATCATTATTCCTGTTACTATACTCTTGCTGAGCACAGTAATTTGCACGAGCTTCATGATTTACAAAGTTTTTTGTGGAATGAAACGGAAGTTTAGTCAAGGGGTGAGTTTTTGAAAATAAATTTATATTCAAATCACTTAAATGTAAGTTGACATTGATTTTCTAAAGGAACTATGGCAAAGATATTTGGAAGTTATGAGAAATATTGTTACATGCATTAAATTTGACTCATTATTTTTTCAGGGTCATCACTACGACCCCAACGTCATCACAAAAATTGTGTCTATATTAGTTATGCAAATATCTTTAGGGCTTCCATGGATTCTTCAGTTTGGAACCCTCTATTCACCATACACTACTGTCTGGCATTATCTTTTCACAATCGTTTTGGGATCACAAGGAACGATTCTCTTTTTGATTTTTTTGTACAAAAGATACCGCGCATGGCAATCGGAAAGTGTGTTGAAATCACGAGAAGAGAGTTTCTACAAATCAAAAAAATCGTTCACAAGGTCAAAGAAAAATAGGATATCGGCAGTAGCAGACAGCTTAGGCTCAAGTACGGATACTTTCAATGAGTACTAATTCAAATCATTCCTCGAAAATTTTTTGTATATATGAACATTTTAAAATTGTAGCTTTCTATAGTGACCTCTGTGAAATTTGAAAATAAAAAAAACTTACTTGGTGACTGAAGACATTGCTTGTTGATTGAATTGATTCGTACGTTTGGGAGTTGTGGGAGTAAGATGCCTTGAAAAATAGATTCGTCAAGTAAATCTCAATTTGTAAGTCTTAAAGCAGTTGGGCTCTGAACTTACTGAAACTGGGCTCCTCCGCTTTCACTTTCATAAGATATATGCGAAGCTGGCGCAAAATGATCGTACGCTTTTTGGGATGTTGATAAATCTGTGTTTGAATCTCCTCCTACTTCGTGGTCGACTAATTTCTTGATACGATCGGCTTCAAGTAATGCCTTCTCTTTTTCCCAGTCTTGAAGAGCTTGTTCATCTCTTTAAAAAGTTTATCTTTTATTTATAAACAATATCGATTTTGAATAATATATATATATATATATATATAATCCTATGATAGTTCAAAAAGATTTTTTGAACGACGTTCAATTGCTCAAAAGTAATTATTATTTGATTGTTGTAAAGTTAGCAACAAACGGATTTTTATTATGTACTTACTTGAAAGTGAAAACTTACTGTTCACTAAGTCTTTTTTCTCTGTGTAAGGTTTGAGCTACCGGTTGAAATGCTCCAGCCATTTGTTGCTCAGGAATGAGGGATCTACAATCGGTCGACAACGGAGAAATATCGACGTAGTGGTGTTGTTGTTGCTGAATCTGTGGGCGAAGATGTTGTTGGAAAGTCCCATGTTGAAAAAGCTGTTTATGAGGTGAGTTTCGAATTTGGTCTGGACTTTTTCCTTCGGTCTGCCCTGATTGGTTTTTGCTACTTCTTTGATCAGCTGGTATATCATAAACATCGAATTCCTGGAGCAACTTTTGGTCAATGGAACTGATTGGAGTTGGTTTTACCAAGCCTTGGTGTCCTTGATGTTGGGGGATCGGAGGAGGCTGCTGTTGAGCGTAGTAATGCTCCGCAGCTCTTTTGAGATGTGGTGGTACATGTTCGAAATCATGAGAGAACGGATGTTCCCGATCGGTCGAAATTATTTGTTCGAATTGAGTAGAGTCTCGAGAGGTTGGCGATAAATCTAGATTTTCAGTTTCTTGGATATGATCGTTAACAAAAGATATGAGATTCTCAAAACTCTTTTTATTATCATCATCTGGACATCTGGAATTTCATTTTCAAAAAATATCAACAGCTGAACTAACCCATTATTGAGATCTACTTCTAGGATGGGAAATTGAGAGACAGCCTGTTCTGCAATATGTTGAACACTTTTTTGGACCGACTGTGCTTGCTTTCTCAAATAAGTATCCGCTTCATGCACTAATTCTTCAACGCTTTTTGGCACGTGTTGCTGAAAACTAGTCAGACATTTTTCAGAGAGTATTGAGAGCTCTCACAACTTGTTGATTTACATTTGATAGCTTGTTGCTGGCTGCAGCCAGAACTTGTTCTACCGAAGTTTGTGACATCCGTCTCTCATCCTCCACATGATCTTCTTGATTTAATTTAGATTCTTTTTTATTCTTTTCATCCAAAAGTTTGAAGAAGTAGTATACAAAAGCAATAGCTGCAAAAGTGAGCAAATACCGGGTGAAGCCGGAGAATACGAGAAAATGTTCCGGTTCAGGACATTCCTCCCATTCATCTGTGTCATAACCAAGATGCTCATCAAACACCATACCGGCTTGTGAAGAGTCTGAAGGAAGAAAATTTTAGATATGAACCTGAAGTTGTATAATGAAGAATCAATCGACATATCTGTTGAATATGTAACATCAAAAAATGTTCCCAAACCATGCGCATATTAAAAAAAACTATAATACAATCAATAGATTCTGTGCCCAATGTAATTGATTTCATTTTTCATCATTCATCAGAAACATTCTTTCAAAATTATTCTGAGTTTACTCTCATCCAGCACAAAGATATTCTCTTCTTTTTCTTTCAAAAAGCGCTTCAGTTTCTCTTCCCGTTTTCCTATGTGTTTTTATTTTCTTCGAGTTAGGACGCCAACGTAATAGCCGACTCGACAAAGAGGATGGGAAAGAAGAAAACACAGAAAAAATGACTTCGGGACAGAAGAGATATAGAATCCGTCGAAAGAGATGAGTGTAGAAAAGAGAAAAACACGACAGACTTTTTTCTCTTTGAAAATTCGCCAAAAGCTAGACAAGAACGACATATTGTGTTTGGTGCAGTAAGATAAGGAGAAAGGAAGAATAAAAAAAATGAAAAAAAATGAAAAAAGTCGAGAAAAAAAGGATTTCAAAGTCGGTCGAAAAAATCAATGTGTTATAGCTTCAAAACCTGTTCTAAAACAAAGATTGATGTGCGGGAAAAATAATGATTTAACAATTCCGAGACTGCAAATCAATCTGAATATCGATAATTCGTATTTGTTTCGTTTTAAAGGGAAAGAAAATATGAATCAACATTAAGTAGCTGTTTCAAAATTGTCTCAAAGCTGAAAACGATAACAATGATTACATTTCACTAACTGGTTGATGTGAAACTGAGGAGAAAAAGTTTGTTTGGACTTCTATTCAGAGCGGAGAAATAAACGGAAAGTAGAAGAAACACAAAATCATTTCGGGCGGTGTGGAAAAGATTCGGTTGGTATAGAAGAAGATAGAAAGAGCAGTTGTCTAGGTAGGAGTCGGAACAGAGAAGACGAAGAGATAGGACTAAGGAAAAGACAGAGTTAGAAAGATAGAGAGAGAGAGAAAGAGAGAAAAGAGAGAGAGAGAGAGAGAGAGAGAGAGAGAGAGAGAGAGAGCAGATGGAAAAATTCTGAACATAAAGAAAAGTGATCAACCATTGTTATTCGTGAATTCATATTGCCTGATAATAGAGATATCTGTAGGTTGCTAGAAACTCAAATAATTCAAATCTTTTCAATTATTTTAATATACGGCCGGAATTTATGTTCCATCCTATCTCCTTTTGATTTACACGTTCATTTCATATTATCACTGTGGTGAATTTATAGGCACCTTCCAAACAAGCAATTTAGCAAGCGGATTGAGAAATTTTATTAGATAAGAGTATTAAAAAGTACGATACAACAACGTACTTACATTCTAATATGTTAGAATTCTACAGGAACAAATTTTTGTGTTTTAGTTGAGATCGACATCACAGCTGCAAGTCCTCAAGTTGTCTGAGCAAATTTAATTGCGATGAGCGTTCCGTTGATAACTCTGCATTTTGCTGAGTTTCAGTAGCACGTAGCTGGCGTGGTTTAGCAGGTGTCTGAAAGATTTTTTCGGTGCAAATAAAGCCGACCAAGCATTGTACGGGTACGGTACGGTTTTCGTACGGGTTCCGGATTCGAAACATGTGTTTTAAACAACATGAATTAATATGCTGTTTATCATCTACACAGTTTATTTCTAATGAGTATTGTATAAACTTACAGACTGATTCTCATTAGGAGTGTGCGCTGGCACATGAACTGGTGTCTTTCTTCCCAACCGTTGTCCTCTCCTGGCTTGTCCACGGAATGGTCTTCTTCCGGCTGGACGCCTTCTTGGTCTTTGACAGGTGACACAGAAAATTCTCACTGGCTCATTCGCCACAACGTTATTTCTATAATGAAGAGATGGCCAAGCTGGACATTGTCCATTTCTGATGGCAAATGCTGTCGATGGGTTGAACTCGCAGTGTCCGTTTAGAGGGTTGTAGTGAGCAATCTAGAAATGTAATGGATGCGTTTGATCGGAGCACTCTAGAGGACTCACGGCACAATTAAACTCATGACAAGTTCTGGCACATTGATCCACAGTAACTGCAACTGCAAAATGGGTAAATGTGAGTCTAGACGGTCCACTAATTGGAGTAGATATGTAGAAAATTGATGCTGGGCATTGACCAGAACGTAAGTTCTGTCCGGATTGTGGCGGGAATCTTGGGGCAGGTGTTGTTTGAGGCTGTGGTTGCCGTCTAAAGATTTTTTATGTGTCACACAAATAAAAGATGGAGGGGGTGAATAAAGCTTGAGCTCCGTTTTTTTTAACGAGTGATGTAATTTCTCATTAAAATAACTTACGTGGCAAATGTCGGTTGTGGTCTAAATGGCGGCTGGGTGAATGGAGCTGGTGTGAACACTGGTTGTGGTCTCGGTTGGAATGTTTGCGGCTGTGGAGGTCTCGGCTGGATGGTTTGTGGCTGTGGTCTTGGTTGAAGAGATTGTGGCTGTTGTGGTTGAAATGGTTGGATAGGACGGATTGGCTCTGGTTGTTGTGGGGCAACAACACGTGGCGGAGCAGTTGGTGCTGGTGGACGAACAAAAGGTGGAATGGTGACAACCGTTTGAGAGATGAAAGATTGTATTGATGGGCGGGAAGTTCTTAAAAACACTCAGCTTTTTTCGAAAAAAAAAACAATAACATACGTTACTGGAGCTGGAGGGAGAGTAACAAAAGTAGCTGGGGTGGTTTGAACGAATGGAATAGTTCTAATAGTTGTGACAGGCACAGGTCTAAAAACAATTGTTGGGCTGTTCGACTCAATCAAAAATTGCGTTGAATAAGATACCTGGTTGTTCTAACTGTTGTTGTTGGAGCTGGTGTAGTTTTTTTTGGTTCTTTTTTGTCACCTCCGGGACGATAAGGTTTCGGAACAAATAGAAGTTTTTCGTTATCAGCGGAAACTACATTGTTGTCATCATATGCACCAAACGGATCTTGCTCATTTGGAGTATTATCGGCTTAAAAAATTTTAAAAAGTAAATACTTTTTCGACATATTTCTCGTAAAAGGCTAAACTTACGGGCCACTTCAATTTGCCCCCCATCAACTTCATTGAATAGTTCTCGACGTACTCCATCAATCGTTCCAACATCTGAAAGTGAAATTTAACGATCATAGCTCTTTTGAAAAACATCAAAAGAGATTCGAGAAAAAGAGCGCGTAGAGTGACTACATTTGCATGATAGGGCATTACTTTTAGCCACGCATGATGTATATACTTGACCAAACTATGTACGGTGAAACATGGAACTCACAAATTTTAAATTTATCTTCTCCTTGATCTGCTTCAGATATTGCGCGTTCGGTCAAGTTTCTGCAAGGAGTTATTATTTATATTGAAAAAACCCATGAAAAAGCTATGAAAATTCTTGAAACACACCTCACTTCTTTTTGAGCAATGCTGAGATGTAGAACTATGGCCAGTAAGAGCAATCTCTTCATTTTTGCTGAAAGTTTGAAGTTAACCGTCCCGATGTATGCAACTTTAGTTTTAAAGCGAAAAAAGAAATCACACAAAGTTTCAGATTTAAATTTAAAGGTTTTCCCTGTTTCGAATAATTTTAATAAAATCTTGTTTAATTAACGAAATGGAAGTGAACAACTTGGTGAGTTTAACGATGGAAAAAGTATCTTCAAGTACTATTACGTGTTAATCTTCATGTAAAAAGCGCTTCGAACAATCTGACTTTTCATTTTTGTATCTGAATGAATCATTAACTAAACTAGCTAACCCCTATTAAAAATAAAGAAGCGGAAGAAATGAAGAGGAAAAGAGAGGGGTATCATGATCAGTGATGAAAGAAAAATGAATCAGGAACTGGATTATCAAGAAACGTAGAGGATCAATGCGACGCCTCAGGTTTTGTGATATTGTTTTGTGTCTCGATAAACTCGCCTTCTCCTCTCTTTAGCCATAGGGCCATCATGACAACTTCCGTGATGTCTGCAAAAAAAGGGATAAAGAAACAGGCGGCGGCCAGGACTCGATAGCGATAGGATGGTTGATGGCAATGCAAGAAAGCCGAAGAATATTCAATCACAGTTAGAAGGAGGCGGAGTCAGAAAATAAATCATTTGTCTACTTTCAATAAACTGTAATTCGTGCAATTCTCGAAAATGCGGCACCCAAAAGTAATTTATTTTCCAATTTTCTAGTTCATATAGGAAAGTTCCTTACATTTTGATGAGAAATTGTTTCATTTTGGATAGTTTGAAATCTAATTGAAAGTTCGAAAAAAGGAAAACAACACCGAATTTCTAGTTGGATCGAGTAATACTTGAATACATAAAGCCAAAGTGTTTCATTATAGTGAATTCTAGAAACAACGGAATACGACAGCCTCGGTAAGATGGATGAATGATGTGGATGGTTGCTCTCAGTTCAAATTTAAAAGTAAAGATCCTTATCAATCAATCTTTGAAATCGCCATGTGTCAGAACTACAGAAAATCGCTGACAGGAAAACAGGTTTGCAGTTGGAAGAAAAATTATTTGTACAAAAGATATTTCCATCAAAATTTCTAATTTATAATGAGCGGAAGTATTCTAGAAAATCAAAACATCTCCAGCCGAATATATCTTTTACTAATAACACTTATGAATAATTGGTTAATCTTTTCCTCTAAAGCCATAAACTCTTATCTCGAAACACTAGTCGTCCAAGCATTCAAAACTATCTCACTTGCTTGTTTAATGTCTTTGCCAACCCAACCCGAACCTTCAAGCTAACATTAGTTCAGGAGGAAACTTGTCTCCTACTATTCTTTTTCGATTCGAAGCTTCAGCGACATTCCGAGATGGTCATCACAACTGTGTGTTAGTCAGAGAAAAAAAGAAAACGAAAGCCCGAAAGAACGGGATTTTGACAATGAAAAGTCTCAGACTGATTTGCATGTTGGCGAATCTCTAACCGATTTTCGGACTTATTAGTGGCAAGAAAATTTAATGTTTTGTAATGAAGGACGGCGTTTTTGAGAACATAGTACTCTAATAGAAATGCAAAAAGAAAAACCAATAAACCTTCATAGGAGCTACCAAAACATATACATATAATATGAACAACTTTGTGTCAGAAAAGTGACACTCTAGACCCAAGAGACACCAAAAAATGTTTACTTACAGTTGTTTCTTTCAGAACTTCGCCTAATACGTTATGAAAGTTCTGTGGCAAAAAACTATACGGCGCACGGTGTAGATTCGATTTTTTTCATGTTCACAAACCTACAAGTATCTTCCCGTGTTCAGTTTCGATCCGAAGGTCATTTTGATTTTCTTATGTCTTTTTCAAACAGTATTCTTCTAAGAAAATAGTTTGAAGGATACCTAATTTTAACTACACTCCGTTAGCATTTAAAATGACATACTATTAGAGGAAATCAAATCAGATATAAGGAAAAGAGAAACTGGGAAGTTGTGGAGAAATGAAGAAAGTTCTCATTCCGTAATGCCTGTTACGTAAATGAGATTGATGGCTTTTTGGAATGATGTTTTGGAATCTAGTTGTCGCTTTCCATGTTCGAGTGATGGGAAATTCGGAGATAAAGATATTTAAATAAAATGTGAATTGTTGGAGAGAAGTTAATGTGATGAGTCTGGACTACAGTTTGTTTTTGATAAAAAAACATCAGTAGGTTATATTCAAAAAACAAAAATTTGCAAGACTTCTTCATTTTACAACAAAGGGTTTGTAGCTAATAGTGAAACTTAGGAAGATAACGAGATCATCAACAGACAGATTAGTTTAATAGTTTTCTTCCTAACTTCTCTAAGCTCACACTTAATTAATGTATTAGAAGTATAAGAAATCAGAACAGATATTTCTTTTTTTTAAAGAAAAAAGCATATGGCAACAAATACAAAGATTTTCACGGATGGGGGAGGGGAAAATCTCAATGGTTGTACGTAAGAGATATGCATCCCCGTTTCAACAATGTGAAAAGAAAGCAACACAGACCTTGACGAAATTAAATAGAAGAAGCGAAGGGCAGGTATTTTATCGCGTAATTTATCACCCGAGACAATGTATAGCTAGCCTTTCCTGGAAAAAATATCTTGTTTTTATAGTATCGTGTGGCTTATTCCCAAACAGGAATATTTTAGAAATCATAAACGACTCAAAACATATGATTTGTTGGGAAACCTTTTCTTTTTTTGTTTCAATGACAACAAAGGGGAAACAATTTTTATGGAGAGGGCAGCGAAATTCTACTGAAGTTCTGAAGTTCTATCTTTCAAAGTATATGTTGGGATTCTTCGTAGGAGCCTGGTTGGTATAATATTCTCAATAAGTGGCTAATGCATTTTGTATGGGTCTTAAACTCATTGTGATACCAAAAAACCTTAAAAACAGAGAAGTCACAAATGAAACTAAGAGTAAAATGAGATCCGTCTGGGTTTTCATATTCTCTATTTCCTCTTTCTCGGATAATGATGACTGACAGTATGAGTGAGAATGAAGGAATGTAAAACGTCACAATTACTAGATATACTACTACATCAGATACACTTGACAAAATAATAGTTCGGATTGGTGAAAGAGAGAATGGAGCGGAAGAACATGAAAAAGTTCTTGTATGGTTGTGTCAAACCCCGTCTGGAATTCTTTCAAGCTTCTCTATGACTAGAGATAAAATCAAAGAGAGAACTGTAATGAAGTGGACAGACAATAGGATTTCGATGGTTTCCTTTTGCAGAAACTAGTATTTATTTTAGAATAATAACCTGTAACAACAAAATTTTTAAAAAAAGCGAGGTTTATTTTTATAGTGGAAAGTGGAGCTAGAAACATCGCCTGTTATAAAACTAGGTTCGCTTCTTATCAATCAAGAAACGCTTACAGGAAGATATTTGATATGAAAAAACAAATTAATAGTGGGCTCCAATGTTTCTTCACTTCTATGTGTAACCTAGGCAGTGAAATTTTATAGTTTCTTCTTTCTTGTCTTATTCTCTCTACTTTCTCTTCCGAATTTCTTGTTGATTAACTCCATGTTTTATTCTCCGTTCCAATCATTGCAAACCGGTTCTCCGGTATGAGGGTTGACGACGCGGTGTATAGGTGGGCCGGTATATGGTCTGACATTGGCTAGCTCTTTTTGAATCCTATCATTCTCAACTCGTCAATAATAGATGTTACGTATGGTGTTCGTTTTCTTGGAAACACTTCTTGGATGGCGGTGGAGGTGCAAGGATATACACACAAGAAAGCTTCTGAATTCGTGAATAATTAATTCAATCAAAAAATTTTTTTACAATACCTCACAAATACTTTAATAGATTATTTCTACTTATTTTTTGTTGAAATCCAAACTACGCGTGTCTTATTCTACATCAGAATTACTTCCGAAAATACTTTGATGTAACATAAACTCTTGCAAAAGATTGACTACACAATCTGTTGAACTGGTAGCTCATTCGTCTCTCCCTTTCATATACTATGTTTAGTCACCGTCTGTCACTAGCTCATACATTAGCGGGATGCTTTTTACTCTTCTTGTCGCTCCTTCTCAAGTGCGGTAAGATGTCTTGACCGCTCTATTTATAAGGTTACTGGTACTCTTCTCCGCTCTCATTAACTATTGCTTCCTTATGCCACTTGTCTATTGTGTCACTTCTTTTGAACACCAAGCGAAATCTTTAACTCTTGCTTGACAGCGAAAATTTTCCCCTCGATAACCATTTTTAGAGAAAGAAAAGGTATGAAAACATTATGAAGTGCAGAAAATTGATTTCTGTTTGTCTACAAACTTTCATAAAACAGCAGCCTACCTTTCACACTTAGACCAAGAAGGTGTGAAAACGTTCACAAACATCCAACCTCTCCGAATATCGCCGCAATGGAATGTTGCCTTCAGATCTCAGCATGAAACTTCCGTTTTTGTCGGAAGATACTGACAGCATACAAACATAGTAAACAGCATGCATCCGCAAAAACTGTGAAACTATTTTTTCTGATATGTGCCGCCGAAAACTTTCACACCTACAAACCTGTGATAACATTCTCGTTGGATCATTCTTTTCATTTCTTTGGAGGTAAATTGATACACACTATATGTGGTTTTCTCTTTGAATTTCGTAAAAATCCGACCATTCCGTCTTTCTCAAATATACTGCTTCCTTCCTGCTAACCCATATCTCATTCATTGTCTGACTTCCGGCAAATATGTTTTTCCTCATTTTCCTTTTTTGTGTATAGCATTGTATCTGCAATGGTTTATTCATAGGACATAGTTCAAAATGTGATGAAAATTGATATATTCTTTCAGAATTTTTGTTCCTCCAATAAAAACGTTCCTAGTTCATACGCGCATTGAGACTAGGAAAGGACATATACAAATTTTACGTAACGCGCTTAGTAAGGACAACGGGAGGTGGAGGAGATAGGTGAAGCGGGAGAGAGTGAATTCGCCAGGTGTGTGATGAAAAATGGTCTTACAGAAGAAGGAAGAATTTTAGAGGGAAAGAGAGAAAATTGGTTCGAGTTAAAAATGCTGTTGCTGAAGGAATCATGTGCGAGTGAACTGAAGTAAGATAATGTGCTCTTTCATCTGTTATAGAGAAGACTCCAACAATTTATAGTTTAGCTGACAAAATTTACAGATGCACTGTTATTCCAGAATTGAAAATGAAACTGCAGTGCTATCATGGGTGGAAAACTGCGCAGATTTTTTGCAAGGTTAGTATCAAAAACATGCAGGCTGATGGTTTCATGTGATATATATATATACAGTGCCGGCCATAAATATATGAAAAAAGGGCCTTTTCAGTTCAAAATGGTCAACTTTGGGCGTTCGTAGCACAGTGGGGAAAAGTGGTATTTTTCTGAATTTTTCAGGGTAGTTAGTTGATAGATGGATTTGCATTTTCTTAGTGGAAAACTTTTCTCTAAAATCATTTCTAAAAGTTATACGGCTCGCTAAAGAGAAAGATGTTGAAAAACATGCCAATTTGCACTGGAATCGGCAAAATTTCAAGAAAGTTCTCTTTAACGAGCCGTATAACTTTTAGAAATGATTTTAGAGAAAAGTTGTCAACTAAGAAAATGCAAATCCAGCTATCAACTAACCACCCTGAAAAATTTAGAACAATACCACTTTTCCCCACTTTGCTACGAACGCCCAAAGATGACCATTTTGAACTGAAAAGGCCCTTTTTTCATATATTTATGGCCGGCACTGTATATATATATTTATTTATTTATTTGTTGTTCACATGCTCATATAAAGTTTGCAAAGTTTTTTAAAGAGAAAATCACATAACTTTTTTGGGTCACATGATTTCATGCTTTGTCTCTCTCCTCAAGCTCCTTCTTTTTCTCTACCAACCAATCAGACGACCGAAAAGTCTCCGCCTTCCTCTGGCAGACCTCCAATGCTCCGCCTCTTTCGGTGAGCTCCGTGAGACGGGAAACGCGGGGAATCAGATACAGGAAAAGGAAGCGGATGCGAATGCAAGTCGTCTCGTCAGACACGCTTACACCGACCGTCGCCTCGACGGATCTTGCCGTTGGTGGAAGATCGGAAGATGTGATCAAGTATTCCACGATTCAATCTGTCAAACAGGAGCAACAACAATCTAATGCAATCATTCCACAACAGCATCCACCTTACAACTTCTCTTTTTTCGTGAGTTTTGTTTTGAATTCATGGGAGTGGTTACTCATTCTCGTTCCAAGATTTGAAGCTAGAATGAATCCTGATCAACTTCTGTCTAGACTGTATAGTTTTACGGTCTTCTTTTCAAACTGGCTTTTACGTGGTTTAACTTATTCCAGAATGGTATGCCGAATGATTTCCAACCAAATCGGATGATTTACAATGATCATGGCATGGTGAAAAATGAAAACGGTAAGTCTAGTTAGTTACGTTAATTAGTAAAGAATTGGCGCAACTCTGACTTCCCTAATTGGAATAAGTGTCTTCCTTTCTACTTTCTCTTCCCGTGCTCCTTTCGCGTTTTCTATCCACTCTCCAGTGAAAAAATTCAAAACTGATTTTTCGTTGTCCAGAAAGACTCCTAACTTTTTTCCGTAAATTTCATCTTGTTCTCCTTCAATGTCTTCGTCTACTCTTCATCATTTGTTGTGTTACTCTTATTCTCGCCCCGTCGAGTAACCAAATTTCCTGCTGATTCCGCTGATTTGAAGACTTCGCTGTGTGCCCAACACTTTTCACTTCACTTCATTTTATTTTCTTTCCTTAGCTCGTCATCTAGATTTCTGCGCTCGCTTTGTACTGGATCAGGAATTTACTGTTTTTATTTTTCTATAAGGTCACTCTGGTTGATTTATACACAAAACACCGACAGTATATTATTTCCATATTTCCAACAGTTTATTACATGACGCTTTTTGAGTACCGGAACGATAAAATGAACACGCTCAACGCGAATAGTATTTGACATTAAGCACTATTTCTCTCAGATCATTTCACCGGCATGAATCTCTCCACATCCGGCAATTCATCAAGTGACTCCTCTACTTCAAAGGATCAGGTATGCCTCCCTATTTACCACTGAGCCCGTTTAATTATAGGGACCCCATTAATGGACTTCCCAACCATTTATATTTGACTTCCAGAATCGCCGCCAATTTTATACAGAAAGTGGAGGATCTAATAGCTCTGGAAATGGGGCCGATGCAACCGGAAGTAATGGATCAAGCTCAAGTACTGGTGGTGCAAAAAGTGGTAAGTAGCAAAAAATCTGTAACTGTTTCGGAAAGATATTATAGACGTCTTCAACATTTCCATGAATGCTTTCGCTCCGGCTTCAAAAAGCGATGAACAAATTCCTAGTTTTAACATGCTCAGTTCTTACTATACAGGAGCATTGAAATTGAGCAATACCACTTCTTTTGCTAGTCCAGGTGAGTATAATAGTTCGATTATCATAGGAAAAAGTGGAATCTTTCACTAAACGAATAAGAAAAAGTGTGAAGTTGAACCAGCGTACCTAGGTAGATGGGAAAAAATAAATCAAAGTTACCTACCAAAGCTCTATATATTATGGGGATGATCACTTCCTGTTCTACGCACATTTCTATACGGAAAAGCTTCTACTCTTTTTTTCTCCCTTCCCAATTTCCTGTTTTCAAACTCTTCTTCTCGCTTTTTCTTTTTATACGTGGCTACTGTAGCCAATGAGAAGTATCATTTCGTGACGAGATGTGAAAGAGAACCAAAACAATCAAGAGAAGCATGAATGCGGCTCTAACAAACCACGTCTTCTTCTGTTTGTTCTCCTCCGCATCTACCGTAGTTCTTTCTTCTTTCTCTTTTTCTAGACACTACGGACTCATTCATCCATCAAAAACTCCGAAAGAAAGAGATGGAGAGCGATACTTTAATTGCGTCTTGCGTGTCGATATAGAGCTTTTCTCTGTTATTGAATAGGATTTTAGAATAGAAAGGGACAGCCTATATCTTTTCTTTACACGACTGCGTTAAGAGTAGACTGTATAAAAAGATGAAAAAGAACAATTATGTTATGTAACATAGAGAGCATGTGGAGGAACACGAAAGAGAGCAGATGTGGGATTACGGTTATAGGAAGAAGAATCGATAGAGTCGGCTGCAAATAATGAACATAATATTTCTTCATTCACAACTGTGAATATCTGTAAATTTATCTCATAGTTTGTTGACGTAACTTCCCCACTTATCTATCACAAACTCAAAAAATCATGAACTAAACGCAATTCAATTTCCGGTCTCCCTTGCCAAAAGGTATATCTATTACTTCTTCCAGTAGCTAGCTCAATAGAGCTCTTCCTGTTCTCATATGCAATCTCATCTTGCTTCGGCTTCCGTCCTTCTTCTTTGCGGCAACCACCTTCTGAGATGTATATACGTATATAATTGCTTCACAATTACCTTTAAATGCGCGAAAATCTCAAAGGTCCGCTCATGCAATATTTGATTGACGATTATCTAACAAGACAGATGTGTGACTGTAATTCGAAGGTGGCACAACAAGCGGAAAAAGAAAAGGATATCGATTCTAATCCGCAAACAAAGACGTCGGCCGCCACTTCTTACGGTGTCATCTGTTTCATCGTGCAAGAAGCAGGATCGGATTTCAGAATCATCCCTCTTCTCTTCTGTCATCGATTACATTTTGTAGCCTCTTCTTTTGAAAGGGAAACTGAAAATATATCGTTTGAAAACAGAAAAACCCAGTTATTAATTTATCAACGTGCAGTTATTAAATCGATTTGGTTGCTTATCGGACTTCGCTCAGGCATTCTGAAATGTAGCCCAAGTATACCTCAACGGTATCAATGTCTATTAAAATATCTTGCAGTAGTTAATCATGAAATATTTGCACAAATTAAGTGAATGTCGTTCAGACTGCCATTGCATGTCGAATTCGTGCACAAACTCCATTATCAACAAGCACATTTAATGACTCAGTTCATTCTTTTGAGAATGCCGGTTTTCTCCACCACAACATCTTCTTTAACGCGCTTCCTCGTAAATAATCGATGAGATTCAACCGAGATTTTCAAAGACATGACACAACCGCTCCTAGTTCGTTAACAAAAGATGGAGAGACATGACCGCATCCTTCCATTCAACCCGAGAGATGAGCCAATTAAAACAAGATGCACATGTTTTCGCTTGAGGACTGCTTCCTGTCAGGTGGCGGCTCCCTACTATTAGAAAAAGAGCAAGATGGCCTAAACAATTGAGTACACTGATTTGAATGATGGATATATTGGCTAAATGCAGAGAGATAAATTTGGGGCTTAATTGGAATAACATTGGCTCATCGAAATTTTATACTGCCTCTCTCCTATTGTCTCCGAAATGTTTTTGAGATTCATTCATTCCAAAACAGAATATAAAACTCTTACACTCATTGTGTTGACCTGATTGGTCAACCCTTGATTGCATGCGCATTTTCTGAGAGTTAGACTAGCTAATGTTGTGATTGCCTTCTTGTTCATTAAAATGAAATTAGATGTGCGCGAAGATGTTCACACATATTCATTGATGCAAACAATTCAATTATTTGGTCTAGTACAAGCACATGGTGTACAGGTGGAAGACTTCAACCACGAATTGTGTTGAATGTGTCAGATGACAAATGGTTTTCTTAGCTAATTGGTAAAATAAGGGCGAAGAAAAACCAAGAATAAGATGAATAGGAGGGGTTGGGAAAAGCAGGTGTTTGAACGGTGACAGGTGTTATGAAAATTATGATTGAGATATTATGCGAATGTGTTACTGTAGCTAACTAAAAAAACGGAAGATATTTAATAACATAAAAAATTAAACACTAGAAATCTTGCAGATCCGTACCAAATATTGGGACCAACTAGTAAAAACTTGGCTCATTCTGGTTCTGGACAAACTCAACTGTGGCAGTTTCTATTGGAATTGCTCTCGGATAAGCGGTATTCCGAAGTTATAACTTGGGAAGGTACAAATGGAGAGTTCAAATTGGTAGATCCAGACGAGGTCGCGCGGAAGTGGGGAGAGCGAAAGTCCAAACCGAATATGAATTATGACAAAATGTCAAGAGCTCTTCGTTATTACTATGACAAAAATATTATGGCCAAGGTACATGGGAAGCGTTATGCGTACAAGTTTGATTTTCAAGGTAATTCTTTGATAGTATACTCTGATTGTATTTCTTCTTCAGGAATAGCGCAAGCCCTTCAACCGCCTGCTGCAAGTCATCCACATGACTATTTCAATTCACAAGCCATGGGACGCATCGCACCAGATTTTTCATCCTGGACAAGTGCTAACTACAGATCCTTGAATATTGCTGGATTTAATGTGAGTTTGAAACGAGAGCACTATAAATAACGTATTGTAATTATTGGTTCCGAATCAATCAGCGACTTCACCACAATATTTTTTCATTTCAGAACGGTAGCACAATTTTCAATCCATCTGTAAACTACAGTGCATTTGGCGCTGCTGCTGGCTCATCAAGCAACCTATCGGCGACTCGTGCATTCCCACTTTATCGTTGATCTTGCATCCACATTTTTCCATATTCTTTTTGATCTCTCCTACCTTCTGCAGCGTACGGGGCTGAAAATTAACGTTACTTGCTGTTTTTTAATCTCTTTATTGAACTCTAGTCCCATAATCGATCCTTCAATTATTACTTGTTTTATTTGTCTAAAGTTTCATTTTTGAACTCAGTTTGGGCCCAGTAAAACAGTTAGACTGAGTTTTCGCACAGTGTTGTTTTTTCAAATTTTTTTGACGTGACTCTTATAACCTTTGATTTCTTCAAAGAAGAACAAGTTAGTTTCACACGTGAAGAAAAAACGACATTCAAACTGGAAAACATTTATTTCTGGTAAAATCGTTATTCGAGATGGTTCAAAACATGCATGAATTGTCCTTGAAACGGAACAATCGAACGAAATCGAATGGAGAATATCAAAGCGACGGAGAGTCGAATAATTGTTCTAGGTACTCATTATCTTCTTTCAGTTAAGTTTTTTCTCTTACTTCTTTCCAGAAGTTCTGAATCGCTCAATAAGAACAACTCATTCAATGATGCAGGAACAACTTATTCGAAATTCACTTGTGAAGAAACGAAGAAGACCACGATTTGTGAAGAGCTCTACTCGGATGGCTGTGATTCTATGGATGAGTAAGACAAATACTCGTTTGGTTTTTTCAATATATTAAGTATAATGAAAACCGCAACTGTTTGTGCACCTGAATCTGTTATTTAATAAAAGTAGAAAACATTGGAGTTTTCAGATACGAGGTCTCTTTTCCCACAGTTACACTGCTGCTTCCACGCCAACATCGTCACTGTAGTTCGAGAAAAATTTCTTCTATTGATCGAGCAATTCAAACGAGAAGTATGGGTAGAAAAAAAGTTCATGAAGAATCGGAATATAAGAAGTAAGATAAATGTTCTATGATAGCTAAATGTATACAGAAATACTGAAAAAGTATCTTAGCGCGCTTAATTGAATCAAAAAATAAGGATTGTACCATTTACTTGATACCATTTACAGTTTTAGATCTACTTCCGAATATTCTACTAATGATTACTCTACTCATTCGGAGCGTTCTTCACTGCTTTCTCCTGTTATTCGCACCGAACGAACGGTTGCCTCAAAAATTGGATCTGTGGGATCTAATAACTCATACCGTACATATAACTCGCAGCACCGCCTTCAATCAATTGGGAATTTTCTTACTGGAATTGGTGACTTTTTCCGTAATAATCCTGTTAGTTTTGTAATATTTCCTTTGAACAAGGTGGAAATATTTTTTCTCAGAAAATATCCAAATTCATTGTTGGGATAGTTATGTGCTATGTGGTAGTATGCAATTTGGAAATCCTCATACCTCGAGTTATTGCAATATTCGTTAGAATTTGCTACCCGTGGGCTCGATATTGGGTTGTTGTTGCAGAACAGTTTTCCTCGGCTATCGCGGCTATGTTTACGAGGATGGATTCTGTTATTTACGTGAGTGTAATATAGGGTAATTATAAACAGTTCAACAACTTAAGGCTTCCTATTGTGAGTTTGCGGCAAAATATTGTCGTTCTCGTCGTTTGATGTGCGATGTGACATGTTCTTTTGTTGATCATGTTCTCTCTCAGTCACGCCCAGTTCTTCCTCCAGTTTCGCAGAATTGAAAGTTAGACGTTGTGCTGGTTCTGAATCAACAATCTACGGTTTTTTCAGTTTTATAGAACTTTTGCCCATTACCACAATTTCTCGAATGAGAATGTTAATAAAGATGTGGTGCTTTCTTTTTCTCTTTTTTACGCAGTGTCTCTCCTATTTTCTTATCAGTTTTTCGTGTTTCTGTCTTGTACATTTTTCTTTCATTCTCTCTTTTTCCTCTTTTCAATTTATTTGCATGGTGTGATGACCCCAGCAACTAGTGTACATTCTTTGTACTCTATAGGACTGATATTTTCCAACTCTCGACTAACTGAAATCAATCTTCTGATATTTTCTCTTAAGCTTGCTTTGTTTACAAAATGGATGTACCTAAAATTTCAGAATTTTTGAAAGCCGCGTGAGAATTGAGTTTCTTACTGCACTCTTGAAAATATGTCTCTGGAACCAACTGGTCGGCAGATCAACTCTCCGGAATATGAGAATTTTCTGGATCATTTGCAAAAAAAGGGTGGACCTTTCAAATTTGTAACCGCTCATAAAAAGTTTCCAGTCGGTTCCAAAGTAGGAACTGCACCTAAAGCAAGAAATTTAGCGGAAATTAGAAAGTCGGTATTGGAGTCACCAAGAGTTAAAGTGAGTAATGTTGATTTTCAGAAACATCTTTGAAAAGTTTATCGGAAATAAACAAAAATTCATTTTTGTGAATGCCTTGTTCCTTTTCAACAAAAATGCTGTAAAGTAGAGATGCGTGTTTTTAATCTAACTTCCTAAATATCTAATTGAGCTTTGTGCTGAAAATGCCAACTTCGATTTGCTTTTATGCGTGTATGTAGTATATGGGAGTTACAAGACTACACCCGGAAAATAATTCGTATGTAATCTAATCAGAACTAGAAATGACCAATGGGTTGCTCAATAAAATAGGAATGAAGTTTGTTGATATTACTCAGAACCCTCTATAGTATAACCAATGGTCACAAGGCAAATCCTATAATACTCAAAGACACACATTTCATTTCCAGGGACTTTTAATTCAGATTTGTTTTTAATGATCTTGCTTCAAAATACAGTTCAGGGGGTTATCAGCGAAGAAAGACTGCGACGGAAATGTTCAGTGGAAAATGTGCGTAAAGATGCTGAAGATATATTAGATGAGATGTCTCACACATTCAACTTGTACAATGTGCGTTCTTTTGGGTATGCTGTATGTAAAGCCATGGAAAAGCTATACGACGGAATTTATGTCAATGAAGGAAAATTACTGGAAATACGCGAGCGAAGCAAAACTGACTCCGTCATTTTCATGCCGTCTCACAAAACCTACTTTGACTTTTTGCTTCTCTCTCTAATATGTTTTCATTATGTGAGAAAACTCAATTGGTTGTTAATATGCCTAAATAGTTTACAGGACATTCAATTGCCTGCTATCGCAGCAGGACAAGACTTCATGAGCATGAAGTTTATGGCAGGAGTTTTGAGAAGATCAGGGGCGTTTTTCATGAGAAGGTCTTTTGGGAAGGTGAGCATGATAAATTGAATAGAAAATCAAAATCTAGGCTCAAATCTGTAGAGTCTCAACAAATAACTTGAAAAATCAATTTACGGCTATTCCAGGACCAATTATATTGGGCTGTGTTCTCGGAATATGTGCAAACTCATGTGGTCAACAATGACAGAACAGTTGAATTTTTTGTTGAAGCGACACGTTCACGTGTTGGGAAATCTCTTCATCCAAAATACGGAATGCTTCAAATGATTTTAGAGCCGTACCTCCGTGGATCTGTGTTTGATATCGTCATCGTCCCAGTATCTATGAACTACGACAAAATACTCGAGGAAAAACTGTACGCCTATGAACTTTTGGGATTCCCAAAACCTAAAGAGTCAACCGGGGGGCTCCTGAAAGCCAGAGAAATACTAAGGAACAATTATGGAAGTTGTTTCCTTACTTTTGGAGATCCTATTTCTGTCCGAAATCATTTTGGAGTTAGTTTACACCGAAACACTTTTGTTTGCCAACCTGATTCACAATTTGTATTAGATAATCAGGCGAAAACAGAAATTAAAAAGTTTGCACATTATGTTGTGGATATTCACAACAAAAATGCTGTGATAACAGTATGGAGTGTGGCTTGCATGGCCATTTTGCAGGTAAAAGTTCAATTTATATCAACAATTTTTTGTGCGACTCAGATTTTTGACCACGATGACCAAGCAACTCTTAGTTACTCTAGAGTTTATTTGCGTGTGCAGGAACTGATCCTATTACTGAATCGAATCGGGACCATTGTTAATATTCAGGACAACTTAAATAAAAATCTCAGGTGAAACTCTAAAACTTTTCTCCAACTTTAGTTACTGAACGAAAAGATGCACATTTTTCAGATACTATTTTTCCATGCACAGTGACCTATTTGAACCCTTTGATGTTTCGGCCAGTGACTTCTCGCTCAGGTTTATCAATTTCCCAGTCGTATATCAAAAGAATTGTGTGCCAATTGAATTGATGGAACGAGCAGTTACTCGATTGGTTTTGACAACGTATTCGAATGGGGTAATCTCTGTAGAAAATTTTTTTTATTGTGATTTTCAGATGATTCACGCAGTAGACAGCGAAGGAATTCTGTGCACAATTTTGAAAAATAATGGACTGATTGAGTTAAGCAAAGTTAGAGATGAATTTTGGTAATCCTTGTTTCCGATTTTAAAATTTCACGAATGATTTCAGTTGGCTTCATGAACTTATGAAACGAGAGTTTGTAATAATTCCTGGAGAGGTTCCCCAACTTTTTGACAGGTCTTTGGAAGTGTTGATGTCCTCAAAGATTCTTGAAATTTCTGATTGTCAGAATTTGAAAATTATAGACGAGAAAAGTGCTAGTGTGTTGAGCAAGCTTGTACTTCCTTACTTTTTCAATGTTAAAATGGCACTAGAAGTGTTTTCGGTGAATAAACCAATAATTTCGGATTTGTCCGAGATGGTTGGTACAGTGCAAAAGGTCAGAAAACAGTATTCATAATACCATACGGCTCCAATTTTCAGAAAATAAGTGATGCATATCAAGATCGTCTTCCCAACACACGGCTATCATTTCTTTCTACTGAGCCAATAAAAAATGCATTTTCTGTGCTGACCGATTTTGGAGTTCTTGGAAAATGTGTAAGGAAATGATTGCTGTATTTTGTTTCTCGAGATGACAAAAAATAACAAAATCAAAACCTAGATTTAGGCTAGAAAATTGGTAAAAATTTCCATTTTTATATATCTTTAGACGTTCCCGATTCACATAATTTTATTCAATTCAGATCTCCGGTGTTCAAATAAATTTCGTCAAACTCCACCATGTGAAAAGCCGTCTTGCTAATTTTACGAAAATAAGCATTAACTCAAAGATGTGAATAAGTATGATAACCATATTTAACTAATTATTCATTTGACAAGAGAATCGTGTTTTAAATTTTGAAATATCATTTATTGAAAACTCAGGACAATAAATTAATTAGAAAAAGGATTTCAAATAGATTTATTATATAATCCGCTGATATTCGTTTCAATATATAGTCAATGGTTTTTTGTGGTGTTGCTCATCTTATAAATCTGTTATGAGAGTGTTTTGCCAAAACTGAATAATTTCGTTGACTGAAAAAATGAGAAAGAAAAAGATGCAAAACTGGAGAAGATAAAGCTTTCATCGGGTGAAAAGAAAAAAGAAAATGCTCAAACTAATGAGCCATTCGATTCAAATCCATTTTTCTTTCTTTTTCTCTTCTCTCTTTTCTCCTTCCCCTTCTCTTTTGTCCTTGAAAGCTTTCAGAATTGGGAAAAGCAAGCCAGGGCGTTGCTTGCTTCTCAATTTCCAGTTTCTCTGCGTTCTCGCTCTCATCCACGTCATCATCTCGTTTCCAGTTTCTGTGCACTCTCTTCTATTTTTTTCGTCCGTCCGTCCATCTATCCGTCTGCCTGTCCTCTCGCACGACATCTTCTGGCTCTTTCCCTAACTTTTTTTTCATTTTTTGTGAGATGAGAGAGACGACGACAAGAAAAGAAAAATGCCCTTTTCGAAGGAAATAGAAACAGAATGTGTTCCCCTTTTTTTCTATTTTCATTATTGGTTGTTTTTCTTGTTGGTTCTATTCAGTTATTTTGTTGTTCATTAGGTGCGGATCGGGAAGCGTTTTTAGATTGCATTTGTGTTTCATGCGAAGCATGCCTTTACTTGAGTTCAAAATCTTCAAGCATCAAACGAACACTTGAGATAGAAAATTATTGAGAGTTTGAAATTCATAGAAAGCTCATTCAAACACTACTAGTCCGCAGACCTAGTCAACTGACCTTTCGATATATTTTTCAGAAGTTTTCCACAATATATTTAAATCGACCAACATTTCGATATTTTTAAAATGATAACATTTATTTGGCATTTGAAATTCTAAAATATTATAATAATAAAAACTTTTAAGGGAATTATTTGAAAAATGTTTTATTTTCTTCAAGTTTTGACCATTCATGTTTAAGGCTGTATAAAATTCAGCATAAAAAGCTGCGTTTTCCAAAATAGGCACCTGTCTCCTTTATATAAGTACGTTGTTTTACTCGTTAAATCGGAGAATATCTATCATCAGTTTTCATTTTTCTGTTTTTTTATCGTTCCAGCTCCTTTTCGTTATAATTTTTTGAAAACTTCAGGAGTTTAAAAACTGGATCGATCATCTTACATTGCGACAGAAGCAAATGATAATAGAAAAAATCAAATGCAACATGCCCAACTTAACAAAAAAGAAACGAAAAGGTTGGTTATTTTGAAACTTTTTTCTTAATTGTGTGAAATTATAAGAAAACATATTAAACATTTTTAATACTGTCGAATATAGTTTTTGCAGCATCTGGAACCAGGAAATGCTGAAAAAAACGCGCAAGTTGGGAAGAGAAACGAAATAGTATGTTTCATAAGATCCATAATCACATTCCAAGTTTCAGTACGGGTATTGCTGCCATGTTGGCACCCCTTAACGTGCCGAATTCTATAGACAGTGACGAAGAGGAGGAAAGGTACGAGTAGAAATGAGAGTGATGTTATTTGAATTTTTGGTCTTCCTGTTTTGCCAAGCTGTGCACTTTTTCTCCCACGGGAATTAAACTTCGTCGCGCGTCTAGTGACATTAGTTCAACTATTGCGTTTCTTTCCATTTTCATTGTTTCCTTTCAGTAAAATTCACGAATACTTTTTTCCCATAGTTTCTTGTCACGCATTTTTTGGAGCTCTCTTCTTACCTAACTCCTCCAGTTTTTTTTTTCATTCAACTTTTCTTTACTCTTCTTTCTTCATTTTATCGCGGTTGTCCCACCTTTTTCATTGACTGTCGTCTTTCGATCAACCCAACTGCCTCGTCTGATCTTTGACAGCGATTGGCGCAAAGGGAGGAAAAGAGTCTCTTTCCTGTGGAGGGACTGCGCAACGAATAAACAACCGGTTTCGAGGAACTGCCATTTTTCTTACTCTGTTCTTCTTCTTACTCTTTCTTTTTCACTAAATTTATGATGATGTTTTCATTTTAGCTTTTTCAATATTTTTAAAATTAAACGCTGAACTATTATTGGACATTTCAGTTTACTTCAGATTCGGCTCTTCTTTTCGTAGCCCACAGTCTGTAAAAATATATATGATGTCTTTAAAGAATACTCAGTTTTTGCAATTTCAAACAATTTTTAAGTCTCTTCTCTGAAACGTTTGAATGAAAAAATTTGAATAAAATTCAAAATGAAGTTAAACTGATGCCACCTATTTTCATCAAAATTTATCGGCTGATTTCATCGTTTTTAACTGATTCTCTTATCAGAAGACACCCTTCTCTAATATTTTTGATTGTCTATGTATAACACAGTTCAGTTTTGATACAGGTCACTACACTTTTTATTTTAAAAAATTCCAATTAGAGAACTTTGTTTTTATTTATTCTGAACAAAACATTTCGACTTTCAATAGACTCATCATCAAAACCTGAAGTTAAAATGTCAAAAAGCAAAAAATATAACTAGAAATTTACTCAAAACAAACGAATTCATCATCGTTTATCTATTCCTGTGATTCCTAGGTCCTTCTCTTTTATCCAACATTAGATCCTAAAAAAACAATTTCTCCTACCGATGCGGTAATTGAATTCAATAGAAGTTTAGTATGGAAGAACCCCCCCTTCTTTTCATCTTCAACCCACCTCCTCTATCTTTTTTTTTCTTTTTCTTCTTTTTCTTCTTCTTCTTCTTCTTCTTCTTCTTCTTCTTCTTCTTCTTCTTCTTCTTCTTCTTCTTCTTCTTTTTCTTCTTCTTCTTTTTCTTGTTCTTCTTCTTCTTCCTTGACATTCAATGCAGTTCAAGGTCTTTCGATGAAGAACAATTTCGAAACTGTTTTGTTTTGGTTTTTTAAAATATTCCAAAAACCTAGTTTATTTTTCACGTTTTGAAATAGCTTTTATTCCTAAAATGAGTGTAATCCCTATATTTCTATAAGATGTTTAGAGGATTCGTGTTTTTGAAATAAGAGGTTTGATAGTATGCTGCGTGTTCTTTCTTTACTGAAAATTAGAAATCACCTCATCTCAGTTAATGTAAATAAACTTAACGGTCCGTTGGACTCCCACTGCCGGTCTCCTTGTGTCATTCTTTTCTGAACATTCTTCTCCTACTTTTGATGTTCGGAAAAGTGCCATTCTTTTTTTAACCACCTCCTACCTTCCTGATGTCGTTGTAGTGTCACCTGTCATGCTGTGAAGGTCATTCAGAATTCAAAACGACAAACACAATTCGAAAAAAGTGTGCGTATGGAAAAAGACAAAAATGGAAAATGAATGTTCAGAAGACTATGCTCATATTAGTTTGTATTTGTCATTGCCCAACATCAATTTAAAACCTGGTCGTCTGATATGAGTTTTTTGATTGTCCTATTACTTCAACCAATTTGATTTTCACACGCATACCTTATTCCCTGCCACCTTTTTCCCTTTCCCATAACCAAAGTAACCGAAACGTTTTTAAGCATTACTTCAATTCTTTTCTACTCGTGTTCTGTTTTTCGCTCTCATATTCTTGCAAAATCTCATCTGAGAGAGTACTAAAACGACATAAGGTGTAGTACATTTTTATGACGCCTATCTCATGTGTTGTTAGCATTGGAAAGTCTTTCTCGTTTTTTTTGTTTTTCTGGGCCCTACTCTAAAAAATATGAAACAATAGATTTTTATGGTCATTTAAAAACACTAATTTTTCAAAATTAATTAGTAATCCCTTATCAAAAGTTTATTACTAGCAAAAAGTTTGGTTTTTGAATCAGTGATATGCCTCTCAACCTCAAAGTTATTTGAGAAAGAAGCTTCAAAGAAAATAGAATTTTAAATTTTTCTTTTTTCTTTCAGAAATTCTGTTCAAAGATTTTGAATTTAACACACTTCAAAGTTAAAAAACTGGAAGCTAAATTGAATTACACTCTTCTCTAACCGTTTTCAATCCTGATATAGTTTCCTATGCATACAAAATATGTTACCTGACAATATGTTGCACATCTCCAAAGAATTTTGTACGACCTGTTCACATTTTTACAATGAAATTTTTAGGATTTATGACAAAAGCTTTAAAAAGGATCAGCTAAGTAAATACAACGAAGAAAATACAAGACTAACTGAAAGATTTTTCTGGGTATAGTTTTTGTTGTCAAAAAATCTTTGTTTCTTAAAACTGTTTATCCGCTCTTTCATCTTTGCTCTTAAAATTTAAGTCGATGTATAATAGGCAAACACACTCATCTCAAACTACATAATATAAACGTTCAACATGAGAAAAATTTCCGAATAATCTCTCTTCTCTTTCTCTTTTATTCATTTTTCTTTGGAAAACATGAAACATTAAATATGGGAAAATCTAGAAATCGAACTAGGAATGGCATCGAATTCCTTTTTTTCTTTCTTTCTCGGGGGCAACCTCCAAAAATGTATGTATTCTCTGCGTGCCTCCAATACTTTATTGTTGTCTAAATACTTTTTTCTCCCTTTTTTTGTACATAGATGTTGCGTAAATACGCAAATAAAACCTATTTACACAGCGCTCTCTCCATACATTTCTGTCCTTTCGTCTATTTCCTCTGCGATATCTCGTGTTCTCCTTTTTTATCGATATCCCAGTTTTCCCACGTTTTATTATGTTTTCTGAAATCAATATATTCTAAATATATTCTAAAATCCTACTTAAGTAGGTATCTTTTGTTAATGGTGCGCTATGGTGACACCATTTGTTTGAGCAGGTGATTTTAGCTGATTTTATCGATATGTGGATAGTCACACTATTTCAGAAAAATATTATTTTCTTAAATATTACTTTCTATTTTTTAATCTCACGCTTTTACAATTTGTTCCTCGTCTCATTTTAAGTTTTCGTTAACTATAAATAAGAAACGTTCTTATCGATTTGATCAAAACTACAAAGATTCGTGATTATTGACTTTTTGTTCTTCTCGTGTGTTCGATAGAGCGTTTTTGTATGGGAAGTAGAACACTTTTTTCGGTTTTCGTACAGTGCTGGCCATAAATATGTAAAAACTCGCTATTTTCAGTTTAAAATGGTCAACTTTGAGCTAAGGCCTCCATGCGGACGAATTTCATCCGTTCGGTCCGTCCGCGGTCCGTCCGTTTTGGTCCGCTTCTCACGCAAAAATGCACTGCGGACGAAAACGGACGGACTGCGGACGAACGGACGGCGGACGGACGCGGACCGTCCGCTTTGAATTTCGTCCGCATGGAAGCGTTACTTTGAGCGTGCGTAGGAAAGTGGGGAAAAGTGGTATTGTGTACACCATTTTGAACTGAAAAGACCGATTTTTCATATATTCATGGCCAGCACTGTATGTTGCAAGACAATTGCAAAAAAGAAATGGTAGAAAACAGAATAAAATTTTGTCTTGGGTGTTTTAGATTTCGGTATTTTATCTATAATATATTCTAAAATTTTCAGTTTTGAGTTTTTGCTGTTTCCGAATGTTAAGCTTTCTTGTTTTCGCTTTCTCCTCTCACCACCTGACCTTCTCTCACTATTTTTCAATCTCTTTTTCTCCCTCGGGTGGTCCTTCCTGACGTACGCAGAAATAACACAATGAGGGTTTCGAAAGGGATAATCTATCCATTATTAATGACCCTTTGCATCTCTCATCTCTCCTATGTCTCGCATTTCTCACTATTTCTTTCCCCGTCTCTCTTCTTCCGAATTAGAACATAACCAGCATGTGTTTCTCCAAAGCTCGCACCTCTCTTCTATAATAGAAATGAAAATTTGTTTAGAAATCTGAAAAACTTGCTTTCTCTCGTAAGAAAAAGTTTTGCTACCTTAACCCTTCTTTTATCCAAGTTTGGTGTTGATTCTACATTATCCCATTCATTAAAAGTTTAGTCCAACTTAGTTATTATATTCTCAAAATTATTCTCATTGTTTTCCACTCTTCATATACTTTATTTCTCTATACTACTCATAAATAAAATGGATGCAATTTTGATGAGAGGGAAAAGAAAGAAAATAGATGTGTGGGGGAAAGCAAGGAAAAGAGCTCTTTCTCTTTTTTACCACTCCACTAGTCCCCTTCTCTATTTCTTTTTCTCTTCTTTACTACTTCATCCCATACTGCCTATCGTCTCAACGTCCCATTTACTTCACATTTTTTGCTAGTTTTTTCTTCATTCAAGATGCAATCGTGTTTTAAATAAAAACAAAAAACACATGTCGATTTTGCTCATACAAAATAAGTAAGATAACACAATAAAAAAATTCTTCAACCTAACACTAATTAGCTGAAACATTTCCTACCTACTGAAAATTTTGCGGTTGATCAAATAGTAATGACCACTAATAAAAGATTGTCTTTAATACGTATATTAACAAGCTAAAATATGCATAAAAGACTATTTGAACTCATATGCCCTAGAAAATTGATTAACTTATTCTGCTGATTTGAGCACAATTTGTAAAGGATTGCGAAAGTTGCATTTATTGACTCCATCAATTGATCGTTTATAATAATTGTGTTCTTTTCCAATAACAGGAATACTTTGGAAGTGAGATTAAGAGAGATAAACAAATATACATTATTGTATTATCATGTTTTGAAGATTGCGTTCACATGAAAGGATTTGCAGTCCATTACCTAAATTGTTTTATTATTGCCGAAATTTTATCAATAGAACTGTATCAATAGAACTAGTGTTCTTTGTCCTTCGATTTTCATCTGCTTCTTTCCTTTCTTTCTCTTCTTCGTCTTCTTTTTCTTTTTCTTCTTCTATTTCTTCTTTTACTTCTTCTGAATGCGTCACTATTTGGCTCATTTTGCATCTTTTCTCTGTTCATCACTATTTTCACTACTTCCCCCGTCTTTCTGCGAAAAGTCTTTCTCCGTTTTCCATTCAGAGAGCCTTTCCCTGCCTCAAATAAGCCTCAATTTTCTGTTTTCTCGTTTCTTTTTTATTCGTTTTTCTCATTCTAGAAGAAAAAAAAATGAAAAAAAATTCATGCTATCTCTTGGGTATTTTTTTAGCATTTTTTCGTGAAGCCTTTTTTTTTCGTACTTCTTAAGGCTGGATTTTTTCATGTGGCAAGAGAACAAAACCGGAATGTTTAATCTGATTAGATGAATTATATATGCTTTCCCAACATTGAAATTGACGAGCCGAGCTTTGCACTCTACTACTATATTTCAGTCGTTGGAATTCGATTTCTCAATGTTTTACATAACTCTACAATAAACTTTTCAGTGTACGTATAATCTCTTCAACATCAGACGAGAGTGCTCTGAGTACGTCTGAACAAGACACTCAAAAGTTCATCACAAATTCTACAAGTAGTGCTCCCATACCGACATCAAGCTTTGATAGTAATCAACAACGGCTGGAGCAAACTTTGACAACGAATAGTCACGTAAGGAATTTTTCGTCTTTATCAAAAATAAGTGGAAACTAAAATCAACAAATCCCGATGCTGTCACAACTTCGCACAAAACGGGTCATGCTGAAAGATCTTGCTCTCACTAAGATTGCACGTGACAAAATTTATTACTAACGCTAAGTTAAAATTACGGTTTATTGTTACAGGTAAATGCTCGGCTAGAGTCAATGGAGGGACATTCCTCCTTTGCCTCCTATCATCGTTCACATCCCCAACACTCTCAGCAACAACACCAATCTCATCCTCTTCAGGACACACAACCACATCACCATGATTTTCGGTAAATTCAATTTCCTCACACATGATATTTATCTATTTTGTAACATGAATAATTTATCGGAGTACTCAGAGAGTCTGCCACTGCTCGTCATCACCCATACTATTTACAACAACCTGATCATCATGGCTCACCCAACTCAAGCAGCAATAATATTGGAGAGCGAACGATGGCACAAAAACATGGATTTGATGAAGCATCGACTTCTTCGGGTTTTCGTGGAACGTCTTCCAATCAAAACTCTCGGAACCAAGAATATCAACACCTATCTGATCAAATTGTAACCCAAAGACTGCTATTATCTCAATATGAGCCGACAAATCAATCACTACCCTCACTGCATTCGGTACGATACGAACAACTTCCACAGTCGGCACCGCCATACCAAAGAACTCCAGTTTTACAATACCCTGTGAAAGTTTTGGATCCTGTGACTCAAGTGCTCAATCGAAATAAGTGAGTTTAAAAAATGTTTCGTGGCCACAGAAATCTGTGGTCTGGTAGTTGTTTTCAACTTGAAACTCAGAAATTCTAAAAATATTCATGGCGATTGTGAACATTAGCCCCCCACCCATAAATGACCCCCCACGTAGGTATTAAAGCCCCCCTCTTGTTTAATAAAGCCCCCACACAATGTAAATTTTTTTTTTTTTTTTTTGGGGCTAATCTACACAAATAAATTTGGGGGCTTTAATTACAAATCGGGGGCTAAGATTCAAGTTTTAAGCCCCCCACAACTGTCCTTGGGGGCTATACTCCTACCCCGACCTTGTGAACTGAAGTCCCCACGAGAGGAAGATTAGCCACCCACCTTGTTGGGGGTCTAAGTTCACATGTTGGGGGCTTATGTTCACAGCTAAAGGGCCCGTATACCTCCATACAAGAGTGGGGGGCCTATGTTCACAGGTTGGGGGGTCTAAGTTCACATGTTGGGGGGCTTATGTTCACAGCTAAAAGGCCCGTATACCTCCATAGAAGAGTGGGGGCCTATGTTCACAGGTTGGGGGTCTAAGTTCACATGTTGGGGGGCTTATGTTCACAGCTAAAAGGGCCCGTATACCTCCATACAAGAGTGGGGGCCTATGTTCACAGGTTGGGGGTCTAAGTTCACATGTTGGGGGCTTATGTTCACAGCTAAAAGGCCCGTATACCTCCATACAAGAGTGGGGGCCTATGTTCACAGGTTGGGGGTCTAAGTTCACATGTTGGGGGCTTATGTTCACAGCTAAAAGGGCCCGTATACCTCCATACAAGAGTGGGGGGCCTATGTTCACAGGTTGGGGGGTCTAAGTTCACATGTTGGGGGGCTTATGTTCACAGCTAAAAGGGCTCTCATACCTCCATACTGAAGACGGTAGTTGAAAAATAAACTGAAAATAATGAGCCTACTTAGAACGGCCTTTCAGGTCACCACGTGTCACCAAAACCACGGATTTTCCGTCAAATTTTTTCACACGTTTATTTTTTTTAGCGCGAAATTATACGTTAGGTGGGGGGCCAGGTTCCTTTATTTTTGTGGGGGGTTTATTTTATCATGTGGGGGGCTTTAATTTTAAGATTGGGGGATCATTTTTCTTGTGGTGGGGGGTTAATGTTCATGTTTACCTAGTGCACGCTCTTCTTTTTCATTGAAGTGTCACCTTACTCTCCCACGGCCCGGCTGAGAATACCTGTGGCCGCCAAAAAAGCGATTGTGATACTCAGCCTAGTCCGCACATACGCAGCGAAATTGACCGCAATTTGTCGTAAGGTGTTGGGTTTTGTATACCGTACTCGGCGTATTTATTAAATGCAATTTTGTTGAATTAATGGAAAAGAACCGATTATCGGCCTTAGAGCACTGAAATTGAATGGAAACAGCAATAAAAATGAAAAACCAATGCTTTATTAGGACACGAAAACAAAAATAATACTAAGCGATTTCTACGAAGCAATTTATCGACAATTTTAAAATTTTAGCCGAATTTTCTTCTTTTCTTCAACGTTTGGCGATTCTCGGCGGAAATTCTGTTCGGAAACCTGAAAATATTATAGCTGAATTGTTTAGGAATATTTTTGATTGCAATGGTTCAAGAATTATCGAGATTTCGAAATCACATATAATGTCTGTCGTAATTTTTGTACATTTTTTGATTTTTCTCGGAAACGAATCCATGAACCGCATACATGATTATCATCAAAACGTAGAGAATTAAATTGCGCATCTTTTGAGCTATTGTTCAAAAAGTTCGACCAGAAAACTTTCGAGAAATAGCGGGAAAACCTATTTTTAACGGTATTTTTGGCATAAATCAACATATAACTCGAAAACGAAGCCATGAACAGCACAAACAAAGATGATAGAATTGTAGAGAATTGAATTACGCATCTTTTAAGTCTAACTCTAGAAAGTTTGACCAGAAAACTTTCAAGAAATCGTGAAAAACTGATTTTTTGATAATTTTTCACTTTATGTAACGTATATTGTAATTCTCCTTGAAAACAAAGTCATGAACAACATATATTGTTGTTATAGATATACAGACAACTTCATTGTGCATCTTTTGAGATAACTTTCCGCTAGTTTGACCAGAGAATCTTGGAGAAAATGTAGTTTACAAGCTCAAAACACTCACTTTACGTTCCGAGACAATTTTTCGCCGCCAACGCCAATATTTTCTCTGAAAATAGTAAAAACTTGATACATTTTAACATTTTATCAATAAAAAACTTGAAAAAAACATGAAAAACAAGCAAAAATGAACGAAAAACGGCGCAATGCTTAAGGCTAAATGGTGGCCGATCTCTTGATTTTCTTCGGCCAGGTAGCTTTCGCCGGGCCGTGCTCCTAACCGTAATAGTTGCAAATGCGCTCTGTTGAAGGACCATTTTCAAATGTTCTTGTGAGAGATTAAGATGACTAATAGGACAGTCTATCGAAAAACAATGGTATGTTCTTTTTTTAGGAGAATTGACATTCCTATTTTGTTAACTGTTTGCACCTATTTTAGACCTGAACACTAATGAAATATGCTAGTGAATAATTTACTTTTTGATCTACAATTTTTAGAATCTGGTTTTAAAAGTTCAACAAGCTTCACTCTTTTTTTTCTATCAAAGTATTTCAGAGAAAAAATACTTTTGAAAATTTCAAATCCATCCATAAGCTGCTGTTGCGAAGAGCCTCTTTTGTCACTCAAGTTAATCCCTCTTGTCTGTTTTTCTCCAAAAGAGATTATTGTGTACGTTTAGTGATCTTTGTTTGTTTTTAAGGCACTTTGAAAGAACCTCGTTCAGCCATATCGATCTATCGTTGGCGTGTACTCTTGTTACACATTCTTTAAAGAAATAAACTTTGAGTAGATATGAGAATATGAACATTGATGTATTTTCAATTCTTAAAAATCGTAGCCACTTTGCCTTAATCATCCTTTTTTTGAAATCTCATGTTCCTCATTTCAGTACTTCGAACGCATCCAACATTAACTCATCATCGTCCTCAAAATCATCGGATTTCGGGGCTTATGTGCCCAACAAGAATAAGTGAGTTGTTTTTTAAATTTATCACACAAAAATAGTTTTCAGCATTGGAAGTCAATCCAACGATAGCTCAACATCCTCTTTGATGTCACCTAATAATTCTTCGACATCACAACCATCAACTGTGCCACCTCTATCTGCGCCTACAGTTATGGCTCCTAGAAAAACACCACCGTTTCAAAAACGACAGCCGGATGCGCAAGAACAACAGAGGGTTGACTACGAAGTGGCGCGAAATGTTTCACAAATTATGTCCAAAAATGGGATGAGGTTGACACAAGAACATTCATTGGTTTCGGTAACAGAACAGCCCCCGCCAAGGTGAGAAAAAAAATTAAAACTCAGAAATAAACCTTTTATAAACTATTTTTGTGATATATTTTTAGAAAGTGCATTATTTGATGGTATAGAAAAGGAAACTCGACATTAGTTTTAAAACTTTATAGCGCATGAACAAACGTGACTATTTGAACATCAGTTTCCGTAGGTAGTTAGAAATTGAAAAAAAAATTCTAGAAAAAGATCAAGTTCTGATTTCAATATGCTTCATGCTCCTTGAATCGGTACCAGAACGATCGTAGCGAGTTCTGGCGACAATACTAGTTATATGATAAAAAACTCAAGTCAACAATTCTTTTTTAAAGACCTCTTGCTGCATTGGCACCTCTTCCTCCACATAAAATGACAGTGTACCAATGCCCCAATTGTAATCGAAATCTGGCGAACGCTCGAAACCTGCAAAGACATAGACAAAGTTGCGGAACATCTACCCTAATATTATCATCTCCTCTACCCTCTCAGCCACATCTAGCCCATCAGCAGCCACTGACACCGCAATCAGCACAAGAAGGATCACCTCAACTGGCCGCTCTTTTAAGAACCGAGCAGAAAACGTCACCTCCAGCACCATCATCGTCTGCGCCTCCAACCCAACTGACTTCCAGATCATCTTCAACCTCTTCCGGGCCACCATTATCTACGTTCCAGCATCAAAATTCGGCTGGAAACCTAACAATAGGATATAACAGAAATTCTGATTCTATCTACTCACCACAACACATTATCGGAGACCCTAATGTCATGCTATGTGATGGATACGATTACAAAGATGAGACACTACTTTTCTCTGGTCCGTCTTGTGATTGGTCTCGCGAGGATAGTTTCCATTCGGAGCCTGCATCGGCTTCTCATGATCATTTGGACATGATGGATTCTCTTGGATTCCATGACCCTCTTCTCCAAGATCATCATCCAGACCCATTCCATGATCCATTAGCTGATGATCAAATCCGAGATTCTCTAAGAGATTTAAGATCTTTAGACGACTCGGATCATAAAGACACGTTGGAAGCTGATCACAAAGATGCAGCGTCAGCAAACTGCAGACCGAATGATTTAGAAATACCAAATACTTTAGATTTGGAGGATGCACTTTTAAGATCAGAGTCGGCATCTTCGTCGTCAGGTTCACAGGAAAGAAATACTCCGGCTCCAGCTTTTGTGTAAGTTAAAATAGTCGCAAAGTTTTATGTCAGTTTTTCATATTTACTATGTTCAGTATTTATTGAAACATATATTTCAGATGCCACGCTTGCCAAAAGAGTGTAGGATCGGATAGATCCCTTCGTCGTCATTATAACACTTGCAAGGCTTATCAAGCAGAGCTTTCTAATATTCCACTAGAACAGTGAGTCGCAAAATTTTTGTTCGAACTGTTCAGATTCCAAAAATCTATAAAATGTCACTTTTTTATAATTTTGCACTCGTAACCTAGTCAAACGTGATTGTGATTTTCTCCTCAAAATTTTAGACGCACTCCACTACCGGGATCAAAGCGGAAATCAGCCGCTCCAGCGAAGATACGCGCTTCAAAAAAACCGAATCACTCAGCACCTGATCCACAGGAGAAGAACCGCGCTATTCGAGCAGTGTTGAATAGGGAGCCTGCTCCTTCAAACAATTCAACCTATTACCAAAACTACAACTTGCCTGTTTCCCAACTTTCAAAGTCCCCCGCAACTCCAACTCCAAACCAGTTTCAAGCTACCAAGCTATATGGAACGCTTCCACCGATTAACGCGTCATGGCTTCAACCTTCCAATGAAACTCCGGAAATGTTCACATCACCATTAGCTTCTTCTACACCGAATCCTTACAGTAGTCAACACGAAATACGAATATTGACGCCAACTCCTCAGAAGAGTAGTCCTTTGGAGATGTTGTTGAATGACGATGATATCACGGAGGATGGTGATAGTAGAAGTAGTAGTGGGTTAGTTGTCGTTATTTGGTTTTTTGTTTTGTTTTTGAAATGCATTTCTACAAGATTGAACGATTTGAATAACAAAATTGGAAATCTCAATATTTCCGATTTTGAAAAATTAACCATTTTCAGGCCTGTCAAGCATCCTGGAAACCCTGCATTTGTATGCAGTCACTGCTCCAAACAACTTTGCTCGGCGAGTAATTTAAAAAGACACCGCGCCACTTGTAAAATAGCGCAGTCAAACTGTATAATGACATCAAATACACCATCCCAACCAGCGACACCGGTCCCGTCTCAACCTGCAGTCCAGCCTTCCACTCAAGCGCCTTCACACGTTTCAACTGCATCAACTGCACAATCTGCCTTGCCGCAATGCAATTTTTCGAAACAAGTTACTCCAACCCAACCATCAATGTCCCAGTCTTTTCAATCGCAAAGGATACAGTCGAACTCATCTGAAACCACTGCAACGGTAACCTATACGAAAACTCTTTCAAATATGACCACAACCAACACCCGAAACGCAGAGAAAATGATTTCACCTTCCAAACAGAAGAACCAAATTGATTCTGAGGGGAAATCATATGCTACAGTGGGAGAAGTGTTACGAGCTCAACACAATCAGCACCGCCCTCATCATTCCGAACAACAATCACAGATGATGTTCCAACCAAAATATCAGCCACAACAACTGGCTCGAATTCCTCCTCGTCCTCCTAATCCAATTTTGAATCAAGTGCAAAACCCGCCACAGCAGGTTCAACAAAACCAGATTCAGAATCAGCTCAGTCAAAACCAATTGAGCCACAATTCGGCTGCAAGTGGTCAACTACCACCGTCTCAGCAGAACGCTCTGCATCAACATTTACCCCGTACTCAGAGCCCATCAATGTCAGCGGGAGCTGCGCCAACTAACAAGAAGGGCCTGATAGAGCACAAAAACACTGACTTGGTATTGATCACTTCAGAACCATTAGCTGCTCAACAATCGGCAGGTCATCTTCAAGAAATGGGGGATCTCAAGAGAAGAGCTTCAGAACCGCATGTTACTCCTTTGCCACCGCTGCAACTTCCTCATAGAAATCGCGAGTCACGCATGCCACAACAAACAAGTGCCTACCAAGTTCAGTTTAACGGTCGACCTCTTCCACCAATGCAACTTCCGCCTCTTCAAAGTTCTATGCAACATCAGAACCCCCACCAAAGTCTTCATATTCACAATCATCAGCATTTCAGTGGAATGCATCCGAATCAAAAACAAAATCGGCTTGGAGTCCCAGTTCAATACCCGATAACCAACCAAAATCATATTATGGATAACGGATTAGGTTCGTATCAGCAACAAGGAGTTCAGATGCCACAAGGTTTAGGACATGAAAAACATCTACAATCCAACAATTCTCAAACATTTCTGAATCAAAGTTCAATACTTGTGGTCCATAATACAAATGAAAAAGGTTTCGAACACCCCCAGGGCGGGCCTGTTCATCTCACCGATCGACAAAATATCAATGGTTTTCCTAGTCAACAGCCGCCTTCACAAAACTCTCACCAAATTCAAATGTCTCAAAGTTCACATGGATCGCTCCAGAGTAGGAATGAGCCATTCCGTCGTCAAAATCAAGCAATAATACAGTCGCCGGTTCATCAAAGTTTTCCCACGCAAAACTTTCCTATCCCTTCGTCTCCGATGGTGCCGCATACAGTTGGACATCAAAATTCAATGCATAACCACAATTCGAATGAGATGAAAGAGTAGGTTTTGACTTTTTTTTTGCAAGTCAGGAAAAACTTTATCCTAACCAATTCTTAAAATCTGTTGACCCGTTTTCAGAGACAAATTAATCCCTCAACATCCACCTGGCTCTCCACTAGACTCCATCATCACATCGGTACCTCTATCCGTTGAAGTGCATCATCAAACAGTGAAACACAACAAATCATCAGACGTAGGACAATGTAGTGCGGAATCCCAATCTACAACAGAGCCTAATACCGATGTTGATGAAAGAGAAGTCAGTTCAAATGCTAGTAATAAGAAGCTGGTTCCATATATGTGCCCAGAATGTGATAAAAAGTGAGAAAAAATCTTTCAGATAACATGTAAAACATACTTACTTTCAGATATTCCTGCCGAAAAAATGTAAAAAGGCACCGACAGGCGGTTCATAAGCTCTCTATGGAGGAGATAATTGCCAAACCCGAACAACCAGCACCTCCGGACCAAACAAATGCAACTGTTAATCAGGGAGGCCGTCGGCATACAGTAGCTGGCGTAGAGGAGACCTCGTTGCCCAAAGGAGTAGGAAATAAGCGAAAGGCATCTGTAGCTGTCACATCGTCTGGTTCTCCAAAGTCCAAAACGGAAGTGAAGAGGAACGATGTGACAACTTCCGGTGAATTAAGAACAAGGAACAAAGATAACACTGCAGAACGGCAAGAGTCGTCCATTCATATGAATATGCCGACTGCTTCAGGACAACTCCCTCAAGTGCACACGATTCTCCATGAAAGATCTAATTTAAATCGAGAACCGTTATATCCAGAACTGATTCACGATAAGTTTGGTCCCTCATCTCCATCAGTTCAAGAAGAACAAAATCTTGGGCCCTTAATTTCACCCCAACCACTAGATTACTCTTCTTTCCAATATCCTTCTAACTCCTCGCATCCAACATGGAGTAACTCATCACCATCCACTCCGGTTTTGCTCCAAAGTTTATCAAAGTCTCTCAGAACAGAAGATGATACTCATAAAATGCAACAAATCGCTGCTGAACTTAAGAGATGTGCAGAGAAAACATCTTTTCCAACTAACAGTGAGGGAAAAGATGACGATCAGATTTTGTTTGAGCAATTGCGCCTTGATTTTAATGGGACAGACCGACCGGAACCACAGGCAGACCCTGAAGACGTGCTAGATACGATCGAAGCGGATTCCACAAGCCATGAAGATGTGACAAACGAAAAAACAATTTCTACGTCCTCTAGTGTTGGCTTACCATCTTTGTCATCCCCTGAAGAGCACTTTATTCAACAACAGCAACAATATTCAACAGCTTCGTGGAATGAAGTATTTTCCCAGCCATCCGCGGTGCTTTTGGGCCCTGACCCATTCCACGAACAGGTAGCGGAGCCTCCTAAAAAACGTGGATCACGTGGTCCACCGAGACGTTCACTGGATCATGTTTGCACCGGCTGTAAAAAAGTGCTTGGAACGGACTACTCTCTTAGACGGCATCGCAGTGGCTGTGCAGAAGTTCAAAAAGTTCTAAATCCTGAATATCCGAAACCGCCACAAAAGAAAAAACGGCAAACAAGAGAGCAGGTTCCGGCAAGAGATCCAGCAGTGATTCAGGCGGAAAAAGAAGTGGAAAGAATGGAGGCTTTACCAGCACCATCAGTAGTTCATGAAGTTGTCGATCAGTTCAATGCAGAAAGAAAACAATTGATGTGAGTACTATATAATTTAATCTTTTGTAAATATCTTAATGTGAATGAATAAATTTCAGTAGACAACAAGTGGCGATAGACCCGTCACCAACGGGCGAAGAGTTTCCAGAAGCAAACATGTCCTTTTCGACACTCTCTTTTTCACCTCGAACTTCATCTTCAAAATCAACATCTGCATCTCCATCTCAAGGCACGTTTTTCTTTGTCAGAACGTTGTTTCCTTCCACATCCACATCTTTTGTTTCAAATTACGGAGGTCCGAAGCCCACTGAACATCAGGCGAGATATATGTGTCGGGTGTGATTCGAAAAAAGCCTTTTTGACAAAAAATAGGAAAAATCTGACAAATATGTCTTTCCTAAGTGTTTTGCATGGTTTCGAATGAGCATGATTAATAATTTTTTGTGCTTTTCAACTTCTAATATTTGAATTTTATGGTCTTCATTAAAAATTATGGCACATTTCTTGAAAGCAAGTCTACTACATACTTATGCCGAAGCGGCCATAGCCATTCCTTATTTGTGAAAGTGGGCATTGTTTCTGTTGTAATATCAGTTAATGTGGTTCTGTTTTTCTATGTTTCTTTTTTTCGTTTCAACCAAATCACGTTACAGGCATACAACAAACTCTGTTCCAGTGAGTGAAACCTCAACCGTAGTAGAAATCATGTATCCTACCGCGGGTTCAAACAGCATCCTAGTTAGTTAAACTTAAAGTTTCAATTACTATTAAACTTCAATATTGCAGTGATCCAACATCTCAATCAGACAAAGTAGAGCTTATATTCACCGGTGATCATAACTTGTTATATAAAAACATATCGCGCTCATTCCTTTCCTCCGCTTCTCCATTGTTTTCTTGGTTGACAAATGAAAACCGATCCAAGATTGGATTGGATTCTACATTGACCGATTTATTACTGTTGTTAGATGTTCACTCGTATAGAACGATCATTACAGGTTTGTAATCAAAGAATACAAAGAATGAATATTCAGTAATACAAGAGATTAATTGTTAAAAATTAGAGAAAAACTATTCCAGCTGACAACATGGACGTGATTGCTGAGCTGTCACGAAAGTATCAACTGAATGAAACGATAGGGCGGGCAGAGCACTTCCGATTTGAAACGGTTAGTTCTCAACCTGCAAGACTTTAATTCACTGCGAGATGTTTTTAATATACTGAAAGTTTTAAGTTTCAGAGACACCCATAAGCTTTCCGACAAACCTTCGCTACAACGTCAAAACTTATCATTTTGCTCATATTGCCGTTCTCCAAAATTCTCCCGATCGAATTTGTTTTATTTCTCTGCTGACTTATAATTACGTATTCTGTTCAAAACTTGAAAATCATGTTGGATACTCTGAACCTTTGCAACTGATTTATGTATACACATGCGTGTTTTTGTAATTTGATTTCCAGTGTCTTTTTCAACTGATCAAAACCAAATTGTGATCTCCTAATATTCCAGTCTTCTATCATGTTTTCTTTTCGCTAGTTTCAGATGAAATGGTAGATTATTTATTGTCAGTGTTTCATATAACTGCTAACGGATGATGTCTCCAGTTTCTTTACCATTTCCCCAGTATATATCCCATATTATGTGTCGATATTGATCTCACTCCCCCGCGTCCTTTTTCCGTTTGCTGAATTCGATTTTGAAATATTTTTTTAAAACCTTATGTCAAGTTTTTCAATTCCAGTCTTTTTATAAATTTCTGAAATTTTTAAAATCCGTAGAAAAAATCTGCGATGCGACAGGCTTTTCGCTGCTTTAACCATCTACCTATCAATAGAAACAATTTTTTTTAATGCAAATTTTGACAAATTTTGAAAATGATACACGAAATAGAAGTAAGCATATAGTACTGATAAGTTTCCAGAATGACTTTCCGATATACCCAAGATGACGATGGATTTTTGTGTGTTATGCTTGTATTTGGCACTTTTTCGCTAATTTCTTTCGCATATTTCTCAACAATTATAGTTATCAATTGGACAAAGAGAAGGTTTTTTTACACTTCAGTTCGATAAAAAACAGAAACACACTGAGTTTTTTATGCTTTTAAGAATTTTTCCTACAATGAAAAACAATATCCAAGACCACAATCTCAATCATTAAAATTGTTTTTTTCCAGATACATGGAGTACATTGAGGAGCAGAGAAGACTTAATGGAAACTTGCTGTTCGCGAAGGAGGAATAATTTTTGATGTATTTTTTTTTAGCTCGATACAAGAAAAGCTTTATTCATGAAGTACTCGTGTGTTTACCAAAACACATAGAAGAAATGCACCAATTATCAAAAATAGGAAGTATAACTCTGAAGTTTGATGGCTGCATCCTTGTAATTCCTCTCTAATCTTTTGAGAGCTAATTTTAGCTCGGAAATAATCAATTGATTTCTTTCCTTATCATTTTCTTGTTTTCGCATCTAAAACATTGTAAAAAATATTCTGATAGCGTGAAAGAGAAGTTTGCCATACCGTTTCTCGCAGCTCTTTCTTCAGCTTCTCGACATTTTCTGGAGCTTCTGGGGTCAATTCGAGTTTTTTCCTGAAAAAAAAAAACAAAATTTTACTTCGATTATATCATCACTAATTTGGAACATTTTCTGCTTAATTCGCTGCGAGAAAAATTCTACTCACTTCAAAGAAATTATTGACACCTCTAATCTCTCCCTCTCCATTTTCATATTGCTCTCGAATTGTTGTCTGTCGTCTCCGGATTTTTGAAGTTTTTCATATAAATTTTTCACTTCTAGCTCCAACCTTTCCCGATGTTCTTGTTCGATTCGTAACGAGCTTTCATTTTTGTCGAACGCTTCTTGTAGTGTTTCATTAGTTTTCAATTGGGTTTGAAAGTCTATAAATTGATTGTTTTGAATAGATTTATGATCAGACAATTGTGGAAAACACAAGCAAACAGAACTTATTACTACATAGAAGAAAACTAATATTTTACAGCATTCGATATATATCGATTACCTTCAATCTTTCTGTTGTTTTCCTCAAAAATCTTCTGAAACTCAGATATGCGGACAGAAAAATCTTCTTCTGCATCGCTCATTTTTTTCGATAATTCAAGCTGCTTCTGGCGCGATTTCATTTCGAAGTTCAGATTTTCACTTATAAGTTCGTCGTTTTTCAGTTTTAGAACATTGATAGCGCCAGATTGGTCTTTCTCGGAGTCCATCTTCTGGATTTGCAGTTGTAGGCTGAATCAAATATATTTGATCAGGGTTAACTGAATTCGAAAATCAACTTCTGAAAACATACTCTTCATTCTTTGTTATGATACAACTCACTTCTGAATAGTAGATTCTGACTCGAGTAACTGGAACCTTAATGAAATCTCTAACTTTTTTGAATTTTGAATTTTCGAGTTTTTTTCAGATAATTCCAGAGCGAACTTCCTACTTTTTTCCAAGTAATAATCTTCTTTTTTCTGAATTTTGCGTTGAAGACTTTCTATCACACTTTCCATGTGTTCGAATCTGGAACATAACAAAATGTTTAAGTCTGACATATTAGCATGGTGTCGAAACATCGAACTACCTCGGAGAAGCAACTTTTTCAGTGTACATAACCATTTCTTTCAGCTTTTGATCAAACTGCATTTTTATTTCCATTTCTTTAGATTTTTCTTTTCGTTTGACGGTATCTAATTCTGAGTTTAAACCCGCAATTGTATCCAATAATTCATCATTTTCCTTCACTAAGTCCAATCGATCAGATTTCAATTTTTCAATGTGACAGTTTTGATCTTTGAGCTCCTCAAATTATTCGAAATGATGAAATGTCTATACTGAAGCAGCTGAACAACCCACTTTTCTATAAACGTTCTGCAGCTCTTCAATCGTATCTAACTTGAACTTTTCGTATTGTATCTGAATTGATATTGTAATATTGTTATCGAATTCGTAAAATATTTATGGTAGCCTACCTCCCTGTCTTGATTGGATTGCCGCATTTTTTTTATTAGTTCATCACTTCTTGCCTCCAACCGCAATAGTTCTTCTTTCAACTCTTCTCCTTTGATTACTGATTTCATCTCTGCTTTCAGGTCTTCATTTTCTTTAGATAAAATTAAAAAATTTTCCTTCAAGGTTTGATAATTTTCTTGGGTTTTCAAAACAAGTTGTCTTTCAACCTTGAAAAAAAATTCTAAACGTTTGATCATCGAAAATTTGAGAAATACCGTGAGAATTCTGTTAAGCTCGTCGATCTCCGAATAATTTCCTCGGAGTGCATTCATTTTGCATTGCTTGGAATACCTGAAAGCTAACAAAATTAAACAATTGCAGTTGAATATATTCATATGAAATATAGTTTATGCTATTTTGTCTAATAATACCTAATCTTCAAAACGCATAAACTTGTGAGAGTTGTGCTGAAGCCAAAGCGTGAGTCCCTTGCTTTCTCTTTCCCTCCGTCTAATGTTTCACGTAACACTTCTCTCTCTCTCTCTCTCTCTCTCTCTCTCTCTCTCTCTCTCTCTCTCTCTCTCTCTCTATCTCTCTCTCTTTCCCTCTTGCTCTTTTGCGATCCGTCTTCCGTAATTGGCATGTTGACAGAGGGGAACATGAAAACGAAACATAACCACAGGAGAAGAGAATTAGAGAAACCTACCAAAAGATGGCAGCTGCATGGATTTATGGACTTCCTCGAGGTATGAAATGATGAAGAAACCTTTTCAATTAGAATAACTGTCATAGATTTTGGATGCATTGTGTAAAGCAGCATTTCAAACAGCAACGTCATTTTATTGTCTATTCCTATCATTCTCGTATCATTTTCTGATGATTTTTTTTGACGTTTTTGTGAAATGTGGAGTCTAAAAAACTGTTTAAAAGTGAAGCTATACTGAAGTTTTGGGAGTAAAAACCGTGGTATCACGCAGATCGCTGGGAAACAAATTCACCACATGTTCTGATCCGGTAATCTAAAAAGTTTGTTGTTTACTCTGATGCAGTGGTTGTGAGATTGGTGAATAGAACCATTCCATATGTGGCACAACTGTGATCCAAACTCAAAAACTTTAATAACTCGAGAAATGATCATCAACTAGTCAGGTTTATTGGATTACAGAGGAAGTTTTATGGGCCAGATTCAGTTTTGTGCGGGCAAGTTATCGAGTAAGCCAGAAATGATTACAGCTTTTCTAGCAACACATAATTGAAAAAACGGAATCCTGAATCTTGGCGCCCCTGACTACAACTCTATTTAACTAATGCGACCGTTCGACCCAAAAATATTATAGTTTCTCTTTGGGCACGTGATAAATTTTGTTTGACCCCATACTGTCCAGCCAGGAATGATATTGGTGCTGGGCGACGTGTTGAACTCCTCGAAAAATGGGACACTCTTAAATTGAATGGCATTAACTCTCGGAACGAATAAAGGATAGCTATCCATCACGGGGACCGTGTCTGGTTTCACGGTCCAAATACTTGGATAGTTTTAAGAAGAAAAGCAATGGCTTTGAAAATATTATTTCTGGAAAACACAAAGAAAGAAAGGAAAAGGCAAGTACAGCTAAAGAGCATAAAACGGTCTAACCGATCTCCCTTGTTGAATTTTCCTTTTTTGTGACTCCGTGTTCAAAATTATTATAATTTTCGTAAACTTTCAAGCCTACGAGATCTGATGTATTTTTGTGTTCAATTTAGTTTCCTATTTTATTAATGGAAAACTTTGAATTTTCCCTTGCTAATCCTAAACACCTCGAAGCTTCCATTTATTATTTCAATTTATTAGCAAGGATATAAAGAAATATGACGATAGTGCGCAGATTTTACTGTCGCTTTCAAAGATGGAAAATTTGACCAAGATGCAGAATTGGAAAACGGAAAGTCATTCATATATTTACAAGCGTATTTCCCACAATGAAAAAGTTAGAATTTTTCTACATGGATATTCAAAAATGATTTTAGAAAAAGGTTCGAAAAAAATTACAGGTTAAACAATTAAAGCATTATAGAACGCTTTGTAGAATTCGGACATTGGATCCGTGAAGGCTCAAATTCTTTTTGTCGATGTTCGAAGCTTTTCTGGGCACCAGAAGAATTCCGCAAATCCGGCATGACGCGCCACAGCAGTTTTTGGAAAACAAATTGATGAATTTCTGGGATTCTAAAAAAAACCCAAATGTGAGTGATACACCAAATCAAATTATTTGGTATATAGGATGCAACATTTTTTCTTACCTCGTCGCATATATTATTGGGTTGGTTAGTGTTTTTCCCATAATACTCGTCAAAACTACAATTGACATGACAGTGATGTAAACATTTTGCTTTTTATACAATGGCATATTTTTGGCTGTCAATATGTACATTATACTTGCTGGCATCCAACCAATAATAAATGTTCCAAAAATCAAAACGGCAGTGATCACCGTACGTCTACCTCGGAATGATAAACAAGAGATGGGCGTAAAGGCTGCAGTTTTGTTACGAACCTGAAAAACTTACAGATGTGCTCATCCAGTTTGATTCAGAGAAAATTTAGTTCAATGGCTAATGCTTAAATGAATAATGTTCCACTTGAATATTTTTCAAAAAAATCCTTTAAAAAAACTTTAATCTGTTGGCACCAGACTCATTATATTCCAGCTGACTTTCGTTTCTATTTTTGGTAACAATGGGGAGAAGCAAACCTCTGTAACTTTTTTTAACATCGCGATATAAAAAACAGTAGTTGCAATGATAATAGAAACAATAATAAAAGAGATGACTGTACGAAAGTAAAAATTTTCGTAGAAGCTGATTCCCATACACTTTTCGTTCCTGAAAAAACTTTTTCGGTACGAATGCCCCCATGTGCTTACCGGTATCCTTGTTTTTGCCAACTTGCGAAATATATCATGAGAGCGGTCGGAGGAGTTGCCCACATGAACAAAATCATCAAATGAACAGCGTGAAGTGGAAGCACATTATGATGATCAAATGGTCTTCTAATAGTAATGTAATGAGTGAATGCCAATGCAACGAGATGGAAAATACCAGTCATTAGACCTCCAGTGCGAAAAGCCTTGAAAATTAACAGATTTGAGTACTACAGTCTTTCTCTCACTCATTCTCTCTCTCACTCATTCTCTCTCTCACTCATTCTCTCTCTCACTCATTCTCTCTCTCTCTCTCTCTCCCTCTCTCTCTCTCTCTCTCACTCATTCTCTCTCTCTCTCTCTCCCTCTCCCTCTCTCTCTCTTACTCTCTGATACACACAATTTTCTGAGTTTATTTTTGATTGGTTAGATAGCTGATTAATATATGTATAACTTGATGTGATAGGTGCAAGCTCTTTATAGTCAGAGAACAAAATAAAAAATAACAAGAAATTTCTCATCAGTTTTCGCTTCACTGCTCAATTGTAAATTCGGGTTGAAGGTTTTCATGTTTCCTGTTTTTACAAAATAGTCAATGCAAAAGTTAATACCCGACCGCCGGAATAATAGAAAATGAGACCATCAGGCGCATCTAATGTGAACAGATTTGAATAGTTTCGAAAATGTACCTCGAGAGACAACGGGAAGCAATATGAGGTATGCGGAACCTGCAGCACCACTGGCTTGTAACTGTTCCAGAATAAAGATACTCCAATAACAATACTTGTCCAGGTATCAGATAAAGCTAATGAATAAGTAAGTTCAAGAGAAGCCGAGCGAATTTTCACGTAAAATCGAGATGTGAAAACCATTATGTTCAGTATTGCGGCAATGATGCAAAGAATTATTATAGAAGGAATGCATATTTCATAAAGAATGTATTTGATAGTGTCCATTGTTGTTTGGATGTCGTAACCAACAAAAAAACCGCTGAAATATCATTTGCAAACTTGAGTTATCAAACATCAGCGTAATAATACGAAGATTATCGAAAACTAGTTTACAAGCTAGATTATAGTCTGCAGTATGACTAGCTTTTGAGCCTTAACAGGCTCCAAAGCCAGTCTGGGCATTGAGCTCTGCTTCTATAACTCAGGTTTTTATAGGGTCGTGAAGAGTAACCGGGCCTGGAGCCCGGAACCTGAGAGGTTCTGATATTGATAAGAGATATTAATTTTCGACCTAAACTTTTCTCCAAAGTCTTTCTACCATTATCTGAATGATATTTCAAAATCTTTCTACCATAATTTCAATAATATTGAACTTTTCACAATAACTCATTTTAACTCAATCGGATGGAGCTGGAAATTTTTTCTCCTTTTAGTATTCACACAAGGAATGATTGAAACATAGTTCCATGAAATATTCAGTAAGAAAATTTCTCAGGAATCGTAAGAAACCCGTTCCCCCAGTATTAAAATTTCGTATTTTCTGTCCCATGAAAAATTTTCTAATCAAGACCTTCACCAATCCTATTTCAATTGACGCAGAAGGTTTTTCTCCATCAGAAATAGAATAAGTCTCCAATAATTTCTCAAAATTTGGGTCATGACGAAACGCCAAAAATGTGAAAATTCCCAAAAAAAGCACTTTCAAGGAAAAAAGGAAAATACGAGCTGAAATTAGATGTGGTTGCGGTTTAAATTCAAAGACTTTCTAGACGTTATGAGTGTGTTTATTGTGAAAAAGAAACACCGGAAAAAGTCGAGCAAAAGCGGAATTCTTTTTACTTTTTATAGTAGAAGGATCTTATTGAAGGAATGTTAACATGAGAAGACGAATGCGAAAAAAACCTTTTGTAATGAAAGAGTAGTTTTTTCGCTTGAATGATTGATTCTGATAAATTGAGGGGGAATTTTTGAATTTCCTTTTTGTCCTATCTTGAATTTAAAGCACAACGAAACAAAACAATGTGGTGTAACGCGATAAAACAATGATTTGTTGAATTTGAGAGTTGATTTCATAGGCGTGAATAAAAAAACTGCAGTTTAATTCGTAAATTTTGTTTTTCTGACTGAATTATTGGCACGAAGTCAAAAGAATAGGAGTGAATTTGTTTGTGTTATTTTCTTTGGCATCAGGTCAGTTTATCTTCATTTCAGTCGTATTTTTGCTCCGTATCATTTTGAAATAAAAGATTTTTTGGAACAGTAAAATTTTTTGCACGTTTTAGAGATGTGACGGAGTCGCCAATTTTAGTAATACATAAATTTTCTTTTTTGTTGTACGATCGTCCTATACACCACTCAGTTATAAAATCAAGACAAGAGAAGGTATATGAGAAACAGTAAGCATTGTTTTATTATCGGGGTCTTCGAACTTTTGAACGGCATGAAAACTGACAATTCAAACAACAACAAAAATGGGAAAATTATGTTGAAAGAAAGAGGGAGAAAATTGAAAAACCAATTGGAAACCGAATGAGAAATGAAGAAAACAACGACTTCAAAAACAAGAATTTCCTTGTTTTTCTTCTTTCAAAACTGAAACAAGTCATTGAAAGAGAGAAGGGTATGTAACAGAGCCTAAATCTGAATATGTTCTGCTTTCCTATTCTTGAAATGAAACTATTGTATAACCTGAGTGATCACAAATTGATTGAAGCTAGAAATCTTCGAACTCGTTGGAGCTCACATGCAATTTTGAAATTTTTTCATTTGTATCAAATTTATTTATACTGACTTCTCCCAATAAGAACGGGATATGGGTCAAAACTCGGTAAAGTGTTGAGTGATATCGTATAGATATGTCTAACTTTGACTCACCTGATTCGGAAAATTCATCTGGACGACTGCACATAATAATCTTCCACTTGACCATTCATTTCACGTTGGACCGTTCAGTTCACCATAGACCAGCTTGTTCTTAAAAAAAATTTTTCCGATCAAACTACGCAAAGCTTTCATTCTAACCTATTGAAACTTAGTAAGTAATATCAGAAAAGACTCAGATGGAATGAAACCATTAAAAAATACGTGAATGTTTTGAAGTCGCTCAAATACAACAACCTGGATCTTTTCCACATTTGCAATCATCTCCTGTTGCATACTTCTGTTAAACATTTAAGAAAACGGTAGATGCCTTTTAGCAGAATAAAAAAAGTTGCAATCGGAAGCATAAAATTGGCAGTTTCGCACTTGCATATAAAAGACGCTTGCCTGTCAAATACACCATACAACCACGGAAATGAAACAAGGGTTTATATTTCTTGCGATTTTTCTTTGTATTGTCAATGTGAAAGGCTTTGTGATTGATAATGATGGTAAGTTATATGTTTTGAATCATTGTGAGATGAGATGAACTGAATCTTACATTTAGACCGATTGTTTACTTCAACTTAATTCTGTCTAAAAACTAAAAGGAACGTTTTCTACACTTGAATCATTATCCTTATTTCAGAATCTTGTGAGTCGGAAGAAAAAATAGAAAAGCAGAAGATGAAGTGTCCCAAACACTACAAAGGTTATTACCGTAACCCCACAGCTACAAATAACCAAACTAAAATGTGGTGCCTTCGTGTTGTAATGGTAAATGTTTCGGTATCGGAACCAGCTGCACAGCAGGCATGCAATGCAGAGGGGTCTGTCCTTTCTACTTTTGCCAGTTATGACGAACAAAAGTATATCGTTAGTGAGTAACAATATACCATATTCGGACTCAGTAAACAGTTTTCAGGACATGCGTCGAAATATTTTCGCCGCAACAATATCACTCAAGGATCCATTTGGATCGATGGAGTACGAATGGAAGAATGTAGAACATTAAATGTAACGAAACAAACATCACCTCCGTGTAATGATAAAACAAAAGTATTTGGCATCACTGATCCTAGAACTGATCCAAAATATGCTTGGACTCAATGGTACAGAACTGCGCCATCCTGGGCATATTGGCCGTATCGTCTGGAGGAATACAGTACTTAGTGGGTGAAACTTTGTGTGAATAATTTCCTCACATTCTTATAAACACTCCTAGTGAAAATCATTAAGAATTTTCAAAACCTTGCAAGTATTCTCAAATTCCGCAGCATGCTCTTGAAAAATATGATAATGTTAACTTTTTCAGCCCAACCCCAGACTCCATCACCGCCGACTGCACTCAGATGTGGATCTATCCGGAAAACTCTGATAGAAATGGCCAACTTCACGCTATACAGTAAAATTTAGATTCTGAAACTAACAGGGCAGGCTAAGTTTCATATAAAAACAATTTTTTAGCTGCGATATGGCCGTTCCACCATACGACTTTGAGAAAGCATTGTTCACAAACTATGGGTACGTGTGTGGGCGCCCACCTGTTTTGAGTTTCTATTGACTTATCCGTGTCGTTTGGCGAATCTTGAGAATGAAAAATTAATCTGTGGATGTGAAATAATGAAAAACTATTCATCACAAAAAAAGAAAGAAGAACAAAATGTAGAAATATGATGAACGAAGTTCTTATCAATAAGTAGACACATAAATGCTGGCGGCAAAGATATTCAGTTATAAAACCTGGAAAAACAAGCAATTTAGTTGGAAGAAAAACAAAAAAAAAGAAGCAATGTTCAGGGGCAACATCAGTTGTTGCGAGATGAATTGAGTTTGCCCAGAATCAGCGAAAATATGGGACAACAGAAAATGAAAGAAGTTTGGTCTTGAATTTTTTTTTACAAATTACGAAGCCTCGAGTGAAGGAAGATAAAGGCATAAACGAATCAGTATTCATTGAAAAATCAATGTTTTGATTGGAATTAAACTTATAAAAGTTTTTCCTACTTACAATGTTCCATGCGTCATTCCGAAGAGTGTGAGGGTTAATAAAGTGATCACATACTTACATACATGGTAGGTTATCTGAATGAGCTCACGATGTTGATACATTCAAAAACATAACTTTTTTCTTGCACTCACAAAAAACTCACATGAACCCGACTTTCTCCATTGATATTTTGAACACGACATCCATGCAACTATCAAAAACACGATCGATATTTCGAGTGTCCGTCGCATTGGTATAATGAGAATAAACGGGTTTTTCATGCTGTATTTCGCTGCTAACAAGGCGAGAGAAACGGTCAGCGACGTACTTCGCAGCTGGCTCCAACGAATCAGGACCCTTGTAATTTTTGAAACATGTTCTTAATGAGTACTTTGATATTTTTTCTTTGAAAATATCGATTTTGTTTAAAAATAAAATCATCGCCGTTTTTTTACTGAAGCACTGATGGTTGGCTATTCTTTTAAACAATTCCATTGAATATCGTAGCCGGTTGATCTTCCCTGGCGAACCATCTTCTTGTGGATTTTCTTCATCATCTGCATAGAGATTATATCCACTTATTGCGGCGATGAAAAGAACCCCATTGACGTTGTCAAAACAGTGAATCTGAAATTCGCCATCGTAACACATTTGAAAAAATTGGACTGGGTTTTGCAAAACCAGTCAACCACTCTAAAATTTGTGGTAGACTGATATTCGACGAGTTCAGTCGTGGCTTGAACATTTTCAGACAACCTTGCAATTTTTGATTGCGAGGAATACGGTGGTAATCTTTTTTCTTTTTTTCTTCAAATAAAGAACTCACCCATTTCCTCTGTTCTGATCGTTGGCCACCCACATCGACCATTCTGAAATACCAAAAGTTGATCGCTAACCAGTAAATTAAAAGTCTTCATAAATCTTTTAATTTTTCTCGGTGATGAAATAGTTAAAGATTAAGCTAGAAACTACATTTTCAATTCATTATATCATTCATGACAACAAACATTTATGAAAATGCTTAGCTCCATGACAACGTTGTTGAGACAAGAAAAACGAATGAATGTTCATATACCTCAAGTTAGCTTCTCGAAAGGGAAACTCAATTTCCGTGATCCCAGTGGTTGGTAATCTAGCTTTGAGAACATCCATCAAAGTTGGTTTATATTCATGTGCTGATATCCTATCAAGATCGTCGAGAAAACTGAAAATCAAATCGGTTCATTCAGAATCTGTTTCGACATGAACTTACTATGTTGCCGAATCAAGCAATGTAATTTCATTTTTTTTAATCAAAACCTGTTTTATAAACTCTGAGTTGTATAATTTAGCTAAGGAACCCGCCAATTCTTGATTCAACTCTACTTCTGATATACTGTAGCGACGTTTATATGATTTATAATGAAGAAGAGCTCTCCTTATTGAAGGGCTATCATCTTGAGTGAGTTCCAGCTGTTCCGCAGCTTCTAATAACTGATCCATTGCTTGCATTATATTGCTATAGATCAAATAGCGAAAGTTTACGTAATCCAAATCAGAAAAACCATTGAGGTGAATAATTTTCATTTGTTTGAAAATAGTGCTTTTTCCGCATTCGGGCCCGCCTAGCAATAAAATTTTGAGAGTTCTCTTCATTTCCATCCTATCCTTCTCCAATTGCCGGTTGATCAGGCTGTTTTTCCTGGCCATATCACCAGGGGTCATTTCTGTGCCACCGCATACATTCACTCTGTAAAAACATCCCCGACGGTCTATATTATCAAGAGTTGGTTTCAGCATAATTTCATATTATTATTAGGCAAAAGTACTCCTTAGGAATTTTCCCTTTTTGTTAATTTTTTTTAATTTTCCCAGCGGCTGAGAAGCTTTCTACTTCTCTGTCGATTACGCTAGATTTCCAAGAACGAACGCAATTTTCGAAATTAATGTTCAATAGATCACTTCATATACAACTCCCGAGCTCACCTGTTGTTAACCTGTGTCGTAAACGACAGTCGACCACAGAACAGAAACCCTAAACTAATGTTTGAAGTTGCTGAGGCACTTGATTCAATGTTTTGGGAAGGTGGTGGAGCTGCCAGTTTCTGAAAACAAAGACATCATAGATTTTGAATCAGTCACTGCAAGATGAAATGAAGTTGAACGAAAGGATTATATTGAAATAGTGAATTCTTAGAATCGTATAGTTCCAGTTTCCAAAATGTTCACAAAGCTGAAAACTAGAATGAGCCGTATTGAAAAATAAGACAAGATCTTATCAAGAAAAACACATTATTCATATAATGGTTAGTGAGTAGTTGCTGCTTTTCTAAGTTAATGAAAAATATTCGAAACCCCCAGTTTTCTAAGCTACGATTGATGTTTTCTTACAAACAGAAAACAGCTACAAAACTAGAACTATGCTTCTGATAATTACGCGAGGAGAAGCACACTTCAAGAATGTTGCTTAACAGGCCCCTTTTATGTTGACGAAACTATGCATTCAACAATTGGAATCAGCAATGAAACCATAGGGAAGCAGAAAAACAAAAAACAACAGAGGATGAAAAAAATCAGGAGTCAAGATAAACTTCTGAACTTTTCTTACAACTTGTGGATTGGAGTTCCGATTGGATGTTGTTATAACCTTTGCTACGCTTGCAACTTGCGAAACCGTGGAGCTGTTATTAACAGTGTTCAGCGGGACAACTATTTTCTGAAAAAAGCCGGTATTGAATATTTGTTGGTCAACAAAAAAATTGTGTTGAAACTAGTGAAATGATGAGAGAAAGCAGAAGAGTGGTTAACACGCGAGATCATATGAGAAGTGGAATTTGAATAGGAAGAAATGTCACTTCAACTTATGAGAAAACTGGTAATTACTGATTTATCTCGAAAATTCCACAATAACATTAAATTTTCAAAATTGTCTTGCCCTACATTCATAACAATTTCCAAAGTGAAAGTAAAGTTCATTGAAAAGATCGCTTTAAATAAAAAAAAAGAATTATTTTAAATTAGGTAAATATACTAACAATGAAAATTCTTCATTCACGAGTCAAACATTTATATTGATTATGAAAAAAGAGCAGATTTTTCACCGATCATGTTTTGCTGTGGCTCCGGTTCAAAAAAACCTTCTAGTAGCTATAAGATATCAAAAACGGAGAAGATGAATCATTTTGTGAATTCAAAAGCTAGAAACGAGACTCACAGAAGTTTTCAGGTTTCATACAATTGATAATAGAAGCAGATGTTATTAGAAAGATCTGTTTCCGAAAGAAAATGTCTTTTTGTCGTTATTTCTGCGCCACATGCGCGCTTCACTTTTTAGGGGTAATTCGGTTTTGAAAATGATATTATACATCCCTCTATACTTCCCCCTCCCCCTTTCTCTCTCTTTCTCTCTCTCTCTCCCTCTCTCTCTCTCTCTCTCTCTCTCTCTCTCTCTCTCTCTCTCTCTCTCTCTCTCTCTCTCTCTCTCTCTCTCTCTCTCTCTCTCTCTCTCTCTCTCTCTCTCTCAACTCTCTATTTCAATTGAAAATTACGTTTTCAATGCAATACCTAGAAACCCTCAAGAAAAGCGTGTCATGAAGGAGTGCTAAAGGTGCATGGTGGAATAAGTCATCAGATCTTGGATTCACGAACTTTAACTGCAGAACTCACGCAGTCTGATATGTAAGCTAGAGCAAAAACCATAAAATGCACAAATCTATTGATTGTTCAAATGTCTAGAGTGTTAGTGTTAGTATATTTTTTGGGTGCATGAAAACGAATGCTGCACATTTGAACACATTCCGCGAATAAAGGACCACCAAGCTATGTCAAAGTTGTGTGATACATATATCTAATTTTTTGAAAAGAAATGTATTCCTGACTTTTACAGGATTCTGACGATATTTTTCTCATTTTACCTGTTTCTATTGTCCGACAAGCGTTCAACTACTCTATGTCAAAGACTGCGCACCACATTACTTATGGCTCATTAGATGAAAAACATGGTTCAATTTGAATGTGAAAGTGAAATATGACAACATAACAGATAAAGCGACACTACGTCTCCTTCTCGCAATCTCAACACATTTCTCTGATCGAAACGCATTTTATATGCATCAGCTCTATGCTAGCAAATTCTGTTTGGAGTCTATGCTTGAGCAAAAAGGTAGGGTAGACGAGTGAAATAGGAAATATACTTACTCTCCGAAGGCTGCAACAATCATAACACGAAGTAATCCCAGAATAACTTCTAGGTTCGAGAGGAGGTAGTTCACATTTGGGTGTAGCCGCACGAAGAATTTTAAACGACTGATCACGTGAAGAAAACGAATTCTGAGAAAAATAATGCGAATTTGAAATATGCATTAAACCTGAAAATCAGAGTGTCGTCATGGTCAGAATCGGCGATTACCACAAAAACACCCGCGTGGACTAAGCTATTTACTTGAGCAACAGACCAGAACAATATACTTTCTGTGGCATGACTTCAGATTCAGAAAACTTTTCAGAAGCTGTGTTTTTTGCACTATTGAACAGCCTATTTTCAATTCCAGTTCAGATGTTATTCGTTACTGCGAGTATTTTTCTTTTATCAACATTCTATAAGTGAGCTTTTTTATAAGATAGTTGTTTTTAAAAAAAGGTTTTAAAAAGTGGAACTCATTAGGGTGAAGGAGTTCTCAAGCTATTTAAAGGCACTTCCAGAGAACTTTGCCAAAAGAAACCAGTTGACAGTAGCGAAAAAATCTAAATATGATAAAATTATGCCCGTCCAATCCATCTTCAATATATTCATCTGTCTTCTCGTGGTGAAACCATGAATAACGAAATGGATAACATTTAGGAAAAAGACATTGTACGATCAACTTGGAAACCACAAGTGAAGAATAAGGTAAGAAGAAAGTTGTGTACCAGATAGCTCATCTCTCTCTGACACTCATTAACGGATTCGAATTTTGTCGCTATTCAAACGTTTTTAATGATAAATATTCTTTTTAACCTCTGAATTATACTCCCTCTACTCTATTAATCATCATCTTTCTAACCAATAAAAACAAAATCTTCGGAATAGCTTGTGTAGCACTGACCACTTCCAATTACCTAGCATTCGAAAAATTGGTTTCAAAAAAACCATGATTAATTGCGATGAACGATGGCGAAAAATTAAGTTCACAAACGCATAATTCTTGTGTTGGCAAACAGAACACAGGTGCAATTCGACATGTTGTGACGTTGATTCAAAATTCGTCATTATTCAAATTCGCATATAAACGACTCATAAACCCGGATAAAACTTATTTCCAGCTAAATGGTAAGTAAATGTGAAGACGAAAAGTTTTAATGTAAAAATAATATGAAAAGCTATCTAAACAGTGAAAGTTTGGAGAAAATTATTTTTAAAGTGTCAAACGAAAACTTTTCTATCCATAAAATGTTAAAACTTGAATACTTTGCCAAGTAAAACACCGGACACTTACTGTTATCTGTTGTGGGTGCGAATCAGTCGTTGTTTCTAATGGTCCATTGTCTACTGAAGAACTATCACTTGATAGCACAGTATCGCCATCCCCAGACAGTTCATCTACTAGCATCAAAACTTCTAACTGAATTGGTAGTGAGATAAACTGGAAGAAAGCTGTTGATTTTAATAGTTTAACTGAAACTTATCAATATCAAACGGAAAGCTGTAATAGCGAAAACGTTTTCTTACAGGTCAGATAAAAATTTTGAAAAATCTTAAACATCAAATTGTGTTTATGAATTTTGGAGAATGTTGAATGAAAACGAAAACTTTGGAGTATTATCGCTGAAGCAAAACCGCATGAAAACTTGAAGCAGGTGTAAAAAATTAATCATAAGGTACCTTTTCACTGACATCTACACTTGAAAAAAAACTGTGTAACGTTAGAAGTTGTCATTCACAACTTCATTCTACAATGTGGCGAATCAATAGTGAAAACAGAGTTGAATTCTCGCTAGTCAAGTTAGTCAAATGACGGACTAGGACTAGGAGCTAATGTTCACTATCAGACTCAGCGTCTTTCAACTTACGCTAACAAACAAACGCAAGCTTGTACTATTTAACTGAGTGAGACATAGAGCTAGCTTCCAAGAAGCCTCGGCGTAAAACATTTTCTTCAAAGTTGTGGACGAAATAATTTTGATTGGCGGTCAAATCAAACAACACGATTCTTTTATTCTTTTCACTATGAGCCGATAAACTTAAATATCGCACACATTTATCAGTCTGAAACACTTTTATGAGAGTTTCAGACCCACTGGATCGCATCCTTAATGTTTTTGATCGTTTTCATTTTTGTTTGACCTTCTCAATAATCTCTCTGTTTTTCTCCTTCTGTCATTTCCGGCTCGCTCTGTTTCATTTCATGTGTTTCCGATCTGTCTCATTAGAAATCATGTTTTATTTTAGAACTCGATCTATTTTATATTTCTGTTTGATCTCATCTGAGAACCATCATATTACGGAATATTCCTGATGTTGTTTTTGTTTTATCTCGGTCTTCAACATTCCTATTTGTTTACCCGCGCGTCGATGGATGTCAATTCGTGCACGCGTGCTCTAGCGCTTACACACTAGGTGTCCCTTTCGGAGCGGTCCGTGTACACTTTCGATTTTTTTAACGTTGCCTTGAATATAACGGCAGCTAAAATCCCTTTTCGATATAACCTACAGGGTGACTAGAAACAGCTGGAAAACGTTCCTTCCCTTGACCACGTCCCTCGTAGCGTATATAAGAATTGACATTCTAGTTATGTGAATCCTAGGTATCTTCGGTCAACTCAACATCATCGTGCTTTTCTCTCTGTATCAGACTATGTTTTCAAAACACGTCAATGTTTTCTTCATTCCCAGTTTGAAGTCACAGACTCGACGATCATAAACATCCAAAAACGATAAATAGAACCCACTTACCACCTGAAACACCCTGTCTTCCTTCTTTCACTCATTAAGTATTCTCTTGTTTTGCGATCTACTTCCGTATTCTATCTTCCTCTCTAAACCTTAATTTGCCTAGAAAACTTCAGAAATGTTGCGGCGAAACTGTCGTAAAGCTGTCAGAGCGCATTGAATGTTTTCAAATTCTCAAATTATAACTTTTAAAAAATTGTTTTCGACTAGAGGAGGAATTAGGGAAAAACGAACATGAAGCGATTAAATTCTGGCGTCCCTTTTTGTTTTTATCACAGCCGGCCAAGTGGCAATGGCTACTTAGAAGCATGAGATCTCTTCTCTGAATTAGTTCGGTTTTTTGACGTAGCCAATAAGACATTTTCTAGGTTTTTGAACTTTTTACAGAAAATTAGGCGAATTTTCGATTTAGAATGAACATTTTTATACTTTTCAGATTTCCTAATTTTTTTCTTTCGTTTAGTCAGACTCTCATGCTTTTTTTTTTAGCTTTTCTTGATAATTTTCTGCTGAAAATCCAATAATTTGTTATTTACAAGAAAAATTATTTCCAAAAAGTACGCAAACACTTTTTTCGCGAAAATCAATTAAAATTTGTTTTTCGACGTTATTAGTGCTCGCTGAATTATTTTGGAGATATTTTTAAATGTAAAGACTGAAAAAACTGTATTTTGAACATTAATTTGCCTAAAATCTTAGTCAGAAACAATTTTCCCCCCAGAAAACACTATTTTCCCGTGAAAGACTACGGTAGTTCTCAAAGTGTGCACTGTACCTGACGCGATTTCTCGGCGCCAAAACTTCTTTTAAAAATTGTTTTTTTTATATCGCGCGCCAAGCCGCTCTTTCACTATCAAATCGTCTTCTCGTTTCGAGTTTCAAACGTATTTTCGTATTTTTACCAGTTTTTCAATTGTTTTCCGCCAGAATCGAGATACCTTTGCTTTTTCTACCGCAAAAGTTCGAAAACTCTGAAGATTCTATTTTTCTTCATTTTTCAGCGAAAAAACGCAGAATTTGATAGTTCAGGCCCTGTTTCATATTTTTCCGAAATGTTTCATCCTTTTTTTCTTTCAAACTTCCTATATTTTGAACTTTTCTCTGTAATAACTAGTTTTTTTGCAGAATGAGAAAGACGGCGGCCGAAAGGAGCGAAAGAGCGACCATTAACAGGACACTCACACCGACATCATCGCGCCGAGTCGCGAACGAGACACCATTTTGAGGTATTCATTTGTGCTTCGATTATAACTTCGCTAGTTTAAAAAAAGATTTCTAAAACTACGAGAACACTTTTTCGCGCGAAAATTATTATAAGCTTTAGTCACAGTTATAAGCTTCAGTCACAGCGCTTTTTCAAATTTTCCCGCACTCGGTGCATATATTTTCGTAATTTTGTAAATGTTCAAGTGTTGTCCGCCAGAATCGAGTTGTTTTGCTCTGTTCAGGCGAAGAATGCTCTAAAACCCTCGAGTTCATGTTTCTTTGCCCAATTTGTAGCTTTTTCGTTTTCATGTGCATCCCATCTTGTTATTTTCTGCAGTTTCAACGAGTTTCCATGCGAATTTCATTTAAAAAATCTTTTTTCAGCGAAGAAATTGCAGAAATTCGATAATTTAAGCCCCGTTTTTTTTATTTTTCCGAAAAAGTCATCTCGATTTCTGTTTCAAACTTCCCAAACTCAAGTTTTCTCTCTAAAAACTATTTTTACAGAATGAGAGAGGAAAATGCGCACAAGAATCTGCAACAACACCAACTGCCGGTGCGAGGTACTATGCTTCGTGATCGCCGGTCAGCAAAGCCGACGATATGGCTCAGTTCCTCAACTACCGTACGACGAGAGGTATGGAGAATGTAATCGAGTCGGTAGATGCCCACACGTCGGAACGCGTGGCCGAGATAGTCGGACGTCATGGATGCAAGAGCAAGGCTCTTCGCGGCAAGATCAACACGTACGTCAAGACGTTCATTCGCGGAGAAGACCCGGTGTTTGTGGTGACTAGACAGCCGGAAGACGTCGCCGAGGCGAAAAAGGAGATCGAATGTGCCGCCGATCATTTCACACTGATACGAGAATCTAATTCCCGACACAATCAAGGTAACGAACAGCGCTAACCCGATTCCACTCAGCGCTTTTTTAGTCGTTCCATGAGCCCGTGGATCCGGACAGGTCACCAACTACGTTCGTGTTCCGCTTCGCGTTGTCGGATTGATTGTTGGACCGAAAGGAGCGAAAATCAAGCGCATTCAACAGGACACACACACCTACGTTCTCCCGCCGAGTCGCGAACGCTATCCTGTTTTCGAGGTATACATTTGCGCTCCGTTTATAACTTCGCGGGGTTTTTCGCGGCGCTTGATTTTTGCGACGTGACCGCTACGTTAGCCTAGGGCGTTAAAGCCGCGTATTAAAGTAGCAACGAAAAAACGCTCTTTACGTTTTCAAATGGCGTATAATCTCGGAGATGTGGACAAACGCGCTTTTTGGGGGTATACGATGAAAAAAAGTTGGAAGGAGCATACCTGTAGCGGTCGGGTCTAATATTTATTGATTAAAATTATTTCTGAGCAAAAAAAGCCAGAAAATTGCTCTATCCGATGAAAAAAAATTGAATTGGTGGCTTTTAAAAGATTTTGCTTTGCCGCGAGACCCGGAGTGCGATAATCTGCTATGCGCCATTCGCTTGTTTACGCCGAAACTCTCAGCGACGGATAACACGGTTTCAGCTTCATGCCTGATCAGTACTACTTGAATTTGTGAAGACGGCTTCCACAAAGCGGAGTATATTGACTGGTAGCCAAATTGAACCGCACAGTTCTATTTTTTGGCTCAAAATTTTTTTAGTATGAGTTGATAACACAGAGTTTTTATCAGATAATTAGCTTCCACAAAGTAGGGTCATTTGGCTGGCGGCCTAACTAAACGAGCAAATGTCATTTTTTTAAACAAAATTTTTTCATTGTGAGTCGATTACATAAATTTTGCCTGAATGTTAATCTTCACAAAGGGGTATCATTTGGCTATCAGCCAAAATGAACGGTTTGGTTATGAGTTTTTCTCGAAAATTTGTTTGTATTGATAAAACTCAATTAGTTCTCGCGGATTTAACTTCCACATAAGCGAACATACACCTCATTTCCGGATGATCAAAAAAGGTACTTGACCCTTTGACCGACGGCCAAACTTTTGGGATCTGTAGGGTAGAATATGGTACAAAATCCTTCTACCGACGGCCATATTTTTGTCACCAGACGATTAGAACAGGATACCAAAACCTTTTTTCGGAAGCCCAAAATATGGTATCAAGCCCATTCACAAACAGTAAATTTACTGAAATTAACTCTTTACCCCACGACCAAACTTTTGTGTACTGAAAATCCACATTCTGTCTGAATACAGTGGCTAACGCCTCATTTTATGTGAACATTTGTTCCCGGAACATAACCTATAGAAGAAATGTCGAACCAAAGAAACTGCACCTTTTTGTGATGAGGTGCGGTTTTTTTGTTCCCGGAACAAAAACCTATAGAAGAAACACCGAACCAAAGAAACTGCACCTTTTTGTGATGACAATCTATACATTTTGTCATCCAAGAGAATAGCCTGGCCGTCATCACTCGCTACGCTCGTTCCGGCGGCCAGGCCAGACGCGTTCCGCGTGTTGAGCTTTTTGTATTCAAATCACTTTAATCATGAACAATCTCTAAAAAAACGTTTTCGGCCTCGCGCGCGCGAGCAGAGGCGGGGAGGTATAGAAATGCAGCAGCCGACGCCTCGCGGGTTCCGCCGGCCAGCGTAGAAAGCGTGTAAAAGGACACGCCCACTTTTGCCTAAAATATCACTAAAATGATCATAAAAAATTTCAAAATTTAAATTTTCAAAATCTAAAAAGATGGGCATATGACTGCAAACAGTTCTTATCTTTTGGTTCTAAAATTATGAAAATCGGTCAAGTGGGAGCTGAGAAACTGCTTCGGACATGCGGACACACACACAGACACACGCACACACAAAAAATGTCACCCCCCGTACTTTCGTAGTTTAAGAAAGAGGGCAGACAGGTCGATGAACTCAGAGATAAGAAAACAGATGTTGTCCACATGGTACCAATGAATATCTGGATGGGACCGTAGTTTGGTTGCCTCCCTCCCCAATATGTATAGAGAATAGGGGACAGCTATTGATCCATTCTCTTCCTTTTTTCTTGCACCCCAATCTGCTCCTATATACAACCTCTTGAATTGGTATTTAAACCTATAAATTTTCCCATTTTCAGGCCTGGAGATTCGGATTGTGGGATCGGAGAACAGGATGAAATCTCAGCTAACAAGACGATCGGAGACGGTGGGAACGACCAGGACAACTCGGAAACAAGAAGAAATCCATCGAGCCCGACTACGATTCCGAGAACTTGGAGTTAAGGGAGACGAAAAACTGGACAGAGAGCAAGATAAGGCGGACATGCGATGAGAGTGGGAAGGTGCGTTAATTTTCTATAATAGGCTTGCTCAGGCGCTTTTTTCGAATTGAAATACCTCAAAAACAATAATTTGGCTGCCAGCCAATGAGAAACGCGGTGAGCGGCGGAACCCGCAGACTGTCGGTACAACGAATAGAAGTAAAGTAGCATGTCATTTTAAGGCTTGCTTAGGCTTAGGCTTGCTTAGGCTTAGGCTTGCTTAGGCTTGCTTAGGCTTAGGCTTAGGCTTGCTTAGGCTTAGGCTTAGGCTTGCTTAGGCTTAGGCTTGCTTAGGCTTAGGCTTGCTTAGGCTTGCTTAGGCTTGCTTAGGCTTAGGCTTGCTTAGGCTTAGGCTTAGGCTTAGGCTTGCTTAGGCTTAGGCTTGCTTAGGCTTGCTTAGGCTTGCTTAGGCTTAGGCTTGCTTAGGCTTAGGCTTGCTTAGGCTTGCTTAGGCTTAGGCTTGCTTAGGCTTGCTTAGGCTTAGGCTTGCTTAGGCTTAGGCTTGCTTAGGCTTGCTTAGGCTTAGGCTTGCTTAGGCTTAGGCTTGCTTAGGCTTGCTTAGGCTTAGGCTTGCTTAGGCTTGCTTAGGCTTAGGCTTGCTTAGGCTTGCTTAGGCTTAGGCTTGCTTAGGCTTGCTTAGGCTTAGGCTTGCTTAGGCTGCTTAGGCTTGCTTAGGCTCAGGCGCAGGCGCAGCCTGTGCTATTTGGGCTGAGGTCAGGGAGGCGAAATCACAAAATCGAGTTTTTTTTTCACCAATGGATAGTACACAAAATTTAAATAGGACATACCCTATTTATTTTTTTGAAATTTTGCCTGTGGGCGGAGCTACAGTAGCCCAAAGTCGAAAATTGAAAAATTAAATTGGTTAATAACTTTTTTAAGGTGTGTTTTTTACGAGATTTCTTTTTTGTACAACATGTAGAATTGAATTGCGCATCTTTTTTATTTTCGGAATTTTAGGTCCCGCCCCTTTATCGGGGTCAAATTACGGTAATTAATTTTCAAACCGCCATAATTTTAAAACGGCTTGAAAACTTTTTTTTGTTTTTTTATATGTTATGTTAAATTAGGAGACGCAACTTTTGCAATATATGTGACTTCCGAAATTTCCTTGGCTCCGCCCCTTTTTGGGCAAAAACTGTTTTTTGGACCCTGTAACGCGCCGGAGGTTAGTTTTCGAGACTTGGTTATCTCTACAAAGTTGTAGTGCATATAAGGTTTACTATTGAAAACATAAAAAAAATGTTGAAAATTAGGCTCCGCCCCTTTGATTTTTGACCCTGAGCAAAAGGTGCAAAAAATCTGATCGTTGCGCTCTATTTTTGACAAGCTTATTTGAAAGAGCAAACAAAATAAGCTATACTGAGAGATTTATAGAAAAATTCACCGCTACGTTTTTGAGAAAATTAGCTCAAAAGTCAAATTTTTTGAATTTTTCGGGTTTTGCCTCTTTTAAGGCCTTAAACGTCGAGATACGGCAAAATTGAAGAGGGACTTAATTGTAGAACTAATTGAGTTGCACATTTTGGTTTTGAAATTTTTCGTTTAGACGTATCCCCGCCGAGATACGAGCCGTCAAAGGTCAGAGTTCAGCTCCAACTCGGTTTCGGATGACGCAAGTTCGAGTCTCGGGTAGTGGGGTCTTATTTTACCTTTTTGCAAATTCAGATTCCACTAAAAAAATTTCGAAAAATGATTTTTAAAAAAATTAAAAATTTTTTTTTCAAAATTTTTTCCAAAATTGAAGTTTTCGGGTTAAAAATGATTTTCGATACTATACTTGATTTTTTCAGGTACCATGCACAATGTTTCATGATATTGGCAAACCTGCACCCAGAATTTTTCAATTGGAAGGACATGTCAATTGTTATTTTTGCATTGAAATTAATGTTTTGGCTATACGAAACAGGAATAAACAATTTTAAAATCTTTTTTTCTCAATTTTTCTTAACAAAATCGATTCCAAGTATCAAAGAAACACGCCGCCAGAGTTTGAATAACGGTACCCTTTGAAGTAACCGTAAATCTGTTTCAGGTATACGATCATTTACAGTCATTGGGCAGCAGAGGCACCGCCGACAGAGTTTAGATAACGGTGCCCTTTGAAGTGACCGTTGATCTGTTTCAGGTATACTTTCATTCACAGTCATTGCGCAGCAGAGTCAGTCAGTTTTGTTCAGATCCAACCACATTCACCATTTTTCTTTCCAATTTTTCGATGAGTTACCCTCACTCCATGTTGAATTTTTTGTCCTGTTTTTATTAAAATGGCATGAAAATTTTGAAAGTTTCATTTTGTTCATCCCGTCTTCCCTCTGTATCTCCATATCAGTATCTGTCAATCTATGTAGTAGTGATGGACCATCATAATCATCATTTTGAGAGCATACAACAGAACGATAAAATAAATGATGACAATTATTAGGAACCATGATGACAAATTTACGTATCATGATGACTGAATCCTTGACATGATGACTAATCCTGCTAATTATGCTGACAATTGTGGGGCTCTCTGATACAGAAGGCAAGGTTCCAGAATATGATCATTCATAGCTCATATGATGGTTTTTTCTGGCTCTCTCTCTCTCTCTCTATCTTGCTGATGTCTAAGTTAAAATCAATTGATTTTCTGTACCGTCCAATTATTTAATTTCATCTACTGTTTGACATCTTTCTCTGTTGCTGTCATTTTTAATCAATTCTTCTGCTCGTTGATCAACAAATTTGTAAAAGTTTCTTATTTCAGCTCAAGCCAACTTAACTTACTTATCATTATGATGAAAAACAAATACCAAGATGACCAAGATAACTACCTTTCGGAACCACCACGTCCGCAGAATATGTATGGGAGTACGTACAGTTTAGCCTCGACCAGTTCGGTTTCTGTTCCGTTTCAACAAGACCTTAGATCACGCTTGGAATCGCGGAACTCAGTGGATAATGACTCCTGGTCTATGGCGTGGACAGACACGTCGTCTGCTTTTATTTCGGAAGGATCATCACTTCATGATCACTCAATCGATTCTTTGAGTGTCCGATCTTCGATGCGCTTTGATGATGATAGAAGCACAAATCCAGAGGTAAAACTATTACTGATTGATCAATTTATTCTTCCTTTTTCAGATATATCAACCATCCGTTGAAACAATTTGTGAGCCATCTATTCAACATCGAAAAGATGGATATTCGTCAAAAACCTTTTCTTCAACATTTACTGGCAACAATAACAACAGCAATAGTTTTTCGTCGGACAACACTCAGGCAACCAGAGAGTTCAAATATGACTATTCTTCACTGTTCTCTCCGTGCTCGTCATACGACGCTTCTTCTGCTAGTAACCGATATGCGTCAAATGTTTTGGTTGACGACTCATCTCGAGCGAAGGAAAGAGAATTTGGATTCCGAGTGTCCTCCCCGAAGTTAGTCGACTAGAATACCTTCTGCGCCCAATGGAGACTACACCAAACACTTTCCTTAACTACGGATTGCCGATACATGAGAAAAACGAAATGAGAAGGAAAGTCGCTGAAGACAAAGTTGCCCACATGGAATGGACTCAAGATGGATTCCGATTCCGAAAATACGTTGGAGGCAAAGTACAGGATGATGAAGAGATGAGAGAGAGAGGAGGTAAGTTTTAAAATCGTTTTCAACATAAATAACTAACGTTGTATTTCAGCGAAACATGCATAAAATGGAGCACGAATACTACAGTGATAAAATCGCCAGCCAGTAGAAGCGATCATTTCGTAGTACAGTCCACAAAATTATCACCTGAAAGCGTTCAACTCTTATTGCGAAAAAAAAAAAAATTGCGAGAATTCAATGGCGTTAGATGATGCCGAAAAAAAAATGGCACCGTATCACCTGGCGATATTTCCTTGAAGGTCACACTGCTTCATCCACAATTCTTCCCCGATTTCCAACGATGGGTGGTTGAAAAGTCCGGCAAATCAAAGAAATCTTTCGATGCCGACAAGTATATGAGCTTCCGTGAGCCCAATTCCACAACATTTCTTGTTCCTTTCTTTGAATCGAACGGACAGTTTGTGCTCATGACGGTCGGACGAAATTCAAAAGGACGTTTAGTGACGCAACACATTGATTCATCACTCAAGAAAAGAAGTCTGAGTAGCGAACAAATCGAATTGTTGGCTGATTCTTTGTTTGAAAGATCAGTACCGAAGAAAAGAAAAGGAACGGAAGGCGAAAGATTGCCACTTCAGCAAGTCTATGCAAATTCAAAAAGCAGTCCTTAGTTGTTGACTCGGCGATTCTTGGCATTCTAAACGCAGAAGTCCTTCTTGAAACGAAAGACTTTATAAACAAGTTTGGTAAATTTTGACCGAAAAGAAGAGATGATCCAATGAGCTCTGTCGAGACAGTTGTTTCTGCTCTTAGAACAAGATTGGCAGAAGAACTCGAGGAAATTGCATCAGAGCAAAGAGATGTGCCAGAAGATCAACAAGAATCACTGTCAACTCAAGAACCGTCGTCTGAACAAATGAATGTGCAATCAAGTTCGTCAGTTGAAGTCATCCCTGAACAACAACTGAGTCATGTTCCTAAGAAATCGTTGAAGATGAAGCGAAAGTTTGTTGCCACATTGGATTCAATTCTTGAAACTGAAGAAGACGTTGGGACAGAAGTTGAACGACCAAGATTGTTGGGAGGAAGAGGAATCGGAGACAATGATGAGAACAGTGATTCAACGGATTCAACTTTGTCGACGCAGCGTATGGGTCCGAGAGCCGCAGAGTTGATGAATATCAGAAATACTGTCAACCAATGGGTGAGCTACAAAATCATTTTTGATAAAAATAAAGACAACTTTTCATTGTGGAAAATTTCAGAGAGATCACGGCCCGACACCGAACGAAATTTTTGCGATGCCCATCGCAGGAGTTCAAGTGTCACATCATTTTTGATCAGCCAGGAGGACGTTGATCAAACCCGCCAACATGGGCAGATGCTGTCAAGTTCCGCAGTGTGGCATTTGCTATTCAAAATGGTGAGAATAATTCGATACGTATACCTATTTTCATGAAAAACAATTTCAGGTGTGTGACCACAATGTGGGAAGAAGTGAAGAAGATCACATTCGTTTGGTGCACCCCGAGTTTGTGAGGGACCATCGGCTTTCCAAAACAAGAAGGATTTGGCTACTTATGAAGCTTTCGCGCAAAATTCAAGGTCGAACCGTGTGTTAGTGCCAATCCTTCTGCCAAACGCAGAACACTTCGTTCTCGTGGCCATTGGAGTCGATTCAGCAAGAAACATCAGAGTGCACATCCTGGATTCTCTTCTTGGCGGGCCTATGGTTTTCCCTGACGACGAAGCAAGGAAACTAGCGAAATTGTTTTTGGATCAAAACGAAAAATAATTATCGAACGAGGATCAGATGGAGAAGTTCAACGTCAGGACGCATTCGGGAATGATTGTGGAATATTAACCGTTTTTAATGGACGGCGGTATATTCAAAGCTTACATCGCCTGTTTGTCCCAATTCATGAAATGATGCCATTACGAGGAAACGAGGTGGAGAATATGAATCAACTTCGAAGAGAATGGTCCGAAGAGCTTAATGAGATTCTGAATATGACAAAAATCTTGAAAACGATAACGTAATATCACCTTCACAATCTACCCCTTCTTCACAATTGAGCCTCAATGCATTGAAACAGTTACATGTGTCCAGGAGAAAAGAACACATTGTAGTCGCTTCTCAAAATAATGAGTAAGTTTGAATTACGACGAGTTCAAAATTCAAGTTTTCGCAATTTCAGACGGCACCAACATTCTACTACGAATCCAGACGAAACTGTTCAGCACAATACTCCAACGTTGACTAAAAACCAACGAGTGACGAGGTAGCCACTAAAAAATCTGAAAGCCGTGAAAAATCTGACAGAGCCAAAGGAAGCTCAGGAACGCGAAATCAAGTTCGAAAGGAGAGCATAAAAAGAGCTAGACAATTTAGAAGAAATTTAGAAAGGTGTGTTTCCAATCCTGAATCAAAAGTTATCTCATGTTTCCCGAGAAGTTTTCATCAGATTAAATACCAAAATATTGCAGAAAAGAGTGGAACTTTGACGAAAGGAAAATGGAAGCAGTTGAAGACTTGGTTAAAAACATATCTGCCGTGGAAGCCTTTGGAAAAGATGAAATCAAAGTTCTTCGTGATCGTGTATTAGACCAATTAACATTCAATATAATTGGCCCAAAAAATATGTCAGCCGAAGAGCTTAAAAGGAGACAACTTTTTAGAATGCCATTCCACACATTTGAAGAAGATGGAAAAAATATATTTCTGTTTGCCAACTCTGGAATGAACTTATCAAAGAATTCGAACAAGGTTCTCCAAAACGAGGAAGATCTGCTCGAGCGGAAGATGCTGAGAACATTGTGAACGATATCGAGAATAGAAATAACGAGAACGAGAACGAAATCGAAATGAACGAGATAAACGAAAACGAGAACGAGAACAACGAGATCGAGATGCACAAAACGAGAATAACGAGATCGAGATGAACGAGAATAACGAGATCGAGATGAACGAGAACGAGAATATCGAAGAGACCGGCACGATCGGCAACAACATTGTTCAGAACGAAAACAACATTGAAGAAAACGTTTTTGAGAATGAAGTACTCGAACAAGAGATGGAATCTTTGGATCAAGAAGTTCAAGCTGATAGTGAAGGTCTCAATGAACAGTTGTCTGAAATGAATGTGGAACAGATGAGAACGCCGAAACGACCCAAACACGTCGCTAGCATAGATGATGATGTGGCTGAGTGTCTGCAGGAAGAGCATGGTGCTGCGGCTCGTCGATTGATGGAGGGTGACGTAATCATCAAGAATATTGTCGAACATTATACTCGAGCCAGAAGATGTGATGAATCATGTCCAGAAGTGAATAGAAGGTAAGACAATCAAAAATGACAAGCAATAATTGTCACAAATTACAGAGAAGCAGCTGCAGTTCATGAAGCGTTGTTCAACAACGTTTCCAGGAAAGAAGATGACAAATCACTGAAGGACCTCACATTACTGTCTGGACTCACGTACATCTGGAACGAGGATACGCAGAGTGTTCAGACGTATCTTATGTTACATAGAGCTTGTTCTCAAGGGATCCGAACGATTTTGAACAGATATCGTGAAATGGATCAGTTGATAAAACTCGTTTCAAAATGTGCCGGATTGCTCGAAAGAAGAAATGTCGATGAGATGAGATTGTTCTTGAGAAAAGAATTCGTCCTAACAGATGAACAGCAGCTCAAGTTCGACGACTTTTACACCAAACGGAGCAGCCAAGACCATCACAAGCAGTCGACAATCGACAGATCGAGTGCTCAGTTAAAGCAAGATTTCCGAACTGAACTGGATTTATTGATGTACACACAAGTTTGTGAAGTATGCAGTCAATATACTCCCCAAAAACATATCAGCAATGAGATTGTTGGTGTTTGGAGAAACCGGCTACCCGGCAAATTCAATTCTATTGATGATGGAGAGGTGATCAAAGTTTGCAAGATGTGTAAGCGAGGGAGTTATAATCGACAGCGATTACCAGCGGCTGCGCTTATAAACGGATTCGAGCCAGACGAATGCCCAGAAGAGCTGAGATGTTTGAATGTCGTCGAAAGCATTCTAATCGAGAAAGCCAGAGCCAACATGAAAACGTGCTACTTGAAAAGTGTGAGTGGCAAAACAACGACGGCGATGAAGGCAACTAACGCGGTCCTTGTGGTATTGCCAACCGAAATTGAGGCAACGCTAAAACATGTGGCCAAAACTCTTCCTTCTGCCCAGTCGTTGAACATCCAAGTGAGAACCGGGTGGGGGAAGGAGTACCTTGTGTCAATGTTTAAAGTGATCCGCGCTCTCGAGTGGCTGAAAGAGAACAATGAAAAATATCGAGATATTGAAATTGATCGCAACTTCACATTCATTCTCAACGAGAATGTTGTATTCGAGGATGAACGTGCAACACAAAAAGACGCCGACGATCTCATTTCAAGACATATGCTCACGCAAGTGGTGGAGGATTTCGAAGAGCAGCCGACAAGAAGCATAACCGAGAAAACCAACGAACAAACCGCGTTACAAAAATACACTTTGAAGAAGAACCCCTATATTCCGATTCAATTGGATTCGAAGGACTTGGATTTACTCATCTTCCCAAAACTGCACCCGTATGGACGAAATGGAATAGACACAATTCGGCAGCCAGATGTGAAAGCAGCGAAGTATATCCGAACGCGACTGCGAGCTCATTGTCGTTATTGGGCTCGTAGTACTTCATGGTTATGCTATTCCTTTGGTCGCAAGCAACAATTGATGTTGAGTTCGGTGCAAGGTATCCAGGCAAGAGTGCATCGTGGAGTGAGAGTGAGAGATTTTGATCTGACTGATCCAAAACTCAAAAAAGTATGCTTACCGCCTTTTCGAAATCCAGAGGTTTTCCACAATATTGGAAAACGGTAAAGTATGAACTTCGCTCACACATTGCTCACTATGGTCCACCGACATGGTTTCTAACACTTAATCCAAATACGAAGGGATGGACGGACCTGCATGAACTGTACTCGCTTATATTCAACGAGAAGATCACAGCCGAAAACATCGACAAGGCCATTGCAAAAGATCCACAAATCTTTTCTCAATATTGAGAGCAAGAGTGGATATGTTTTGGAAAACAGTAATTTTGGCGAAGAAGATGGCGCCACTAGGAGTTGTTACTCATTACTTCCGGCGAGTCGAATATCAACACAGAGGAACACAACATCTGCACTCTGTGTTGTGGACAAAGGGACGACCCGATGAGGAATGGACTCCGTCTGATGTTGCTGATTTTATTGAAACATACGTCACTGCACGAATGCCGGACGAAGTCGAAGAAAAGACCTTCATGACATAATTGTTAATCATCAAATGCATTGGCCAACACATAGCAAAACATGCCAACGCGCTGTCAAATACCGGAAACGTGTGTATACGTCGAAGTGTCGCTTTGGGTTCCCGAGACCCGCAGTTAGTCGAACCATTTATTTCAGTGATATGAAAAAATGTCGCATTCCGGGGGTCACAAATCGGCCATACTTTTTGGCGAGAGCCCAAAACGAGCGAATGATAAACGATTACAGTCCAACGATTACCCGACTTTGGAATGCGAACACAGATGTCCAGTACATTCCATATACGTGCCGGGACATCATCAATTATGTCAGTGCATACACGACAAAAGGAGAGAAGGCGAAGAGACGTGATAAGATGGATGTGAAGAAATACGCATTTGATGGGTTAACAAAGTCCAAGGCACTCTTCAAAATCGGCTTAGACATGGCAGAGCAAAGAGAAGTTGGAATGCTGGAATTAGTTGATGATCTTATGAGTTATCCTAATTTCGCTTTCGATCAAGCTCACGTTTTCATTCCGACCGACGCGTCCAACGATCGGACAAGAATTCTGCGTCCAAAGGATTCCGTAAAACCCGATGATCCGATCCATGCTAGATCGATGCTCGATGACTTCTATCCGTCAAGGTGCCCGGAATTTGATGTTATGTGTTTGTATAACATAATGACGAACTTCGAAATCTGTTCGATTTTCGATTCCAAGGATGCTGCTGAGATGCTTCGTCGAAACAAACCGCTCACTGAACAAGAGATCAGAAAAGGAAACGTGAGAACAAGCTGCTCAAAGAGATCTTCGACAAGAAACCGCGTTGAAGGAGGAGAAGGAGGAGGAGGAGACAACAGCGAGTTCAACAACTACAATCCACTGGAAGAGTACTTAGATAACGAAAATGATGATTTGAATTTGGATGACGACGACGACAACAACAAGGTAGAATGTGTTGGCAATGATGGGCAGTATCATCGAACATGCGTCTATAGTCCTTTTACTGTCATCCGGATATCGAAAGTGGAGAGAAGAGGCAAATTATTGGTCATAAGTTCAAAGTCATGAGAAAAATAAAACAACGAGTCGGCCGCATCTTTTGAAAAAGCTTATTGAAGATGATTGGGAAAGCTACGAAGATTTTCATCGACGTCTTTGCCTTGTTTTTGTGCCATGGAGGAACGAAGATCAAATATTGAAAGAAAATGGAGTGGAAACATATTGCGAGCTGTGGAAGAAGCACAAGAAACGACTCCGAACGGAACTGTCAGTGGATGCGTATGATGACTTGACTCGGCTAGTCCAAGGTTACACTCGTCTGCAAAAAGAGGAAGCCGAACTTGAGAAGCGAATGGAACGAATACGAGCGGCCAAGGAAGCAATGAATTTAGATGAAGAAGCGCAGGAGAGGATCGAAATTCAAGATCGAGTGGTTGATATCGAGAGTCATAAGGAAACGATGGAGCGTCTGAACACAGTTCAGAAAGAAGTCGTTACTGAAATCCTTGAATCAATCGAACATCAAGAAAACATTCGTGCTCGCAACAAGGAAATCGCAGAGTTGAACGAGGAGTGCCGAATGCGACGTGAACCACAAACGCCGCTGCTACCGGAGCCCGAATCGATTCGAATGATGCTAGCTGGTGTGGCCGGGACAGGCAAATCGTATGTTATCAACACGCTAGCAAACGAGCTAACGTTGCGATATGTTTCGTCCGAGACAAGTGGATTCAAGCCAGCGGTTCTGCTCGCTGCACCTACTGGTATTGCTGCACTGGCAATCAATGGAAATACAATACACTCGCTCCTTCGTATCGAGGTTGTTCAAGTGGGGCACAGTGCCGAAGAAGCGTTTGAAGATCTTGACAGTTACGCAGTTGGTGAAATTCGGGAATTGTTCGAAAACGTAAAGTTGCTTGTCATCGACGAGATTTCGATGGTTTCGAATGTGATGCTTATGAAAATTCATATGCGATTGAGACAGATCGGAGGGAAGAAGGGACCGTTTGGTGGATACAACATTATGGTTTGCGGTGATCTACTTCAACTGCCTCCGGTCAAAGCTCCACACCCGTTCAAACGTGAGTATATTGTGAAAATAAAAGAAAAAAGTGTGTGTGTGTGTGTGTAATGTTTTTTATTTCAGGCATTAACAGTAATGAAACATTCCGTCTTTTTGGAGCAATGAGTACGAATGTGAATTTGTGGTCGATTTTCTCGTACCATGAGCTAACTCAAAACATGAGACAAGGAGATGATCTCGCATTAGCTGAGATGTTTGGACGAATTCGGTGCGGAGCACAAACGCGTGAAGATCATAAAGTGCTGGAAGGACGACGAATTGTAGCCGAAAACGTGTCGGAACCATCGATGCTCGAAATTGCGTTGTACTTCGAAGCGGTTAGAGAGGAAGATCCTAAAATTATGGCACTATTTGCAACAAACGCTGAAGTTCATGAATTCAATGGAACAATTCTGAAGATGATCGCGGTTGATCCAATTACAATCGATGCTCGTGATGACGTTGACACGAATGCTATGAGAGAAATGGGTCGTTTTGTTCCGAGAAAGGAAAATAGACGCAAGAGACCATGGCAATCGAACACGTTAAGACAAGCTGACAATGATGCCGATTTACGAAAAATCGTGGAGACTGGAGACATATCGAATCGATCTTTTGTCGACACAGTAATGCACGGTGGCCTTCCAGCGCAATTGTCAGTTGCCGTCGGATCTCGAGTAATGCTTCGACGTAACATCTCGGTAACGGCAAGATTGGTGAATGGAGCAACGGGAACTGTGCGCAAATTCAAGTATAAAGAAGACAACACTGATGTGGAGTATATTACTGTTGAATTCGATTGCGGAGATGAATACGACATTGAACGTGTGACAGCTAAGTTTCTTCGAAAAACGAAATCATGGCTCGAAAAATGTTCCCGTTAGTTCTCGCTTACGGAGCCACTATTCACAAGTCACAAGGACTAACATTGAACAACGTTCTGATAAGATCGCGTAACATTTTCGCACCAGGACAGTTCTATGTGGCTGTGAGTCGTGTCACAAAACTGGATGGTCTTCACTTAGCGGGTTATCACTCGGAAAAGATCACAATCGATAAAGATGCTCTAATCGAAAACAACAGGCTTCGAGCGAAAATCGGATTACCTTCCGTGGGTAACCCCAAACATTGTTCTTCTTCTGCAGACAAGACGGAGTTGGATGGTGGTGACAAGAAGAAAAAGAAGAAGAAGAAACAACAAAAGAAGACAACAGCAGAAACTCGGAAGCAGAGAATAACTCACGAAATTCGAGCGACTGTTCAAGATGTAATTTCTTCGATACCACTCGCTCGTCCAGTCGAAACTCTGAAAAAATATGGCCGTTGCCAGAATGTTTTATTGGGTTTGATCCACATGCTGAGTACAATGGAGAAAGTGCTGCCAATTATTCAAGAGTTTGACACGACGGACTTTCGAGGATTCGATCCACTTGCCCTGATTGGACTTAAAGGATGTTTGACGAACGAGCAAAAAGATGTTATCGAAATTACGGAACGATGCTCGTCGGAAGGGATTAATATGGACAATGTTCAAGAAATTATCGAATACATCCTAAAACACTTCCAGCCGAGAGTACCGCTCTCTTCACTCGTCAAGTGAGATCGGAGGTAAATTGTCAAACCTGCAAAATGTGGAGTTCCGTGAGTGGGATCGACACATTTTGTGGACCAATTGGTATGACACCGAAGAAGAGGGTCTTGTGGCAAGATTAAATCAAAAGCTCAATTCGGTGACCCTACTAGACGCAGAGAAATGCACTTGTCGGACGCCGAATGGAGGAGTGTGCGATGGGCATTTGGACGAACAAAGTCCAATCGGAATCGGTGGAAGTGAAGCTCCATACTTAGTTGTTTGTTCTGCAGATGGATCTAGCTCAAAATACCAATCAAAAGGAAACGATCCGGTGACTATTGATTCATGTCGATTTTGCTGATTGGAGCTATTTCTATTGGAGAAACACCCGAAGACGACGTCGAAGCATGGTATAAGTGTCCATCTACTGGGTGGATTTATTGTAACAGCACAACCGGAGAAGTTGAACATGTCACCTGCTCAGTTCTTGATAAGATCACGTTTTCGATATGGGTGGAGAAACCGAAGACAAGACTAAAGGAAGCTGATAAGAGAAAAGCCGAAAAGAACAACAAAATTCTCGATGATCTTCAGTTAATCAGATACGACACCGACTCTGAAGAAGAGGACAGTTTTGATGCTTTTGTCGCCCCTCCTCCTCCTCCTGTTATGACTTCCAACACGACAACTACATCAACGACAACTACTTCCAACACGACCAACACGACCACGACGACTGGAAATACGACCACCACTACAACCACCAAAACAACGATCACCACTACCATCACGAAAACGACGACCACGACGACGACGACGACGACAACACCGACCGCAACTACCACTCCCCTCACCACTACCACCAACACCAGCAACTACAAAAATAACAACAACAACAACGACGTTAGCAGCAATAAACGAAACAAAGAGACACCAATCACAAAGAACAACAAGAAGAAGAAGAAGAAGAAGAGCGTTACAATGCCGACCGAGAACAACAACAAGAACATTTCGAAACAAGTTGAAAAGACACCAATCACAAAGCACAAGAAGAACAAGACTAAGAGTAACACATCAAACACCACCACCACCACCAGCAGCAGCAGCAGTGCCGCACCCCACGCAATTAACGAAGGGCCTGATTACATTAGTAACATATTGTTACTCGAGAATAGTAGTGGTACCGATTGTTTTTGAATGTCATTGCTTCCTGTTTGTACACACAATGGTGCCGTTCCGTCGTGATCTCATTCAGAACAAACATATATTGAAAGGTGCTCTTGCTCATTTAGCCACAATTTTCGAACGTCGAAGCAATGTTCAAGCTCTTCGATCGCTTTTGGAAGATCGTTAGGCTTAGGCTTAGGCTTAGGCTTAGGCTTAGGCTTAGGCTTAGGCTTAGGCTTAGGCTTTAGGCTTAGGCTTAGGCTTTAGGCTTAGGCTTAGGGCTTAGGCTTAGGCTTAGGCTTAGGCTTAGGCTTAGGCTTAGGGCTTAGGCTTAGGCTTAGGCTTAGGCTTAGGCTTAGGCTTAGGCTTAGGCTTAGGCTTAGGCTTAGGCTTAGGCTTAGGCTTAGGCTTAGGCTTAGGCTTAGGCTTAGCTTAGGCTTAGGCTTAGGCTTAGGCTTAGGCTTAGGCTTAGGCTTAGGCTTAGGCTTAGGCTTAGGCTTAGGCTTAGGCTTAGGCTTAGGGCTTAGGCTTAGGCTTAGGCTTAGGCTTAGGCTTAGGCTTAGGCTTAGGCTTAGGCTTAGGCTTAGGCTTAGCTTAGGCTTAGGCTTAGGCTTAGGCTTAGGCTTAGGCTTAGGCTTAGGCTTAGGCTTAGGCTTTAGGCTTAGGCTTTAGGCTTAGGCTTTAGGCTTAGGCTTAGGCTTAGGCTTAGGCTTAGGCTTAGGCTTAGGCTTAGGCTTAGGCTTAGGCTTAGGCTTAGGCTTAGGCTAGGCTTAGGCTTAGGCTTAGGCTTAGGCTTAGGCTTAGGCTTAGGCTTAGGCTTAGGCTTAGGCTTAGGCTTAGGCTTAGGCTTAGGCTTAGGCTTAGGCTTAGGCTTAGGCTTAGGCTTAGGCTTAGGCTTAGGCTTAGGCTTAGGCTTAGGCTTAGGCTTTAGGCTTAGGCTTAGGCTTAGGCTTAGGCTTAGGCTTAGCTTAGGCTTAGGCTTAGGCTTAGCTTAGGCTTAGGCTTAGGCTTAGGCTTAGGCTTAGGCTTAGGCTTAGGCTTAGGCTTAGGCTTAGGCTTAGGCTTAGGCTTAGGCTTAGGCTTAGGCTTAGGCTTAGGCTTAGGCTTAGGCTTAGGCTTAGGCTTAGGCTTAGGCTTAGGCTTAGGCTTAGGCTTAGGCTTAGGCTTAGGCTTAGGCTTAGGCTTAGGCTTAGGCTTAGGCTTAGCTTAGGCTTAGGCTTAGGCTTAGGCTTAGGCTTAGGCTTAGGCTTAGGCTTAGGCTTAGGCTTAGGCTTAGGCTTAGGCTTAGGCTTAGGCTTAGGCTTAGGCTTAGGCTTAGGCTTAGGCTTAGGCTTAGGCTTAGGCTTAGGCTTAGGCTTAGGCTTAGGCTTAGGCTTAGGCTTAGGCTTTAGGCTTAGCTTAGGCTTAGGCTTAGGCTTAGGCTTAGGCTTAGGCTTAGGCTTAGGCTTAGGCTTAGGCTTAGGCTTAGGGCTTAGGCTTAGGCTTAGGCTTAGGCTTAGGCTTAGGCTTAGGCTTAGGCTTAGGCTTAGGCTTAGGCTTAGGCTTAGGCTTAGGCTTAGGGCTTAGGCTTAGGCTTAGGCTTAGGCTTAGGCTTAGGCTTAGGCTTAGGCTTAGGCTTAGGCTTAGGCTTAGGCTTAGGCTTAGGCTTAGGCTTAGGCTTAGGCTTAGGCTTAGGCTTAGGCTTAGGCTTAGGCTTAGGCTTAGGCTTAGGCTTAGGCTTAGGCTTAGGCTTAGGCTTAGGCTTAGGCTTAGGCTTAGGCTTAGGCTTAGGCTTAGGCTTAGGCTTAGGCTTAGGCTTAGGCTTAGGCTTAGGCTTAGGCTTAGGCTTAGGCTTAGGCTTAGGCTTAGGCTTAGGCTTAGGCTTAGGCTTAGGCTTAGGCTTAGGCTTAGGCTTAGGCTTAGGCTTAGGCTTAGGCTTAGGCTTAGGCTTAGGCTTAGGCTTAGGCTTAGGCTTAGGCTTAGGCTTAGGCTTAGGCTTAGGCTTAGGCTTAGGCTTAGGCTTAGGCTTAGGCTTAGGCTTAGGCTTAGGCTTAGGCTTAGGCTTTAGGCTTAGGCTTAGGCTTAGGCTTAGGCTTAGGCTTAGGCTTAGGCTTAGGCTTAGGCTTAGGCTTAGGCTTAGGCTTAGGCTTAGGCTTAGGCTTAGGCTTAGGCTTAGGCTTAGGGCTTAGGCTTAGGCTTAGGCTTAGGGCTTAGGCTTAGGCTTAGGCTTAGGCTTAGGCTTAGGCTTAGGCTTAGGCTTAGGCTTAGGCTTAGGCTTAGGCTTAGGCTTAGGCTTAGGCTTAGGCTTAGGCTTAGGCTTAGGCTTAGGCTTAGGCTTAGGCTTTAGGCTTAGGCTTAGCTTAGGCTTAGGCTTAGCTTTAGGCTTAGGCTTAGGCTTAGGCTTAGGCTTAGGCTTAGGCTTAGGCTTAGGCTTAGGCTTAGGCTTAGGCTTAGGCTTAGGCTTAGGCTTAGGCTTAGGCTTAGGCTTAGGCTTAGGCTTAGGCTTAGGCTTAGGCTTAGGGCTTAGGCTTAGGCTTAGGCTTAGGCTTAGGCTTAGGCTTAGGCTTAGGCTTAGGCTTAGGCTTAGGCTTAGGCTTAGGCTTAGGCTTAGGCTTAGGCTTAGGCTTAGGCTTAGGCTTAGGCTTAGGCTTAGGCTTAGGCTTAGGCTTAGGCTTAGGCTTAGGCTTAGGCTTAGGCTTAGGGCTTAGGCTTAGGCTTAGGCTTAGGCTTAGGCTTAGGCTTAGGCTTAGGCTTAGGCTTAGGGCTTAGGCTTAGGCTTAGGCTTAGGCTTAGGCTTAGCTAGGCTTAGGCTTAGGCTTAGGCTTAGGCTTAGGCTTAGGGAAAAAAATTGCTTAGGCTTAGGCTTAGGCTTAGGCTTAGGCTTAGGCTTAGAAAAAAATGCTTAGGCTTAGGCTTAGAAAAGCTTAGGCTTAGGCTTAGGCTTAGGAAAAAAATTCTTAGGCTTAGGCTTAGGCTTAGGCTTAGGCTTAGGCTTAGGCTTAGGCTTAGGCTTAGGCTTAGGCTTAGGCTTAGGCTTAGGCTTAGGCTTAGGCTTAGGCTTAGGCTTAGGCTTAGGCTTAGGCTTAGGCTTAGGCTTAGGCTTAGGCTTAGGCTTAGGCTTAGGCTTAGGCTTAGGCTTAGGCTTAGGCTTAGGCTTAGGCTTAGGCTTAGGCTTAGGCTTAGGCTTAGGCTTAGGCTTAGGCTTAGGCTTAGGCTTAGGCTTAGGCTTAGGCTTAGGCTTAGGCTTAGGCTTAGGCTTAGGCTTAGGCTTAGGCTTAGGCTTAGGCTTAGGCTTAGGCTTAGGCTTAGGCTTAGGCTTAGGCTTAGGCTTAGGCTTAGGCTTAGGCTTAGGCTTAGGCTTAGGCTTAGGCTTAGGCTTAGGCTTAGGCTTAGGCTTAGGCTTAGGCTTAGGCTTAGGCTTAGGCTTAGGCTTAGGCTTAGGCTTAGGCTTAGGCTTAGGCTTAGGCTTAGGCTTAGGCTTAGGCTTAGGCTTAGGCTTAGGCTTAGGCTTAGGCTTAGGCTTAGGCTTAGGCTTAGGCTTAGGCTTAGGCTTAGGCTTAGGCTTAGGCTTAGGCTTAGGCTTAGGCTTAGGCTTAGGCTTAGGCTTAGGCTTAGGCTTAGGCTTAGGCTTAGGCTTAGGCTTAGGCTTAGGCTTAGGCTTAGGCTTAGGCTTAGGCTTAGGCTTAGGCTTAGGCTTAGGCTTAGGCTTAGGCTTAGGCTTAGGCTTAGGCTTAGGCTTAGGCTTAGGCTTAGGCTTAGGCTTAGGCTTAGGCTTAGGCTTAGGCTTAGGCTTAGGCTTAGGCTTAGGCTTAGGCTTAGGCTTAGGCTTAGGCTTAGGCTTAGGCTTAGGCTTAGGCTTAGGCTTAGGCTTAGGCTTAGGCTTAGGCTTAGGCTTAGGCTTAGGCTTAGGCTTAGGCTTAGGCTTAGGCTTAGGCTTAGGCTTAGGCTTAGGCTTAGGCTTAGGCTTAGGCTTAGGCTTAGGCTTAGGCTTAGGCTTAGGCTTAGGCTTAGGCTTAGGCTTAGGCTTAGGCTTAGGCTTAGGCTTAGGCTTAGGCTTAGGCTTAGGCTTAGGCTTAGGCTTAGGCTTAGGCTTAGGCTTAGGCTTAGGCTTAGGCTTAGGCTTAGGCTTAGGCTTAGGCTTAGGCTTAGGCTTAGGCTTAGGCTTAGGCTTAGGCTTAGGCTTAGGCTTAGGCTTAGGCTTAGGCTTAGGCTTAGGCTTAGGCTTAGAGCTTAGGCTTAGGCTTAGGCTTAGGCTTAGGCTTAGGCTTAGGCTTAGGCTTAGGCTTAGGCTTAGGCTTAGGCTTAGGCTTAGGCTTAGGCTTAGGCTTAGGCTTAGGCTTAGGCTTAGGCTTAGGCTTAGGCTTAGGCTTAGGCTTAGGCTTAGGCTTAGGCTTAGGCTTAGGCTTAGGCTTAGGCTTAGGCTTAGGCTTAGGCTTAGGCTTAGGCTTAGGCTTAGGCTTAGGCTTAGGCTTAGGCTTAGGCTTAGGCTTAGGCTTAGGCTTAGGCTTAGGCTTAGGCTTAGGCTTAGGCTTAGGCTTAGGCTTAGGCTTAGGCTTAGGCTTAGGCTTAGGCTTAGGCTTAGGCTTAGGCTTAGGCTTAGGCTTAGGCTTAGGCTTAGGCTTAGGCTTAGGCTTAGGCTTAGGCTTAGGCTTAGGCTTAGGCTTAGGCTTAGGCTTAGGCTTAGGCTTAGGCTTAGGCTTAGGCTTAGGCTTAGGCTTAGGCTTAGGCTTAGGCTTAGGCTTAGGCTTAGGCTTAGGCTTAGGCTTAGGCTTAGGCTTAGGCTTAGGCTTAGGCTTAGGCTTAGGCTTAGGCTTAGGCTTAGGCTTAGGCTTAGGCTTAGGCTTAGGCTTAGGCTTAGGCTTAGGCTTAGGCTTAGGCTTAGGCTTAGGCTTAGGCTTAGGCTTAGGCTTAGGCTTAGGCTTAGGCTTAGGCTTAGGCTTAGGCTTAGGCTTAGGCTTAGGCTTAGGCTTAGGCTTAGGCTTAGGCTTAGGCTTAGGCTTAGGCTTAGGCTTAGGCTTAGGCTTAGGCTTAGGCTTAGGCTTAGGCTTAGGCTTAGGCTTAGGCTTAGGCTTAGGCTTAGGCTTAGGCTTAGGCTTAGGCTTAGGCTTAGGCTTAGGCTTAGGCTTAGGCTTAGGCTTAGGCTTAGGCTTAGGCTTAGGCTTAGGCTTAGGCTTAGGCTTAGGCTTAGGCTTAGGCTTAGGCTTAGGCTTAGGCTTAGGCTTAGGCTTAGGCTTAGGCTTAGGCTTAGGCTTAGGCTTAGGCTTAGGCTTAGGCTTAGGCTTAGGCTTAGGCTTAGGCTTAGGCTTAGGCTTAGGCTTAGGCTTAGGCTTAGGCTTAGGCTTAGGCTTAGGCTTAGGCTTAGGCTTAGGCTTAGGCTTAGGCTTAGGCTTAGGCTTAGGCTTAGGCTTAGGCTTAGGCTTAGGCTTAGGCTTAGGCTTAGGCTTAGGCTTAGGCTTAGGCTTAGGCTTAGGCTTAGGCTTAGGCTTAGGCTTAGGCTTAGGCTTAGGCTTAGGCTTAGGCTTAGGCTTAGGCTTAGGCTTAGGCTTAGGCTTAGGCT